>JAQMRL010000012.1:25315863-26000861 GCA_035578175.1 Catonia carolina
CACATATCAGAGTGCGTACGAGCTTTCTGAAACGTCTAAAGCCACCCTACGTCGTCTGAAATTTGTCCTAATACAAGACAAAACAACTATTCACATAGTATTGTTTTACGTTGTGATTCCAAATAAAAACTCCATCTTTTTTAAGCTATTTGCTCTAAATTTCTTTTTAAGAGCGCAATTATAAAATAATTACCACGAGAGCACATCTCCATCACGAATTTCTGGACACATGACACTTATTTTGATCATATAGAGCGCAAAAATTAATTCAGTAAATGATGTAATTGTTTTTGAGAAATCGTAAACGGGGGAAAATTGTGTAATAATCTACTACTTACTGTTGACCGATTTTGATGAATATTTTCGAGTCGGCTCTCCTTGTAAATCTAACTGAAGTTTAAAGTGTGAACTTCGAATGATATTACGTTCTCGAGATATTTTGTTTACGCACACAGGTACGCGTGCGCACGTACACACGCACACACACCAAACTTTAAAAACATGTTTTTTTTGAGTAAGGGACGTTTAACTCCGGTGAAAACTCGATTTTGAAAAAATTATGTGAAACACTCACATGACTTTCTTTTACCAATACAAATAATTAACAATATTCTAATATTAGTAATAAAACATTAGAAATAAACAAAAAACTAACCTCAATTAACATAACCTAATTTTAATCATGAGTGAAAGACGCAAAATGAAAATCAACCTCAGTTTGGCTTAAAAGTACGGAAAATCACTCTTTCACGCTAAACTAGACCGTAGAGAAAGATGCTCTAAATAAAAGTCGTAGATCTTTTAATTTCCTATAAATTTAATTATATACATTTTTGTCGTAAAATGCATACTAAGGCTAAAATCTTAAAAACATCGATTTTTCACACGTTTTCGTGAGAAAAAAAAACAGAAAATCGCTACTTACTGCTAAACACATTAACATTAATACAAAAAATTTTGAAATAAAAGTTGTAGGATTTTAAATTCTCTACAACTTTTATTAGTCATTTTTTGGCTAAAATGCATAATTAAAGTCGCAATGTTAAAAAACCAATTTCTTTACGAAAAAACAGCCTCACCAAGAATGTCAGCAGAAATGGCGCCCACCGTATTTTGTAGAACATAAAATTTTTAGTAAATGAGGCGATTTTAAAAGAAATCGTAGTATCAGTTTTTGAGAAAATCGCAACAAAGTGAAAAATTACTCGAATAAAGTACTACTTCCGGTGGACCGATTTTGATGAAAATGTTTGTGTCGAGTCCGATAGTGGTATGTAACTTAAGTTTCAAGTTTCAAGTTCGTATGATGATCCGTTTTTGAGGTATTCTGTTCACGCACAGACACAGACCACTCGCTAAAAACATGTTTTTCTTGGGTTCAGGGGGTCTGAAAACGTCTAGACCCGGTGAAAACTCGATTTCGAAAAATCGACATGAAAACAATATTTTCCTTCCTATATAATTATATATTCATATATGGAAGAGAAAGTAAAAATTGATATGAAAATAATATAGAGCAGGGGTTCAGAGTCTTTTTGTCCTCGACTACTACTTTAAATTTTCAAAAATCTAGGCGGACCACTACCTTAAACCCAAGATAGATTACGTTAGATGTCTCATGTATTATATTATACATATTATGATGGCGTAGCGGGAGAGGTTTACGATATCGCTACACTACAGACTGCCTTTTTGCGTAGGAAACGACCACTTATAAATAAAATATAAATTAACATAATGTACTGTGAACCCATTTCCACTTACCTTGAACAAATATTACTTTTATTAATATTATGTGCTCTCACTATGGTATTAGTTTCAAAATTTTGATTTAATGAAGCGAGATATTAATTTTATATTTTATTTTGTAAATAAGGGTTTTGACTACTTGTTCGCGTAACACGTGACACGTTCTTGTATACCATTTTCTGGTAACTACTGATAATAGGGAAAGAAAAAGTAAAAATCTATTGCAATTACTAAATTAATTCATAATAAACGTGCTTACGCAGGCCTGTGTAATTTCTTCTTTACTTAACGGTAGATCAATGGTGTAGGCCTACACTATACGCTTTTATGTGAAATACCAAAAGTAAAACGTGTAAAATTAATAGTAATTAATAATTCTGATAATGCAACTTGTTAATATACAAATTATTTTCTATAATAAGTTGTACTGAACATAAAATATTTAATTATTTGACATGATCAATCATATATGTGTATTATTGGATATCTAAAATTAATTAAATATTTATTTCACGATAAATAATTATTAAGCAAGCTATCAATAGATGTGTATAAATCACTATTAACTCATTTAATTGATCAGTTAACGACATTATTAAACTTACAAATGTATTTCAAATACATCCACATAATTAAATAGAAATTCACGTTAAAAATAATTCATAGAAAAATACAAACTAAATGCAGTACCTTCATTATTAATTTAAACTCTTCTGATGGACCAAAAATTAAATTATTTACAGATTTATTGAACTAAAAAGCATTTCAATTCAAATGAAAAGCTTACACATTATACTCACACCCTGAAGGTTATGTGTTCGTTTAGATATATACAATCAATCTTGCTCAATTGAATAACCGAAATTCATTAGATCTATTGAAATAAATTTTTACATCCGCGTTTTAAATTGTTGAAATGATGAGGTTTTATATCTCTCCTTGTCATGGTATTATCTTAGGGGTTTCTTACGGTTGTCGCCACCACCACCACTTGGCTCGATTTATCCAATCATATTCCTGATGTCCTCTATTCCACAATGCCAGGAACACGTTGTCTATTAATGACCGTTGAAATCTGTCTTCATCTTAACTTTATAGAAATTCGAATTGTTATTAAAAAAATTTGGTGTGACACACTCACACGACTTTATTTTGCCAATGCAAATAATTAACAATATACCTAACATTAGTAATAAAACATTACAAATAAACAAAAAATTAACCTTAATAAACATAACTAATTTTAATCATGAGTGAAAGACGCAAAATGAAAATCAACCTCAGTTTGGCTTAAAAATACGGAAAATCACTTTTTAACGCAAAATTAGGCTCTGTAGAGAAAAATGTTTAAAATAAAATTTGTAGATCTTTCAATTTCCTGTAAATTTAAATATACACTTTTGTCGTTAAATGCATACTAAGCCCGAAATCTTAAAAAAGTTGATTTTACACACGTTTTCGTGAGAAAAAAAACATAAAATCGCTAATTACCGTTAAACTAAGCGTTACACAAAAAAATTTTTAAAATAAAAGTTGTAGGACTATAAATTTTCTACAATTTTTAATATGTAAATTTTTGCCCTAAATTGCATATTAAAGCCGTAATCTTAAAAAATCATCTTCTTTACGTGAAAACAGCCTTACCGAGAATTTCAGCAAACATGGCGCCTACCCTATCTTGTAGAGCATAAAAAAAATAGTAAATTAGGCGATTTTTAAAAAAATCGTAGGACCAGTTTTTGAGAAAATCGCAAGAAAGTGAAAAATTTCACGAATAAACTACTACTTCCGGATGACCGATTTTGATGAAAATGTTCGTGTCGGGTCCGATAGTGGTATGTAACTTAAGTTTTAAGTTTGAAGTTCGTACGATGTTCCGTTCTTGAGATATATTTTACACACACACACACACACACACACACTCACACACCACACACACACACACAGACCCATCGCTAAAAAACATGTTTTTGGGGTTCAAGGGGTCTGAAAACGTGTAGATCCGGTGCAAACTCGATTTCGAAAAATCGACATGAAAACAATACTTTCCTTCCTATAGATTTATATAGGCAAGAGAAAGTAAAAAATCTGGTGTGAAACACTCACACAACTTTCTCTTGCCAAAGCAAATAATTAATAATAAACCTAACTTTATTAATAAAATATTAGAAATAAACAAAAACTAACCTCAAAAACATAACCTAATTATACTAACCTCATAACCTCATAATTAACCTCATACTTAACCTCATAATTAATCATGAGTGAATGACGCAAAATGAAAATCGAACTCAATTTGGCTTAAAAAAACGGAAAATCACGCTTTCACGCTAAACTAGGCTCTGTAGAGAAAAATTCTATTATTAAAAGTTGTAGATCTCTTAATTTTCTATAAATTTTATTATATACGTTTTTGTTGTCAAGTGCATACTAAGGCCGAAATATTAAAAAAATCGATTTTTCACACGTTTTCGTGAGAAAAAAACATAAAATCGCTAATTACCGTTAAACTAAGCGTTAGGCCCTACACAAAAAAAATGTTTAAATAAAAGTTGTAGGACTTTAAATTTTCTACAACTTTAATATATACATTTTTGCTCTAAAATTAATATTAAAGCCGTAATCTTAAAAAAACACTTTTTTTACGTAAAAAACACCCTCACCAAGAATTTTAGCAAACATGGCGCCTACCCTATCTTTTAGAGAATAAAAAATTGAGTAAATGAGGCGAATTTAAAAAAAAATCGTAGGACCAGTTTTTGAGAAAATTGCAAAAAAGTGAAAAATTATTCGAATAAACTACTACTTCCGGTTGACCGATTTTGATTAAAATGTTCGTGTCGGGTCCGGTAGTGTTATGTAACTTAGGTTTCAAGTTTCAAGTTCGTACGATGTTCCGTTCTTGAGATATTTTGTATACACCTACACATACACACACACACACTCACACACGCGCGCGCGCACACACACACACAGACAGACATACATACACACACAGACCAATCGCTAGAAACATGTTTTTGGGTTCAGGGGGTCTGAAAACGTATAACGGTGAAAACTCGATTTCGAAAAATCGACATGTAAATAATACTTTCCCTCCTATATTCATATAGGCAAGAGAAAGTAAAAAGGCATGAATCGCTGAAACGAATTTCTGTTGCTAACGTGAAACATTAAAAACAAACTTATTCTAATCATGAGTGAACATCGTAAAAAGAAATTAACCTTTGTTAGACTTAAAATCTGGTGTGAAACACTCACACAACTTTCTCTTGCCAGTGCAAACAATTAACAATAAACCTAAAATTAGAAATAAACAAAAAACTAACCTTAATAAACATAAAATAATTTTAATCATATATGAAAAACGAAAAATGAAAATCGATCTGTTTCCCTTAAAAATACGGAAAATTACTCTTTCACGCTAAACTAAGATCTGTACAAAGAAATGCTTTAAATAAAAGTTGTAGATCTTTTAATTTCTATTAATTCCATTATATACACTTTTGTCATAAAATGCATACTAAGGCCGAAATGTTAAAAAAATCGATTTTCTCACGTTTTCGTGAGAAAAAAACGGAAAATTGCTAATTACTGCTAAACTATGCGTTATAAAAAAACATGTTTGAAATAAAAGTTGTAGAATTTTAAATTTCTATAAATTCCATTATATACACTTTTGTCATAAAATGCATACTAAGGCCGAAATGTTAAAAAAAATCGATTTTCTCACGTTTTCGTGAGAAAAAAAACGGAAAATTGCTAATTACTGCTAAACTATACGTTATAAAAAAACATGTTTGAAATAAAAGTTGTAGAATTTTAAATTTCTATAAATTCCATTATATACACTTTTGTCATAAAATGCATACTAAGGCCGAAATGTTAAAAAAATCGATTTTCTCACGTTTTCGTGAGAAAAAAACGGAAAATTGCTAATTACTGCTAAACTATACGTTATAAAAAAACATGTTTGAAATAAAAGTTGTAGAATTTTAAATTTCTATAAATTCCATTATATACACTTTTGTCATAAAATGCATACTAAGGCCGAAATGTTAAAAAAATCGATTTTCTCACGTTTTCGTGAGAAAAAAACGGAAAATTGCTAATTACTGCTAAACTATACGTTATAACAAAACATGTTTGAAATAAAAGTTGTAGAATTTTAAATTCTCTACAACTTTTATTATAAAAATTTTTGCTCTAAATTGCATATTAAAGCCGTAATCTTAAAAAAACTATGTTTTTACGTGAAAACAGCCTCACCAAGAATTTCAGCAAACATGACGCCTACCCTATCTTGTAGAGAATAAAAAATTGAGTAAACCCAGGCGATTTTTAAAAAAAATCGTAGGACCAATTTTAGAGAAAATCGCCAAAAAGTGAAAAATTACACGAATAAACTACTACTTCCGGTTGACCGATTTTTATTAAAATGTTCGTGTCGGGTCCGGTAGTGGTATGTAACGTAAGTTTCAAGTTTCAAGTTCGTACGATGATCCGTTCTTGAGATATTTTGTACACACCACACACACACACACACGCACGCACGCACGCACGCACACACACACACACAGACCAATCGCTAAAAACATGTTTTTTGGGTTCAGGGGGTCCGAAAACGTATAGATCCGGTGAAAATTTGATTTTGAAAAATCGACATGAAAACAATACTTTCCTTCCTATATATTCATATAGGCAAGAGAAAGTAAAAAGCCGTTAAATTACTAATTGAAGCTACACTGAGCTCTGAAGAAGGAAATTCTTATAATAAAAGTTGTAGATTTTTTTAAATTTTATATAACTTAAATTGTACACAAACTTTTTGTAAAATGTATACCTACTATGGCCCAATATTACAAAACCCCATTTTCTATCGATTTTCATGAAAATAATATAAAAAATCACAAATAATTCGTCAATTTATTGACGCTGAACTAAGCTCTGTTAATATAATTGTGTGAACTAAAACTTGTAGGTTGTAAAATGTTATACAACTTAAAATAGATAAATTTTGGCTCTAGAATGCATAAATTAAGGCTGTAATCTTAAAAAATCCAAAAGAATTTCAACAGACATGGCGCTCACTCTATCTGGTAGAGAATAAGAAATGTAGTTAGTAAATGAGGCAATTTAAAAATCGTAAGAGCCGTTTTTGAGAAAATTGCAAAACATTTAAAAGAATCCACGAATAAACTACCGGTAGATGCCGGTAAACTGCCTACTACCGTTTGACCGATTTTGATGAAAATGTTTACCGGTAGAGTCCGGTAGTTATACCTAACATAAGCTTCAAGACTGGGTGACGCAAAAAAAACAACCTCTATACGATTTAAAATACGGAAAATATTTGTTCGACGGTAATCTGGGCTATGCAGAAAAAATATTGAAATAAAACTTTTGAATTATTTTATTTCCTACAACTTTCATGAAAACTTTTGTAGTAAAATGCATATTTAGCCCACAATCGTAAAAATTCCTTATTTTACTAATTTTATAGAGAAAATACAGAAATCTTAACTAACTTAATTGACGCTAAATTAAGAGTTGAAAGTATGCTATATGAAATATATGGAAGAAAACTATGTACGTTATCATGTCGGTATTGAAAAATTGAGTATGCACCGGAAATACATGGTTTCATGACCCCTGACGCCAAAAGAAACATGTTTTAACCGATCTATGTGTTTGTGTGTGTGTGAACAAAATTTTTCAAGAACGGGTTCATCTACTGGAGGAGTACTCCGCGCGAGGCTAGCGCCTATAGGTTGTAAACGAAAGTTTTACGCCACTTGGCGCGCATCTACCTCTCCGCCTGACAATTATCTTGCACTACGTTCCATCAGAAAAATATCTACATCCTGCTGAATAAAATTATTCTTTTCATTATTCATTATTCTTTTCAAATTATACTGTTCAAATTACTTGTAATTATTGTAGTTTTATTAAGTGACAACTTAATTATTTTAACAAATACATTTAACAAAACAATTTTTTCTACTTTTTAATGTTTACCGCTTTTATGTTTCAAAAACTCAACACATTCACTATCACGCATGTTAACAAAACGCAGCTTACAAAACTTTTCAACTTAAGTCTACGAAGAAAATCGAAACGAACCGATACAATACCAAAATATAACTGATGAATCTAAAAATAAGTTAAACACGGGGAAGTGCAAACAGTTGTATTAAACTAGTCACTGTCATTAATTTTAATGTTATGAAATATATAATCTAAAATTATAAACAAAGAATCACTGGAATTGTTTACTCTCCTGTTATAATTCAAGAGTATTAGTCTTATATTACTTGTGACCAAAAATAAAATCAAACTGAGTCTATAATAAAAATCTACTAATCATAAATAATAATGTAATGATAGTAAATAATGTAACGAAAAATAACAATGTAAGTGTAACAGTAGTAAAAGTTTTAATTAATTATTAATGGTAAACTAATGTTAGATTTATAAAATATTTTCTTACAAATAAATTGCACGTGTTTTTATTATATTGAGGTTAGAGCGAATCAGTGTTGTATGGAATTTTGTTTTTGATCATGCTGTACGTATTTTTAATTTATAGCCTACGCATGCTCACTTGTATTGCTGGTTGCCTACGTCGGAGTACTCTTAGCGTAGACAGACTGTACAATCATGTGAGGGAAACGTTTCCAGGTTCCATGAGCCCGAAAACTTGTTTTACCGATTAATATGGTGTGTGTGCCCGTGTAGTTGGGTGTGGGAACGTAATATCTCAAGAACGGAATAGTACACGAAAGTGAAACTTGATACTGAGTTTAGTTGCCATTAGGAGATGTGACAGAAAAATTTTCATTAACATCAGTCTACCGGAAGTCGTAGTTTATTCGTGTAATTTTTCACTTTTCTGCGATTTCCTTAAAAAGTACGTGAGGTGTTTTTATACTGCTTTATTTACTACATATTGGATTTTCTACAACATAAGTAAGTGCCATATCTGCTGGAATTCTTTGGGAGGCTGTACTCTCGCGGTAAAATTATCGTTGCTTTTAAGGTTGCAGCCTTAATTTGCATTTTAGGGCAAAATCGTATTGGGTTAAAGTTGTAGAGAATTAAAAAACCTACAACTTTTATATTAAAATTTTTTTCACACAATTTTGCGCCATTTAGTGATTATTCGTATGTTTAGATCCACCGTACGTTGAACTTCATTAAGCGTCATTCAATCATGATTAAAATTAGGTTTTATTATTTAAAATAATAAGAGAAATTTGTGTAGGTGTTTCATACCAGATTTTTTATACCACAAAATTTTTAGTTTCTGTATAAAAGAAGTTAAATCATATATAAGTCATTCCATATTTTTTACGATTAAATTACCACTGTTATAAACATTATAAAAACATTATGTATCAGAATTTAAGTAGAAAATTTGAAATAGCTAAATTTAAGTAATGCTAGAAAATTGACTAAAAAACTGTTAGTGTTCTTTTTACCATTTGTTTTTAAGCATTAAGTAGATTTAATGAAGTAATAACTGATAACTCCTTTGAAGCGGCTTAAATTTAAATAGTAATAATATATTATATTATTATTATTATTATTATTATTTGATGTACTTATTTAAAATAGTAGCTATCGTACAAATGAAGTTTGAAATTAAATGTATGAACATTTAAAGTTATGATCTCCTTTATTAGAGTAGGCTAGTCTGTTTAAATGATGAACGGAGAAATTTTCCACATCGTTTCATTTGATCATGTACGCTGTTAATAAAGCATTTACTGATGTAATCCTGTTCAAATGTTGCTCTAATGATTCAGTAAATTATATTTGGAAAACATTTTATTTCATCAAAAAGTTAATGTATAATATATTAAATCTATCATTATAGGCTATTTTACATATATTGTTAATCAAGTTAAGGTAAAATTTTTAAGTTTGTAAAATCAATAGAAATTTTTTGTTCAAAAATTGATTTTACGAATATTTAATAAATAAATTCTGGTGTTAAATGTAAGATAAACATTTACTTAATTTCTACTTTCTTTTGCCCTATATGATTTATAGTAAAAGAAAGCATTGTTTTAAAATCGATTTTTTGAAATTGAGTTTTCACCGGTTATGAAGTTGTACAACTTCATATCATCGACTCCAAAAATCTTAAATATGAATTGTGAGGAATTATACCAAAAGAACTGAATAAAATGGATTGATTTCTCTCAGAAACAAACACATGACTTTCTCATACCAATGTAAATAATGAAAAACAACCTAATTTTTTCCCATGATTGGCAGGTGAACTGTAAATTTATTTGCACTCTGAAATGCCGAGCCCTCTGAAAAGCATCTACTTTCCACCCTGAAAATGGCACCTACACTTTATTCACCGCAGGGTTTGGCTGTATAATGAAATTCATTACTTTCAGAAACGATAACACTGAATAGTGTATTTTACACCTCTTACAACGCTTCTGTTATTAAACGCTTCAGTCATACTCGTATAATTGGCAGACCGTGTGATAAATAACAGAACTATTTTTTGAAGCACTAGAACTAGAAGATTGTGCGAAAATAATTTAACTCTTCACCTGCCTGTCGTGAGCAAAGTTAGGTTTTATTTTTCATTATTTTCATTGATATGAGTAACCACACGACTTTCTCATATCAATGTAAATAATAAAGAAGTGGTGTAAAGTACAGCCAAACTCTGTGGTGAATGTAGTGTAGGTCTCGTTGCAAGGTGGAAAGTAGCGGGTTTTCAGAGGGCCTGGCATTTCAGAATGCAAATAATTTAACATTTTACCTGCTTTTCATGGGCCAAATAAGGTTATGTTTTTTAATATTTAAATTGGTATGAGAAAGTCGTGTGTTTGTTTCTGTGAGAAATCAATACTTTTTAGTCAGTTCTACTGGTGTAATTCCTCACAATTTATATTTAAGATTTTAAGAGTCTATGATAGTTATCATCTCTGAAAGTAATGAATTTCACTATACAGCCAGACCCTATGGTGAATGAAGTGAAGTTGTCATTTACAGAGTGGAAAATATGTGCTTTTCAGAGGGCTTGGCATGCTGTAAGCGTACTTTTCCACTCAGTGAGGTAGGCAATGGTAAACCACCTCACTCCTCGTTTTACTTAGTAAAACCTCTAGAGGTTCAAACCAGCTTTTCGGCTGTTGACCTAAACAACAACGATATGAAGTTGTATATCTTCATATCCGGCGAAAACTCGATTTCAAAAAATCGACTTGAAAACAATATTTTGTTTTTCTGTAAATTCATATAGGGCAAAAGAAAGTAAAAATAGATTTTTAACATTTTGTTGTTACAAAAATGGGGGTGACACTCACTCCATCTATTTACCTTATAGTAACACCAGAATTTATTTACTAAATATTTGTAAAATCAATATTTGAGCAAAAAATGTCTATAGAGATCGATTTTACAAACTTAAAATTTTTACTGTTACCTTATTTACAGTAATTTGAAATGGACTATAATTATTATAGATGTAATAATTTAACTTTTTGATGAAATAAAATGTTTTCCTAGTACTGTCAGGCAGTAAACGTACAGAACAAAAACATTTCTATTGAAATTTCCAACTCGTGACATTTGATATGGCTTTCTAAAATCGGTTGGCTAAACCAAGAATCCGGGTAAATTTTTGCGCTAGCTGTAACCCTCTAACAAAGCGTTTCTTGACCCTAAGTTGTAACAACTTTTCTCCTTATTTTTAGCCGATTTTGAGAAAATTGCAAAAAGGTAAAAAATTGCATGAAGCATTGGTTCTAATTACGTTGTGCCATATATGTCACTTTCTCCTGCAAAGTATAAACTGTGAAAATAAACCAAATAAAATTCCGTTCCGTACCATTACACCAGACATATTCAGTTCTGTTTGGATTATAATAATGAGGGGTTTTATCCGACCATTGCGCGTAATTATTAACAGGTCCATTAAGTTTGAAGCAGGTTTCACCACACCAGAAAATTTATTGCCAAATTATTAGATCGGCTTACGGATAACGACTAACTCACAAAATTTAATCGACTCTCATGATTGTCTCCATAAAAAACACGAAGTGTAGACGGACAATACAACGTAAATTTTAAATGTTCTAGAATTCTTGGTGGATTTTCCCTAACACTCTTAGTTCAGAAGAACCCTTCTGAACTGGTTTACTGGCTACAAAAGGTTGGAAACTGTTTCTAAGGTTTATTTGTTACGAATCGCTCCAAAAATGAGAGCTGACTCAAACATTTCCATGAAAATCGGTTAACCGGAAGTAGTTGTTTATTCATACAATTTTTTACTTTTTTGCGATCTTTCTCGAAAACGGCTACTACGATTTTGTTTAAATTTGCCTCATATAGGCCTATGTACTTCTTGTTTTGCATTCTATAAGATTGGACAAACAGCATGTATGCTGAATTTTTAGAGCTTTGCTGTCGTGGTAAAAAAGTTTTTTTATGATTGCCGCCTTAATACGCATATTCATATAAAAATAAAAATCTTAATCTTTTATTTCAAGCGCCTTTTTTCTACAACGCTTATTTTAGCTTAAATTAGTGATTTTCTGCTTTTCTTTCATCCAAATTGGTAAAAAGAGGGACTATTTAAGATTGTGGCCTTAGCTTTTCTCGACAAAAGTGTATTGATCGAAAATTGTAGAAAATTATAAAACCTACCTGTTTTATTTTAGGCAGTTTCTCTACGTAGGTATTTTAACGTCACTCACTTATGATTAAAATTAGGTTATGTTTTTCATTTTACATTTTTTACTCATCATTAAATATAGGATATAATGGTTAGTATTTACATTAGCAAGATAAAGTCTTGTGATTGTTTTACAATAGATTGTTTCAATTTCGTAAATTTTGCTGAGTTGTTAATAGCACACTTGGAAACAATATATCATATTCATACATTTTTGATTGGGAGGGAGGTATTTTGTAATTAAAAACTGAATAATAATATTAATACTAAAATTTTATACGGTACAGAAAAAAGAACTACAAAAGTTTTTCAAGTTTATGCATTAATTTTATGTCATCCACATAATATTATATTAGCTGTCTTAACGTAAAACTGCGAAAAATTCCTTTTCGTTCAGATCTGAAAATTATAAAAAATTCATTAATAAAAACATATCAAATAATTATGTATTACTAACTAGAACTTGACTAAAAAAATTTTATGACTATACTCTCTTTTTTCCGCATTATCGTATAAGATGTAATTATTCTAAGTTTATAAACTGAAACATTTAAATGAGCAGCATTCCAGTTTTCCGTGGTGTCACTGCCTATAGTGCACGACACGAACGAAATTCGCTGTGAAGACCAGTTGCCCCTGAACTCATTTAATAGAATTTTCTATTCAAATCACAAGTCCCATTTATGTTTTATTTGTAAATTTAAATTCAAAAGTATCTACTTGGCAAAATACTGTTGTAAAAATGGATCTTGCAGTTGAAAAATCATTTCCCAACCTTTACGTGGAGCCAAAACAGCACCTATCTTAAATGGCCGCCATATTAAAACAGACCATTTGATTTTGGTTTTTGAATATTCACAATGTAATGAAAACTGTGATCTTTAACATACTTCAAGATTGATGTTTGTGTCAAGCCTTTATAGAGTAACAGACGTTTTAAAAGCACACTAACAGAAAACAGACTAAGAACTGGGTACATTTTACTTTCTCTAGCGTATTTCAATATAAATAGGAAGGAAAGTATTGTTTTCATGTCGATTTTTCTAAAACGAGTTTTCACCGGATAGACACGTTTTCAGATCTCCTGAACTCAAAAAACATGTTTTTAGTGATTGGTATGTGTGTGTGTATGTGAGTGTGCGTGTACGCGCGCGCGTGTGTGTACAAAATATCTCAAGAACGGAAGGTCATACAAACTTAAAACTTGAAAATTAAGTTAGGTACCAATAGGGGACCCAACTTTAACATTTTCAACAAAATCGGTCAACCGTAAGTAGTAGTTTATCCGTGTCATTTTCACTTTTACGATTTTCTCAAAAACGGCTCCTACGAATTTTTTAAAAAATCGCCTCATTATAGCTATACCGATAAGATGTTGCAGTCCCAGTGCGCATGCGTCAGAAATTTAGGCTAAATCCCCACTGCAAAATAATCTCACTACGTTAATATCAAACATTATGTTGCCGAGTTTCTACTGCGAAATAGTTCAATGCTTCCTTGCCTAGTTGATGCTTGCAACGCTCGCACTGCAATTTCCTTACGGTGTACTTATACAATTTTTATGTTTTATATGATAGGGTAGGTGCCATGTCTGCTGAATTTCTTGGGAAGGCTGATCTTTCGTAGAAAAAAATGGATCTATTTTACGATTGCAGTCTTAATATGCATTTTAGGGCATTAGTGTATACGATAAAAGTTGTAGAAAATTTAAAAACCTCAACTTTTATTTTCAAAATTTTTTGTATAACGCTTAGATTGTCGGTAATTAATGATTTTCCTTTTATTACATGAAAATTTGTAAAAAAAGAATTTTTTTAAGATTTCGGCCATAATACGCGTTTTACGACAAAAGTGTAGACTACATAAGAAAATTTATAGAAAATTAATAGATCTACAACTTTTATTTTAAATAATATGTTTCTCTACAGAGTCTAGTTTAGCGTCAGTGATTTTCCTTATTACTAAGTCAAAAAAGAATGGTTTTCATTTTGCATCATTCACTCATGATTAAAATTAGGTTATGTTTTCTAAGTTTAGTTTCTTGTTTATTTCTCATGTTTTATTTGTAATGTTAGGTTATATTGTACATTATTTGCACTGGGAAGAGAAAGTTGTGTGAGTGTTTCACACCAGATTTTTGCGCGTTAATTACTGTATCTCCGAATAATTTTTAAATAAAACAATTTAAGTCAAACGAATCAAAGCAAAAGGGAACAAGCTTTAATTTGCTTTTGCGGTAAATTTTTCCGTTCAGTCGTTTTTGAAATCAAGCTCTTCAAACACAACGGACTCCTTTCGTGGGGAACACTATAGTAGCCCAATGAAGTGTATTTTGGTTGGCTATTCTTCCCACCAGGCTATTGCTATAGGCAAATTATTTGAATTGTGGAGCTTCCGACTGCATAAAAGCCGGTTATATGAAGAATTAGACCTTCCGTCAAAAATCCATGTTTGGTTTAGTATACCTGCACTTTGACTTCGAATTACATTTTTAAATACTAGAGGTTTGAACCTCTAGAGGTTTTACTAAATAAAACGAGGAGTGAGGTGGTTTACCGTTGCCTTCCTCACTGAGTTGAAAGAGTATGCTTATCAGCATGCCAGGCCCTCCGAAAAGCACTCACTTTCCACCCTGCAAATGACGCCTTCACTTCATTCACCACAGGGTCTGGCTGCATAGGGAAATTCATTACTCTCAGATGAGATAACTCTGACTAGTGTCTTCTACACCTCTACCTCTTCTGTTCTTAAATAGTTCAGTTATATAAGTGGCTGACTATGTGATAAGATACAGAACTATTTTTTTTAGCCCTGGACCAAACAGATAGAGTGCAATTAAAAAAACACTCCACCTGCCCGTTTTGGGAATTTTTTTATTAAGTTTATTATATTCATTAATTAATTTCCACCACTAAATTTATTGAGACCAGTTTCATAACAGGTTTCGGTCTTTCAGAATTTTTCTTCGAAGTTGAAAAAGATATTGGGGTACTTTCTGCTACTGCTTTATAGTACACGTGACAAATGAAGAAAGCGGAGAAAAATAAAAGACTGTACCAAATACTAGTATTCGTATAGTACCATCGGAAGTGACTGTATGTCATGGGCTGGGTGTGTGGCGGAGCGAAGCCGAAGCAGTCTGTTCCTGTCTTCAGCCACAATTCAAAAGACTTGCCGGTCTCTGTACATTGTGCCTTCCCATCGGGTTAGCAAGCTATTCTCTCCCTGCGTGACACCTGATTTTTATAAACTTTGTTCTAATCTGCGGTGATGTCATTTATTACAAATTATCAAATTACATTATTTTTTATTTTGATCACGTTTACATAAGCCTTAACTTGTGCTTAGGTGATGATAATTATGAGATGATACACAGACGAAAAATTTCCAGTCCTGACCGTAATCCGAACCCGGGGCCTTAGCATAGAACCAGCTGCGCTGACCATTTCACCAACGAGCCGGTCGTATGGATTGCTAGTAGTATGATGGAGGGGATATTTGTTTGGTCATTTCTTCCACTAGGCTACATTGTGCCTTCCCACCGGTCAATCCCTACCCTAATATGCGACTGAATTTTATCAACTTAGATTAGCCCAGCCTTCGGTGATGAAAAAACCATTATTTTTTATCGTATAATTATTTTATAATTGTCTTCTACAGAGCCTAATTTTTCGTCAATTCCTGATTTTCCGTATTTTAAGTTGAACAGAGGGTAATTTTTATTTTGCGCCATTCCCTCATGATTAAAATTAAGCTATGTTTTTCATGCTACACTATTTACTAATGATTAAACATAGGTATTTGGTGTTTATTTATATTGGAAAAAGAAAGTCGTGTGATTGTTTCACACCAGAGTTTCTTTATGTTACAAAATGGCACTCAATTATGGGAAAAACAGTACAGTGTATTTTTACCGTAACAAATTATTACATCACATTTAGGGGAGGTAAGTGGACAATTTTTGACGTAACGTGAAAGAACACAAAGAAGGAGAAGGAGAACAAGAATATGAGGTGAAAGGAGAAGAAAGGAGAAGTAAATAAATAGGAAAAGTTGAAGAAGAAGAAGATTACTGTTACTCACCACTTATCTCTACACGTTGCTGAATATCTAATTGAAGATATGATTCAATGACTTCATCTCCCCGATAAAACTTTTTTCCGACTTGGATGACTGGCCAGATGTATACTAAGAAGTAATATTTATCTGCCTAAATCAATAAAACAGATTTTAGGAATTGAAAATTATTTTCTTCGGAGTCTCTTATTCATTAATAAGTTATACAAGACATATTCAAAACGGGTCGTTTGGGTATCAAACAATAGTTGGAAAACAATTTTATTGTCGGTTTTGAATTGCCATGAACTCAATTCACTGTTTTAATATAGTCTTCGTTCAATTTTAAGCATTTTTCGTAACGCTAAACCAACTTCTTTAATCTCTTTGCGAAGAAGTTTGCCGCCTGGAAATTGGGACAGATGACAACAATAGTCATGAGTTCCTCATTGAGTTTAAACCTGCTGTACACTAAAGCACTGTTTCATGTGCAAGAAAAGGAAATAGTCATTCGGTTGGGCTAGATTGAGACTGTAGCGTAGGTGTTCAAAACGTTCCCTACCAAAATCTTGAATATTCTCGTTTGTTCATGAAGTTGTGTGAGGAAGCGTGCTGTCATGAAGAATGGCTATTTAGGACAATAGTTTTTTGCGCAATTCATGTTCGATCGCACGTCTCAGTTTGTTGAGCGTTTTGCAGTACACTTCTGCTGTATTGTTGTCCCACCAAAAAATTTGCCATTTTCGTCCCAGAAAACATAATTTTCCACGAGAGCACAGCATTCGCAAGAATTTCGGCAGACATGATGGTTACCTTTTCTTGTAAAGCATAAAAATGTATAGTAAATGAGAGGATTTAAAAACAAATTGTAGGGGCAATTTTTGAGAAAACTGTTAAAAGTTAAATATCACATGAGTAAATTGCTACTTTCGATTGACCGATTTTGATTAAAATGCTCGTATCGGGTTCGTTAGTGATACCTAACTTACCAAGTTTCAATTTCGTACGATATTCCATTCACAAGATGTTTTGTTCACAACGACCAATCGCTGGAAATATGTTTTATTTTTGGGTGCAGGATATTTAAAAACGTGTATTTCCGGTTAAAACTCGATTTCAAAAAATCATCATGGAAATAATACCTACTTTCTTTCCCATTAATACAAATAGGGCAAGCGAAATAAAAAGCAATAATTACCTCTTCATAATGATTGCACTGAACTACTTTGATAACATCTTTTCTTATTTGCGCTTTTTGGTGGGTTTTACTGCCTCCCGTAGAAGCTCTCGTGGCCGAACACCTTTTTGGTAATTCTGGTGTTATCTGCTCGATGGCTGATTGTATTGATGTTGTGAATACATCAGGTACAGAAGCTTCAATAATTGAACACCTATAACAAAAAGTATAAAAATTTGTTATTAAAAAACAATTAGAGTAAAACAAGTCAACTTATATTGCCGCCCGCATTGGCGTAGTTGGTAACGTGCTCACCTTTCATCATACGGAAAAAAGCCAACTTATATTGCATTTCTTGAACTGGAAATGGCATTTCATTGTCAATTTGGAAGTAATGTTCAAGATACTAAAGTAACTGGTTTAAAAATACTGAAAACCTTGTAATTTATATTGTCTGCCTACTATCTTCGGACCCATTATCTTGCGAAGAATCTTTCTCTCAAATTTTTCTGTTTCTCTTAGACAAGCCTGCCCAATCATTCTAAGGCACTCACTCACGTACAAATACAAAGGTTATATCACTGTATTGTAATCTCTGATCTTGGTTTGTCTTGAGAGTGCTTTCGTCTTATACAAATGGTAAGTTTCTCAAAGTGCATCTGGCACCTTTCCTCGTCTTTTGTTATTCGCTTTCTTTTCGCTGGTATTTGGTTGTATCAACTCCCCGAGTTACTTGAAGCTATCAAAGTTCTTAATTTTTTTGTTTTGTGTCTTTAGGTGTTTCGGCGCTGTTTTGATTTTCGTTATGTATTTTTTAAGTTCCTCTAAGGAAATCTGTTATCCGGTTGTTTGTCCTTTTAACACATTTATTTGTTTTATTGCTGTTTCTGTGCTTCTAGAAACGATTGTTAGGTCATCTGCAAAAGTAAGTCAGTATCGTCATACCGTTATTTGTTTCTTCGATGTGTACTTGGGTTCAATAATTCTTTATTGGCAAGTTCAATTTTTCATTCTGAATAAGTTTCACCAGCACATATTTAAAAAGAATTAGTGACAGTCCATCATCCTGCCTAACGCTGTTTTCATTTAAAACTCTTCACAGATTTCTCAGAATTGTACTATTGGTCTTATCTGTGGTAATGTTTCCTTTATGATTGCCATTGTTTTGATGTCCACTCCAAATTCTTCTAAAATATTCAGTAGCGTTTCTCGGTCGATTGAACCATAAGCTTTCTTTAAACGAATAAACACTGTCCCTATTTGTTTGCCCTCCAGTACGCTCTCCATGATCTGCCTTTTTTTATTTACTTCTACGTCCGAATTGAATCACTTTAGTCACTTCTGAGTGTCTACTTTCTTCTGGGATTTTTTTAAATTTCGCTATGTTTTCAGTCTTTCAGATCTTTTCTGTCTTACCTCATCTGAATAAACCCTATTCTGAAATTTTACTGTTTTCACATAACCTTTATAATTTTACTTTTAAATGATAATGACAGTTATTAATGAAAGAGATAAAATTAAATATAAAAGATTTACAGTATTGTCTAATAAATTTATAGGTAAAACGTTTTATTTTCAGTAAGTCTGTCCAAATACGTAATTGGTGTTGAATTTTGACGGTATGTTTATTTTATTTATTTATTATTGTTAGATGCGTCCAGGAGACTCCAAAGTAAGTATAGGACAAGCCAAGTACTTATAAGTTAATATGTAACTCCTAAATAAATACATATTGTTTTAATCACACAATGACTGACTTCATTACTTAATAAAATTACTACAATAAGTATGTCATCTAATACTTACATAAAAGCACACAAATTAGTAACATAGTAATGTTTTTTTTAGTGTTCCCTTTAGTGCTTTGATGTTTAATTATTTTGAGTTATTTCTTTCTTTAATTTTTTTATAAAATATTATTAACCTTCGAGCGCTCGCGATATTAAGTGTCCCACCAGCGCTCGCAAAGCGGTGGCCACTTGTAAAGTGGCCGCTATCCTGTTTCTTTGTTTTATTCCGTTTCTTGCTGGTTTATTAAGTTTTTAACCATTGCAAATGAACACAAATTATTATATTACAATTGTTAATTTTTGTTAGGAAAGACTTCATTTATTTTTTTACAAAAGGTATGTAACTTAAAACTAGTACCTAGTAGAAACATTATTAAATATTAAATTTAATTAAACAAATATTTTTTAATTTTGTAAAAACTTTACCTTTAAACTTATCATTAAATTATATAAAATAGATTTTCTCAAAAACTACTCCATATCGTTATGAGAAATATACATATTTCCCCGGCAAGGATTACAGGTTACTTCTAGCTGTGAATGATTTTTACACACATGCTTTTTGAATTTATGGCAAATAAGTCGAGTTCTGTTATTTTATTTTAGACCCGCAGCAGTAACAAATAGGTCGCTTCTTCATTGTAGATGCTGCGGTTACCGCTGGTTTTTCCCTGTAGTTTTACAAAATTTCTTTGGGAAGGCACCAATATGTACTTACATGGTCAAAGATTATTTTCATAAAGAAGAACACAGAAACTCGCGAGGCGGTTGTTTGGCCGGCGTTAAAAACGTTCACGATAATAACAAATTTGAGACTAAACTGCTGCCAACAAAGACGTTCAATAGGAATGATTCGAACGCTGTTAGACGGAAAAATATGTAATTAAAGAATACCTAAAGCCCCGATCATAAATTTACACCCATCATAATATAACGCTGGCTTTTGGAACAAGGCGGCCAATTTGCCGCCCATGCGAGTGCTCGAAGGTTAAAAAAAAGAAATTCTTGTAAACTGTAAATATTTGTATCAATCGAGTATAAGTTTTTAAATTTTTTTGTTAATAAATGCAAACTGTCACAACTTTTTTAAAATGTTGGTAGGTTAATTTATTTAAACATTTTCTCCCCGCATAAGTATGGTTTTGTTTCAATATAATTTAATGTTGTCGTTAGCTACATAATAATCATTTCTGTTTCTTGTGTTGAGTAGTAGACATGAAATTTTTACTAAACATATTTTGTTTACATACATTATCACCTCAAAAATGCAGAGTGAGGGAATGTAAGCAATTTAACGTCATTAAATAGTGTCTGACGGATAAGTTTAGCATGTGTCTGATGGTCCTTGACTGGAATCGCTCTAAGATCTTAATATTTGAATTTTTAGATGTGCCCAGGTGTATTTCATGTTTTGACAGGAGTGATTTTTTGCCCAAGAGCCAGTACATGTTACACTCCTAAATCTTTGACATCGCTATCATGCTTACGCCTACCCTAGATCCGAAATTTTGTGTTATTTTTTAACGTCTAAGGTCTTCCTCGAATAATTCATTTCCTTGAAAATTTAAAGGCACTTTGTTGTCAATGGATGATAACCAATAAAATCAATATTTCTTTTTAATAAGTGCTGTTATCAGCAAACAGAAAAAGTATAATAATAATAATAATTATAATAAAACCCTTTTATATTTTAATTGGTAAGTTGTATAAAGCTATTATACTTACATATATTTATCTTTTTGTCCTGGATTTGTAATATCCCTGTCTCGTACCGTGTGTAGTCCATGTTGCCTCCTGAAATTTTTCGGTAAAAATGCATATGAGTTTTGATACTATCATGAAAAGAAAGTCTGACCGTTGGTGTAGTGGTTATTGAAATTGCTTTCTATACTGGGTTTGATCCCAATCAAGATTTTTAATCTGTAAGCTATATCATCTTGTTATAATTACGCTGAAAACTTTAGATGACTGACTGACTAATTTTTACTTTATCTTTTCCTAGCTATATGAATACAATTGGGAAGAAAAGTATTGTTTTCATGACGCTTTTTGGTAATCGAGTTTTCACCGGAAAAACACGTTTTCAAGCCCCTTGAATTGTGTGGTGTGTTTGTGTGTGTGTGTGTGTGTGTGTGTGTGTGTCTGCGCGCAAACACACACACACACAAATCGCTAAAAACATGTTTTGGGGTTCAGGGGGACAGAAATTGTGTATATCCAGTGAAAATTCAATTTTAAAAAATCAACATGAAAACAATACTTTCCTTCCTTTATATTCATATAGGCAAGAGAACGTAAAAAGTGGACCTTTTAGTTTGAAATTTAAAAGTACATGACTGTAACACCTCCGCCGAGTTCCAGAAATCTAGCTCGTCTGTGACTGAGTAACCTGAAAGAAATGATTTAAGGGTTGAACATCCGTTTTCAACCTCTTAATGGTAGAATTTCAATATTATTTATGTTTAATTTTTCTATGTAATCTAAAGAGAATATTACCTCTAAATTTCAGTTTTCTAGCTGTTTTTTAAGTAAAATAGTTAGCTGAGAGAAGTCAGTCAGTGAGGCTTTCCCATGTATACTGTAATACAGAATATTAAATGGCCACCAGAAAGAAAACTAAGCATTTTAAGGTAAAACTTTACAAAATGTTTTTCTTCAGATTGACAATAAGAATCATGTTCCAAAGTTTGGTTTCCTTTTTTTAACGTTCTGTGTATATTTTTAAAGAAAATCTGTAACGTTTGACTAATACTCCTTGACTATTAACGAAAATACCACTCACCAAACTCTGTAACTTCTCTCTAGTTGTTCCTTTACGAAAATTCTAAAAGAAAAAGAAAAAATAGTAAAATTTATACTTTATAGAAAGTGTTATGTTTGTATAAACAGCAAGGCAATAACCGATTACAGCTTTTTATGGAACAATGTCAAGTTCCATCGTTGTAAAAATGGGTTACAAAGTACTTACTAATACAGTAAAACTACGACTTACGCGATGGATGCTTTCCGCAAAATCATCGCGTAACGTGAAATTCGCGTAACTAGGATTGTTCGGTTTAACCTTAAAACATTCGTTAATTGTCCGTCGAGTTTTATTCACTAAACCCAGTCGTTCCTTTTATGTTCGTCGTTTTTTCACCCCTTTCCTATCTTTTAACGACATATAACTTTTCATGAAAAATAATCGCTTTCCATTTTTATAACCTTTATTCGAGCTCATACGAGGTGTGGCTATTAAATAACGAGACTGACGTTGTAAAAAATTATATTTTAATTTTATACATACTTATTGTCACCTTCAATATATACTCCTTCTTTATCCCTACAACGCACCATGCGAATTTTCCATTGTTGGAAACAGTGCTGGAAGTCATCTTCTGTCAGCTCCTGCAGGACGCGTGCCGCTTTCTCTTTTACAGCTTCCAGAGACTCAAATATTGTCCCTTTTAATGCAGGTTTTACCTTACGGAATAGGTAGAAGTCACATGGTGCAAGACCTGGTGAATAAGGTAGATGTTCTAACACTGAGATGCTGTAGTTGGGTAGGAACCTTTTGACAGATTATTTTGACAGAGCTGGGGCATTATCTTGGTGGAAAACCTATGATTTGTCCTTCCACATTTCGGGGCGGTTTTTCATTACTCTTTGACGTAGTTTAGAAAGTACCTCAGGGTAGTAATATTGATTAATTGTTTGACCTTCCCAGTGAAGGTACACAATCCCATGAATATCAAAAAACAATCATCATTGCTTTAAATTTTGAGTTGCTTATTCGAGCTTTTTTGGCTCTCAATGAAGTTCGGCTCTTCCAGTGCATGGATTGGCGCTTTGTTTCCGGATAATAAGTAACAAAACAATGTTTCATCACATTTTATTATTTCTACTTGTTCCCTAAGGTGAAATCTGCATTAAAAGGGACAAGCTTTAAGTCTGTGGAACCTGTAAAAGAAAAAGCGGCACGTGTCCTGAAGGAGCTGACAGAAGATGACTTCCATCACAGTTTCCAACAATGGAAATTTCGCATGGAGCGTTGCAGAGATAGAGGAGTGTGTATTGAAGGTTACAATAAGTGATTATGTATAAAATTTTCTACAACGTCGATTAATTAAATTTTTTACAACGTCAGTCTCGTTATTTGATAGCCTCATCTCGTATTGTGCACAAAGTAACAAGAAAATAAAAGACCTGCATATTGTAGCACAATTAAAATCACGGTTAAATGTACTCAATGATATACGACCGATACTTTTAACGGACTAAACAGTGGGCTACGAATGTTTAGAACAAAAAAAAATCAAGATAAATTTCAAAAGTAAAAATGGGGAGGGCAACAATGATAACGCTTTCGAGAGGAATTAGCAACACAGCGGTCACAATGTAAGCACCCGTAAGATAAGAATAACTACTGTAAACAGGATGGTATATATAGTATACAAGATGTATACAAGATGATATATTACGTTCAACAAAATCGCACTAACGTGAATTCGCGAAAGTCGAGGTCTTACTGTATTGTTTATAATTTTATTATCTGAGAATCAAATCCGAAACTTTCTTCTTTTAAACCTGTCGCACTAAATAGTATACCTTGGAATCGATGTTCTCGTCTATTTTTTTCTTCTTCTTTCCCTATTGGTATAGGGAAGAAAAATGTATTATTTTTATGTCGAATTATCGAAATCGAGGTTTCACCAGCTATATTACAAGTTTTCAGGTCCCTGAACCCAAAAACCATGTTTTAGCGATTGGTCTGTGTGTGAACAAAATAGTTCTAGAATGGAATTTTGTAAGACGTTGAAATTTAATACATAAGTTATTTACATTTACAGGACCCGACACAAATATTTTCATCAAAACCGGTCAACCAGAAATAGCATTTTATTCGGGCGGTTTTTTTACTTTTTTGTGATTTTCTCAAAAACGGTTGCTACAATTTTTTTTAAATTGCCTTATTTAGGCCTACTATGTCTGTATCTTCTGAAAGTTAGAGTAAGCGTTAAAATTCTTGGGGCGGTGCTCTCATAAGAATAATAGTTTTTTTTATGGTTCCGGGTTTAATATGCATTATAGGACAAAATGTAAATAATAAAACTTGTAGGATTTTTAGCACCTTCAATATTTTATAGTGTTTTAGTCCAACGCTTAGTTGAGCGTCAATTTTTTGATTTTTTTTTTTTCATTAAAATCGGTTTAAAATAAGATTTTTTAATATTGCGGCCTTAGTATGCATTTGCAAAAATGTACAAAATGGCTAACATTATAATGAATGCGACTGATGGAGAAAGAGACAAGGTAATTTTTTCTGTTCGTGCGTTATTACCACCCCATTCTCACTGTTCCACTACTGGGTTACCGGTAATGTCTTCGGGCCTTTGTTAATAATAGACATACTACTATCGGTTTCATAATCATAGACACCCGAGTTTCAACCCTTGCGTCTCCAAAACTATGAGTCGGATGTCAACATATTTTACATCAAAGTTTAGCTCATTTTATTCTTCGTTGACCTATAATAGTCCAATATTTTTAATGTTGTTTAAAAATTGCCATATCGTGGTTGGAAGACAAAAAGACCCGGTTTTTTGCTACCGCAACAAATTTCATGCGTTTAGAGGCGTGTAACTCGGTAATTATTTGACCGAAAAGTTTAATATTTTAACACAACATAGACAATTACAGGTCATTTGTTCTAGCTAGAAGCTTTCCCTCCAACGCTATGTGCCGCTGAGCTGTTCTGTTTAGTGGTGGGGGAAGCACCTCGTAGTTGTAACATAGTATACGGTTAGAAGGAGAGGCAATGATCATTAAGTAAGAAGGAGACAACACTTGCCCCTTTGAAACTATCCCTACTCTACCTACTCTGCCGCCCTTACAAGCTTCTTCCAAAAACAAACGTACTATATATTCTTCTAGGGTGTACGAAATTTCGAATTCGTACGTTATTTAAATTTTGATTTATTAACAATATTCTGAACCCATGCTATCTCGGTAACCGCTCGAACATTCGGCACGGACAAACTATCATTTTATTCAGCGTAAAACGTAGTACAAATATATTAAAAACATAAAATATTGATTGCCCAATGTTATGGTAGAATTTTTAAAATTTTGAAAAATAGACTGGGTAATGCGTGGGGGTGGGCAATACTATTCATGTTGCCAGGTTGTATACGTGAAATCCTGTCGGATGTCTACCTGAATTGACAGACTGCATTGTCAATTCAGGTAGACAGTCAGATTCAGGCATCATGGGTAGTAGCGCCCACCCCTCGCATTACCAAGTCTATTTTTAAAATTTTAAAAATTCCTCCCCAACATTGGCCAATCAATATTTCATGTTATCAACATATTAGTGCAAAGTTGTTTACGTTGAATAAAACGTTTAAAAGTTTGCCCTCGCCGAAGGATCGAGCAGTTTCCGAAATAGCAAGAGTTCAGAATATTGTTAACAAATCAAAATTTAGATAACTTACAAATTCGAAATTCCGTACACGCTGTAAGAATATGATTGTCTATGTTGTGTTAAAATTTCAAACTTGTCGGTCAAATAATAATCGGTTTACACGCCTCTAAATGCATGAAATTTGTTGTGGTAGCAAGAAACCGGGTATTTTTGTCTTCCAACCACGATATGGCAATTTTTAAACAACATTAAAAATGTAGGACTATTATAGGTCAATGCAGAATAAATTGAGCTACATTTTGGTGTAAAAGATGTTGAAATCCGACTCATAGTTTTGGAGATGCAAGGGTTGAAACTCGGGTGTCTGTGATTATGAAACCGATAATACGAGTGAGTAGGTCTACTCACTCCAGTGTATGTATTTGGTTCAATAACTTATCATCATATTCTACAAATTTTCCTCATTTTTTTTTTTTTTTTTTTGCTTAGTAGGTTATTGTTTTAGCCCAATTATGAGTTATTATTATTTATTAATTAATTGTTAACTATTATTACTTTTTGTATTTATTATTTCTTAGTGTATTTTGTAGTTTAGACATAATATACTCATGTGCATGTTCATAAGAATACAACGTAACATGGAGAGTTTCAGCAAAGGCCGTAAAGGCAGAATTATACACAGCGAAGCACGGAAAATGGTGAGTGAAGTTGTTAGGGTATGTGATGAGGGTTTCATCAACGGCATTTCATTTTATTTACGGTTGGAGTGAGGAAATGGAATCGGTTTCATGGTGTCAGTGACAGTTTCATATGCTGCTGGTACTGTTGTTGACTGGAATACTTACATATTAGTGGTGTGCATTAATGCGTTATTAAAACAGCCAGTACAGAAACTAGAATGCAACGGATTGATTAGTTAGTTGTCGAAGCAAACGAATGTTCTTCAGGCAAAAGAATAATGCAGGCGTGTGCTGTCGCAACAGTGTATTCTCGGTGGGATATGTAGAAATAAAACAGAAAATATGTCTGCTGCGAATAATTACTGATGCAATTATTGTTATTATCATCGGAGGTTCTATAATTTATACCGATTCGTGGCGATCATATTAGCGGTAGTACTTTGAAAGAGACCCGGTTTCAGCATTTAAAGATGAACCTCAAATTTAATTCCGTTGATCCAGACACCGGCGCACATACTTAAATCATCGTAGTGGCCCGCCGATAATAATAAATAAATTATTAATTAATTACTTAATTAACATAATAATATTGATAATTAATCAGTAATTGATTCAATTTAATTTTAATACGTAAAAAGTCTTAGATTTAATAATAATTAATTCAGTGAGTAATTGGTAAAAGTTTGTTTATTATTTTATACCCAGATCCCAAACAAACCTAGTCATACTTACTGTTTTGGAACCGGTTGTGTCATGTAGCCCTTAAAATTGTCTATTTCAGCGTTCAAAGCATCCCTAAAAAAAATATGATTATTAATACAAAGGTAAGAATATTTTTATTTATTAAATTGTCCTAATAGGTTTACCAATCAAAAGAAAGTTAGAAAATTTTATATTGTTTTTTTGCGCTTGGTAAAATAAAAGCTACTATCTATTGGTGAAACCGTTTAGAAAATTTTATATTGTTTTTTGCGCTTGGTAAAATAAAAGCTACTATCTACTGGTGAAACCGTTTAGAATACACGATAAATTTTATTCTGCAACAAAATTATTTGTGTGAAAATTGATTGATGATTTTAACTTTTTCTAAATTCCTCCGCTTCGTTTTGAAAGAAATTTCTCACCAATTGAAGCAATTTTATTTCATGAGGTTAGATGTTTTAAGTTGTAGTAGTACAGATAGTGAAATTTCATGTGGCTTGTGAACCTTTCTTCACCATTTTGAAGGAATAATACTGCCACATTTTAATTTTCTAAAAATGGTTGGTGGTATAGATTTTTTTATTGTCAGAATTGTGTACCTATTTAATGGAATAGACTGTGTTAAACAAGGATAGTGAATTGTTTGAATTAGATGTTTTTGAATAAGATTTATAGAAAATGGAAAATAGTAAAAGAGTTTGTTTTATTTTGATTCATGGACAATGCTTTTGAAAACCTACGTTAACGTTTGTAACGTACAAAGACAGATGACGAAAATTCTAAATAGTCTTCCTCAAGCACTGACAAAGCACCTTAGTATGTTAATCCTAACGGAGCAAAGAGCCAACTATTTTTCCAAGATATTTCATGGGTTGTTTTTTCTCTATCGTTTTACAGTTACAACTGGACTTATCCAAATAGCTATAGACCGCTATTTGGTGGTTGTTTGGTAGCTCCTGCAGTGTGGGAGAAAAGCCAAGTATATAAGTCTTTTGATAGTTCAGTAAGCAAGATTGTGCTTCTAGACTAAGGCACCTACCTGTTCTAAATAAGCGGCACACCCTTTCCGTATAACTGAAGTCTTTTCCCATTTTCCCTTACGTTTTCTTCATTCTAAAGAGTGTGTCCCGTTTAAACGGGTGTCCTACTACCTCATTTAACGGTTTCCGTTGAATTTTTGAGGTTCATACTTTGGATTTACAATAATTACTAATCTATTAATATTATTTTGTAATATGTTTTTAATGATTTATATAAATAAATAAATATTACTTACTGTGCCATGCTAATATATGGGTCTATAACGAATAATGGTTTCACATTTACATCAATTGGATCATTACTAAGACAGAAGAAATAAAATTAATACATTTTTAATAAAATATTTATACTTGGCTGATATAATCTCCAATTGACAGTAAAATTTGAAAATAACTATGAAATAAAATATCTATATACATGTTTACCAAATGGGGATAAAATTTTTGAAAGCAGCAGATGTTTCTTTTTTCAAAACGATTATGTAATTTTATCCAGTAACTGCGAGGGAGATTTAAGAATTATCAACGCAAGTTTGTCGTAATACACCTTTGAGTTTTTAATATTGCCTTCTACACATGCGTACGTAGAGTTGGTACGATTGTATGTGGTGAAGATGTAGAGGAGCAAGAACACAGTTTTCAGATAGTTTTTGATTTACTCGTATATTTTTTAAGTTTAAGTTACCCAGTTTGAAACAAAAATAAATTTATTATTTTATCTTTAAAACACTTGAAGTCTTTATCTATTATCAGCAACCTTAGAAATTAACCTACAGATTTATTACTATTATTATTATTATTATTATTATTATTATTATTATTATTATTATTATTATTATTATTATTATTATTATTATTATTATTATTAACAGGGCATTTACATTTATGTGAATAATGTATGTACATATGTATTGGTTAGTTTACGTCCCTTGTACCAGATTCTCCATTTACCCCTATTTTTCAAATGCCATCACCCAAGCATATCTCCTGTATCGTCCTTCCTATCCTTCCATGATCTTCGAGAAAGGAAGAAGGGCAGGCTACCTTCTTCTTTTTTTCCCAGACTCCATTCGGTTATTTTATAAATCGATGAAGCCACCGCTCTTTCGATATAGTCTATTCATAACATAGCATACGTTTTTTCCTTATTATGTTTGACTTATCCCGGCTTTACCCGGGTATAAATATTTAATTAAATTTATAAATAATTCAAAATTAAGATTTTCTGATTTAGAAAAATTTGATATATATTTATATATACTTGAACAACTCCTCTGAGTTTCAGCCATATACCTCGTCCGGAACTTAGTAAATAAAAAATATTTGGTTAATAGTTAGACACCCTTTTCAATCTTTTAGATACATTTTGAAAATTGTTAAGGAGTAATTCATTTTGTTGCACTATAAATAACACCCCACCGGGTTGGTCTAGAGGTAAAGTCGTCGCCAAAATCAGCTGTTTAACAGCTGATTTACGGAGATGAAGGTTCCTGGTTCAAATCCTAGTAAAGGTAGTTACTTTTATACGGATTTGAATGCTAGACAGTGGTTACCGGTTTACTTTGATGGTTGGGGTTCAATTAACCATACTCTCTCAGGAATGGTCGACCTGAGTCTGTACAAGACTACACCTCATTTACACGTCATACACATCATCCTCATCTCATTGGGTCATGGGGTTGCTTATTGTTCTGAATTGAACAGATTGCAACGTACACAAATTAGGAATTACAAAAAAAAATAAAAAAATAAATAACACCACCGATATTCAGCCATCTATTTCATCTGGTTTAAGGGTTAAACACCATTTTAATCAATTTAGGGGCATATTTTGGAAATAGTTAAGGGACAATTTTTTAGTTAAACTTTAGTAACATTTCGACCGAGTTCCAATCATCTAGGTTGTTCAGAACTTAGTAAACGGCAAATATCGGTTTAAAAGTTGAACCCCCTTTTCAACCCTTGAACGGTTGAATGTTGAAATCGTTTATGATTAACTTTTCTATTTACCCTAAAGGAAATATTTCTCACAAATTTCAGAATTTTACCTATATTTTGCAAGTAGGACATTTAGTGTGTGTTAGTCAGTTAATCAGTAAGGGCTTTCCCATTTATAGGCTATACAGATTAGTAGAGTTCCTTGCTCATGCAACCTCATTTTGATTTCGTCTGTTGATACCAGTTCTAATCTAGGCAAAGAACGGCATCTACAGCAAAAGTCACAATGCTTCGGCTACAGAATTGTATGAGGGTCAATTTTGGTAAGTTAGGAACGATTTTCTTGATTATAGCCAAACAAAATTTTTTTTACAACATACCTAATACTTGAACTAATATTTTACGTAATCGCCGTACAAATTTAATCTTTTATTGTACCGTTTTCCCAATTTTGCTATAATAATAATTTATTTATTCCCATAATATTACAAATTGTATAATGTCGCCGACCGGGGCCAACGACACGTAGTAAAACCTTGTTTGGAAAATTGGTGGCCCTGAAAAAGGCCGTTTAATTGTGTTGTTGGCCCTGAGAAGGGCCGTTGTTGGTGGAAGCGGCAAGCCGCCGTGGTAGAAGCGGAGCCCAAAGAGTGACGGTTCGGCTACCGACTTCAGGTCTAGCCTTCCCTCAGCGGCAGTTGGGTCCCAACTGCAGAGTGGCAGTGGTGGTCTCCAGAGCCCCGCAGTGTCGGTTCGGCGTAGGCCGCCTGCCGATAGCGCGGCCGAGGCGCTTCTCTCCGGGTTGGCGAAGGCTGCCCGGTGCGAGAATGTAGCGCCCGCTACCTTTAGCGTAGACCACAAAGGTGCGTCCGGTCTAGGCTGGGCTCTTCTTCAGTCGGGAGTTCTCATTTTGGTGTTTTTCTCCGGTTGAGAGTTGATTGAAAAGTGACTCTCGCTGGCCAGGGCTGTCGCTTAAATCCTTTTCTGGCGAGTCCACTTCATAGTGGGGGGAGGCGCTGTAGGCTCTGCGCGTCTGCAGCGCTACTCGCGGCAGGTACTTGGACCGTCTGCAGGTGCTAATGTTGGTAGGGTAGTCGGTGACAATAACAAATAAATTACAATAATACAGAATTTCTTACAGTAAACTACTATCCTATTACGCTAGAGGTGATGGAAATTATCTCATCCAGCTATGGACAAAATCATGTACTAGGATGGGTTCGATGAACTAAGATTCATCCTAGTACATCCAACCCATCCTAGTATCTTCATCCCATCCTATGGCCTCTGTATACTCAGTTACCGTCAAGTTGTTTAACCAATCACTACCTCCCTCTTTCACTTCGTCGTGACTTCCATAGCGGTCCCCCCTCAGAAACCCCTTCAGTATGGGAAACAGATGGAAATCACTCGGGCCCAAGCTCGGGCTATCTGGCGGATGATCTAAAAGCTTCCATCGAAAATGTCGCAACGAGATCGAATTGAGATTTGAGTTCGTCAGTTACAGCTGAAGGTCGGCCTGAGAGCTCTTCATCATGAACATTCGTCTGTCCGTAATGAAGCTTCGTTCATCACACTACCACAAACCTTTGTTATTTGTCTGTAATTTTCGATAGATCGCACTACTTTTGCATTCAAAAAGCGCATTAAACTACGATCCTCACAATGGGCGGGGTCATTAATATTGTCACATATTTTAAGTACTTACAAATAATCTATACACGATTGTATTGGCTCGCTCTTAGCGCCAGACTGGCCCAAGATGATTGGAAGGTGAATGACTCAGCAGCAGAGGTGGTGGGGCAAATGCGCGGCTCGTCAGATCAAAACGTTCTTTACTTTCTGAATGACCCTCGTACTTTATTTTTTTATTAGTATTGATATTTATATGCTTATTCCATATTACTGGATGCATGTAATATGTAATGACTATTCTTCCTTTTCCCAGTTTGCTGTTAATATCATCCTTTAATGTGATATTCTGCGTTTCAATAAATTCCAGATATTTAAATTTGTCGGTACTCTTAATTGCTAAATTACCTTAAAGTTCTATTTTTCTAGAAGGTTGTTCTATGACTATCAGATATCCTGTTTACCGAGAGTTGATCTCTAAGCCTGCTTTTCAAAGATTATTCGTTTCTCCGTTACGTATGACACAATTAAATTTACGCCACGCAAAGTGGCAACTGATATCATTTCTGAAAAATATTCCAATGATTTTTGGTAGCATGTGGTTAGGGGGCGGCACAACTTATCCGTCAGAAGAGAAACTTCAGTTATCTAGAAAATTTAGCGGATTTTTAGCGAAAGTACAAAAATATTATTTTCTCTCGGGTAATTACCTTTTTCTTCTACCCTTTCGATCGCATTAGTGAAAAGTCAAAAATATTAATTTCTTAGGTATCACTTCAAAAATACGCATAGGTTTTTGAGGAAGAATTGGAATGCTATTGTCACATAAAGGGGTTGGACAATGGTAAACCGCTGATATGTTATGTATTTGGGTTGTAGTATTTTGACAATAGCAGCGACTATTCATGCTTATCACTATTTATTCGAGTTCTAGTTCTTATTATTTTATGAGTCTTTTTTTATTTATTTATGGGAGGTATCAATTATTGATTATAATGAGGTATCTGAGATTTTATGTTTTCTGTGCTCCTGTATGGTGTAGAGTCCTTGACTTCAGGATAAAGCCGTCACAAGAAAACTGGAGGCATTTGAGATGTGGCTGTATTGTGTTCAAACGAATATTGAGGGTCCATGGACTGTTCGGATGCCAAATATAAAGTTTCTCAGAATAATGAAGAAAGACGTAGAAGTTATTTTCACCATAAAGTGTAAGAAGCTTCAATATTTTGAACGTATGCGGAATGACTAATAATTTCGTGAAAAATATATATAATATGACCTGACAGAGGAAGATGTCGTAACTTCAAAATGTGAGAATTTTATTTTGAAAACCGTACAAAACCTGTTTCGCAGTGCAAAGATCAAAGTGAGAAAGTTATTCGCCAACATTTGGAACGAATAGGAACTTGAAGAAGAAGACAATATTATTGCTCGTATTACTAGTACCCTCTTTTGTTATTATTTTGTTTATTTATTTATTTTATTTAGTAAAATATAGCTACATTAAAATTATAATTCATGACTATACTAAGCTATGTACAATATTTTAAACCAAATATACTTATACGCAAAAACTCTTCTTCACAAAGAGTTCTGTCCGCGCATAGGAGTATACAGAACAAAAATATTAATTCACTTAAATACTTATAACTACTATAAAATTACTAAGTTAAATTACTACTGGTAGCTATATTATAATGGCGATATTATAATTTTTATTTTATAACTATAACTACTTTACAATAATAGCCTATATTTTAACTAACACAACGTAAATATTTTAACTTTATACGAAATTAATTCAATAAATGAGCATAAAGAGACAGTTAAACTGTCGCAAAGAGAAAATTAAAAACTTATAAAACAGTTATTTTAAGACCTGAAAAAGTCTCTCAAGTTCTTGCTCACAGATCGATATTATATGATATTTTAGTTTATATTTTAATGGATGTGGTGACATAATACTGTGTATATGGGGTGGAAGTACGTTAACGAAGCGCCTCTCAAAATAGAGAAATGACTTCTGAAAAAATGTACTATCTGGTTTTCTAGTCTTAATTTTTCCAGCGTTCCTAGTACCATAATTGATTTTATTGGGATCAATTATTACTTCACGGTTACCACAAGCCCAGAAGAATTGTATCAGAACCTTGAAAACAAATAAATGCCTTAAAGGAAGGACTCCAAATTCCTGGAACAGGCTCATACGATCGCACTTTTTTTAACCATTAATAGTGTACAGAAAAGATTTTTGTAGATTAATCACAGATTTAATGTGAGTAATGTATGTACTACCCCAACATACAATTCCATACGACAACCGTGAGTGTGTACAAGAAGAAAATAAATTTGCTTCAATAAAGGTCTGGGACACATGTATTGTAAATGATAAAACCTATGTAGGAGAAGACGTAAGTATTTTTTGAGATTTAAAACATGCGCTTTCCACAGAAGATCATCCTCAACTAGAAGTCCAAGATATTTAACCTTATTTGATTGTTTTATTAACCCACAATTACACACATTAGAAGAACATTCCACTTCATGATATTGCAGTGGTGGGTCAAAAACGAAAGACCGTGAAAGACTAAAATTAAGGTAAACAGTTTTTTTTAGATTTAAATTCAACTTATTAAAACGAAACCAAAGTGCCAATAGCTGAAGATCATGTTGCATATGGTTGTTCAAAATATCCACGCTTTCTGCCCCATATGAGATATTTATATTTCTAGGATAAATTATATACTTAGGTATATAAACAGCCGGGTCTTTTTTCGGGGATCTTAGTATTGTTCAAGGTATTATATAAGAAGCGCCGGTGGTTTCAAACAGTGTTACTCAATTGTATTTTTTATAATGACTTGGTGAACCGGTGGTATGTATAATATAATAGTGTGTGTGCAAACAGGTATTATTCAAAGCTTGTATTCATGAAAAAAAATATTTAGGTTGTATATGGGTGACATTTTAATTTTAGTGAAGATTTGGTTGGGCTTTACGTTTGTAACAAGATGTAATAAATCTTGTATAACATGTTAAATTGTAATTATAATTTATTTTAATTAGATCCCGAAAGAACCTAAATATAGTGTTACAGTGTGCCTTGGTTTACAGGAGTCACCTACTCTCTTTACATTCCATACGTGCATGAGGTGAATGAGCAAATGTTTACTTTTCCGATTTATTTTTAGGAACAACGTTCCCAAATTTCAGCTCTAGTAAAATTCTCAACTCGAGTGATAGTAAATTAATACATATGTGACTCAGTCACTGAGCGTGTTCAGAATTTTCTATACTTATTTTATATTGATAGTACTTTTGTAGCTCAGTCGTAATAAGTTGAAAAAGGTTTACGTGTTAAATATATGTTTACGTGTTAAAATATGATTAGTCGTGTCAAGCAATTTTTAAAAATATGCGATTTACTACGTTTACATGCTCATATATGTACACACACAAACATGCGGGCGCACACACATGCATACGTAATCATAAAAACAGATAGACAGATATATACAAAACACACACACATCAATTCAGTCAATATTAGACAGTATCAAGTCAATATTATAATATGGAGTTATAGCTTGGTGTGGTGCATTTTCTACAACTTTGTGATCTGTAATTAAGATGCAAAGAGAGATTTTAAGGATAATTTTTAGGAAGACTCCAATCCTTCCTGCTCAGTCCCTATTTCAAGACTTTGGTGTTCTCAGTATAAAAAATATTTGTAGGAAAACAGTTAGTAGGCCTACTTCTTTACACATGTTTTATAACTGTAAAAAAATATATTTCTTTTTTTAGAGTATAATTATGGCACAAGCAAGATTGAGGCTGGATTGGCCATGAGAGTGAAACGAAATGCGTCAGGAGGTCAAAGAGTGTTTGATTATGTGGCACCAAAAGGTTTTATTTTTTACCTCCTGACACACACTTATGTAAATTACTTTTTATTGCAACGATTGGTGTTATTATTACATTTGGACTTAAAAAGTACTTGGTTAGTCAGAAAGTAGGTTGAGTTCATCCACGGATCGGTTGGGGTAGGTCTCCCGATCAAATTTTATAGTTGAAATTTTATTTTATAATTAAAATAATTGTGTAGTTTAGAATTATCAAGATTATTGCAAATAAGAGCATTAATTTGTAATTTATTACTTATTTATAAGCTATTGACTAAATTGTAAATAGCTTATTGTTAGGCATTATTTGGTCACTTTTGTTTCCTGATCTTTAACTATTCCATATTTAGGAAAGTAATTTCTGTTCAGTTAACTAAGAAATTTGTATATATAAATATATTGTACTTTATAAAATAGAAATAAATAGAAAAAAATTCTAAAACCTGTTTTTTTGGAATCAGAGGGTTTTAAAAACGTATATTTTCGTTGATGAAGTACTCTCGTCATGAAGTCAATAATTTCCTTCATTAATTTTCTCCAATTTCCTCAAAGACTAAACACAAAAACTGATACTATTAATTAATCCTTCAAAAAATGTCATACTAATTATTTTTAAAATCAATATAAATATCAAAAAGGTTTGTCAAAAATCAAAAAGTATAGTAATATAACATTTTTAACGGGTTTATTTTTATTATAATTTGTTTAGTTTATACAATGTGTTTAGTATCCATTTCCACTTGAATAATATTGATCTCCGTATGTACGACGATTTTGTATCTCAGTATTCCTAAAAACAAAATTATTTTGTGTGAAAAAATCGCCTGCTTAAAAACATAACCTTTCAAAAAAATACGTCCTCAAAATTGTGAAAATATCATCAATGTTATTAAAAAATTTTTTTTTTGAAAAATCTGGTGTGACACACTCTAACGAGTTTCTTTTGCCAATGTTATTAATGAATATATATAACCTATGTTTAATCATTAGTAAATAATGTAAAATTAAAAACGTAACCTAATTTTAATCATTAGGGAATGCCGCAAATGAAAATCTATCTCTGAAGGAAGTAAATAAGCGGAAACTTACTAGCATATTGACGCTGTTGCCGGTGAAATAGTCAGCGGTTTTGTTGCCGCGACAGAATCGCAATGAATATTATTGCAACAGCAGTCTGAAAGCAACCGCAAGTGGAGCTGTCAGTTCGACGACAAAAACGCAGTAGTAAAAATGTCTTCACCGAGAAAAGATCTCTTAGCCTGCTTGCTATTACTGTAGGGTCTTCCTATTCAAAATTTAAGGAAAATAGGAGGTTTGGAGTTCATCCATTAAATACCGTACGTTTATAGGAAGGCCAATACCACACACTGTTGAGTATTTAAAGAAACGACGAAGAAATATTTTCCGTATTTCCGTATGAGTATAACATCATTTTCGGAACTATTGTCTATTTTGGAAGATGTTATTGTAAAGCAGGACACAAGGTTTAAATTATCTACATCGTCAGAAGAACGACTAGCTGTTTAAAGTAAGCCAGTTAGGGGTTGGAGTCAACAATTTATAGGAAGGCCAATACCACACACTGTTGAGTAGTTTAAGAAACGACGAAGAAAATTTTTTCCGTATTTCCGTATGAGTATAATATCATTTTCGGAACTATTGTACTATTATCCACATCGTCAGAACGACTAGCTGTTTAAGGTAAGCCAGTTAGGGGTTGGGGTCAACAAGTAGCGACAAGAACGTTGTATTTGACTGCTCCATTTGATAACATAGTTGCGGTTTCTGTCCACAGCGACAGAACCACAACCTGCGGCTGTTGAAAATTGACCGCAGCGAAGAACCGCTGAATTTGGCAGTTTCTATTTAATTCAACGCGTTACATAAAATTTTCCAGTTGCTGTATTCTGTCTTGGCGACGATACCAGTGAATATGTTAACGGCCCAAACTAGGCCTAGCAGAAAAAAATGCTTGACATAAAAGCTGTAAAATGTATTTCCTATAACTTTTATTAGTGTACACAATAATTTTCTCGTTAAATACATACCAAGGCCGCAATCATAAAAAATTCCCACTTTTTTTACCGAATTCCATGAGCACAATATAGAAAATCATTAATTGACACTAAAATAAGCGTTGTAGAAAATATAATCGGAAAAGTAACAGATTTTTTAAATTTTACAAATTTGAACATTGTTGGTTTTACCCTAAAATGGGTATAAAGTCCACATCCTAGAAAAACTTTTTTTACAATAAGAGTACAGCTACAAAAAAGTTTAACAGACATAACTCTCACCCTATCTTGTAAACTATGAAAATGTAGTAAATGCGAAGATTTAAAAAAAAGTCGCAGTAACCGTTTCTGAGAAAATTTTAAAAAATGTGTAAAAGTAGTAAACTAGTACTTCTGGTTAACTGATTTTGATGAAAATTTTTATGTTGCATCCCCTTTTGTCGGGTACTTAATTTTAAGTTTTAATTTTAAAGTTTTTACAATATTCCATTCGTGACTAATTTTGTTCACACATGTGCGCTACGCATGCACACATACACGGCTTAAAATCATATTGGCTAAAACCATGTATTTTTTAGGTTCAGGGGCCTGAAAAAGTGTACTTTCGGTGAAAAATCATGTTTGGAAATTCGATATGAAAACAATATTTTCTTTCACTATAGATTCATATACCCGAAGAATAAGTAAAAAGGTACTTACATATTTGCAGACTGTCCGATCGGATTCGCCTGAATTAAAGGGTAGTACCCATTATGTAAGTATGGACGTGGTGCTCCACTCAATCCTCCAACTGGTGTAGCCAATGAATAAGGCTGGTGAGATAGCGAGCGTTGTGCAGCATTGATACTAAGGTTTAGGTTGTTGATGAAACTCCAGTAGAATTCCAATGGAGGAAGGAACTTAGGATTGTAGTTATTATCTGGATCAACACCCCTTTGTAACTCATGGTAAATTCCTATCAAACCATCTGTTACATTATTAAAACCAGGTGTAAATTCGAAAGTCGATCGGTTGAAGGTCTCCGTTGCAGATGACAGGTTCATGTAACTGAAAACACATATTTAATGTGTGCATCAAATTCAACGCTAATCCCTCGGAAGTTAATCCTATCGCTAAAAATCTGATGTGAAATATGCATAAGACTTTGTCGTGGCAGTGTAAAGAATTTAAAATTTAACCATGAGTGAATGACGCTAAATGAAATTCAACTTTCATTCGACTTTTTCATGAACAAAATCACTAACTGACCCACCGCAGAAAAAATTATTGAATTAAAAGTTGTAGATATATTTATTTCACATAACTTTTATTATTTTGTAATTAAATTTAATATTATTTAATTTTAAATATAACTTTTTCCCGATAAGGGATGTACCAAATTCGTAATTATTTTTAATATATTGTGGCAATATATAAAGGGAATGTGTGTTGGAGAATTTTCGAGGAGGACCGAGATTTTAAAATTTCAACAAAAATAATAAGAGTAATAAATAGGTTTCCAAGAAATAGTTATAAATTAATGGTTGTATAGCACAAGTAGACCTGTCTATTATTGTTGCATAACTATTGTGAAAGAGTCGGGTGGGTACCTAGTTAGACAATTGGCCTTTCTGTAACACTTTTATTCAATTTTAATTTGTTTACAGTTGTTAAGATTTATCTAGAAGCCGTCAGAAGTATTTTTGTATTTTTATTATTGTATCGAAAATCTCTCTTTCTCGAAATCTCCATTAGCCCACCTGTATAAACAGCCAGTTTGTTTACGGTAAGTTTTAGTTTCGTTTTGTCTGAGATTCAGTGAGCGAACTGCATAGTGCGTGTAACAGTGCGTTAGAACAGGTCAACGTTACTGTAAGTTACTGTCTGTTGTTTAACGTTTATTTATTCTGTATCACTTTTGTAAATAGTATTTAGTAAATTGGTTAAGTTTATTTATTGTTATTAGTTAATTGGAACTACTTGTTATTTATTAGGCCTAATTGTAGTTTACTTGTAAATTTTAGTCAATTTATTAATTGTAATTTTTAGTTGTAATAAATACTTGAATTTTAAACTTTAGTGTGTTAATATTTAATTTTCCCAGATCCCGAAACGGACCTTACAAATAAGTGCCACAATATTGTACGTTGTTTTATTATAGGATGTCCCGATATTAATTCTAAATCTTTCCAAAAGCGTAAGGTTGCTTTTTAAGTCTGCAAGTTATAAGGCGTTTGAGACAAAACAAGATATACCATTAATTGTAAACTAAAATATTGAATTATTATTATTATTAAAATATATATCGTACACTGTAAATTATTGTTGTTCCTGAAACCTAAAGAAAACAATTATAGTGAATCTACATAATTTTCTTATGTGGTATAAATATACCAACTGCGGTGGCATGCGGGCCGCACATGCGCAGTAAGTAGCTCCCCCACCACAGCGTCGGGGTCCTGATACAGGCTGCCTCTAAAGCCGTACTTACTACTCGCTGTGTTCTGTTCTTGCGGTTATCGTTTTGACATTCGTGTCACTGTCGAAAGCCGCACGCCGTCGAAATTAGTTGCGCGAGCACAAAATACGGGGAAAAATGTCTGCGATTTATTTTGGGGTAATAGGCAATAAGTTTTTTTTCTAAATGATGTACTTACCATAAGTTTTGACAGGCCCGAAAGAGAGGTACGTCATAACCTCATTCTGTTATATTTACTATGCGGTTCTTTTTGTTAAAATTTCATACAACTGATATTGTGCGTATGTAGTTGATTTATAAAAATTGACGTATGTTTGGTATAAAATAAACAACTATAAAAATTTATTTAGCTTCTGAGAATACTAACAGGAAGGAGACACCACACACGATTTTCTCACGAAAGTGACATCACACGAAAGTGATTTTTCAAGCTCGTTTATTATTTATCTTTCTGCCCTACATGTATCAAATTACAGATAAAATTTTATATTATATAACAAAATAATAAAACGCATATTATGTCATCCTGAAAAAGAAGTTATATTAGCCTACGTGATACGCAAAATATGCGATGAGATTTAAACGTCTAACTTTGTACGAGCGTATCTTATATAAATATCAGAGTATAATAATAAGCCTAACATTTATAGTGTAATAAAATAAGATCCATTTGGAAGCGAAAGTAATTTTTCAGAATTTTTTGATAAAAAATGAGGTTGTTAGAGTGTAGTGAACGAAACTGGCCGGCAGAGTGCCCTACCGTGCCGCGTATTGTCACTATTGCGCTTGAACACCGTGCACTGATTGAAATGAGTTGAGGGGAACGGTGGACGCAACACATTCTCTCTCTGTCCCGCTACCCTCCCTACATGCCGCCGTAGTTGGCGAACAGTATACCGTTTAAAAATTAATGATCATATTATACCTGATGATTTATGTTTTCTCATAAGCTCAAATCGGTGTAGTCGGTCAAAACACGATGAAGTTGACCACTATGATAATCGGTACCTTTGTGTTATGTGTTGGCGGAAATAACTTACAGTTGGAAATCTTCATGCGAGTTGTTGAAACATTACCGTAACGTAGCGACTCACTTTACTTTGTTTACGTAAATTGTTCAAGTTTGTAACTGAAACCATACTACTTGATTCACTCCCGTTTTATATAATTTTAAATATTTCAATTCATAATCACTTGTACTGATATTAGTGTGCTTAGTACATTTCTACTGATGCGACCGATCTCCCTCAAGATTTCATTGCAACTCCCCGAAAATGCGTCCGATCTCGCTCAGGACTTGATTGCGACTCCTCGATGTACTCTTGTAAATTTTGTTGCTTACTCGCGCAACTACATTTGTATTTCACCCAATCAGCTTGAAGCGATTCATTTCAAATTTGAAATCGGTATGTTTTAACAGTTGGAACTGAACACCTGCACTCTGCTAGCTGTTAACACTTTTGACACGATTTCGTACTTGTCACATTTAATCAATTTATTGCATTGACATCCGTCGCTGGACTCAACTTCACACACACACACACAAAGAATATTTTAGGCGAAACTATATCTGCATACCATTAACATTGGAAAATACACTTCTTATATACTAACGGTTTTATTTTAAACTTAAAAAAATATCAATGGTTTTTCTTATACCCTTATAATTAAATCTAACTAACATTGATTAATTCTAAAGATGCATCTAGCCTATATTGAAAAATAATAATTAGTTAATTACTTTAAACTAAGAAAAATAAATTAAATACATATGTGTATACCACAATATATAGGCTGCAGGTACACTTTTTCGCAAAATTGCATATTGAGGTCGCAATATTTAATAAACAATTTTTTCTAATGAGAACCCAGCCTCCCCAAGAAATGGCAGCAGACATGGCGTTTACCCTGTCTTGTAGAGAATAAAAAAAAATAGTAAATAAGATGATTTAAAATAAAACGGTAGCGTTTTTGAAAAAAAAATCGTACGAATAAACTACTATTCCGGTTGACCGAATTTTTACCAAAATATTTGGGTTCCATACTGGTACCTAACAAAATTTTCAAGTTTTAACTTTGAACGATATTTTGCTCTTAAAATATTTTGTTCATACAGACCAACATTTCTACAAACAAATTTTGGGTTCAAGGGGCTTTTAAATGTGGATTTCCGAACTCGCTTTCGAAAAAACAACATGACAATAATAGGTTACGTTCCTTCCCTATATACTATTCATACAGTCATGTGTAAATGACGGTGAACGAAATTCAATAGAAAAATAAACTATTGAAATAACCGTTGTAGGTTTCGTAATTTTCTATACTTCAATAAAATTGTATATACTTTTGCACTAAAATTTATATTAAAGCCACAATCAAATTTTCTTCCCTTTTCTGTGCCAGTCCAAGGACTACCCATATTTGATAATTTTAAAGCTCACACATGTCCAGGAGAATTGAACTGTTCTTCCAGAGCTGTTCTTCATCGGCAAATGATAAATTACTTGGGAATGAAATTTCGCAGCCTTCTTAAATGGACTGAGCACATTGATGGTCTTTATCAGCGTCTAAGAAAATTGGTATTTATATTCAAGAAATTTAGAGTCCTGAATAAAGATGTATTAAAAATTATTTACTTATCTATTGTGCAGTGAGTACTAACGTACGGTAAAATAAGGTGGGGTATTACCAATTTGTCTTCTTTGGACTCTATACAGAAGGTGCAGAAGTTGATTTTTCGAATAATTTAATTTAAAAAACCAAAGTATCTATCGAAGCAGCTTTTTCAAGAATTCAACGTACTTGATGTCTGCCAAATATTTGCAAGAGAAGCTTTTATTTTCGCTTATAAAATTATTAACTATTTTACTACAAGAGCACACCTTTGTAATACAAGGAATAAGGATCTATTAATTTTACACAAGGTCTCAAAAACTTTATACCAAAGGTATTTTTGCTACTTAGCACCTAAGCTCTCTTCTGCTCTCTTTACAAATTAAATATATGCCGGGCATCATAAAGTAAAAAAAAACCAGTAACCATTTGGCTATTGGAAGTAGGGAGAGAAGCCATAAAAATAACGGTTATACCAGGAAGCAAATAATTTTGTGAGCTCGTCTACGGGTTTGGATATTTAATTTTCTAATTTTTGTAAATGAATTACTTTGTTTTGCACATTAATATTTTATTATTTACTTTTTTTACTTTGTTTTTGCACATTTAATATTTTATTATTTACTTTTTTTCATTAGTATATATTTATATAATAGCATACTACTAGGTATTTTAATAAAAATGTCTTAGTAGTTTAAGGGGACACACACTGATGACATTTTTTTTGAATCGATTTTTGGTTTTTTGTTGTATCATATTGTCCAAAATCTCCTCTGTAAACAGATATATATTTTTTTGGGGTTAAAATTTTTGTATTTGCAGAGAAAAATATATTTTGTCATTATGTCCGAACGAACTTTTTCTAGGAATGTAGTACTGAGTAATCCTTTTTTTCTTAGACTGATTGTTTAGTTATTAATCCGGTAATTTTTGGGTTATTATAACGTTTAAGTTGATATTTTATTTTGTATTTGTCAGTGAAAACAGTAAATTAATATATCAGCTGTGTATTATTAATAGTTTGAGGTTTTGATGATGTTATTTTTGATCGATATGCAGCTGTTCTTTTGTTTACTAGTGGGTTATGTTCATAACTAATTATTATAAAGTAATTAATTAGTTTAAAACCATGGAAAATAAAAAAAATTTGGGAGTAGAGGTTCAGTTTACAAAAACAAAATAAGTTGTATGTAAAATGAAATAAACTACTGTGGGCATTTCATGTCAAGTAACCCCTAGTACTTAAAGCCAGTCACAGCAATTATCAAGTTCTAACAAAAAGCAGGAACAAAATATTGAATATTGCAACAATGAACTTATTAATTTAAAATATGAAATATATAGTTTTAGTGCATTACATAACATTGTTAGGGATGCAGCTCTCTGTAGATATTGTTTACATAGTTTGGACATTGAAAAAAATAGCATTGTAGGCCTGGCCAAAAAAAGTAGGTTTTCTTTTTTCCAAGTTGTTATTCTACAGATAAGATTGTTATTAATATAATAATACATGTACCACATAAATGTACAGACACAAAATATTATGTGGAATCATTTGAAAACTTAAGACTAACAACAGGAAAAATCTCTTGAATGCGATGAAAATATTAGATAGGCTATTACGCTTCAACCAGACCGAAAAAGCTGTTTTGAAAATTGAAAACTTATCAGAGACAAGAGAACACTAACAAAAATAATATTAGAAGATCTTTAAAAACAACTGAAAGATCCAGATCAATCATCATACAGCGCAGGACATTATTAGTGGTCAATAATAAACATTTTTGTTCTTTCATTTTATATAAAATACGATTTTCCGTAATTTTGTGTTTTTCAGTTTCGATGCACGATTTCTTAAAAAATATAAAAGCTACCTGTACAAAATTTTTGGGGCATGTCTAATCTAATGTACGACAGAAGGATATGCCTAAATAATTGTCAAAAAAATTTAAATAATATATTTGCTCCGTTTTTTGGTGCTCAAAAATAGTACTTTATTTAAAAATACTTTATTAATTCAAAATTTACCTAATTTAAAAAGGGCTCCGTTATGCACTAAATTAAAATATATGGACCTTTCAAATTAAAAAAATTACAAGTCTACCTTCAACGGTTGCTGAGAAAACGTGCAAAAACGTAACATTGCATACTACAGGAAATATGTCTTCTCTTAATTAATATTTGAGTAACTAACATGTAGTTATAATTATTACACTAATATAGGCCTATTACCGTACAATGTTACAGTAGTAGCCTATAATGAGCAAAGCACTAAATTGATCTACCCTTGAATATGGGAAACCATAATTGGGTGGATTAATTTTCCCACCACGAATATAATATATATAAATATTAGATTTTCAAAGTATGTTTAAGGAAATTAACATATATATTGTAATGATATTTTTTGTAAGTAAAGGAAAAATAAATAAATCTGCAAACACCAGATACCGAAATAACCTGCAATAATTTTACAGTGTTTTTATTTTTTTCTAGCCCATTATGGGTATGCAGGGTGTCCCACTAGTAATCCGACGTATTGTTATGAGGTGTATTCTTCTCATCTAAATAATGAAAAAAGTTCATATAAACATAGTTCGGGAATCGCTTCGTAAGTGGGGTACAACTGGCGAAAATGTTCGTCCGGGTCACAGTTTCCCCGTTGAAACGATGGTACTAGAATTATTGCAGTATTATTACTAGGTTCGAAATAAAATAAAAAAATTCTACAAAAAAAATTAAATTGTTTTTACATTTTCAAAACAAATTCTCGAAATGGTATCGCTAGCTCTATATTAATAATTCTAGTACCAGAGCTTAAAAAAATGTCATAGAAAAGGCACAAAAAAATTACAGGGCTAACTCTTAATGGTTTCTTAGAAACGCGTACCTAACAAGAGGTCAATTTAACATGGGTTAGATATGAGGCATAGTGCTCCCCTTAAGGTATCCATGATACAATTCGCATCTTACTTGATCTTCTTTCTTAGCTATCCTTCCTTTATGGTTTATACTCCCTTTCTTCAAAAAATTAAACACCCTTCCTTTTTCATTTTTATTTTTGTGAACAGGTATGTGACTCAAGCAGTTCTTAACCTTTGTTTTGAACTCCGTCTTGTGAAATTATATTTGTATAGTCTACCTATTTTCTTACACCTTGAGCTTATAAACAGTTCATTTTAATTATACAATTTTAAGAAATATCAGTAATCAGGGCAAGTCATCAGTAAAGGCTGAAACGTCTTCATAGATTTAATCGTTTTTCCCATCTATCCTTATTAGCTTTGCGTCCGTTTTTCTCCACTCTCCGATTACTTTTGCTAAGGCTCAGTTTAAAAGCAGCGGTGACAGACCATCACTTTGTCTCACTCTTGTATTTATTACAAATTTCTTGTAGAATTCGCCCACGATTCTTACTCATGAAAACGTATTTGTGAGGGTATCTCTGATTATTTTTGCTACTTTGTACTTTACCAGTAAATATCGTTCTGTTTACAAAACAAAGAGTGAAACAAAGAGTGAATTGGATGGTTATGAAATGAGTTAAAAACGCGTTTAACCCTACCGCCGGCAATAACGTTTTACTAGACTGGCAGAGAATTTCTAGTCACCGAACCGTACAAAAATCATTATAAATTTGCTATAAATCACCAACCTTATCACGTGACATCAAAATAACAAGAAAACTTAGGAAAATAGAATAAATATATTAGTGAAATTTTAATCTGACAGTAAGGTGTGCTAAAACTATTTGAAAATAATTTTTAGACAATTATTTTTATAAAATTTCAGATGACACTGTGGTTTAAAACTTTCTTATACTCTACTTTCAAAATTCATTATACGAATCGTTATATTTAATGTTATTTAAAAAAAAAAACAAAAAAAACAAATCTATGTTCAAAACGGAAGTAAATATACACAAAAATACATCATGTAAACCAATAAATAACCAAATTCAGCTCTAGGACAGCGTGGTTTCTCAACAGAGAAACACAAGCAGAATATGCAACTAAAACTATTGTATCATACGTAGGCCTATAAAGTTACTTTATACAATACTAAACTATTGTACAAAACAGCAACGTTGTCTCTAAATGAAATTAAAACTAAAACGATAGTATTGCAATGCTATGAAGCAAATCCGATTTTGCGACGCGACCTGTTCAAGAAGCTGTAACATTGTCTCAAAATCGATGATTGCCGGTCCTAGGGTTAAGATCACCACGCAATAGTGGGCCCAACTGTAATTTTTCCATGAACGGGTTAACTAGTTTGGAGCACTTTCAGAAATTACTTATTACAAAAATGATGTCCCCGTATACCGTTGATGTAGACGTCTGCAGAGATTTCCGGGAAAGTGTGGTAGGTATAAAATGTGGATTGTGTACAAGTTCATTGCTATGATGAGGTAATTTCTTATGAAAGTTTTTGTAAATTTTAATAACTAATTCATTCAAGTACGGGTTTATGAGGTATCTGGGCAAAGAGTTATTACTAAAATAAAAGGGAGCGTTTGTAATTTATCGTAATAATTTTGACTGAAATCGTTGGGGTTTTAAATTACTGACATACATCCAAACAGGACGAAGATCATCTTTAAAAGCACAAAAATTTAGTAAATGAGGCGTTTTAGAAAAACAATTGTTCTAGAACTTAATTGTTTTATAAAATTAGAGGTTGATTTTAATTTTGCCTTATTTTCTTGTCACCGGATGGCGACATTATGCGGCATGGGAAACCTTAAATATCTTGACCCTGAAAAAACCCGTTTAACTGATGGTCGTCTTCGCGGGAAGCGTCGGTCTTAGTCGTCGTGGCAGTCGAGGAGGCTGGCGACACGGCGTGTCATCGTCAAGCGGATTAGTGTCATCTTCTTCCCTCGCAGTAGTGCGTCATTGGCTGCTTCGTGGGCGAAAGACTCGGTCGAGGGACCGCTATGGGAATCGCTCGCGGCAGTGGGTGATGACGATCCCGGTCGATGTCTTACGGTTTCGGGTCGGCGAGTGGAAGCACAATCTTCTCTCTCGTGGGGTCGTCGATGAGTCTTCGTCGGAGTCCGGTAGCCGTGTCGATGATGAATGTCTCTCCTCCTGTTGAGTGGACTGGAATTAAACGGGCTCAGTGGAAGTGCTTTTTATATAGTCTCCAGAGCGCTGCGCCCTGCTCCAACCGCTGCGGTTGGAGCGGTTACAAGCCCTCTACAGTGCCAGCACAGACCTACTTGTCGAAACTATTGGCGGCTTTCCTCTGTCGCTAAGTCGGAAGCTTCGATAGCCAGGAGCACAATATTTAATCAAAAGGGGGGACGGTGACACTCTCATGATTAAAATCTGGTTGTCCTACATTTTATATTGTTTACTAATTATTAAACGCATAATGAATATTTCATTATTTAAAGGCAAGAGAAAGTTCTGTGAGTGTTTAATACCAGATGTTTTTATAGTTATAAAATCAGCTCTCGGGGATCAAAGTTTAGTTTTAAATCACCCTACATAAACAAACTGCTGAAATATTTACCTATCGTATTTGGCCGTTTGAGGTGAAGTGATCAGCGCAATTGGCTTTTATACCGGGGTTCCAGGTTCGATTTTCAGTTAGGTCTGGAATTTTCGGACCACACATTTTCATCTGTCACTATTCTCATCTTCTGCTTTAGCAGTATACTAATTGAAAAACAGCCGAACGTGAAACTAAACAAACCTGCTGTATTTAAGATACAAACTTGGTAGGGAATATGAGCGATTTAAATGATTAGAAAATTGGTTTGTTTGTTTAATATGACTTTAGCAGCTTTATAAGAAGTAGATTCGTTCAAATAACAAATACGCATAACTTAATTTCGTTCTTCGTCATTACCATACATACCGCGTCATTGTGTTTAAACAAAATTCACAAGTTTTAATAAATAACAGTACGTTGCTGTACCATGATAGATTCTCACGATACATTTTATAAAATCATTTATTAATTATTTAATTACTGTATCTTTTTAGAATAATATGTCCTGCATTAACTAGTGAATATAAAAATAACACAATAAAACGTTAACAGGTTCTTTTAGGATTTGGTTAGTAATAAACGCTAAAGTTTCACTTTAAATTTTTATAACAAGTAATAAAAAACAATTGTGGTGTAAAACACATGTACAACTTTTCTTACCAATGTATAATTAAAAAACATAACGTAATTTTAATCATCAGTAAATGACGTATATGGAAAATCATTAATTGACGCTAAGGTCAGCTCTGTAGAAAAAAATACTTTAAATAAAAAGTTATAGATTTCTGTAACGTTTTTAATTAAAAAAAACATTATTGGCCGATATTGATGAGCAAAATACATACATCACTAATTAATGCTAAACTACGCTTTGTAGAAAAAAAGGATGAAGTACAGTTTTAGGTTTTTTAAATTTTCTACAATTTTAATTTTATATATATTTTCCCTTAAATGCATATTATGGCTGCAATCTTAAAAAAAAACTTTTTATCTCGAGAGTACAGGCCTTCCAAAAATTTCAACGGACAACCTATCTTATAAAGCACAAACGGTTTAATAAACAAGGCGATTTTTTAAAATTCTACGAGCCGACTTTGAGAAAATTGCAATAAAGTAACTAACTGCAAAAATAAACTACTAATTCCGGTTGACTGATTTAATAAAAAGTTCGTGTCGTGTCCTGTAATGTTACTTAACTTAATTTTTAAGTTTCAACTTCGTAAGATATTCTGTTCTTGAAATATTTGGTGCATACACACGCAGACACAGAACAATCGCTAAAAAAATGATTTGGGTGTTAAAGGGATCTGAAAACGAGTATTCCCCGTGAAATCTCGACGTGAAAGTTAAACCGACTAGAAAAAAATACTTTCCTTCCCTATACAAAGTGTCCCACGAGGAACCTGACATACTTCTGAGGTGTATTCCTCTCATCAAAATAATGAGAAGTTCATATAAACATTTAAGTTCATATAAACATAGGTTCAAAATCGATTCGTTAGCGAGTTACAGCTGGCAAAACCAGCTGATTACGTCTAGATACGTCTGGGTTCCAGTTCCCCCGCAAAAATGAATCCCAACAGAAATGTTTAGAGCGTTCATTAAGATGTAAAATTAAACAGATTTTATGTAAAATGAGCTGAAAAATTTAATAAAGCAGGTCCCATATTTGTAATTTGAAAATTTTTTTAGATATCTGACAAAATACACCAAATCTGGTCTCGAAAACTGCTTTAAAACCCTGTTTTAAAACTGTTTTAATATAAACCCGATTTTTTATAGTTGGTGTTTGTTTCTTATTATTCTATTTTACATCATTCTCTTTAGAATTAAATTCTCTACCAGTTCTGTTTAAAAAATGTACATGTTTGTAAACCATTTAACAAAGTTATTGTACTTCAAACCATAAAGAAAACAGTTTTGCGAGACTAAATTTGGTGTATTTTGTCAGATATCTCAAAAACTACTTAACTGAACGATAAATGATAACATGGACATAACTCGTACGGGCTCTTTGCGAAGAGATAGCAAAAACATAAGCAATTGCTTACAGAAAAGTCATTTCTTAAGAAAGAGAAGTACTTGTACAGAAAATGAACTACATACAAACTCTTAAGGTTACAAGTAATTACTTTTAAGGAAAAGAAAATGGTTTATTCACCGACTTTTAAGAACATACTTTTCTGAATCATAAATTACTTTTCTTAATAAGGTATTGCTTATGAGAAATCATTTTCATTTATTCTCATCGCCCAATGAGCATAGATAGGATAATAGTTTGGAACATCCTAGGACCTAAGAAGGAAGAAGACAAGTCCGACAGGCCCCGGTCGAACAAGAGAAATACAAAAAAACTGAAAACATAATCCGTAATAATACAAAGTTGACTTGTATTTATCGGACATGCGGCAAGAATGAACGATATTAGATTGACAAAAAAAATTTTCGATGAAAATATCTCAAAACCAAACCAGTATGGTTCACAGTAACATTGAATGACCACATAGTTACAAAAATCGACACATAAAACATACAGAATAGGGATTTTTTTTAGAAAAAAAGCCTGAGACTGACATTCGGGATAAAGAATGAAAATAAGATATGTTAACCTCTAAACATTGAACAAATTAAGAAGGAAAGACCCGAAAGAATGAAAAGATTGTAGAAGAAAAGAAAATGTGAGAAAAACATAAAGAAATAATTAAAATATTAATCTGGCTTGCTGTCTCTAAAGGGTTATTCGGGAAAAAATATATTAAAAGCCATTTAACTATTAAGTTGATATAAACAAACAGGACGGACTGACGGTGGCGTGATTTAGACCAACTTACGTAATCATCTAGCCCGTTATCATTTCCGCTTTTTTGATTCAATAAATACTATTAGCCTACACACCTGTACGCATATAACGCAATGATTTTTACTTTCTCTTGCCTATATGAATATATAGGAAGGAAAGTATTGTTTTCATGTCGATTTTTCGAAATCGAGTTTTCACCGGATCTATACGTTTTCAGACCCCCTGAATCCAAAAAACATGTTTTTAGCGATTGGTCTGTGTGTGTGTGTGTGTGTGTGTGTGTGTCTGTCTGTCTGTGTGTGAACAAAATATCTCAAGAACGGAACATCTTACGAACTTGAAACTTGAAACTTAAGTTACATACCACTACCGGACCCGACACGAACATTTTCATTAAAATCGGTCAACCGGAAGTAGTAGTTTATTCGTATAATTTTTCACTTTTTTGCGATTTTCTCAAAAACTAGTCCTACGATTTTTTTAAAAATCGCCTGGTTTACTACATTTTTTATTCTCTACAAGATAGAGTAGGTGCCATGTTTGCTGAAATTCTGCGTGAGGCTGTTTTTACGTAAAACATTTTCTTTTTAAGATTGCGGCTTTAATATGCATTTTAGCGCAAAACGTTATATAATAAAAGTTGTAGAGAATGTAAAATTCTACAACTTTTATTTCGAAAATTTTTTTGTAAAACGCTTAGTTTAGCGGTAATTAGCAATTTTCTGTTTTTTTCTCACGAAAACGTGTGAAAAATCGATTTTTTTAAGATTTCGGCCTTAGTATGCACTTTACGACAAAAGTATATATATTCAGATTTATAGGAAATTAAAAGATCTACAACTTTTATTTAAAAAATGTTTCTCTACAGAGCCTAGTTTAGCATGAAAGTGTGATTTTCCGTATTTTGAAGCCAAACAGGTCGATTTTCATTTTGCATCTTTCACTCATGATTAAAATAAGGTTGTGTTTATTGAGTTTAGTTTTTTGTTTATTTTTAATGTTTTATTACTAATGTAAGGTTTATTATTAATTATTTGCACTGGCAAGAGAAAGTTGTGTGAGTGTTTCACACCAGATTTTTTAGTTTAGTGTAGTTTCTGAATTTGCTCTACGGGTGTTTTATTAAGAACGCAACCCTATGTTAAAAGCCACAATCTACGGCATATTTTTATTTTCCGTACTTTACAAATTATTAATTAATCTAAATTATTATTTTACAAATGAATAACAAATTGCAATGGATTTAACCTTTTATGTTTACAGTAGATGTTCGAAGTCATTTTCCGATATGATTCCTGAGTGATTTCCTGAAGTGAATTCGTTTAATGAAATTTGCAGCAACTTCTTAAAGTTTGTTCACTAATGCTTGAAATCGCACTTGTAATGTTAGTTTTTTATTCATCGATCGTATCAGGGTTGTTTTTATAAAATTCACCTTTTAACAAACCCAATAGGGAAAAGTCTGCTGGTGTAAGATCTGGGGATCTCGAAGGCCACAAATCTTTCGATACTAAGCGGTGATTAAAAAACTCCTGTAGCATTGCTAGCGTCTTATTTGCAGTATGAAATGTAGCGTTGTCCTGTTGAAATCAACAATTTCGGTCGTCCAAATTCAACAATGAAAAGAACTGTTGGATTAAATCACTATAAACTACACTGTCTACAATACTGTCAAAAAATACCCTATTATACAGCGGCGGGAAATTACTCACCAAACACCAATTTTACGTGAGTGCAATGCTTTTTCATGGAAAGCATGAGGATTTGTTGCACTCCGTATTCTACAGTTCTGGCTATTCACATAGCCATCTAAATGAAACCAAGCCTCATCACTATAATAAAAATGATCCAACAATTGAATACCTTTTCTTCAACCAAAGATCGAACCACCGACAATATTGTAATCGTTTCTGATGGTCTGTAGCTTTCAGTTCATGAGTTACGCCAACGTGATAAGGATGCAAATGTAATTTTTTCGTAGCTCTGAAAACAGTAGTTAATGTTAGCCCAGCTTGTGATGATAATCTTCTAAGCGATTTTTAGGTGATTGAGTCAAACGATTTTTCAAATCTTTGAGAACTTCTGCAATTAACTTTGTTGGCTGGCGAGGTGGTTTCTCATCGAGTACACTCCCAGTTCTACGGAATTTATTTATCAAACGCAATATCGACGATTTATTCGGAACGGCAGAACGGGGAAATTTCAACTGAAACTTACCTTGCACACATTTGTAAGATTTACTCGCTATGTAAGACTCTACAATAAACACGCGTTCTTCCTTGGAAAAAACCATTGCTGACACAATATAACGAAACGACTGCTGTCACCACACTAATGCTTGACTGGGACATTTTAACTGTCTTAGGTAGTTGGCCTTGAGTACTCTGTTGCAAACATACCGATTGGGGACAGAAAATTTACCGATGTATTACTTCTATCTTCTTATAATCAGGGTTGCCTCTTTAATAAAACACCCGTTATATACTGTTCATTCTCTGTAACGTGCGTGATAGGGGGGTAGTTTTTAAACAATACGAAGAATTTTCTGTTTCACTCAGGACTGTTTTATTGTAAATTAAGCTTCAAATTAATTAAATTGAAACGTGGATTTTGAGGTTTTTAGGGTTGTGCTTTTGCTGTAAAATTTTAAATTTAGGGAGTTAGTATTTGCGGTATTGACCGTTTTTACATAATATAGCTATTATCATTTAAATTTAAAAATATCTAAATATTTTATATTTTTTATTATGTAATTCAAGTGTAATGTGTAATTCAAATTATTTTTAATGAAATTAAAAATAGACCCAGTCCATTCGAAATAGCATGATAATAGGTGTATTACTTAAAGGAAATAAAATAACAGAGGGAATTTATTATGTACTCATACGTCAGTACTACCACTTAAAATATTTTTTTCTGTTAACTTTCCCTGTTAGTGAATGAAAGCGTTTTAAAAGATAAATTTTAATAATGGAAAAGAAAAGAAAACAATGATTTTCCCAATAACACACAGAAAATAGAAATTAAATTTATTAATTAATTATTATTTTACTATATTATTAATAATTAAAAATTAAATATTAAATTTTAATGTATTAATTTATCACGTCTTGAATATTGAATGCATGGGTTACTAAATGAAAAAATAACAAATTCCAATAAAATAATTTTTGACAAAAATTCCATACGATTTTCAAAATTGCTAAACAAAGTAGTATATTATATTTTCTAAGAATAATTAAAAGAGAAATTTTACTTTCGAAAACGAATTTTTTATTCTGAAAAGTTACCACACCATTCAGAGACTTACTATTATGCTATTTCGAAAGGACTGTACATAGCGAGTTCTTTTGTATTTTCAGGAAAAATGTAAAAAAAATAGTGCTAGGTACAAATTAATATGGGTCGCTCTAAGTTATCTGGGTTGAGTTCTAGCCAATAAGACCAAACTGTATTGCTAACGTTTACTCCATAGGTACTTAAATGGATTTTACTGTAGAAAAAAAAATATTGCCTAAATTTTTTCTACTGAAATATTGAATTTGTTGAAATGCACTCATTTTTTTCACCTTATAAAATATTTTTACTTTCTCTTGCCTATATGAGTAGGCTATATAGGAAGGAAAGTGTTGTTTTCTTGTCGATTTTTCGAGTTTTCACAGGATATAATACACGTTTTCAGACCCCCTGAGCCCAAAAAACATGTTTTTAGCAATTGGTCTGTGTGTGTGTGTGGGTGGGTGGGTGGTTGTGTTAGTGTGTATTAACAAAATATCTCAAGAAAGGAGTATTGTAAGAAGTTACGATATGGAACTTAACATTAGAGGACCCGACATGAACATTTTCATCAAAATCGATCAACCGGAAGTAGTAGTTTATTCGTGTCATTTTTCTCTTTTTGCGATTTTCTTAAAAACGGCTTTTACGATTTTTTTTTAAAATCGTCGTATTTACTAAATTTTTTATGTTCTACAAGATAGGGTAGGCACCATGTCTGCTAAAATTCTTGGGAAGGCTGTGCTCTTGTAGAAAAAATGTTTTTCTTTAAGATTACGGCCTTCAGAAGGCAAAAGTGTATATAATTAAAGTTGTAAATAATATTAAAATCTACAACTTTTATTTATAACATTTTTTTGTATAACACTTAGTTTAGCGGTAATTAGTAATTTTATGTTGGTTTTTTTTATGAAAATATGTAAAGAAAATGTTTTTATATGATTTCAGCCTGAGAATGCAGTCTACGACAAAAGTGTACATAATCAAATTTATAGAGAATTAAAACATCTACAACTTTTATTTTGAGCATTTATCTCTACAGAGCCTATTTTAGCGTAAAAGATTGATTTTCCGAATTATTAAGCCGAAATAATGTTGGTTTTTATTTTGTATCATTAACTCATGATTAAATAAGGTTATGTTTTTTGAGGTTATTTTTTTGTTTATTTCTAATGTTTTATTACTAATGTTAATTATAATAATTATACTATTATTAATGTTAATTTTATGTTCATTATTTTCATTGGCAAGAGAAAGTTGTGTGAATGCTCACACCAGATTTTTAATAATATTAAACAATACAAACATTAAAATTTAATCGCATTAGGTACAATATAGTTGTATAGAAATGGCGTATACCAACTTAATAAAAATTTATTTACCAGCTTTTTCTACGTAATATAAAAACATGTTGTTATTTTCTTATAAATTTTATACATTGTATCATTCCACGACAGAAAAAATAACTTAAATACAGGATATAATAAAGTAGAAATTAATATTAAAGATGTTAAATAGTACAACACATTCAACAACGCATTATCAATGAATACAAGTGTATTTTTCTTAATAGGTTAAACGATACAGGTTTAAAAAAATTGAAGGAACAAGTACCTCGCACAAGTTGAATTACTTGTTTGGAGCGTGGAGTCATCATTACAGTTTTATTCTTAAATCTGGTGTTAAACACAATCATGACTTTCTTTTTGTATAAATGATGAAATATATAACCTTTTTTTAATATTAGGCCTACACTAAAAGAATACCAACCTCTGTAGAACTTAACAATAAGTAAACTCACTATGATGCTAAAGTTACATCCATCTGTAGAAAACTGCTTAAAATAAAAGTTGGAGAGGTTTTAATTTTCTATAACTTTTATTTTACACATTTTTGTCGTAAGATGTACAGAAGAGGTGCAATCTTTAAAAAAATCCTCTTTTTTAACGATTTTAATGAGCAAAATTTTTAATGCTTTTCACGTTAATGATCGAGTGGTTGTTTGCGGTTGAGGATACAGAGACATTTTTCTGATGTAAGTTTATTTCACTTTCTTTATTTACTATTAGTATTTTTTTTTTGTTAATATGTGAAAGCCATGTAGTCTAATAGGTATTTTTTCTATAGTTACATTTGATTAGTTATTTGCTTCCGCTTTGTGGTCAAAGATTGACGTAATTTTTATTAATGCTTATTTTATCTCTTAGTTGTATTTTTATAAATATTTTTGTTAATATTGTCTAAATGTTTCAACATCTTTGACATTGTATTTTCATGGATGGTTGGTATCCTCCATCACAACTTTTGGTATAGGAGATACCTAGTTCCACATTTTATATAAAATTCCGATTTTGTTTAATTTAATATACCTAATTTAATTGTTTTTAATTGAAGGCCCATTATTGTAATTTTATTTTATTTACATTTTGTATACTGATTTGAGTATTTCCCTTCATATATTATTATAATATGTGAAATAAATATTATTATTATTATTATTAAAGTACAGAGAATCATTTATTAACTTTAAAATAACCGTTGCAGAAAAATATTTGAAATAAAAGTTGCAGGTCGTTTCTTAATTTTCTACAACTTATTTTATAAATAATACAGTTGCTCTAAAGTGTACATTAAATCCGAAATCTAAAAAAAAACAATACCGAGGGAGCTTTCCACGAATTTCAACAGACTGTACACCCTTGCCCTATCTTGTAGAGCATAAGAAAAATTAGTAAATTTGGCACCATTCTATAAACTTTAAGGTCTTTGCTGAAAGTATTCCAAAAATGTATGTCGCACTAATATAAAAGGAAATATATACGAATAAAAAGCATAACCTACGTTTAATCATGAGTGAATTACGCTAAATAAAACAATATCAACATCTGAAGAACTTAACAATAAGAAAAATCACTAATTATAGGAAAAAGCTGCTTTAATTAAAAATTGTGGATTTTATAATTTTCTATAACTTATGTGTTCCACATCTTTGACGTAAAATGTACCTATATTAAAGCTGCAATCTTAAAAAATCCAGTTTTTACCGATTTCAATGATCAAAATGCAGAAAATTACTCATTGACGCTAAAATAAGCGTTGTAGAAAAACATTTTTAAAATAAAAGTTGTAGGCCAAGGTTTCTTAATTTTCTACAACTTTAATAATTATAAATACTTTTCCTCAACAATGAATACTAAGGCTGAAATGTAAAACGAAAATTCCATGAGAGTACAGCCTTCCACAAATTTCGACAGACATGGCGCTTACCCTAACTTGTAGAGCATAAAAAATTGAGTAAAAGAATCAACTTAAAAAGAAAAAAATCGCTCGAATAAACTACTTCCAAAAATGACTAATTTTAATGAAATTAAGTTCCGAGTCTCAACGTTGTATTATATTCCGTTCTTGATATATTTTGTTCACACACGAACGTACACATACACACACGCACACAGAGAAATTTTTAAAAACATTTTTTTTGTGCCAAGGTGCCTCAGAACGTGCATTTAAAAACTCGATTTCGAAAATTCAACTTCAAAAATAATTTTCTTCGCTATTTATATCCATAAAGAGTTAAAAAACCAGTTCGAGTATAAAGAAATCATTTTCTAAGTTAATGAAACCAAATATAATGTAGTTCACTTACCAAAAATAAATTAAAATGAGAACGAAGAAAAAGTAATTATTTTCTGGAACCATTTTTTTTAACATTTGCTAACACATCAAAATACTTCAACCTCGTACACTATTCATACGAACAGTTAACACTGACTTACGTTTAAATTTTTAATTAATTTGTTCTATTGCGTCAGTCAAATTTTAATTTCATTTGCATAAACTCATTATTTGTTATATTATTTTATTGGTTTCATAGTTTATAAAATGAAGCCATAGTATTGGTGGGCAATGAGGTTTGGTAGGGGTTCATTAACAACGTATTTTTATCGTTTTTATATGAGTTATTAATTCTTTTTACAATTAACCTTTAAAAACCTTAAACAGTTTAAATATAGGACTAACAGATAGAATAGCAATGTAAGTAACGAAATTAAAATATAAAACTAAAGAATGTTGAATGAAAAGTTAATAAACAAATCGTTTTAAATACACTAGTTTTCGGATAAAGTGACCTCAGAGGGGCCAGGTAGTTCCGGGCACTAAGCGATTTGTCACTGTAACGATGGCCTTTTCTTGTAGCAAAGGTCCAGTTACAGTCATGTTGTTGCCCGCTGCAAAGTAAATCACTTAAGAAGAGGTTCTTTTACGTTTTTCTTATTTTGATTAAGTCGAAGTCTCTTCGATTTCTCTTTACCTTTGTCAAAACTATTCTGAATTTTTCCTTGGAATTTTTTCCACATTGCGGATATTATGGAGTGGCCAATGTTAAACTCCGCAATAGATGTCTACGCGATGACGCCATATTTAGGTTGTTAAAACACAAAAATAACGGACGCTACTACGAATAATGGACGGGGGGGGTACACAAAATATATGAACTAAACGTGAGTAAACAGGACAGTAAAACTATAAATCAGTGCTGTATTTAAGACAGAAAAAGAAAGGATAAACCTATTAGCAATCAAACTTCCTACATTAACTACAGTAAATGCAAGTTGAGACTAACGATATTTAGAAGAAAACACATTAAACCTACCCAAACAATAATGTCCACACTCGTGCGCTTTCTTATTCGCCTTTCGATTCGACGTGTGACATCGCATGCCCTTAGAGGCATGCCATTTCACCTGTCCCTAATCATTTGAAGGGCTTTATCTCAAAAAAACATAACGAATATTTTTGAACACTACACTAAATTAAAGCCTGTTCTTTCTTGCGTTGATTGGTTTGACAGATTATTTTAACTTGAAAGCAGTCGGAGATGCAGCAATTTACGCATAAAGAGTACTCAAATTTTAGCCGGTTTTCCGTTAATGTGGTTTTTAAACGTCCGTTACTCCGTGCAGGCTTTTCATAAAAGAACGGCGTTTAAGTACGTTGAAGATCAGAGTTTTCTCTATATAAACATTTTAAAACAGAAGTCTGAAGTTCCATTTTAAAATGCCAGCTATTTTTTTTAAAGTGTATTTTGGCTTCACGTAAAGAGAGGGAAATGATTTTTGGACTGAACCATGCATTTTTACAGCAGTATCGTGCCATGTATCGTATTTGAATTTGTAATTAGAAATAGATATGTGGTGTTAATAGAAAATTTTATTAGTCTCTAAACTTCTTGAGAGGAAACTGAGCACTATAATAGCGGTTCTGCTTCGAGTATAGTCGTTTAAAAATCAAACTTCTGTGTTTTTCCTGCTGCAACTCATTCCGTAGCTCATTTTGAAAAAAATAACAACGTTTTTATTTAAAAGAATAAACGCTTTGTTTGACATAATACCATTGTGAAAATGCATGGTTCAGTCCAAAAATCATTTCCCTACCTTTACGAGGAGCCAAAAAAGCACTTTTTAAAAAAATGGCCGGCATATTAAAACGGAACATGAGATGTAACTTTTAAAATATTCATATTATAGAAAACACTCTGACCTTCAACGTACTTAAACCCCAATTTTTATGAAAAGCCTGAACGGAGTAACGGACGTTTAAAAACCACATTAACGGAAAACCGGCTAAAAACTGAGTACATTTTTGCGTAAATTGCTGGAGTTATCTCCGATTAATTTCTAAATAAAATAATCTAAATCAAACCAATCAATGAAGGAAATAACAGACTTTAATGTAGTGAATTGTTCAAAAATATATTTTTTTTTTGAGATAATTTTCTTCAAACGAGTGCGGAAGTTGGCATGCCTCTAAGAGCATGTGATGTCACACGTCGAATCGAAAGTCAAATTAGAAAGCGCACGAGTGTGGACATACCTTGGAGTAACAAGCTAACTCATTCTGTTGACAGTTAACCGGCACATTGGAAAATTCGTACAGTTGTCACTAAAACCGATATGTGATTTAATTCGATGTCACTGTAAACGATATTATTTCATATTGCACGTACTAGCGGACTAACCTTTCCATCGAATATTCGTCACACTAACCGATAGGTCATCATATCCGATGTTACTGTATACGATAGCTACTTTATTGTAAAATTTGAACTATGATTCGACGATAAAACAAATGTAAGTAGGATACAAACTTTTTTTTTTTTTTTTCTCTTTAATTATTTATTTGCAACTGTAAAATTTTACAATAAGCAAATGAGCTGGTTTTAACATAGGAAAATTTACAATAACAAAGATTAGACCCAGTGGCTAATCTTTGTAGGTGCCACGAGTCATTGTCTTATAAGAGCAGGTCTCTATTCCATGAACGGCGAAGTCGTCGGCGAGGATTTCCAGGAAGAGTACGAGATGATAAGTTTTTGATGTATGGATTTTGATGGTTTTGAAGTTTTCCGAAGAATCTTCTGTAGCAGCTGTATGCCATATCCTTTATGTGTGTTATTAACAAAATACAAACTTAACAAAATAAATGTTTACTTTTTCTTTTTCTATATGAGTATATAGGGAAGGAAAGTATTGTTTTCATTTCGATTTTTTGAAATCGAGTTTTCACTGGGTACACACATTTTCATGTCCTCTGAACACAAAAAAAAACATGTTTTTAGGAATTGGTCTGTGTGGGAACAAAATATCTAAAGAACGGAATTGTATGATATTGAAACTTGGAACTTAAGTTAGGTACCACTCCGGGACCTGACGAACATTTTCATGAAAATTCATTAAAATTAGTCAACTGGAAGTATTTGTTTATTCGTGAAACTTTTCAACTTAGTGCGATTTACTCAAAAACTGTTTCTAGGATTTTTTATATTTCCTCATTTACTACATTTTTATGCTGTATAAGATAGGGTAAGCGCCTTGTCTGCTGAAAATCCTGGAAAACCTGTACTCTCGTAGGATTTTTTTTTAAGACTGTGGCCGTAATATGCATTTAGGGGAAAATTGTAATGTATAATCATCATATATTACTAAAGATTAAACATAGATTATATGTGTTTATCTTTAGTGGCAAGAGAAAGACGTGTGAGTGTTTCACACCAGGCTTCTACATTTTATCACTTGTAGTCTCTACTACGTACGAAACTCTTATCAAATATAATGAGAACTCAACGGTGACGTAGTATACTTAACTATTAATAAATTATACACTTGTTCCATTCAAAATTAATAATTCACATGAATCGTGAGATTCAAACGTCACACCCACACCTACCACAAAATTAAAAAGATATTTAACAGATACTGGAATAGGGATCTTATATAAAACAGCAGCGATGGTTCGGCACTGGGTGATTTCCTCAATCAAGACAAAAACAGGTAATTTAACACGTATACATCATAAATATTTCTGGTTCTATAAATAAACAGTTTATGACGTGTTTTACTAAGTATAGACAAAAACATATTTAAATAACCAACCGGGTTGGTCTAGTTGTTTGTTGCAGTCAAGTCGTCGCCGCGAGGCAGTGGATTTTTTCGTTATTTATAAATTGTGTACTTTGGATTCTGCTCCATTCAGAACAATAATCAACCCCGTGATCCAATGAGATGAGAATGATGTGTATGACGTGTAAATAAGTTGTAGTCTTGTACAGACCCAGGCCGACCTTTCCTGGGAGAGCATGGTTTTTGAACCCAAAATATCAAAGTACACCGGTAACCACCGTCTAGTATTCAAATCCGTACAATAACAGGACAGTAAAACTATAAATATGTGCTGTATTTAAGACACAAAAAGAAAGGATAGGCCTATTAGTAATCAAACTTCCTACATTAACTACTACTATAAATGCACGTTGAGATTAACGCTATTCAGAAGAAAACACGTTAAAACTAGCCAAACAATGGAATAACACGCTAACTCATTCTGTTGACAGATAACCGGCACAGAGGAAAATTCGTGCAGTTTTCACTGAAACCGATATGTGACTTTACCCGATTTCACTGTAAACGATATTTTCAAATTGCACGTAAGCGGGCTAACCTTTTCATCGAATATTCGTCACACCAACCGATAGGTCATCGTATTCGATGTTACTGTGAGCGATAACTATTGTATTGTAAAATTTGAACTATGATTCGACGAAAAAACAAATGTAAGTAAAATACAAACTTAAGAAACTAAATTTTTACTTATGTCTTTTCTATATGAATATTATAGATTGTTTTCATGTCGACATTTTTAAATCGAGTTTTCTCTGGGTACAGACATTTTCAGGCCCTCTGAACACAAAAACATGTTTTTAGCGATTGGTCTGTGTTGAACATAAGTAACTACTTTTACTAGGATTTGAACCAGGAACTTTCATCTCCGAAAATCAGCTGTTAAAGAGCTGACTGGCTACGACGACTTTATCTCTAGATCAAACCACCTTTCGGTGGGTAGGCCTAAAGTCAGTTGTTTAACAACTGATTTACGTAGACGAAGGTTTCGTGGTTCAAATCCTAGTAGAGGTAGTTTACTTTTTTACGAATTTTTATACTAGACAATGGTTACCGGTGTACTTCGTTGGTTGGTGTTCAATTAACAATACTCTCTCACGAATGGTCGGTGTGTGTCTGTACAAGACTACACGTCATATATTTATATATATTTTATTAAACATTATTTTTCCTTTGTTTGCACCACTACATATATGATATATAATGAACCAAACAAAACAAAACTAATTAAATATAACACTCACTTCAGAGAGTTACATTCATTCGAGATCTTTCATCTCGCTCAGAGACATCCTCAGGATCTATAGGCTACACTACACATAAACCACTTATAACACTTAAAACAAATATGGTCGAAGACCACGTCAATTATTTAACTATTGCACCAACCATGCCGCGCACGGTTATTCGGCCGAATGACGGTATAATCATTTGTTCCTAGTTTTATTTATTATCGCGACTTTGTAACAATTTGAAATAATTTGTCGTTATCAAAGTCTGTCTGGCTGTTCATTAAAATTTCCTTTTTATTTTTAAATTTATAAATATTATTTTTTCCGATGTAACAAAAATTAGTCACTACAATTGATTTTATATATGCCCTGACAATTATACTTGTCATATAATTTGTTATTATATATAATGTTGGTAGATACTTGGATATTTTATTGAAAGGTTTATAAGAGATTTGGACATCTATGTTATGGAAAGCGTTGGACAATATATCAGTCATGTTGTTCATATATTTTTGTGAACAAAATGACCTTTTCCTGGTGGAGTTTATGTTAATTAACTGGGTTAACTGTTTACAGGTGTTTTTATTTTTGTACTTTTTAAGGACTCTACTGAATATTTCTATGTCATAATCATTATTTACTGCCAGTGCTTCTAAATGTTCAATTTCAACATGAAAATTTTCTAACCCTCCATAGCAACATAAAATAGGAATATTCTATATTTTAATCCACAGAGCTTCATTTATAGTAACGAAAAAAAATCATATTAACCTTCAAACAACGCGAACCGCACTGAGGCTTCAACGTGTAGAGCTCAGAGTGAATGCTCATAAGTCCTTTGTCAGTAATGGTAGTTACATAGACATGCAAATCAATTTGTTCACAATAAAACGATCTATAATCTAATGCCAAACTAAATCTTTTTGGTCTGTTTTCACGTAGATTGGTAGCAGCAAAAAGAGAGAGAAGAAAAAACAAGGGTAGATACATAAATTTCTTAGTAGTTTGTATATAAAGTCGTATTTATTTTAACAAATGAATACCGGATTGAGCGTTTACAGTTCGTAAAATATTTATCTTGAAAATGAAGTGATTTATTACGGTTTTGTTGACAGCTGTGAGAAAATAATGACATAATATGATAGTTTGGGTTAGATTGGGTCCTTTTTGATTATCCGAACTAAAAATAGTAGATTTACCATTAAAAAAATATTTTCTATAACACAGAAACACATATGTACAAAATGAATCATGATAATATCTATATTAATAAAATTGTGATTTTGTCTGTTCAATTTTTCAAAATGCCCCAAATTTTGTTTCTACGCCAGATCTACCAAGTAAATACCGAAAATAAGTTCAGCTAAATTTTTGCCTGTTTGTTTATCTGTTTGTCTGTTTGTATGTTACGGCATCACGCAAGAACCGCTGAACTAAATTCAATGAATTTCGGTACTTATGTTCGGGACATTATCGAAATGAAAACAGGCTATAAATTTTTTTAATATCACGAAGGGTTGGGGGGGGGAGGGTTCAGAGGGAGGGGTAAACAAAAAACTGCGAATATCTCCGTTAAAAGTCAATTTATCAAAAAATTTTATATAATCAAAATTACGAAACGTTGAAGACAAATAAGTTTGATTATGTAAAGTTTTTCATTTTCATGCACAATAACGGAGATATTACCAATTTTATAAAAATAAAAATAGTAATATATTAGGAAACAAACAGAATAAACATAGGCCTACGCGCTGCAGATATTCATTCCGAAACGATAGTTACCTACCCTACCCCTTCCATCATTAACCTCCCTACCTTACGGTAGGGAGGTTACGGTAGGTCGGCCGCATTGGCGAAGTTGGTAACGTACTCGCCTCTCATCATGCGGTCTTGGGTTCGAATCCTATTCAGGCATGGCATTTTTTCATACGTTACAAAAAATCATTTCATCATTCACCGTCTGCATTAGCAGTAATTGCACAACAGTCGGACGTTAAAAAAAAAAAAAAAAAAAAAAAATCCTACCTTACACGACACACCCTTTCTCGGTCACATTGTCAAATACGAATGATAGTCACCTTAGTAAACTAAAAGTCGGTTGATGAACATCGTGGTGTTGTTATTGTGATTTACCATTCATTTAACGGTATCATAACAGGAATTTTTATTACTCTGTAGCGAATAATTAAATTACCGACAGTTACATTACACACACACATATGTGTGAGTTAATCTTCAAAACATCAATTTTCATTGCTCTGTATAAGTAGTAAATTTATTTATTTATGCAAAACAATACAAATTAATTTTTGTGGAATCTGTTTGGGTTTCGCCCACACGCATACCCCGGACCACCGGTAAACAAAACTGGCTCTCTAGAGGTCCCAGCCTCGATTAACAATTGCATAACTATCGCACACATTGTGGTTCGATTCTTCCAATTTCATCTTATAATAATCCTTTTATTGTTAATATTTTTGAAGTTTTTACAAGTACTGATAAGAATATCAGATCAGGGATCGAACTCGGTACACCAACAGACCGTCCATAACACCAAGAGAACCGTTCGAAAAACGGCCATTTTATCTAGTTACATTTGTATAACACTGTATTGATGTAGCTTTAGCTTATAGCTTATAGCTTATAGCATCCTTATTTTTTACTATTTTTACTTTTTTTAGTACAAAATTATTCACAGAAATATGCTGTCCAATGATTTATAAGCGCATTGCCATTAAACATTAGGCCCTATAAATATATCGGTAAAATCGCGTTATCGTAAAAGTGTTCCAAATTTTCGAACATCTAATTTGGAATCACTATAACTAAAGTAAAAATAATGCAATTTCTTTAGAAATAAAGCTTGTATGTTTGTAAACCTTCATGAATTTTTTGGATTGTTTTTTTGTAAAAAAAAAAAATGGCTGAGGGATGAGAGTAGGAGTGAAGAGAGTTTTGCGACCAGTGTTCGGTTCCTGCTTACCGCGTTGCGCTTTGGTCAAAGCGAGATCGTGGTGTAAATCGAAATACGCAGCGCTTTATTATTTTCAGAAGCTTAGTTAATATTTAATTTCCAAAAATAATGATTAATTAAGTGAATGTAAATTAGCCATTATTGAGATATGATAATATATTTCAAAGTATTCACATTAACTCAATGACCCTGTTGAGACGCAAACCGTAGCTTATGTTTATCAACAGACCCCCCTCGCGAAATTCTCCCGAAATTCCTCACGAATGCTTTCTCTGTCAGCCTTAAGACGATTAGAACGGGCTTCAGAGCACTCACTTCTACGGAAAGAAGCCTGGTGATTATATTTGTCTTTAAACGTTTCGTAATTTCTATTATATAACATTTTTTGATAAATTGACTTTTAACGGAGATATTCGCAGTTTACCCCTCCCTCTGAACTCCACCAACTGTTTGTGATATTAAAAAAATTTATAGCCTATTTTTATTTCGATAATGTCCAGAACCTAAATTACGAAATTCATTGAATTTGGTTGAGCGGTTCTTGCGTGATGCCGTAACATACAAACAGACAAAATTCAGCTGAAGTTATTTTCAGTGTTTACGTGGTAGATCTGGCGTAGAAACAAAATTTGAGGCATTTTGAAAAATTGTACAGACAAAATCACAATTTTTTTTATAGAAAGTTTTGAATGCATAGCTTTATGATGACAAGCTCCTTACGGATTCAAGTTTCAAAAACGCCATTAGACTTCAAACTGAAACCTTAAATACGAGGCTTGCTTGTGCTTTAAGTTTATCTACTGAAAGTAATATTAACTGTAAAGGAGACTCTGTTGCAAGCTAATCGCTATCACACGTGGTAGGTAGCTGCGTTCTCAATAAAGGCAGAACATCCGCCGCCACGACGAGATTAAGAACTTACTTGCTCGTGAGTCACAATCGCACAATTATTTTCAAGTTGTTGTGGAACATATCTTTCCCACTAGCAAGTCTGTACGTCAGTGGCCTGATATTGTTATCAATAATCAGGTGTCTTCCCGCGTACTAGACATTACGGTGCGATACGGACAAGAGAATGCGTCGGAAGCAGCAGCAGAAAAAAGTTTTAGAAGTATTATACCATCATGAATGAAGTAATGAAGTATGCAGAGTACTCGATTGCCAGGTACACCATGCAGCGTCGTGCCTTGTGTTTGGTTCTAGAGGAGCCATTTCCGATTTTACGGAACAGTATTTCCGTGCTCTCGGAATTTATTCTGAGAATTTATGAAATACATTATGTGTACGTAGACATCGTTAAACATTGTCTTGAGCCATATAGACCAATGCATGTTGAGGTATCCTGTACTACTTGTTAACTTTGTACATTTACTTAATTGTCTTTTGCAAAATTTAGTTATTTTTCATTTTGTGACTAAATTAAACGAAGTTGTTGGGAGAAGGAACAAAGAGTCTCTTTAGTAAGAAAATAGCTACCCATTTTCTCCAAATTCAATTTGTTTTTTCGTTAAATACATTCGGGTCAATATGTCACATAGAATACCGTATGGGTGGAAAAACCCTGCTCGATAGGGGTTCCAGTTACAGGTGTGACCTTAATTGAGACGGTTTCGGACCGGAACTCCCATTCTAAATAAACTGTAATGATTTGTTTGTTTTCCATGGAGGTTTTGCGTTTGGCTTGCTTATGGAAGGTGGATTAACAAATGATAGGTAGACCCGATTGTAAGGGTGTCAACCGCAACCTTGAGGTGCCTTTCTTTCTCAAAGTTGCATGCGTAGAGAAAACAAAATAGATAGTTGTGGGAAAATAGTGTGCCGGCTTGCCTCACTGGGGCATTTGCCCCACCCGGGTGTTCTCCCCAATCCGTAGTATTAACTGTAATCGATTTGTCACCTGGGGCCTAAAGCCGTGTGTTGCATACTACTGTTTCAACATGGTCAACTTAGAGGGAGGTTAATCCAGAAAGAAGCTCTGTTCTCAGCTTCTAAGCTACTGAGCTAAAACTAGTTACTACTAATGTTTATTCTTTAACTGTTTTGATGATATTTTATACTGAACCTGTGTAAATTGTCTTGAACTTCAGGTAAGTCCAAATATTAATTTGATCAGTTGTTAAAAAACCATGCTGCATTTACATTGTTTCCAAGTACTTTATTCTGGAACCTATGTATTACTCGTTGTACCTTATAGTTAAATACAAGTTATAGGTAAATGGCCAGGCGAGGTTTAAGTATAATTTTGTAAACTAACTTTTTTAATTACCAGATTGCAACTTAACAATCCGTTTTTAAATTCAAAATAATAAGTAATGTGTTATTTGTGTTTACTGAAGTAAATCTCAACTTTCTATTAAAATAAAGTTCTCTTATACAGTAATTCAGTACATAGTATACAGTATATCTTATACATTATAGTAATTATCAAATTTAGTTTAGACTCAAGGTTAGAGCTATGGAGTGTAAAATCATCGAACATAGAAATACTGCAGTCCTTTCAATCAAAATGCTTAAAACTGATCACTGTAGCCCCATGGTATGTAAGTAATGAAATATTGCGCATTTAAAACAGTTAGAAGAGCAACAAAATCATTTTGCTATCAACAAAGTCCTTGGTAATAGCGAAAATACTCGCAGATTGAAATGTTTTAAAACATTGGACGTACCTTTACATTTTTTAATCAAATACGACTTATAACTTTCTCGTACTTATAACTTATATAATTTTTCTACTTCTACTCCTAATCATCGTCACCTTCAACTTCAACTACTTTAAGTTTCTAGACATTAATGTGTAGTTCAGGGTCAACTTCAGTTTTATTTTTTATTCAGAGTTTAATATTTTGAAACACGCTACTAAGTGCGTTTTATATTTTCATTTTAAGCTCGTTATTCGTAAAATTTTTATCTTCTTTACTTACAAATGTATACTAACATTTGGAAAAATTGATTGCAGAAGCATTACCCCTTGTATAAATAATTTCACACCCAGATTCAAGTATGTTTGTTTTACATCTGTAACGCACAGTCTTCTAATCTGATTCCACAGTTTTCTTACACAAACCTGTATGGCAGATCAGTTGATAGACGGCTTAAATTTATTAAAACTGATGTTATTGTTGCCTAAAAGGTTTAGAGTCAAAACTGAGATGGTCATGAAGTCTTATTTGATATCGCTCATTGAAAATTGTTTTTTGTACTTCACTGTTTTCACTGGTATAGCATACCTAATACTGACGTGCCAAGAAACTCTAAAGATTTCTCTGAAGCTTTTCGTCATTGTTAAAAAATGCATAAATTTTTTTCAATTTATTCTTCTTCCTATGAAGGATTAGGCTCCGGCCAGTTCCGAACTCATGTTTATATAATATATATATTACTACTTTCAGCAATATTTAAGCTATTTATTTTGATTAATTCATTACTTTGGGATCTATCACACTTTTCGTAATTTAACCACTGCTATCTTCTCCGTGGTCCTCCAATGTTTCTTCGTCCGTTAAGTCTACGATTTCTTCACTTTCAAGGGTATTGTCTCTCCCGGCATTCTCTCCACATGCTGTCTCTACTTACCACAATTATCTATTATTCCATGGTTCAAACAATACATTTCTAATTTGGCTATTATTTGTTCTAATCTTGTGCTTTCTTTTATCCTTCGTAAAAACCTCATCTCTGCGGTCTAAATACTGCTTTCTTGTGACTTTTTAATGTTGGGTCTGGGACTCAAGATGCACTTCCATTAAGGATAACAGGAGTAGCCATCACCTTACAAAATTTCATTTTTTCTCCCTTCAAACCTTATTTTGCAATGGACTGCTGCTGGTAAAACATATAGCTTAAAATTTGTTTATTTTGTTTTCTACGTCGTGTTCAACACTGTAGCCAATGTCTCATCTCAGATACCTGCATTGAAGGAACCTGTTCCAGTACTATATCATGTATCAGTATCTTCAACTGTAAAATGCTGTCTCAAAGTGTTGGCTTGTAAAATTTATCTAAATCTTTGCTCCACTTCTTAAGACCCAACAATTGGGGTTGCTGGTAATTTTGGGCTGTGTGGAATGCTAATTAGTGGTTTGTTATTGTTTCATTGTTATGTAAGGAATGTTAAAATGCGTGTGCATTGGTTAATTGGAAATATATAAAGGAGCGTTAACAGCTGTCCATAGCACTTTTGACTGAATAAATTTTAGTTTAGCAAAACTGAATGTTGAAGACGAACAAGAAGGCATAATTCAGTGTCATTAGTACGAGGTACAATGTTCGAAAGAATTGGTAGGTATATTTGCTGTGCACATTCTATCAAGAAAAGTGTAAGTGTTTAAGTTGTGTAAAACACGTGGGTGCTCAAAAATGTTAAAATATTTTTTTTAAATCTCAACAATATTTACAGTTTTATTTAAATTTTTTGTCAATTTTTTTTAATTTAACTTAATTAGGTAGTTAATGTGTCGATATCAATGTTTTTTGATTCTTGATATCAGTTCCTATACTAAGAAACAAAATATCGATTCTTGATTCTGATACCAAAAATCAAAGAAGTGTTAACATTTGTGGTGTATCGTTTTTGGTATCATAAATAGGCTACTTGTAAAAATAATCGGTTTCAAAAATTAACGGTAAAAAGTCGATTCTTTGCTACCTACTCTCTAGTTTTTTAACTATCAAAATAAACTGTCAAAATCGCCGTAATTTCTTAAGATAAAATTAATATTAATTAATATTCTAACTATTAATAATGTATATTAAGTTAAATATTATTACAGTTGGGTAGTTTTTGACTGAGGGAGTAATAAAAATATTTTTGTATTTGAAAAATATTTTAAATTTTTGTCATATTACATAACTAATTCGACGAATCTTAAAAATATTTCGGAGTCCGGCCGCTCGTTTTATACGAATATGGCCAAATCATGAATAATTTAAGCAATTACAAATTTAACCTTAAACCGAACTTCACTCACCGTCTTTCAGAAATCAAAACATTCATTGGGTACCTGTCCACAACCACTTCGATACCACCGTACGCACTTACACTATTTACATAGTTTTTAACCGGTTCGTAACGACACTATTTCGAACAGTCCGACGCTATGCATTCAAGATTCAGCTGTTGACTGATTACTACAAAGGTGCTATTCGCTTTTAGTGTGGTTTAGTAGTATCCAAAACTTTCACAATCCTTCGAATACTTTCTCCATCTTAATAGAACATCGTAGAATGAATGAAAATAAAAAAATACTTTCTGCCGTATTCGATATCCTGGAGTTCCTTTTCAAAACATCTCATTTATTACAATTTACTATTCTTGTTCAACACACTCCACCCTATACAATACATTTTGTAGAAATGAAGGCAATATTAATTCTACAATGAACATCTTATTCTTTAATAACCTATTAGATTGAACAACTCCAGACTATACAGTCAACTCTCCGTATTCGTGCATTCGGTATTCGCGTATTTCATATTCGCGGTTACATTTTCTGTTACCTTTTTTGTTATTCGCGGTGGGCTAAGTTCAATATTCGCGGTTTGTTCCAGATGAAAAAGAATTCAAACGTTTAAGAAATGGACTGCGGAATGAAAGAAAAATTCAAATATTCAAACTGTAGTGCTATGTAAGGCGTATATTCATAATAATTTTAGACACTACGGATGCAGAAGCTAAGCTAGATCTTGAATGTTGGAAACAATTTAACGTAGCTAATTGTGTTTCATGCATTAAATCTTCTCTTAAAAAATTGAAGCAAACTAAATTAATTTCTTTCTGGAAAAAGCTACATGACGTTACTGATTTGAGCACTAACGAAACCGAAAGTACAGTTGCAAAAATCTTGTCCGTTGTGATTCATGTGAATGAGTGTTTAGTTAGATTATAGAATAGTAGCATGTCAATATTCAGGTCTGTACGTCATTCCTGAATAACGTACTTTTATTACGTATTAAGTACAGTACCTATGAAACATCGAGTTGTTGGTTTTAAAACTGGTACGTTATGCATGTTTATATAAGTAACATTAAATACTTACAGGGTTGCCTACATGTCAGTTCCCGACATACGAAAGAAGTAAAAATGAAGGCGATACAAATTAACGAATAAGAAACCTACAGGGAAGAAAAAAGATTTATAATTTTAACTGTACTTACATAATAACTTTAATATCTTTTTTATAGCGGTTGTCCAAAATCTCCACCGTTAGTGCCTATACACTTCACACAACGACTTAAGGCTGCGCCTCACCACTCGTCAAATTCAACAGAGTGATATCGGTTGCGACCGCCAGATCGCACATTTGAATCTTGATGTAGCGAAGCTACAAGGTGGGAGTAAATTAGAAGCTGTGGTGGGGAACTAATTGCGTATGCATTCGCCGTCGATGAGCAGTCACGGTGTTGTCAGATTTGGTCAACAGTAGGCATAAAGTACAATCGTAATCTGTATGATTACATGTACTAAAAAAATTGTATGTTCTGTATATTCACTGTAGACGGCTGCGGTCACGCCGAAATGTGTTTTACGTGTTTGTCTAAATAAGAGTCCATTTTATCTAACGTTTATTTACATTTAGTTAACGTTGCTTCCAGAATTAAATTCTTTACAATTTTCATTGAGAAAAAAAATTTGTTTATTGTTCATTTAACAAAGCTATTGGGCATCAAACGTAGAAAACTGTATTTTTCTACAAAGAGTTTTTGCATGTTTCATTTTTATACAGCTTTATTAGGTGATTTTCCATATATATCCACCATATTTGATGCAAAAATTAGCCCCCAAAAAATTCAATACAACTGTTTTTCACCATAGGAACTGAAATCAGGGCGAAATTTCTCGTTAGCTGTAACTCGCAAATGAAGCGTTTGCGGACATATGTTTATATGAACTTTTTCTTATTTTTAGCTCTACAAAAATGTACAAAATCATTTTACCATAATTTAAAACCAGCCTGTTTACTAACAACATAACAAATCAATATCTCTCCGAATAACAAACATTAATTAAACAAATTAAAAACAATAATCATTCCACATTTAATACCTATTTAAGAGAATAAATATTTACCATTTAACAAAAAATGGTACACATACATATTATCAAAAACAGACACAGCGATTACAATCTATAAACTGAAACTTACAATTAAAAACCTAGTAGGCCCTACAATAATAAATGAAACAAAACTAAATACCGCAAAAATAGTAAATTATACTACTGCCTACATTATAAATTAGTAAATTTTTACATAGCATTATGTAGTAAATTACATTACCGCTAACATAATACAACTAAATACAGCTAATAAATATAAGTTATAAATAGTAAATTTAGTTTACATGAAGAAGCAGGTGTTTATAAGATCAAAATGTGGTTCAGAAGATTGTGATAATTTTTACATCAGGATAATATCTAGGTCCTTTTAAAAATGATTTTAAGAATATTTACAAGCTTACAAAATATGTTAAACAAAAATCTAATAATACAATGTTTTTTCCAATAAGCAACCCGATCACTCAATGAGATGAAAATTATATGACGTATAAGTAAGATGTAGTACATCTTGTACAGACCCAAGCCGATCATTCCTGAGAGGGTGTAGGTAATTAAACCCCAACCATCAGATTACACCGATAACCACTGTCTAGTTTTCATGTATCCGCGTAAAAGGAACTACCTTTATTAGGATATGAACCAGGAACCTTCGTCTCCGAAAATAAGCAGTTAAACAGCTGACTCGCGGCGGCGACTTTACCTCTAGACCAATCCGGTAGGTTTTATTTAATGAAATATATTTTTACTTTCTCTTGCCTATATGAATTTAAAATAAGGAAAGTATTGTTTTCATGTCTATTTTTCCAACTCGAGTTTTCAGACCCCCTGAACCCAAAAAACACGTTTTTAGCGATTGGTCTGTGTTTGTGTGGGTGTGTGTGTGCGCGCGCGTGTGAACAGAATATCTCAAGAACGGAACATCGTACAAACTTGAAACTTAAGTTACATACCACTACCGGACCCGACACGAACATTTTCATCAAAATTGGTCAACCGGAAATAGTAGTTTATTCGTGTAATTTTTCACTTTTTTGCGATTTTCTCAAAAACTGGTCCTACGATTTCTTTAAAAATCGCCTGGTTTACTAAATTTGTTATGCTCTACACGATAGGGTAGGCTCAATGTTTGCTGAAATTCTTGGTTAGGCTTTTTTCACGTAAAGAAATAGTATTTTTAAGATTGCGGCTTTAATATGCATTTTAGCGCAAAACTTTATATCATAAAAGTTGTAGAAAATTTAAAATTCTAAAACTGTTATTTCAATCATTTTTTGCATAACGCTTAGTTTAGCGGTAATTAGCAATTTTTTGTTTTTTTCTCACGAAAACGTGTGGAAAATCGATTTTTTTTGTAAGACTTCGGCCTTAGTATGCATTTTATGACAAAAGTGTATATAATCAAATTTATAGAAAATTAAAAGATCTACAACTTTCATTAATAACATTCTTCACTACAGAGCCTAGTTTAGCGTGAAAGAGTGATTTTCCGTATTTTTTAAGCCAAACTGAGGTTGATTTTCATTTTGCGTCTTTCACTCATGATTAAAATTAGGTTATGTTTATTGAGGTTAGTTTTGTTGTTCATTTGTAATGTTTTATTACTGATGTTAGGTTTATTGTTAATTATTTGCATTGACAAGAGAAAGTTGTGTGTTTCACACCAGATTTTTAACCTGATGAAGCGGTGCGCACCGCAAAAGTACTTGTAATTATTTAAAAAATACAAGCATTATAAAGGTGATAATATAATTTTTGAAAGCTAACTATTCTAGATTCGGCTTCTTCGATGCTACCTAATATTTAAATAAATAGTTCGTCAACAATCATATTGCACGACATAATACCTACGTAATATTAAATTTTTATGAACAGTGATTTACTGGAAATTTGATTTCTATACCGGGAAAAGTGAATATATGAAAGAGACTCTCTCTCTGTCGCTCTCTCCCTCACTCGCTCTCTATTTCAGGAAATCGTCGTGGGATTCGAGGGTCGATCAGCTCTGGAAGAACATATTTCATCAAAAGGATTTCAGAGGCTGAATCATTTTCTTCTCCCAGAATTAGTCATCTCGATTTATCTTCTTAATCGAAATATCAATCGGGGTCCATCCAACAAAGAGGCAATACTTTCTTCTGGTCACATGTAGTTGGCCTTGTACCTGATGAAATAATTTTTTAAATTGTCGTTTGCGACTATTTCGATTAGCTGATATGCCTACTGTTAGTCCCTTTTCCTTTGATCACCCGGCATATTAGTTCAAATACAAACAAATTCAACAACAACCACCCAACACAGTAACTTGCGCCTGTCAAAATAGCAAGTAATTGCCACGCGGTGAACACTAGCTAATGGGAAAAATCTACCATGAGAGGTATCATAAAGGCGAGCCCGTAGCAAACAGTCGGCGCCTGCACTGTTCCACAAAACCAAACAAAGATCAGTTTATAACTTACTAAGAAAAGTATTCTGCAAAAAAAAATGTTTTTATGTTACCTATGATTTTGTGTTACAGATCTGAGATTAATAAAGTAGTAACATCCTCATTGTGTTTATTTCGAGAATTAGCCTACGTATAATTCGATGTTGTATCATATATCGAGAAACGCAACAAGAATTTTTTCAATCCGTAATGCTGGTTGTTTAAATCTATACAATGTGATCTAATCTATCTACTGATCTAATCTATTTCTAAAGCCAACGGCATATATTACAAAATTAAATAAAAAATCTGGTGTGAAACACTCACACGACTTTTCCTGTCAATGTAAATAAGGAACAATATAACCTTTGTTTAATCATGACTGAACAAAGTAAAATGAAAAAACCCTAATTTTAATGAGGGAATGGCGCAAAATGAAAATCAACTTCTGTAGAGTAAAATGCGTATAATAAAAGTTGTAGGTTTTTAATTTCCTATAACTTTTATTACATACTTTTTTCTTATAAAATTTGTAATAAGGCCGCAATCAACTTTGATGAAAAAACCAGAAAATCAATAATTGCCGCTAAACTAAAATTTAAGATTGCGATCTTAATGTGCATACTATGGCAAAAGTGTATAATCAAAGGTGTACTACATTTAAAAACTTACAACTTTTATTTGATTTTTTTTTGTATAATCCCTAGTTTGTACTTTTGGTAATAAGTGATTTTCTGTTTTTTTTTTCTATAAAGATCTGTAAAAAAATTGAATATTTTACGATTTTAGCCTTAGTGTTACAAAAATTTACAACAAAAGTGGCTATAATCAAATTTTTAGAAAATTAGAAAACTACAAAACCACAAACCTACAAATTGACTTTACAACTTTTATTTCAAGTATTTTTCTGTACAGAGCCTAGTTTAGCGTAAAACAGTAATTTTCCTTAGTGTTAAGCCAAACTGTTTAGATTAAGACAAATGTTCAACAGGTATTGTCAAACTTTCGTTATCTAATTACGTAGGTACCTAATACATAACAATATTTTGAGTGGAGAATGTGGTTTTTCGAAAAAAATTAAAGGCTTTAGTAAATTTTTTAAAATAAAAATTCATGTTAATTATGTTAAATGATTTAAATTAAATTACAACGAAATACGGAACAATGCTTGACGGAGCTTTTTCTAGATATTTAAATAAATTCGATTCTGAAGTTCATTTATATTATAACAAGATACTTCAGTTATCATAAATCCATTGTTTCATTCATAGAATACGGACAATGAAGAAGTCCAATCAGAGCAAAATTGTAACTAATATAACTTTATCAGAATAGAAATAAACTTGATAACTTACATATTATTATATTTTTGTAGTGATCGCTTGAACGGAAGTGTTGTCTCTTCACTTAATTTTGTTAAAAATTTAAGCGTTTTGTAAATTAAATATAACTAATTTCAACAAAAAAAGGAAAATGTAAATTATATCTCAGTTACATATGTTGAAAAATAAACTTAACCGACAGAGTTTCGACCTCAAGCCACACGCGAGGCAGGCGAGCATTGTACCACTGAGCTAATCTCTCATATACACTACGTAAGATTACAAACTGCACATAAAGCTTCAGATAGCTGTAAGATTTTACCCATTCAAAACAGCTATATTCACCCAACAGAGAAGTTTTCACTTCAAAAATTTCGTAGAAACACTTGTTGAGAAAATTACAAAATAGTGAAAAATTGCACAAATAAACTATTACTTCCGGTTGACCGATTTTCATGAAAATGTTTGCGTTGGATCCTCTAGTGGTACCTAATTTAAGTTCCAAGTTTCAACTTTGTAAGTTATTTCAATATTCTTATTAAGTTCTAATATTTAATAATCTAATATTTTTTAGTTTTTATTTTAATATTCTTATTGTTATTTTAAGGTCTTGCAATATTTTGTTTATACACGCGCGCCCACGCACACGCACACGCACGCACACACACACACACACACACACACACAGACCAATCGCTGAAAACTGATTTTTGGGTTCAGGGGGCTTGAAAACTTATACATTCGGTTAAATATAGTTTTCGGAAAATCGACATGAAAACGATACTCTCCTTCCCTATATATTCAAACAGGGCAAGAGAGTAAAACGGAGAGTAAAAAAGGGCAAGAGAGAAGTATTTAAAAATTAAAGAATTTTGCTATCCGAACAATAACAAATAAACACAGAAATAACAATCTGTAGGCCAACCGTATATTTTTTCTATACGAACAATATTATCGTTTTCATAATAAATTGAAATTAATCTTTGTTTGGGTTGGGAGAGTGATTAATTTTAATTCTGTCAAAACATACTAATGAACAGTCTACATGAAACCTATTACACGACCCGGCAACTCTGTATGATCTAGAAATGAAAACACGTTAAGGGGAAATGACCTTGGTGACAGAAAGCATTATGTGTAAGTAGTTCCGTAACTGTCAGCTCGGAACGCTATCGAACGGCTGAAAAATTTGTGCTTGTAAAGGTTTTTTAGATTGCAATACATCGCCGCTGATAAATAAGTAAACACGTTAAAGTTTGTATATTTAGAATCTAAAAGAGATATTCTTTTTACTGATACAGATTAATTTGCGACAAATACCTTCCTATCTTAACAAATAATTTTAGAAAACTTTACAACTTTAAGAGTTTTACTTTAATTTTTTAAAGCTTTAATTTAATGCTCATACAAAAAATGTTAACTGGTAAATAGAGCATATTTTAATCTTTAAAATGCACGTCAAACTTTAATTATGACTTGCATAACAACCGAGTTGGTTGTAATCATCTAAACCCTTACATTGAGCGGCGCGGCAGAGGTAGAGCGCACCCTTAAAACTGATTGACAAATTTTCAACAATAACAATAACTTTTTCTTTGTATTTAAAAATATGTTCTACTTTTTATTATTTAATAGGGTAAGTTAATCAATATTCGTAATTATTAATTGTCAATATTATTATTAGTCTGTTAATTACGAGGGCCACTATTTGTATTTTGAGCCTAATAATAAAGAGACAGTAATTTGTCATTGAAAATTACTTTATTGTTTTCAATGTATTTCTTCTTTATGATTTATACTCTATTGTATGCGTTCGAACTAATTATCAAAGCATTTTTCTCATTACGCTTGAGACATCTCATGGTTTTTGAACGCATCAACGGCTTCTTCTGCCGAAGAAAGTCGTTGTCCGCGCAATTTATTCTTGAAAATCGGGAATTAAAAGAAGTGGGGTGCCAAATCAGGACTGTATGGCGGATGACTTATTAATATTCAATTTCTTGAGTGTTCAAAGAGTTGATTGTTAGACGAGATGTAAAAGATATGAGAACTCGCATTGTCGTGATGAAGACGAACGTGATGATGAATCCAACGGCGCTTGTTTGTTTTCCTTATTTCACTGAAGATTTCCGGCAAACAAATGGTTGTGTACAATTCTGAGTTGACCGTTTTACGTTCCTATAAAGGCACTGTTGACAAATGACCGGTTTTTCCGAAGAAAAAAACAGTCGACCATTTCATTCGAAATGCTTTGAGTGCGAACAACTTTAGTAGGATTTGGTTCATCTTGAAACACCCATACAGTCGACTGCTATTTACTATTCGGCTCATACGCATAGATCCGTGATTAAACACCTGTTACGATATTATAGTATCTCTTGAAGTACCGCCATTGTTCTTCTTGAGCACTTGTTTGCAACTTTTTCAGATCTCTTCAAACTATGTGGAATCCAACGAGAACAAACCTTTTTCACAAATAACTGTTCGTGTAATATTTTATATTTGCTTGTCGAACTAATGTCTAAGGCTGTCTCAATCTCACAGTATGTCACATGACGATCTTGCATTATCAGTTTTTGCATAGCATCAATGTTTTCTGGCACAGCAACTGATTTTTGACGACCTTCACAACTTTCGTCGGTTAGTGAATAGCGGCCATGATTAAACTCGTTATACCAGTGTTTCACAGAGGCAAAGGATGAGACTCCAACGCCAAAAATGAGAGTAAGTTGATCGATGCACTATTGTCTTGATTTTGAAAATTGTAAAAAATCACCGCAAGAAAATTTTCATGAGTTGTTTCCTTTCTTCCGCTGAGACACAATTTTCAAGTCACTGTGAACTACACAAATTAGGCCAAATGATAAAATGTTCTGAATAAGGTATAGTCAAAAATGATAAACTTTCCATTGGAAAGGTCAGATAGTGACTTAAGCAGTCATTGTTGCCAAAACTTAAAATATAAAAAGGGCCCTTGTATTTATTATACCCTGGTCCCAAACGAGCCTAGCCTTAGGTGTTACAAAAATTTTTATCTTAGAAAGTAAAGGCATTTTGACACAGTTTAAAAACTAGAGAATTGGTATCGAAGAATTGACTTTTCACCGTAAATTCTCGTACCGATTATTTTTTCAAGTATCGGTTATGTAGATAAACTATATTTGCAATCGATACATCCCTATAACTTAATCTATCTTATCTCTTTACGGTGTTTAAAATAATAAATAGCCTGCATAATCATAATCTGAATTATTTGTTCTTTATTTTTGCTAATTTTAATTGCCAAAAATCATGTGTTCCTATTAGGTTTTCTTGATAACTTTCGATTAGGTAGCGGATAACGAATCTGCATCAATTGTTTCATTGTTGGATTAAGACTCCCGTTTGTATTAACTTTGACCGGTATTTCACCTCTCGCAAGGAAATCGATTCGATCTAAATCTGAAAATAAAATTTTAAATGTTTTGTTTAGAAATCTTAATGATAGATAATAATTGTACTATTATTTAATAAAACAAATAATAGCAATTTGTCAAAAATAACCCACCGAGATTGATCTAGTGGTAAAATCGTTGTCGGTAGTAAGCTGTTTAACAGCTGACGTGCGGATACGAAGGTACCGTAGTTCAAATCCTAGTAAAGTTAGTTACTTTTAAATGGATTTGAATACTAGCCAGTGGTTACCGGTATACTTTGATAGCTGGGGTTCAATTAACAATACTTTCTCAGGAATGGTTGGTGCGTGTCTGTACATGACTGCACTTTATTTACATGTCATACTACTTATTTCATTGGATCATTAGGGTTGTTCTAATTTAAACAGATTGAAACGTACACGCATTTAGGTAGATACCCATTACGTAGAAAACAGAAAAACTATTGCGTATGCTACGTGAGGTTTCATACCTATTCAAAGTTTTACGAAAACTTATCAGAACCTCCTGCTGCATATGTTTCCTCATACATGTAACTGTACGTTAGAGTTAATTTTTTCCTTCACACTTAGGATTTATCCATGACGCAATAAATTAGTTAAACACAATTTTCAAAATATTTCATACTACACCGGTCAATAACTTTTCTTGAAAATTTTATGTATTAGTACCCTCAATGCGCCAAAAATTCGCATCATTCCGGTGACCTGTTCAACTCATTCTACCAACCATAAGCAAATTCAGTTTCTTGCCTCGTAGATAAAAGGAAACAAGTTGCAGGAATGGCGCCAACTCAAATCAATCACATATTAATTAAAATTTTAACAAAGAAGACCACGGCAAAACTAGTGGCCATAAAACTGTAACATTAAATTTTTGTGTGTACGAAATATTTCAAGAACGGAACAAGGTCGTTTGTACGACGTTTGAACTTAAATTAAGTACTACTAGTGGAACCAACACGAACATTTTCATTAAAATCGGTCAACCGAAGTAAAAGTTCATTCGCTTTAGTAGTTATTCGTTAAGTAGCAGTTTTTCACTTTTTTCGATTTTCTCTAAAACAGCTTCTACGATTGCTGAACTTTATGGGAGGCCTGTGCTCTCATAAGAAAAAGTGGGTTTTCTAAGATGACTTTAATATGCATTCTAGGGCATAAGTGGACAGTTAATGTTGTATGATATAAAAGTATCTAAAAGTTTTATTAAAAATTTCTTCTTCTAGAGCCAAGTTTAGCGTCAATCAGTGATTTCCTGAATTTTTAAGTCAAACAGTGGTTGATTTAAATTTATCGTCATTCCTTCTGATTAAAAATAGGTTATATTTTTCGTATTACATATTTTCCTCATGATTTAACATAGGTTATATGGGACACTATTTACATTGGCAAGAGAAAGTCGTGTGTATTTCACATCAGATTTTTAAATCTGGCTATACAAAATTGTTGATTAACTAACCTGGTAAAACTGTAAGTTCTCCGTTCATGTCATAAGTCTGCGCATATTGTATTGTGGTGGCTTTTATGCACACATTAATTTCGGATGGTTTGCTGTATGTGTACATTGGCCACGTAGTTACAACGTAGAAGTATGGTTTCGTTAAAGTCTAAAGCAGAAAAAATGTACTCATTACTTTATACAGATCACGTTTTCAGAAATCTTTAACAAAATTATATGTATAACCAGCTGCGTCTATTGAGGTGAATTAGGTGAAAAAGCTTTTTCACCTGTTTTTCGGATAGTATCGAGATTTATTTCCCTCCCAAAATAAGTGTAATAATATCTGCGATACTTTTTTTGTTTTACAATAAATGAAGACGTATCTTGTGAAGAAGTAGCTACATAAATTTATTGTATTTGCGTATAACCGTTTCTAATGTTTTAAATAGCCCTTCTAATGGTCTTGTATAATAATTATGTAACAGTTGCTCAAATTAAGAGTTAGGTGGGTGGCCGTCGCTTCTCTTCCAGTGCAAGCGGGTTCCCACAACAACGGACATTCAGGATGCTGTGAACACTGAATGTAGATACACCAATCTACTCCAATGTCAGTTTTGTTCAATATCTTTAATGGGTAAAGAGCCATTTTTTATACGCAGAGAATTAATACGTTTAAAATAATTGTTTTTCTCCACTTTTTAAACGCTTTCCACTTTGTATTTCACAAGAAAAGTTGACAGCTCGTCATAGTTCACTCATTTCTTAGTTTAAAATGAGACAAAATACTGAAATCAAATTTTCAAAACACCATAAACGTAAGAAAACGAAAATAAATTACACTGTACGCAATATAAATAGAAAAAAATTAAACAATAATTTTTGTGCTTACTTTTCAAAGATAAAACGTGAACTTAATGGTTAAAGAATTAAAGAAATTAAGAATGAAAAATCATGTGTTTCAAATGTTTGTCCGTACAAGGCTTATAATACCTTGGGTCGATTAAATGAAAACTAGGTTTGCTAGGTTAACACCTTCTAAATAGTTGTAGACATTCATTAAAATCTATTGAATAAAATTACCGTCAAAATTTTGGTTAGAATGTAGGAATTGCCGGAAAACTCCAGTTGCCGTTAGCTCCCTAGCAGCTGCTTGATCGCTATTAAGTTTTGAGCAACTGCAAGAATGAATCACCAACTCGCTCGTTGTTTGTCGACACAAACAAATTCCATAGATATGTCAGTCTAATCTGACTCCTTAATTTATTCTACTGTCTGTGTTCTGTTCCCTCAGTACCACAAGCGTGTAATTTCTTCATTTTACTCATATTTCTTGTAGGGCTTTTTCCTATTTTTCATTTTCCTTTTTGTGAGATTTTGTGAAGAAAAGCTTAATATGGCGCTATTTTGTCAAATGCTAGACGGAAAGCCCTTAATTCTGGAGAAATCATAGGTATCGTTTATTATAAAGGCTAAGAAGGAAGCTTGGGATAATTTGTCGGAAGATTATTCAGCTCCTCTTGGTAAAAAAGTTACAACCACTCTGCTCATGAAATTATTTCATAGTATGAAGTCAGGTTGTCAAAAAGAAAACTGATTTGACTAAAACCGGCAACAAACCTCTAAAGCTGAAGGAATGGGGAAAGGATCTGATAAATTTTATTTGCAGAGAAGATAATCCTGTATTCAATAAAGTTCTGGAAGTATGGCAGTAGGCTGTGAAACACCCGCTAGAACCTCATTTGATTCTACCAGCCGTGAAAAATCTGAGGATGTAACTGATGTCGCTATTGAAACTTAACACAACCCAACACAACATGCGTTGAAGATAAGGAAGAATGTAAAAAGAGTATATCAATACGCACAAGAAGAGACAAAAGAACTTTCTACACCTTAATTGCAAATTATTGTTCTTCTGCAGCAGTATTAATTGAACAATCTACTGCTTGGAAAATAAATATTGCAGATAGAAAAATTTAAGAAAACTTTTGGGACAAGTCTTCTCAAACCGATGTTATTAACTTCGAAGAATGTTTTCTTATCGAGATTTGTAATAAAAAATGTAATTACGTAAATATGTAAACCAAATCTAATTCAATATAAAAATTTTTAACCTTATAATACATCTGACCCATTCGTTCTTTCATTTCTGACGGAAATTAAATGAATATAAAAATTTTATAAAAGTAAATATAGTGTGAAATTAATTCAAATACGAGTATATAGGCCTGTATCACATGCTACCTAGTTTGCTTAAAAGTATACTGGCATCTTTTAGATTTGTTTACTAGTTTTTATGTTTCATTTAACATTAGTTTTAAGCAACAGCTAGGTCTTCGGTAAAACTCTTGCAAGAACTGAGCCTAGTTGATGCTAGATAAATTATTCATCCAACTTCCAGCATGTGCTTAAAAACATGTTAACATGTTAAAATTAGCAACTGCTACTTTTTAATCAATTGACTCCTTTTAATCATTTATAACGGTTGTAAATACTTCTATACAAGATGATTTCATAGATATTGAGTGGTATTCAAAACATCAACGGTTGTTGTGAGTAACCCGGTTGTTATTATACACCACACGTAGACACACCCTACAGTATTACTCACCAATATAAACGCATTCGTAGGGTAACTTTTATACTGAATAGAGTATACATGTGCGGCGTCACACGTATACACAGGTGTAGTATTATGTATTATCCATACATTGTTTTACTCTTGGGAGTTTCGCGGATACTTATTTGTACACTAGGTTTCTCGGTTTTTTGCAAATCTTCACCTATTTTTAAAGGCACGAGCCGCCACTGGATATAACACAGGAAAAATTAACAGGTCGTGACTGCTGTGAGTCATATTTTTGTGTTTCAGTTCATATTGCCAGAAACGCTATCAGACAGATATTAGTGTTTCATCTCTCATGACTGTTTTTGACTTTATCTGTCAATAAACGTTATGCTTGTTTTAGTAATGACCTTAGCTTTTTCCTAGGTTGTTTATGCAGAAGTTATTCATTTTATATTCGGCATTGCTTAAATTGAGAGCATAGTTATTTTGCAATAAAACTGATTATTTATTCCTTCCTTCTATTATTTATTCTATTTCTATTTTTTATTTATTTGTTCCTTCTATTAAAAAATTACTGACTGCCTCCATTGCGTAGTGGTTTATGCACTAGCCTAACTGAACAGAGGGTCCTAGGCTTGATTCCCGGCTAAGGTCTGAAAATGATAACGCGTCAAAATCCATCATTTTATAACCTTAAAGTAGTCGCTACAGAGATATTGATCCTAGTTACAACCAGCTAAAAGTAGTTCATAAAGAAAATCACAGAATATACATTTTCTGTTATATTTTAGGCTATTTGCAGGTTATGTTTTCAACGTCATTACTCTACCTATATAATTTGTAAATTCAATATATTTAAAAGTATGCATGACGCAAAACAAGAATTCTTATACCAATAAGACACGTATGTAAGACACGTTGTGAGACACGTATTTTTTTTCTCAATTTCTGTTTTTTTGAATTAAAAAATAAAATTGATTAAATTTTTGTTACAAGTAACGTAACTGATTTTTACATAGTAGACCGACTCTACTGCATGAAAATGAAAAACAACCATTGTAGCGATTCTGGCAAGACTACTCATTATTCGAATAGCAGTCAATCTGTTAAAAGAGGGGACTTCTTTAATTTGAACCTCCATTATATGAAATACTCCTTTTACGGCCGATTCCCGTTAAATTCTTCTTTCTTTAATGCCGATATGCTACCGAATGTTTGCGATCATTCTGGCAATTGTAGGCCTATCTGTAGTAGAAGTTACCAACCAGGTCCTCAAGTTCTTTGCCAAGTGTTCTTTGCCTCAAGTTTCAAGCCAGGATATTCGTTGTCTTTCGACGCCTCTCTTACCCTGTACCTTTTCTTGCAAAATGCATTTCAGGAACGTGCACTTATCGTCATTTTTAATGATTGAGTCGTAGATTTTCTAATATTTTTTCTTTCTTTCCGCTAAGTTAATTTAGAATATTTCTTCGTCATTTTTCTATTCAATTTTTTTATCTTTTATCGTTTTATTTTTCTAACTTATTTTTACATTGTTGTGCGATTTTTATCATTATCTAACATAAATGCTTATTGAAAAGTCTTTGGTTTTTAAGTGATTCATTTAAAAGTTATTACGATTGTACATTGTTAATATGAGATTAATCTACTAGAAATAAACAGAATTGCGTAGAGAACTTTCTAACCGTATTGAATTTAAAAATGATATAATTTTTATATTATTAAAAATATTTATCAACATATAATGTCAGTAAATTAATATTTATAAGAAAACAACCAGTAACTAGAAAATTCATTTCTTTAACATCGTACATTGTTTACTTGTGATTTCAACTCTATTCTGTGTGTTCTCCATGTTTTCATAATAGCCTATAAATAACTCATTTTATTCAGATTTAACCGTTATTTACATATCTATTGAATCAGCTTAAAGTTAGATCGGAAACTGGAGGCATTCGAGATGCAGGTGTTTAGACAAAATGTTGCGGGTCCTATTGGCAGCTCAGATGCCAAATATAGAAGTTCTTAGTAGAATATGAAAATACTTGGAAGTCATTTCCACCATCAAGTTTATTTAAGTAGGAAGCTCCAATATTTTGGATGTATCATACGGAATGACTTCCGATCTTCTTTACTTCTAGCCATTCTTGAGGGAAAAATATATAACCAAATATATCCTGGCAGAAGAAGGGTGTTGTGGCTTCAAAAACTGAGAACTTACTTTGGAAAACTCAGAAAAGCTATTTTGTAGTGCAGCGAACAATCTGTTTAGTGAAGAACACTTACAGATCAAGTGAAAATGTGTATTTGTAGTAATATTCAATACTGTAACCACTCATTTTGTAAACAATTTTGATTGTATTTTGAATGTACGATGTTAAAGAAATGAATTTTCTAGTTACTGGTTGTTTTCTTATAAATATTAATTTACTGACATTAAATGTTGATAAATATTTTTAATAATATAAAAATTATAATAATTACATAGCGAATTGTTATGATGGTACAACACTTGGAACGGATAGGTACCCGAAGAAAAGTTAGTTCAGTTTTCTAGCAGTTACACTTCACCTAGAAAAATAACTTTGGGGCAGTTTTGAAACACATCTTCAGTAACCCTTACAAAGTTAAGGACCTCTAAATATTGGTGTTTGAAAATGTTACTGAATACAGATTAGTGTATTCACAGTTTGTATTATATGTATAACCGTAACAATTTTCCTAAGTCAAATATTATTTTATTTCCTTGAAGATATAACACTGAATTGACCGCTATTAATTATTTCAATCGAAGTTATTTCTTTCTATCCTTAATTCAAATTAAAAAACAAAATACCTTCTTTTTCGAAGAATTTTGAGGGTTTTGGGAGAATTTTGACATCATGTATATTGTAAGAATATATTGATGAGACATTATTTATAAAGAAAGTACATAGAGTACATACTGTGTGACAAAGATTTGATTGCCCCTTGAGGAGAGGAGCTGAATCGGCCCACTACTAGCTTCTTAATAAAATTTCATTTAAAAAAAATAATATTTTTATAAAACTGTAAGATGCTCTAATTTTATGTACAATCATGATTTTGTTCTATTAACTTTTACGATAAATGTAACGGTTAAAAAGTTATTAGTAATTTTAAACAAAAAAATAACAGCCGTGAAATGGGACGATTTTTTGTTTCCACGATGATTACTTATTAACTGGAAGTCTGACATTGATAAAATTGCATATACAGGATCATGGCATATCGAGAACACTTACAGATCAAGTAAAAATGTATATTTGTTAGTAATTTTCAATACTGTAACCACTCATTTCATAAACAATTTTGATTGAAGTATGCCTAGACTTGAAAAAGTCTTGTTGTGAGAAAGTTTTCGGCATATAATTATTTCTATATACGTTCAGCGTACGAAATGTAGTTTAAAGAGTGAATTTATTAATACCTAGTGAAAGAAACAAGCAATTGATGACCCCTTCAAAAGTTAAGGATCTCTAAATATTGGTATGTGAAAATGTTACTAAATACAGATTAGTGTGTTCACAGTTTGTATTATATGTACTATATTTAAATCATATATGTATACTAAAATATTAATGATATACGAGGTGTGGCTATTAAATAACGAGACTGACATTGTAAAAAAAGTTATTTTAATTTTATACATAATCACTTATTGTCACCTTAAATATAAACTCCTTCTCTATCCCTACAACGCTCCATGCGAATTTTCCATTGTTGGAAACAGTGCTGGAAGTCATCTTCTGTCAGCTCCTTCAGTACACGTGCCGCTTTCTCTTTTACAGCTTCCAGACTCAAATCTTGTCCCTTTTCATGCAGATTTCACCTTAGGGTACAGGTAGAAGAAATTAACATGTGATGAAACATAGTTTTTTACTTATGATCCGGAAACTAAGCGCTAATCCATGCACTGGAAGAGCCGAATTTCACCGAGAGCTACAAAAGCTCGAATGAGCAAGTCAAAATTTAAAACAATGATGATTGTATTTTTGATATCCATGGAATTTTGTACCTTCACTGGGTTCCTGAAGGTCAAACAATTAATCAATATTATTGCCTTGGGGCACTTTCTAAACTACGTCAAAGAGTAAGGAAAAACCGCCCCGAAATGTGGAAGGCGAAATCATGGGTTCTCCATCAAGATAATGCGCCAGCTCATTCCGCGTAATCTGTCAAGAGGTTCCTAGCCAAGTACAGCATCTCAGTGTTAGAACATCCACCTTATTCACTAGATCTTGCATTATGTGACTTCTACCTGTTTTCTAAGGTGAAATCTGCATTAAAAGGGACAAGATTTGAGTCTGTGGAAGCTGTAAAAGAGAAAGCGGCACGTGTCCTGAAGGAGCTGACAGTAGATGACTTCCAGCACGGTTTCCAACAATGGGAAATTTGCATGGAGTGTTGTAGGGATAGAGAAAGAGTGTATATTGAACGTGACAATAAGTGATTATGAATAAAATGAAAATACAATTTTTTATGACGTCAGTCTCGTTATTTAATAGCCACACCTCGTAATAATATTATGATATAATATGTAGTATTGATATACATTGTTTTGTGTTATGTCTAACGTTTAACAATTAGTATAATACATACTACGTACTACTAAATAGTACACTGCACTTGATACATAATGAAATGTAATCGAGAAGGCTAGTAGTGGTCCTCTGGTCGAAAAGGGCGGATCTGGTCCTTTCAGCGAGAGGCAATCAAATCTTTGCCACACAATAGTGTACATAATATTTCACCGATTCGTGCGCGTGTGTGTGTGTGTGTGTGTGTGTGTGTGTGTGTATTTTCTTGTGAACGTTATCTGAAAACGAGTTGCATCCTTTTTAAAAATATGTTAATAGAAATTTGAAGTTATGTGCACATGACATTTTATCTGCTACAACTCCAAAAATCCTTCCTGGAAAAATAATTCCCTCTTTATGGAACGGAAAATATATACACCTTAAAACTGGATCCTCACAGTTAATGTATGGTAAACCTAACAGAAGATTCTGGGGGCCTTCTGATACGGTATTCTAAAGCATAGTTCTATCTTCCGTACTGCAAGAGAAGTCTTACCGGTTTAGCCCACATCATAGCCTGGCAAGGTAAATTTGACTTCCATATTTTCTCAAAGACAATGAACTATGTTCATCATCTTTATACTTCTCATACGTCCATGTTTTATAATTAGTACTTTTTTTTACCCCATCTAAATAAGTAGGGAAGGAAATGATTTTCTTCATGTCGATTTTTCACCGGAAGTACAAAATTTCGGCCTCCTTAATCTAAAAACCTTGTTTTTAGTGATTGGTCTGTGTGTGTCAATAAAATATCTCAAGAACGGAATGTTGTAGATAGTTGAAACTTAGAAATTAAGTTAGGTACCACTTGAAAACCGACTCGAACATTTTGATCAAAATCGGTTAAACGTAAGTAGTAGTTTAGTCGTGCGATTTTCTCAAAATTGGCTCATAATTTTCAAATAAAATCGCCTTCTTTACTACATTATTTATGGTCTATAAGATAATTTAAGCGCCATATCTGCTGAAATTTTGTAGGGGCTGAATTCCTGTGGTTGCAAATTTTTTTCTTTCAGATTACGGCCTTGAAATGCAATTTACGGCAAAAGTGTATAGTCAAAGTTATAGTAGGCCTACATTAAAAACCCTACAACTGTTATTTTATGCATTTTTTTTCTACAGAGCTTAGTTTAGCGTGGTGAATATTAATTATTTTACAGTCAAAAAAAGGTTTATTTTAATTTAGCGTCATGCACTCGTGATTAAACTTGTTTTTTTTCTTCATTTTACATAGTTTACTTACGATTAAACATAGGTTATAAAGTAATCTGTCAATAACAATATTGTTCGATCTCGATACAAAGAAACAAGAAATAGAATGTAGATTTCGATTTAAACGAGCAAAGAATTGTAACAATAAAAATTAAAAAATCAGGTTTTTTATATTATAAATTTTATGATACACGCAATGAAACAACACAACCAACACAGTGCTTGTAAATGTATCGGGAAGTTCTTCTTTTACTTAGAAACAAGCAGTGGCGGATTAATACTTGTTGGGGCCCTAGGCAATGGCAAATTAGTGCCCCCCCCCCACTTAGCTTTGACGTAATAAAAACATGTTAGTTAATATTTCAATCAAGTTTATTTTCTATCAAAATAGCATTTGTTCTGATATCTGATAATTATAATAATAATAATAATAACTATAATAAAGACGATTTAGAAAAATTTTCTCCTACATTTCAATTCACTGAACTCATCGATGATGTCATCAAAATCAATTTTTCGTAAAATATCAGATTCGATGCAAAGAAGACTTAACATATCTAAACGTTCTTGCAGCATAGTTGCTCTTAGACCCGTCTTGATTCGTTTTAAATCCGAAAAAGAACGTTCTGGAGAACAATTTGTTATCATCATCGTTAAAAAAAATTCGAAGAGCTATTTCGACGTTGGAAAATACGTCTCCTAGTTGATCTGTCATTATAATTTCGTATAATCGATTATGCGTTTTGGGCTCATCGCCGTACCTCGATGAAACATAAAACTTAAATTGTTTCAACTCCAAAAAGAAGTATTCCAAATCATTGGAATAAACGTCCACCAAGTTGTTTATTGCTACTTCATATTGGTCGTCATTCAATGAAAAATCATTCAAGAACGCAAATTTCTCAAAAATTTCTAAATAAACCTCGCCCCTTTTTCTGATTTCAGCACTGATTTTATCAATGATTACAAGAAAACCTTTGATTCGAAAATCAAATTTTTTTTTTTAAGTTTTCAATTTTTTTTCCAAATTTTTTATTTTGTCGGGGCCCCTGGCCATTGGGGGCCCCTAGGCACGTGCCTAGTAGTGCCTATTGGGTAATCCACCAACGTTCTTGTTTCAAACAAGAACGTCTATCGTTCAATATTGATACCGCTCTAAATAATTTAATGCACTCTGACACATTCATTCTTTGTTCGTAGGTTTCCGTTTAAAAAAATTAAAAAATGAAGAAAGCACACGGGAGCAGTTTAAAGTACGGAAGCGGTACAAAGCGGAGTTGGTGTAATGTACTGCAATTTATTCGCCATGAAAACCCAATATCGTGAACTGGTTGTATCGAATCGTGATCCTTTCGACCATAAATTATTGATATGTGATTCATTTATACTCGTTCCTTTTTGGATAGCCGTATTCATATTAAAACGACTCCGGTTTATGATTATTATTCATCGAATTAGTTGTTTAATATGCCAACAATTTAGGACATTTTTTAAACGGAAAAGTATTTTAAATTACTCCATTAAGGCAAAATTACCCAACTGTATAAACATTTAATATATTTTAATTTAAAAATTTACGGAATTTCTACTACAGTTCAAACCTAGAGAATCGGTATTGACGAATCGACTCTTTACTGTCAATTCTCGATACTGATTAATTTTTTAAGTATCGGTGGCATCGAGGAACGATATTTATAATCGACGCATCCCTATTAGTAATATTCATTTTTCACACTAGCAAGAGAAAGTGTGAATATTTCACACTGGATTTATTCTACATTTATATTACAATACGTATAATTTTTACTTTCTCTTGCCTATATGAATATATATAGGAAGGAAAGTATTGTTTTCATGTCGTTTTTTCGAAATAGAGTTTTCACCGGATCTACACGTTTTCAGACCCCCTCTGTGTATCTGTGTGTGTGTGTGTGTGTGTGCGCGCGCGCGTGTGTGTGTGAACAAAATATCTCTATAACGGAACACCGTACCAACTTGAAACTTGAAACATAAGTTAGATACCACTAGAGAACCTGACACGAACATTTTCAACAAAACCGGTCAACCGGAAGTAGTAGTTTATTCGGGTCATTTTTTCCCTTTTTTGCGATTTTATTAAAAACAGCTCTTACGATTTTTTTTAAATCGCCTCATTTACTACATTTTTTATGCTCTACAAGATAGGGTAGGTGCCATGTCTGCTGAAATTCTTGGAAAGGCTGCTTTTACGTAAAACACATTGATTTTTTAAAATTGCAACTTTAATATGCATTTTAGCGCAAAAATATATATAATAAACGTTGTAGAGATTAAAAATCCTACAACTTTTATTTCTAACATTCTTAGTTTAGCGGTAATTAGCGACTTTTATGTTTTGTTCTCACGAAAACGTGTAATAAATCGATTTTTTTAAGATTTCAACCTTAGTATGCATTTTACGACAAAAGTTTATATAATAAAATTTATAGGAAATTAAAAGATCTACAACTTTTATTTATAGAATTTTATCCTACAGAGACTAGTTTGGCTTGAAAGAGTGATTTTCCGTATTTTTAAACCGAACTGAGGATGACTTTCATTTTGCATCTTTCACTCATGATTAAAATAAGGTTAGGTTTTTTGAGGTTAGTTTTTTGTTTATTTTTAATGTTTTATTAATAATGTTAGGTTATATTGTTAATTATTTTCATTGGCGAGAGAAAGTCATGTGAGTGTTTCACACCAGATTTTTCTACTTATGATCTACTTGGTCTAATTTATATAGGGTGATTCAAAACTACACCGCAATCTTTTGGGATCTCATTCTATAGCTAAAAATAAGTAAAAACGTTCATATAAACATATGCCTGAAAACGCTTAGTTAGCGAGTTACGGCTAGCGAAAAATTTCACCTAGAACTCCGTACCCTCGGTGAAGTAAGGCCGTATAAAAATGTTAAAGGTAGTCACAAAGATACAAATACGATTGTTTCTTATGATTTTTAATCTGAAAAATTGAATAAAATTGGTTGCAGAGCTGTAAATGCAATACTTTCAGAGATATCTTACGTAAAACACAAGAATTGGCGCAAAGAAATAACACATTTTTCTGTTTAACGTAAGATTAATTCCATAAATGGTAAATAAAGGTGTATTTTTTCTTAAATAAATTTGTAAAAAATTTAATTTTAAAAAGATTCATGTAAATTACTCAAAAAAAAAAGAAAATAGATATTAAAATTTCGCTTTATTTAAAATCAAAACAGACGCACATAAAACGCACATTCTTAACTGCATAAAATATTAACTAAAAAGGTTGGGCAGCTGTTACTCCCAACCTAAATATTGGTTGATATTTTATGCAGTTAAGAATGTGCGTTTTATGTGCGTCTGTTTTGATTTTAAATAAAGCAAAATTTCAATATCTATTATTCCTTTTTTCCTGAGTAGTTCACATGAATCTTTTCAGAATTAAATTTTCTACTAATTTATTTAAGAAAGAATACACCTGTATTTACCATTTATGGAAGTAATCTTACGTTAGACACAAAAATGTGTTATTTCTTGGAACCAATTTTGTTCAATTTTTCAGATTAAAAAACATAAGAAACAATCGTATTTGCATCTTTGGAACTACCTTTAAAATTTTTATACGGCCTTACTTCACCGAGGGTACAGATTTCTAGATGAAATATTTCGCTAGCCGTAAGTCGCTAACTAAGCGTTTTCAGGCATATGTTTATATGAACTTTTTTTCTTATTTTTAGCTATAGAATGAGATACCAAGAGATTGCCGTATAGTTTTGAATCACCCATATTAGTTCAAACATTTAATTTATTACAAAAATATATAAAATTTTAGTTATTTACATTGCGCTGACTTTGGCATATGTACACTGATTGGTTGAACGTCATGTAATGGATACTTGAAGTATGCTTATGTAGTTCGTCGTACACATTCAAAACTCTGAAGTAATTGCCAAATTCCAAAGGTGGTGTTAATTTTATTTGACCCTGACTGGTGTATTCGCATCTGAAAATTAACAAAAGAAAAATGTTTTTCTGTATTAAGGAAAAATTTCATTCATTTTACGTTAATAATACAGCTGAAGTCGACCGAGAAAAAAATTCAGAATATTTAAGAAGAGTTATTTTAAGGGTGACTTCAAAACAACGGTAGTTATTAACTAAATATTTTAAAATTCTCTACCTCAGGTGGGAAATTATTTTATCCGTATACATAATTTTTCATTACCTGCACACAAACTAAGGTTTATACAGGGTGTTTCGTGGGGACCAGATCATACTTCAGAAACGGATTATACACCTAAAACTAAGAAAACATTTTCCAATAAACATGGTTCTGAAAACCATTCTTTAGAGAGTTCCGGCCAGCGAAAGATTTCGCCTGGAAGTCAGTTCCTCTGTGAAATGACTTCATATATAAATTTTCAGGGCATTAATTAAGGTTCGTAATTGAACAGGTTTTATGAAAAATTATCTTAAATATCGTACATATCCCGTCCCAAGACCGTAAGTAGAGTCATTTCTGAGACATCTGACAAAATACGCAAAATTAGATTTCGAAAATCATATCTGTCTTAGGTTTGAAGTAGATTAACTTCAAAATAAGTTATTAAGTAGATTAACAAACATGTAAACATTTCAAACAAAATTTGTGGAAAGTTTAGTTTTGAAGAGAATGATGTAAAATAGTCCAGTAAAAATAAACACAAATTTTATAAAATCTGATTTTTATAAAATTAAAATACACGAAAAATAAGACAAGTCGAAATACTGTACTTCTTTATTAATGAACATTCTTTGTCACTACTAGTCTACAAGTCTGTCTTGATCTACAAGTACAGTATTTTTTAAAATAATAATGGTGTACTCACTTAAAGTGAAGGTTTAAAAATCCTTCTGTTGACTACAATGCATCTGACAACTACACGTCGAAGTTGTCGAGTTGCCCGACGAAGAATAATTTCCTGTTCTTTTATTTCTTTAGCTACATTGTAAATACGATCTATCAGTTCCTTTCTCGAATTCACTTCTTTCTTGTACACTTCACTTTTAATCCACGCCCATAAACAAAAATCTAAAGGAATAAGGTCCAGGGACCTGGCTGGCCAATTAATATGGCTTCCACGACCAATCCATTTCTCAACAAAATTGTCGTTCAGGAATTGCATCACTTGGTTAGTGTAGTGAGGTGGAGATCCATCATGTTGAAAGTACATGTTGATTTGTTTGGCAAGTGGGAAATTTTCTAACTATGGCACAAATAAATTGTTTTTTAGAAATTCAAAATAACTCTATCCATTAACGCGATTTTCCAAAATAACAGGGCCGTCTGTAAATAAAAATAACTGATCGTCAATCATACCACACCAGACATTGACGGAGAAGCGATGTTGAAAGTTACTTTCGATAAAAGCAAAAGGATTATCTGCAGCCACTGATGAGCGTTGCGGGTGTTTGTTAATGCCATCTGTATGGAATGTAGCTTCATCAGTGAACAAGATGAATGGAATAAAATTCCGATTCCTATTTAACCACTGACAAAATTGCAGCCTGGCAAAGTAGTCTTGAGGCTTAAGGTGTTGTACATTTCTTACATGAAATGAATACATCCCATTTTTACGTAATGTTTGCTAAGCCCTTGTGTGTGGTGTACTCAGCCGCATAGAAATTCTATGGGAACTCGTACTCGGACTTCTTTCTACTTTTTGAATGATCCTTTCCACTTCGTCTAAGTTTTTTTCATATTGCCGTTCAGAAATGAATATGTGTGCTCGGAAACGTACCATTTTTACGTAGCTTATTAAAAGTCCTTATAAATACTCTATAGTCAAGAACGGTTTTCGTAGGAAATCGACGAATGTATTCTTTCACAGCTGCCCTAGCATTGCCGTTACAAAACCCGTAAATAAAAACCACGTCAGCATATTCAGAGTGTGAAAAAATACGTGTAATTCTGATTAAGAAACGTTCAACACAGCGAGAAATATGACTGAATTACCATACGTATGAATTGTACAATGCGCCAACAATGTAAGTGAATATCTTGCTTGTACTGCCAACTATAAAACACAAAACTATCGTAGGCCTACTACAAAACTAAAAATATCGTATTATCAGAATACCTGCTATTTTTTAATTTTACTTAGGTATGTTATCAATATTAATAATTTTAACTTAAATTAATTACTAAAAGTAACTTAAATAATTATTTTATACGTTTATTTTATTTATAAATTATGTTTACTATTTTATTTTTTAATTCATTACTAAACAAGCACAAGTAAAACCAAAAAATATATAAATAAATAAATAAAAAAGTACAGTACTTCGACTTTTTGTCTTATTTTTCGTGTGTTTTAATTTAATATAAAGCAGCTCTTATAAAATTTGTGTTTACTTTTTACTAGACTTTTTTACATCAATCTCTTCAAAATTAAATTCTCTACAAATTTCAGCGTAAAATGTTTACATGTTTGTAACCAATTTAACAAAGTTAATTTTACTTCAAACCTAAGAAAGCCATGTTTTTCAAGTTTGCCATGTTTTTCAATTCACTTCACAAGGGAAACTGAATTCTAGGCGAAATATTTCGCTAAAGAATGGTTTTCGAACCCATGTTTCTTAAAAAAATGTTCTTATTTTTAGCTGTATAATCAGTTCCTGAAGTATGATCAGTTCCTCATGAAACACCCTATAGGTATCGTCATAAATAAAGTTGCTTTGTCAAGTAAATTGTGACAAATATGAAGTGATTAATGCTAATTTCAGGAAGCGTGTAGAAAATTTCCAAGTTAAACTAGTACTGACTAGTATCATTGATAGAATGGGGAGTATAATGGTTGGTAATGCTGATAGGTTTTACTCCTACATCAAAACAATGTATAGACCGTGCTCAACATGGGGTTAAGCGTGACTACCGAAAATTAAAGGAAAAGGGAAAGAGCAAAACACTTGATGACAGTACTGAAAAATTGGAGAAGTTGATAGCTTCAAGTACCTTGGTTAGATAATACAACCAAAAATCAGCGGAAAGGAAAACGGGGATTTCACTCCGAAAAACCCACCTAGTGTGTATACAGAAAGTATTCTCAAAGATACCTCTCTGTAACTCTTCAACCAGGAGGTTGGTAAGTTACCAACTCACCAACCGCAATCTGCTTCTTTCATTTACAGTCTCTTTGCTCCCTTGTATTTTCTTACCTCCCTTCCTTCATCAATAAATTCCAGTCTCGGTTTTCTTGTGGCACGATCCTCCATCAGTTTCTCATGCCGAATGGTGAACCAGGTCGAATATTCCAGCAGATAACCAATCACACTGTTTCTTCTTCTTTTTATTGTTTCCAGAAAGGTTCTTTTTTCACCTATAACTATCTGTACAATCCCACTGGTTCTCTCACTGAATGGAATTTTAATAATTATCTGATAACACCACATTTAATTTTTTCCTATTCACATTACGTAGAGACCATATCTCTGAGCCGTACGTTGATGTACTCCAAATGAAGTAAATGAAGAATGAGAAAAATATTTCGTTTTCCAAATAAATAAGTTCTGATTTTAGTAATTGTCTCTTCTTAAAGAATATCTCCTATGCTCGTGGTATTTGGCTTTTGATGTTTGTTGTGCATCTGTAATATATTAATTTTTAAATGAATGAAAGAGTTCTTCTCTTTCCAGCCGTTTCTCAGACTTATGTTTACCATCTCTGGTGCAATTTATCCATACCAGTTTAGAGAATGCTGTGATAAAATGTGCATGTCTGTCCGGGAATGAATGCAGTAAAATGACCGGGAAATGCAGAAATAGGGAAACCAAAAGAAGGAGATAAATTTGAGATGGTGAACGATGTAGTGGTGTAGAAAACGGAAAAGAGGAAAAGGAGGAGAACGGAAGAAGCAGGTTTAAGAAAGATGAAAAGAGATAGAACGAAAGCACTAGATTGAGCCTTAATTAATTTAATACACAATGGAATAAAATTTATACTTACACTACTTCAGCATTCTCATTTTTGTCTTGTATATTTACAATTGGGTCACTAAATTTAATTAAACTCAGGAGGTTTTGAAGTTGTTTGGCGTCACATAGTTCCCGCAATTTTAAACTGTAAATTAAAATTTCCATTAGAATCATTATCGGCCGGTAGCACAGTACCTAATTAAAGGAGGCGGTAGTCAAATGTTTAAAAATTATTATGTGTTTTTCTTTTCCCCTGAATGAAATATAAGAAAGAAGAGTTACTTTTTAATGTCAATTTTTATAACTGAGCTTTCACCGAAAATACACATTTTCTGATCCTCTGAAGCCAAAGTAACGCATGTGTTTACCGATTTGTGTGTGTGTATATGTGTGTTTGTGAACACAGTATCTCGAAAACGGAATATTTCACAAATTTGATACTTATGTTAGGTTAGGTAATACACGAAAATTTTCATCAAAATTGGTCAATAGGAAGTAGTAGTTGATGCGTGTGATTTTTAACGATATCAGAATTCCTGCAAATATGGCTCATAGGATTTTCGTTAAAATCGTTACATTTGCAACATTTTTGTTCTGTACAATATAAGGTAAGCAGCATGTCTAGGGAAATTTATTGCGGAGTTTTGATTTCGCGGTAAAAATTGGGTATTTTTGAGTTTAAGTTTCTAATATGCATTTTAAATAAAGTTATACAATATTGATGAATTTACAACTTTTATTTCTAACATCTTTTCTGCAGAGCTTCCTTTAGCGTCAACTAGTGATTTTCGTATTTTTAAGTCCAGAAGAAGTAAATAGCGGCAAAGGAGGAGCAGAAACAGGAACAGGAAAACTTGAAATTGAAGCAGGAACAGGACAAATTGAAATAGGATAAGGAGGAGAAAGCGGAAAACAAGGAGCAAACTAGGAGCAGGGAAATTGTAGGTTTTAATTTAGCGTTATTCACTTCTTAATACAATGTACTGCCCGTAACAGACAGATGGAGTGTCAAATTATTTACACTCAATCTGTTCGTTGCAGGGCTAAAATAAATAGTTCTGTTTTTTATCACATGGTCAGCCAATTAATTGACTGAATCATTTAAGAACAAAAAGGTAGAGGTGCAAAAAACACTAATCAGAGTGTCTCCTCTGAAAGTATTGAATTTCATTACACAGCCAGACCCTATGGTGAATGAAGTGAAGGTGTCATTTACAGAGTGGGAAATATGTGTTTTTCAGAGGACCCGGCATACTGATAAGCGTACTTTTCCACTCGGTGAGAAAGGCAATTGTAAACCACCTCACTTCTCGTTTTACTTAACAAAACCTCTACGGGTTCAAACCAACCTTTCGGCTGATGACCTATACAACACAATACAATGTAGGTTATTAGAGGGTGTGACGATGACAACGTATACATCACCAGAAATTAATTTTTAAGAAACTTAATAAAACAAAGTCGATAGTTCTGAAAAATAAAGCAATCAGTGTAAATAGATCAATAGGCCTAATGGTTGAAACGCAAAGAAACTTCAAAACATTGAAAGATTACGCAGATACCCATCACAAGGTGAATCAAGGACTACTGACGCGACTTTGCGCCATGAATCGTACTGTTTAACACTGCCATTTCTTTCATAGTAGGAAGTTGTAGTCAAAAATATTTAAATTTTAACTATTTAAATTAAATATATAAATTAAAGATTTAATTTCGTTTTTACTCACTATTTTCTATTCGCCTGTAGAAGAGTTGATTTTACATCAAATCTAAAACGTCAAAAACATTAACCAAAATTATGAATATTAGTTTAATATTAATTTCTTAATTTATATTAATTAATAATTTATTAAGTAATATTAATTTATTTGTATAAATATCATAATCACTTCTTAAACAAAAAAAAAAAATTACTTGTTAACCAACCGGGTTGGTTTATTGATAAAGTTCGTTGCTTGAGTCAATGGATTTTTGGAGAGGAAGATTTCGTTCCTACTCTCACAGGATCGGTTCGCCTGAGACTGTACAAGACTACCTCATTTACAAGTCTTACACATCATCTTTATCTTATTGGGTCATTGGGTTGCTTATTGTTCTTAAACTCAATAGATTGCAACCTTTACCTAATATTATTCATCAGGTGCAAATCCGTTCCGAATGTTGGCGACTATCATAGCAATGCTCACTACGCTCAGTGCACTGCGAAATAGCTCTTCTGAGCTTTTTCCGAACCAAATTCTCAGATTTTGAAGGCACGACACCCTGCTATTGCCACGTCCTTATTTTCCATATAGCTTTCCCTGCAGAATGGCTTATAGTAACGAATATCGTGAGTCATTCCACATGAAATGTCCAAAATATCGGAGCTTCCTACTTGAACAAGCTTTATGGTGGAAATGACTTCCACGTCTGTCATTTTCCTGAGAACCTCCATATTTGACATTTGAGCAGTCCATGGAACCCTCAACATTCGTTTGAACAGCCAGATCTCAAATGTCTCCAGTCTCTTTGTGATGACATTACACAGGGGCTAGGACTCTACACTGTATAGAAGCACAGAGAATACTTAACATCTGAAATATCTCATTTTTATTTCAAGAGAAAGGTTGTGGCTTTTGAAAATAGGACCCATTTTATTAAATACTGCTCTTGCCTTGCCCATACAGCATTTTATTTCCTGTGTATCGTTCCATTGCTCGTTTGTCATAGTTTCCAGGTAACAATGCTGTAATGGGTGTGCTCTTTCTATCCGGGTCTGGTTAATGTAAAGGTGAACTCCATTCACCAGCTCTCTGCAAATTATCATGAACTTTGCTTTTAGAATGTTGATACTGAGTCCAAACCGCTAACTTTATTGTCCTATCCTGTCCATAAAATTGTTGGAGACCTTCTAGGCTCTCAGCCAGTAACATGGTGTCAACATAACTAATGCAATTTATCCTGACGTTGTTAAGGAAAATGCCTCTTCCACACCATGCAGGGCTTCAATAAAAGTTTTCTTAGAATACAAGTTGAATATTAAAGGTTCACATAAATTAGGGTGTAATTTCGTAAATAAATGTATGTGTGTAAATGTATGTTAAACAATGAATATTAATTGTAAGTTTTATTGTTAGAAATTTTACTAAAAGAATAATTTTGATTTTTAATTTTCAAGTATATAGGTTCGTACTTGAATATTTTCACTATTGGAATAGATAGTCTGTGAAATAAATACACATTGCAATTAAGATTCATAAATTATAAACTCAAAGCAAAATTATACTTTTTAAAGTATTTACATTTTTTAATATTATTAACATGAATACACTTGACTTGTAAAATAAAAACAAATACAACCCTATAGCGCTTTTGTCTACTGAATTTATTTATGACTCTGCAGAGTAATAAAATGTTGGTACTTGCGTGTGATGTTCCATATAATCCTTTTTAACAGATGTCTTCTTCCGTCTCACCATGGTCTCACAAACTTTTAAACGCTTCAAATTTTACAGTTTATACAACGCATTCAACTATAGATATGTCCCGTTTTTTTATAAGAATTAGTTCATTTTTTATTCGAGTTCAATTATACTTTTCACTCATTATCACTTTTAACTTAATTATTTTTTATTAATATTATTAATTTTTACTTTTAAATTGTAACTTTTAACTTGTGCAACACTGGTACTGTAATTTACCACACTTAAATAGATCTGTTTACTTTGTATGTCGAGTCGAAACTAAACTGTCCTTATAGTACAAAGAAAATGTAAAAATATCGCGCCCTTGAACCAAAAACGTCATTTCTTCGTGGACCAATCATTAAATTTGTCTTTAACTGCTATCCAATCAAAATTTAATTTACAAAGCGATGTAAGGCAATAATCTTCCCACGTTCTTATCTTCTCGCATCCACGTGTTACTTTAAACTCCGGATGTTATTTAAAACAACCCATATAAATTTAGTTAGAATTTTATATTTTGACAGCGGTTTAAAATCCCGGCAACAGAATATTCGACTTTTATAAATGATTCCATTAATAATTTCAAACTTAATTTGCACGTTATTTTTTCGTTCTTGACATATTTATATTTCTATACTTTTAAAGGTATCCTCTTTTAAGTACGTTACAAGGGTTGAAAAATAAATTATTTTCAAATCACTGTGTATATCAGTGTTGCATGGATAGTTTATAATGTCCCTGAGAAAATACTCAAAAATTGTCGCAAATTTGGGTGGCATTTAATTTTTTGCTTTAGTGTACCCTATAATTTATATAACGGTTTACAATTTGATTGTTGAGAATTATTTTCATTATTGATAATGCATATTGATATGGGCAAATAAGTTGTAAACAGGAATGGAAAATTACTGACAAAAACAAGAAATTCAAATGCCATTCAAAGTTCCAAAATGTCCGATTATCTTCTTTTCAAAAATGGTAAACGCTCCATCTTCTTAAACTTTAAATTTCAACCTTATTTATTTTTAATTCCAGTATTTCATTTTACAGTTTTTAATATAATATATTACGATCGAAAATATAATATATTTTCGATCGTAATATATTATCGATCGAAAATATAATATTATTATATTTTCGATCGTAAATTATTAATGAAATAAATTATTTTTTTCCAGTTTGCCTCAGCTCTTATTGGATTGATTCCCGTTAACTTTTCTTTAATAAAGCTATTCACGTGCAGATTTGCCATTATCTGCCTTTATTTTTCGGAGTTCTCGATTAATACAGAAAATAGAAAATTAACGTTTTTATATCCCAGTTTTTTGGAAACGTATTGAATAGATGTCTAGCTTAATCAATTCTTAGCCTCCAAGAAGATTAATTTGTGCAGTTTTACGAAAGTTTTCTTGGTTTTTAATGAAATTATGAAGTTCTGAAAATATGTAGCCAAGCTGTTGGCTGATTTTTTGAAAGATTTAGGGCTTTTATTGAGTTTTGGCGTGGAAAGCAAAAATTTCTCCACCGAGCCTGTATCTTGAATTCTTAAATAAAATTATATATTGTGACCCGAAAATTTCAAATCGTTGTATTAATTCCAGGATACCTGGTATCCGTGACTTCATTTTTATATTCTATGTCGATAATTTTTGTAAGTACAATTAGCTGTTATTATTTTCTGTTTTTATTCTGTTATTATTCTGTTTTGTTTATCTACTTTGTTTTATTGTAAGTTGTATTTGGAAGCTATTTTAAAGTGATATTATGTACGAATTTTTTTTCAGTCAAATGGTTATGGCTCTTGATATTCTATATATTTTGTTTTTAATCGCGGTTACGGAACCACTCCTTAATTACGTTAATGTTCCGTGTGCATCCGTGTAGTAGCAAGTGCTTGTGAACAGATAAATAAGGACAAATTCTTTATTTTAATACAGTTTAGTTTAGTTTAAATGTTATAATTAATATAATTTCAGTAATCAACTTGTATTTGTTAGTAGTTTACGTTTAATAATAAGTAATTATTAATTTGGGTCAATAAAATATACTATTATTAATGTACTATTCTTATAAGTTATAGAAGTTTTTTATATTTATTTTAACCAGATCCCGAACGAACCTAGGCTCAGGTGTTACAATTTACAAACAAGAACCGTCCCTACTCCATCGCCGGCGAAGACGTCTGCCAGAAATTCCGAAAAGGTCTGGTAGATCACATTGTGTACAAGTTTGTTGCTATGATGAGGTAATTTCTTGCGGAATCTTGTGTAAATTTTTGAAATAATTCCTTTACGTGCGGAACTTTGAGATTATTGTGTAAAGAGTCATTGGTAACGTAAGAGAGCATTATGTATTTGTAATAAAAATTTTGACTGAAATCGTTGGGTTTTTTAAATAACGGACATCTTAGTAGTTTCATAGCATGGCAGGTTACATCTAAAAATACTTGAAACAAAAATTTACTTACTTTCTTACACCAGTCGCAGAATTTTCATTATAAAGTGCAAATAAATACGTTCTATATCTCTCTAGACTATCGCTGAAACATTATAATACAAATATTTTTATATTAACAAATTTTGAACTCATACTCCTAATTGATTACTAAATAATAAAATTTATATTATTAAATTTTTGGGGCACAATCGCTAATTCTAAAAACTCCTGCGGTTTTCTTTTTGAACCTTTAATTTTAAAATTTCAACTCAATTAGAGTTAGTTTTGGCTTGAATGCATTTTTATGATTGTTTATTAATTGAAAAGCCCTTACTAATTGACTCATTCACCCATCACCAATTCTCCTACTTACACAATAGCTTGAAAGCTGAAATTTAGAGGGAATATTCCGTCTAAAATAAATAGAAAGGTTAAATATAAGCAATTTTGACATTCGGTTAATGAACTGAAAAGGATGTTCAACCCTTAAGCCGGTATTTTCTCTTTACTACGTTCTGGGGCTGACTGAAACTCGGTGGAGATTTGACTTTATAGTCCATCTACAAAAATCGTTTAACTAAATCTACAAAAAACTTTAACTAATTCCAAAATGTATCCTTATAAGTTGAAAAGGGTGGCCAAGTCTTAAACAAATATTTTTTATTTACTTAATTCCAGACGAGTTAGATGGCTGAATTTCTGTGATATTATTTATATTGCAACTAAAAAAATACTCTTAACAATTTTTAAGATGGGGTTAATCCCTAAAACGTTGAAAACGTGTCCTACCCTTAAAAGCAATATTTTCTTATTACTAAGTTCTGGATGAGTTAGATAGCTGAAACTCGGAAGAAGTGTTTCGTGCAGTATCGCTGAAACTAATTACACCTCAACGATTTCAAAAATTTACCTGTAATGAGTTGTAAATGTGTTCAACCCTTAAATCAATATTAATAATTTAATTATATAAAAAACCTCGGTAGGTGTCCTGTTTTGAAAGATATTAGATTGGTGTGGTTGGGGGCTACAACTCTTGAAGAGGGAAGGGTTGTGAGCTACTTAAACGGTGAAAATTGGTACAGTCTAGTAAGATACGTGAGGGCTGCAATCAAGTATAGAAAATATCTGGTCACGGAATTTAATTACTGAAAGTAGTTATTATTTTATTTTTAGAGGAAAATTAATAAATTTTGGTTTACGGGGTGCGCATTTCTCCTTTGTGAATACAGGGGGGCTTTGTGGTGGTGGTAATAAGGCTTACCTATTGATAATCAGTTAAGTTTTTAAATTGTAATAAATTTATAACAAGAGGGTTAAAATGTACTTATATGTTTTAATTAAAGAAGAGGTTTTTGATTTTAGTGTCTTCAACCTGGCAGACGGCCTCTAGGTCATGTCATAAGTGAATACAGTAGTAAATTGATTTATTTTATTTTTTCTTTGTAGTTAATGTATATTATTAAGTGTATTTTGTAAGGTGAATGTATGTAATATTTACAGTATAATAAAATACACTATTATTATTATTATTATATAAATAACACTTTAGGCATTTTACTTTTTTTAAAACAATAACCCATACATATTCTTTCTAATAGCTATAATCCTGTCACCGGATGGTGACATTACGTGGCTAACCTTATCATTTTGGTAGCCCTGAAAAGGGCCGTTTAGGTGTATGTCCGCCGGGGCGGGTAGATGTGTTTGATGGCCCTGAAAAGGGCCGGTGTAAACCTTATTAAATTGGTCCTGAAAAGAACCGTTGTGCCGGCTCGAAGGAGACCGGTGTAGGCAGCGCGTGGCTGCGACGAGAGCCGTAGCTCAGGTTGATGGCCCTGAGAAGGGCCGGTTAAAACCTTATTAAATTGGTCCTGAGAAGAACCGTTGTGCTGGTCTCGAAGGAGACCGGCGTAAGCAGCGCTTGGCTGCGAAGAGAGCCGTGGCTCCGGTTGATGGCCCTGAGAAGGGCCGGTTAAAACCTTGTTAAATTGGTCCTGAGAAGGACCGTTGTGCTGGTCTCGAAGGAGACCAGTGTAGGCAGCGTGTGGCTGCGGCGATGGCTGCTGCGTTGCTGGCTGCTGCAAGTCCCAGAGCATCTTCCTTCTTTCTCTCGTGGATGTAGTCGGTCGATCCTCGTCGGAGATGTAGAGCGCAATGACAAGCGGCTCAGTGCACTGCGCTTTTATAGCTACTGAGAGCACTGTGGTAGGGGGCGGTGAGTCGCTCGGCCTTGGCAACAAAGCCCTTTATCGGAAGGGAGCCGAAAGGATTGTCGGGCACCGCTAAAGGCTTTGTCGCTTCGCCGCTAAAGGGCCCATCGCGCCGACAAAGGCCGGAAGAAGTACTCAAAGCCGGCAACACAGTAAATGATTAATTAGAAGGGGTGGCGGTGACAATCCTTTTACATAATTCACAATGTGTGAGGTGGAGGAAATTGACTACCCAACTATGTCTAAAAGTGATATTCCAAGGGTAGGTGTTCTCTTATTTTTATTTAGTAGACTGTACAAAGGAAATTTAAGTTTAAGCTAAGGATTAAACCAAAGAAAAATTAAAAAAGTATACGATTTCTAAAAAAGTTAAAAAATATGCAATCTAACAGTGTAATAAATCTGGTTAACTAAATACTTTTGTAGATTAAAAACATGCAACTAAATTTATACAATTATTTAAGAAACTACAACCCAAAAATATAATAAATCTAAAAAAAAATTAAACAATAGCCTATATGAACTAAATATAGGCTAAAATATGTTATGTTATATATAATATACATAATGGTTCCGAAGATAGTAGTAAGACAATATAAGTTACGAAGTCGATAAGACTTTACTAGAAAAATGAAGAATTATTAGAAACGATTGGAAAAAGAAGACTAAAATATCATGAACACCTATATAGATGGATTGATTGGAAAACCGTTTGACAAAACCAATTTTTAAGACAATGAACAACAGACCTAAGGTGCCGGATAAATGGTTTAAAGAAGTCAGAAAGTATATTAAGAAAACCGGAATAAACCGAGAAATTGTATTGAACGGAAATTAAGGGCTTCCATGAAGAGCAAAAAGAGGACACCGGGTGGACACAAAAATTGAGAAAAGAATACAGTGATTGAATGCTGAGATTGTGGGCTGGAAAAAGAGCTTCCAGAAACGTCTTAAGTCACCTCACGTGGTTTAAAATTAGCCATATCCGAGGTGAAAAATTTTATAGGGTATATAAATTCGCCAAAAACTTTATTTTGGTATAATGTTTCTACTTTTCCTCGTCCTACATTAATAATTACCCATTTATGGCCACCTATTTTGAAAGACCTATCATTGAAATTTTTTACGTGCAAAGGGAGCAAATTAATCATTTTCGGTGGCAAATAACCACGGTGAGGCTGATAAAGTGCCTTGTTTGCCAGTTACGGAAAGAATTAGGTGCCTATTTCTAGAGATATAATGGTGGTCTCTGCTCTGTAGATGTAATTTGTTTGTATACTCTGTTCATTCTAAAAGCTATCCTACGAACGCATTTGTAGTGGTGAGTAATACTGCAGAGTGTGTTTATGTGTGGTGTATGACAACAACTGGGTGACTCACAACACACTGTTCATGTTTGGACTACCGTTCAATAACCTATCTTCTTGTACCAGAGAACTTTTGACAAATATAAATCATTACAAACTATTATAAGCCTTATAGGACTACATACAGCCATTTTGAAACACGCAATACGATTTTGAATTCATTACCCATTCAGTTTACGTTCGGTCTTTAAAGTGTAAACACACAATTATTGTTTTATTTGTAGTATTTATATTGTGTTGTGCATAGTGTATTTTAATTTTGTTTCCTTACGTATACGGTGTTTTGAAAATTTAATTTAAGCATTTTGTCCCATATTAAATCTTAAAATGAGTGCAGTCAACGTCTCTGTTGTGAAACAGAAGCGGAGAAAAAACAATTATTGGAAATGTAGGTCTATTTAATTCCCTGAAAAAAATTCCTCTTTACTCATTAAAGATATTGAACCAACAACATCGGAGTTTAGTGATTTGACTACATTCAGTGTTTACATTATCAGTGAGCTAGTAGCACTAAACAAGAGACGAAAAAGAAGCAAACCCATTATGGAGCAGTGTGATGATTTGTGAAAACGACAATTAGACTAAAAGTGAACAGTTTTATCGACATAATAAAGTTCCGACCTTATATGAAATGTGGTTAGTTATAAATGAGGATACCAATTTACTTACATTCAAAACATCATCGTTTTATAACATTTTTAAATCAATCGGTTTTGGTTTTCTAAAATAATAGGCCCAAAAATATAATTACGAATAGGGATGACATGTGGATTGTGGAGAAGGAAATATTTGAGAAAAATATGTTACCTAGATGAAACGAGGGTTAATGAACTCGTAACTTATTGTAATACCGAGTTAAACTCTGAAACGTCCTATACGGTAGGTCAACCTTAACAGCACAGCTCTTACAGTGAATACGGTATAAGCCCCTTAATCATTAGCGAACATTGTTTTAGAAAGGTGAAAGAAAAATAAATTGTTATTTTTTGGTATAGAATTCGCTACTGTTATTACTGACAATTACAAAATAATTGTTTGTGATATATAATATCAAACTTAAACAGATTATACAATATAACTTAAACAAATATTATTTGTTTAAGTTAAGGCTGAATTATATTGTAAAATTTTAAAATATATGCGATATTAGGCACAGTTTCCATAATGATTAAGTAAAATACTTACTAAGTGGTGTCTTGAAATATTGAATGAAGAAATCTTTGTGCTTTTGGATCTATCGGTACGTCATCAACGATACTATACTCTATTTCCTCTTCGTAAATTTGAATCGGAGTTCTTAAAAATAAAAAAAAAACAATCAGGTTTGAATAACTCACATGACGTTTTCTTGCCAATGTAAATAATGAGAAACATAATATATATTATAAATTATAGGTAATCAATTTTAAATAGGAACATAATAATTGTTATGTTATTTAAGAACATAAAAATAGATCATTCTTATTTTTTTCATAAAAGCAGGTGTTCCAAAAGGATGCTACTCGTTTTTATGTACGTACCATGAATGTAATACATAGGCCCAAGTATTAAATTAATGACATTGTTCAGTATTACTATAGTTTCAAATGCCGCGCGCCGTCGAAACTTCCAGAATAAAATATCTATCCCGCGAGTACATCCGTTTTATTGATCTTACATTGATTGTCTCATCGATTGGTTCTACGCATGTGTGATCCTTCGTGACGTGGCTCGCGCCCAGCCAATAGCAAAATTAGATTAATTTCCCGAGTTCGCTTCGCCATTGTTCCTTCTTCCTAAAATCCCTTCTCACTTCCAGTCAAACCAGCATACGGTACGGTTGTGTTACGCGGACGTTCGCAGCCTCGAGAGCTGGCGTCATTTGCATTTCAACGTGTTGGACTTTCCAACCTCATGTAGCCGTCAATACATTAATTACGGCCCCAAGCAACAATGCTTTAATTGTGAACGCGCTTATATTTATTTAACGAACAATTCATGTTATTTCTTCGAGTAATTACCGGACATTGTGTAACCTGTGCAATCCTGTGTTTCGAACTTGTAAATCGCTATAATAACTGCAGTTATCCGAGTGTTAACAGTGCTTTGTGTGTATATTTAACGTGCCTTTGTCTATTGTGTAAAATCTGTACAGATATAGTCGAACATTCAGCGTTTTCTACAACGGCATTCACGAATCGAAGCATCCTGGGAAATCTGCGCACTCAAAATCGAGTAAGTACTGTTGAACTCCTTTATAATTGCAGTATTATTTACCCGTATGTGTTCCTTTCTATCCTACAAACCTTCCTAATCCCTAACGAGCAAGCATTACGCCTAATGTGCGCGTCGAAGACACATCGCGTCTTTTGTATCCGGGTGGTAATAGATCCCACCATTTTAATGAACCGAAGCAGATGTAGGAGTCATTAAACCATTTGACTACCGCATCAAACAGACATATTTATTATAATTTTATGCAACAGTATTCAAATTCAATTAAATTTACCAATAATTTAGTTAATATACGAGGGTGAACAAAAAGAAATTTTTTAAAGTTTTTTTTATCTGCCTTAAAAATGTACACGTGTAGGTCATTTTTCCACATAATCTTCTGCTTCCGAAATATATTTTTCCTAGTGAATTGGTGACATTGATAACTTACGACATGAAAGTTGCAAAAAGATAGGTCTGGTTTTTAGGGAGGGTGATCAAGTTTTACCCAGCCGAGTTGCTCCAATTTCCATTTGGTTAGGGCTGTTGTATCGGGATCAGCGTTGGCTTGAAGGTAAATCATTTCTCTCGTTGATAGGTCCCGGCGTTTTCGATGATATGCTTGTTTGATTCATTAAAACCTCACATTTGTATGCAGCGTTTATTGTCCGACGTCCGTGCAAAAAGTCGATATGCAACTAGCCACAGTGATCGAGAAAACAGTTGTCATGACCTTGCCAGTGACAGCATGATTTTTCTTTAATTAGTCTCTCATTCTCAACGTGCTCACGACATCCACAAATTTATTTTGCCAAGCAAACAGTCGAGATCTTGAAAGTGTATCTTCCTTGAATTCTTCAGTCAATTTCCTGAGGATTTTCTCCTGGTTTTACACCTTCCCGAGCGAAAACATGATAATAATGCGCTGCGCATCAGAAAGATGTACTTCTCGCTCAGACATCCTCTTAATGACTATAACTGACTATGATTTATTATTATTACTTATATTATGATTATTATTATGACTATTATAATGACGCAAGTAAGCGTCCCCACTAGACTGCTTCCCCCACTCTTCACATCCTTCTTCAACACCGATAGGAGTGGGAACCGGCACAAGTCTATATTGCACGTGCAAGACCAAGAGTCCTCTTTATATTAAATTTACCCTCGTATACGTTGAAAATCTTGACTTTTTATTTTTCAACATAATCTGATTTAGGCTAGATACATTTTTCAGCATTACTTTAACTCGTTTAAGCCGTCTAAAAGATAGGTTTTTAAAAATTATCCTCAAAAAAGTCATATGTTTGGGTGGTAGTTTTTTCTCGTTTGACGTGAATTGTTTTCTGCCGAGCCATTTTTGTGATGGAAACTGCATGGATGTGGCGTACTCGTGCATTGTCTTAATAGAGGAAAAATGTTTATTTGGTAATTTAGAGCGTTTTATTCTTGCTGTTTTCGCACAGACAAAGGTATCATTATAACAACGTTAGGCATAAACCTTTCTCCGTTTTCCGTTGGTCTATTTGTCAAAGTAATCGATTTTGATGATTTCTTGTGTGCCCCAAAAACCTTGGACATTACTTTGTCGGCTAATTTAACCGTCTTCATCTTCATCAGAACCTAATCGTCTTTAAAAATCATCTGTTTTCACTGTACCTCTGTCTCTGGAGTGTAGTAGCGTATCCATATTTCGTTCACAGTTATTATGTTGACTCAGTAACTCGTATGGATTACGGAGGAAAAGCGTCATACTAGCCTCAGAATCCATTCCCACGATTTCATTTATTTTCTTTTGACAGATAATATGCCGACCAACTTGGCGAAATTATTTTTACACTTGAATTTTCGTGCAAAATTGATAACACTATACTTTGTCTGTGGCTTCAACTATTTTGGCACTTAATATTCGTCAATAACTCAAAATCATATCGTGGATTTTGTCAATAATATCAGAGAAAGTCACTTCCACTAGACGTCCTGAACAATGTTCATAATTTATAGATATACGACTATGTTTAAACTTATTTACCAAGTTGTAAACTACTGCTAACAGAGAAAAAGATGTGACACGAACATCAGTCAATAAGGCTTTGATATCTTTTGATATTAAGCCTTTAAAAGACAGTGCTTAACCGTCACCCTAATTCAATAATATTTTACATTTTTCTTAATAGACAACACACACAGGTTTGTTGCTTCAGTCAATGTAGAATGAAACTATGTGATGGATGCAAGGTGTTTCAATTAAACATCAAGACAAGTACTTGTACCGGCAAATAGCGAGCACGCCGCGGCTTGTTTGAACTTGTTTTTGCTTTTTGATGCTTTTCCGATCTGAGCTTGGTGGGCGCAGTTCTACATCGCTCAGTCTCGCTGTAGCACACGCATGTTCAAGTCTTTGCGGATTCTTTAGGTTGAGTTAATCTCAAGTATCTTGTAAAAACTGGGTACAACCGCTAAAGAAGTTAATGGAAGTGTGTGGAGTAACATGTTTTTGAGTGGTTTAAAAAGTTTGAGGAGGGATGTGTAATAACCGAAAACGATCCGCGCTGTGGATGACCCTCAACATAAAACACGGATGCATGTAGAATTATCTACTTTCATTGGGTCACCGAACTTAGACAGTCGATCAGCATTATTACGTCGTGCTTATGACTACCCTTCGTGAACAATTAAAAAGACAGAAACTCGATTTATGGAAGAGCAATTCCTGGATGCTTCACCAAGGCAATGCGCCTGCCATTGCGCCTTGTCTGTGGAGGCGGTCTTTGCGAAATTTGGCATCACCGCGTTGGACCACCTACCGTACTCGTCCGACCTGGCTCCTTGTGATTTTTTTTATTTTCGAAGATAAAATTGGGAGTTTAAAGCGACAAGATTTAACAGATTGGATGCAGTGAAAACAAAAGTCATGGAGGTTCTGAACAAACTGAGAGCAGCAAACTTTCAGGCTGCTTTCAACAATTGAAAATTAGTACGGAGCCTTGTACAGGTCGGCAATGAAAAGCATTGAAAAGATAATATTATATAAGTGCATTGAAAGGGATAATGATAATAAGGGATATATTGTAATTAGTGATAAATTAAATGATTTTTAGCTCCAGTCCAGTTATGTAATTACCACACTCTGTATAACTGACACTTTGAGCTCTCTGACACATTGAGCTCTCTGACTCTTTGAGCTACTGTATATGACACTTTGAGCTCTCGTTAGAATGATGCACAGTGTCAGTTATACAAGGTGTGTGTCCCTCCACAGACCAGGTGCAATGGCAGGCGCATTGCCTTGGTGAAGCATCCAGGAATCGCTCTTCCATAAATCGGGTTTTTGTCTTTTTAATTGTTCACGAAGGGTAGTCAGAAGCTCGACGTAATAATCCTGATTGACGCTGAGCTTCGGTGACCCAGGGAAAGTAGACAATTCTACGCGTCATCCGTTTTTTGTGTTGAGGGTCGTGCACAGCGTGGGTTGTCTTCAGTCATTTCACATCCGTCCTCCTTTTCGATACTACTAGCGCCATATCTTGGATTTTGTGAGGACATATTGAATGATATTACACATCGCATGGGTACTGGATTTAAAGGAAAATTTGTGCGCATTTAAATTTATCTAACCCAAGCTGTTATTTTTTTGTCAGAATATTATTTTTTTGTCTAATACCATCAAAAAGTCACTTCTGAATAGATTTTGATGTAAAAACAAAAATCTGGTGTGAAACATTCATACGAATATCTCTTGCCTATGTATATAATGAAAACTAGGCCTATAACTTATGGTTTAATCATGAGTGAAAAATGTAAATGTAAAACATAAAAATATTTTAGCCTAATGTAAATTAATGACGCAAAATGAACGCTAACTTGGACTAACTTCGACTTAAAAAATATGGAATATAAGGAATTTCCTCTAAACTAAGAAAAATGCCTAAAATAGAAGTTGTCAGTTTTTTAGATTCCTATAACTTTGATTATTTAGGCCTACAACAAACTAAGCGTTACAAAAAAAATAAATAAAAGTTGTAGGTGTTTCAATATTCTACAACTATGATTGTACTTATACTTCAAAATATATTGAATTAGCAGCAATTTCAAAACAGTCAGACGTAAAATAAAAAAAATTACTTACACATTTCCCTGAATTGCATATTTTGGGCACAATCTTAAAATAAAATTTGGGAGAGCAAATACTCTCCAAAAATGTTAGCAGACATGACGTTGATTAAATCTTATAGAGAATAAAAAATGTAGTAAGTAATTAAAGCAATTTTTAAAAAATCGCAAAAATTGAAAATTCACACGAATAAACTACTACTTCTGGTTGACTTTTATAAAAAAATTCGTGTTGGTTTCTCATTATGGTATGTTACTTAAGTTTCAACTTCATCCAATATTCCGTTCTTGAGATATACACACATTCACGCGCGGCGCGCGCGCGCGCACACACACACACACACACACACACACACACACAGACTAATTGCTAAAATCATATTTTTTGGGTTCAGGGGGCCTGACAACACGTATATCCGTTGAAAACTCGATTTCGAAAAATCAACAGAAAATCAAGAGTTTATTTCCTATAAATATTCATATAGAGCAAAAGAAGCAAAAATATGTGGAATTGGCCTACTATGTTGTAAAAACTTACGTCATTATTTTAAGAAATCTTTTATAACATGGATCATCGTTGATTCCGCCATTAGTTCCGTCAGCGCTTGTTGGATCCGAAACCTTATCCGCATCTTTCGAGTTCTTTTTTTCAGGTGAATTATCAGAAGTATACATAGTTTGGAAAAATTGATTTATTGTTGCAGTGAAAAATGGAGCATTCAGATATGGGCATGAATTTTCAGAAAACCCCATTGCGTTATATGGACTGATATTTCCAGTAAAATTAGGATTCATTTGGTGTATTCCAAAACCATCAGTAATGGGATTATTATTGTTAAGTAACGTTCTTAAGGATAATAATTTATTTTTTTGATCCTCGGACCTATCTTGTAAACCTAACTGTTCCAAAAACCTAAGATAAAAGTTCAGATCCGGTAATAACATTGGATCATACGTTTTACTCGCTTTTACCCACGCCGATTCCGTTGGACTAACAGGAATCCCTGGTTCGCTAAAACCAAATGGTAGCTGAAACGCGACGGAATGTCTTGAATATGTGTACGAACCAGATATAAATTTTACTGGTAGGCTGAAAATAATAAAATAAAGTGTATTAATTTAGTACAGTACCAAAAATAATCATAGTGACAAGAGTTGCTAATTTAGGAACTTATTTATTTCAAAAAAATCTGGTGCGAAACACACACACAATTTTTTTTGCTAATATAAATAACGATTAACATTATATATATTTAATCATGAGTGAATGAAACTAAATGGTTTATTACGCTTTGGCTCTAAAATGCTTATTAAGGCCGTAATCTTAAAAAATATTTATTTTGCCAATTTCAATAAGCAAAATATAAAAAGTCACTAATTGACGCTTAACTAAGCTAATTAGAGAAAAATGTTTGACTTAATAACCTTTCAAATTCGTAAGATTTCGTTGTTTGACTGTTTTTTTACACATATAAACCCGTGTCCGCACACGTACATGCACACAAACACACTACCAATCTGAAAGACATATTTTCTGGCTCAGGGGAACTGAAATTGTGAATTTCTGGTAAGTAGTACTCGATTTCAAAGATTTTACATGAAAACAACTTTCCCAATCTAAAGAAAAAATAATAAAAATAAAACATTTCATATTTTCTTTTTAAACCCTAATTTGTGTACGTTGCAATCTTTTCAATTTAGAACAAAAGCAACGTGACTCAATGAGATGAGGATGGGTTGTATGATGTGTAGTCTTGTACAGACTCAGGTCAACCATTCCGTATAAAGTATAACATAGAGTAATGTAATCTATTGGGCTGGTCTAGTGTAAAGTCGTCGTCGCAAGTCAGCTGGTTAACAGTTCGTTCGTTAATTTTCAGCGGCAATGTTTCCGTGGTTCAAATCCTAATAAAGGTACTAATAATAATATTAATTATAATAAAGTACGTTTATTGAGACAAAAAAATTATAAATGCATTATTATAATTTCACTAACATTAAAAAGAAACAAACTATAGAAACAAACTAAAGATAATGACAAATGTAATAGAAGAACCTCGTTATTATCCCTCAAATACACAGAATTCTGTCAAGATTCGTATCAAATAAAATAAAATAACTGTAAAGAGTTAATAGATACTACATCAGTCGGCGAAATTCCTAATACCAATAAATTCATTACAATTTTACAAAGATAATAAATAAAACAATTTACACAAAATTAGTCCCTAAAAAATATCAAAACTGGATAATTACGTACTTTTAACAAATTAAACATGAATGTATAAAATTCTGACCTCAAATACGGATTAAAAACAAAAACAAATCGAGGTATTCATAATTAAAAAATAATTAACATAACAAAATATATATATAAGCAAAATTACTTGTTATTCCTTCAAAAAATAAAAATAAATAGAAATCAAAAAATGCAAGGGACAGAGGTAAGCGCAGAGCCGAAACAATCGTAGCCGAATATGCTACAAATACCTATTATTACAAGTATTAAGTAATACTAAAAGTGTTATTAAGTAAATAGGCCAATATTTTTGAATCATGGCAATCGATAAAAACCAAATTATAATACCGGTGGATTAACTAACCTAATTAAACATTCCGTAATGGTTATTTAAAGAATTAAACAATCTAGTCAAGCACTTTTGAAGAAAGGTCACATTGCCGCCTTCAGCACACGGAAACATACCACACACGCGCGCGCGCGCGCGCGCGCGTACGCACACGCACGCACACACTTACACTAGGTATGACCCACACTCGCTCTTTCAGAGCACATCACACGCAATAATAAAGATATCAATAATTGAACTGTTCTACTAGCCAAGACCTGTATTATTTAGCTTCCTTAATATAACCGACTAACTGACGCCAGTTCCTTCAATTTAGATAGCTGAAGACATCGCGCTCTTCGAGTTGACTGGCTTCAAACCATTTTTGCTTAATTGTATTCAGTACTGCACCCAAACACCCAAAAAATGTATAACTATTTCCAATTCATTGTGATTACAGAGGAAAAATTTTCGGCGGTTTTCTTCTCAATGCGGGCTATTCATAATTAAACCCCAATAAACCGCATCTAGCCCTGAATATGATACTGATAAAAGACCGATCGTAGTTGTCTGTAATGTATGTTCTATCTCGAAGGCTGGGTGTCAACCGCTTTTAAAACAGGTTAAATTCGGTACGCTTAGGCGTCTCCAACCGTGTGCGTCTTAATGCACTCCTGAATGCACGTTTAAATGCACTCCTCATTGGAAGTCGTCAGACTTGTCATTCGAGAACAATGCAACAATTAATGCAATAAAGGGCAACCCTGTTTCATTCCGTTGGGTGTTTCAAACTCGGAAGTCAGATCTTCATTACACCATACATGTACCTTTGTGTTTTTGTACAACCCCTGCAAAATACTCATAAATGTATGTGATAAACCCATACTACATAATTAATAAATTAAAGCCGCTCTACTTAAATTGTCAAAAGCAGCCTTAAAATCTACAAAAAGACATATAACTTTTTACCTTTATTGCTTAGAATTAAATCTGCTATACTATTTAAATTGAATGAATTATCATTGATGGAATAACCTTTCCTGAAATCCGCTTGGTTTTCATTCAGGACATCGTTTACACAAACCCATTTATTTAATCTATTCAAAAGTATACTATTGAATCATTTCCCAATCACATTCATAAAAGAAATTCCGTTGTAATTGTTTACCTCAGCGATATAGTCCTTTCTGTCCAAAGGATAAAATATTGATTCGTTAAAGGAACTCGGCACTATACAACGATTAAAAATATCATTAAAATAATTAACAACTAACCTAAGAAATTCATCGTGCGCAGGCTTGTAAAACTCATTTGGTATCATATCCATACCCGAGCTTTACTTCGCTTTTAAGCTTTTTTTAAAACACGCAACTCGTCTATCTCTATTTCACTATCTAACACAACATCTAAAATTAGGCGATGCATAATACATTCCATCACATTTACCACTTGCATTTATAACGTTCTGAAAATAATTAATAGAGTCAGTTGCTCTAATATTTACATCACACTTAAAATTCTTTGTTTTGAAGAATTTCACACACTCCTAAAACATTTTGTGTCTAACGATATTAAAATTTCGCGCTATTTTATTAAAATATTTAGTTATTTTGTTTAAAAATAATGATTTATAAACGCACTATACACTTCTATACTCTTTCCCCACCATTTCCGTACCTCATTGTTCCTGTACAAATTTAATAACCTAAATACTTTTTTTGTCATTATAGCACACTCTTTATCAAACCATTTATCCTTGTACGCTTCTCACTTGTACCTCTTATTGGCCTCACTCTCACAATTGTAACCCACGGGACCGTAGATCAACTGAACAAGTGAATTAGATGTCTGTTCAATATCGGGCGACAATGCGCCCAATTCCAAACTGCTTTTACTTAGCTTGTCCCAATATGATTCCTTATCTGGTTCCCATTTCAATTTTTGTAATAGGGCAGATTACTTTTCTCCCTAATACAATTTTCTAAACCTATTTTTAAATTTAATTCAAGTGGCATATGATCTGAAAATAATTCGCTTCCAATTCTAAAAGAAATTATGAATTATTTAGAAATTATATTCTTCAGGGAATCCAGGAATCACACAAAAATAATATATTACAGAAGCACTTTTCGGTCCGATATGTGGACTTCCCATTACAGTCTTCATCGGTTCGCCCAATCAAAATAATTAAGTTTGAGTCATCGCATAATCTGAAAAAAATTTCTCTTCCGGTTAATAACCCTGTCTTTTGATGATCTTCTATTATAAACATGATTCCCAGTTCCAAAAAAAAAAAAATCTGGTGTGAAACACTCACACAACTTTCTCTTGCCAATGCAAATAATTTAAAATATAATTTAACATTAGTAATAAAATATTAGAAATAAACAAAAAACTAACCTCAATAAACATAACCTTATTTTAATCATGAGTGAAACACTCAAAATGAAAATCAACCTCAGTCTGGCTTAAAAATACGGAAAATCACTATTTCACGCTAAACTAGGCTCTGTAGAGAAAAATACGTTAAATAAAAGTTGTAGATCTTTAAATTTCCTATAAATTTGGTTATATACCCTTTTGTCGTAAAATGCATACTAAGGCCAAAATCTTAAAAAAATCGATTTTTCACACGTTTTCGTGAGAAAAAATCAGAAAATCGCTAATTACTGCTAAACTAAGCGTCATACAAAAACATGTTTGAAACAGAAGTTGTAGATTTTTAAATTCTCTACAACTTTTATTATATAAGTTTTTGCGCTAAAATTTATATTAAAGCCGTAATCTTAAAAAAACAACGTTTTTACGTGAAAACAGCCTCACCGAGAATTTCAGCAAACATGGCGCCTACCCTATCTTGTTGAGAATAAAAAATTGAGTAAAATAGGCGATTTTTAAAAAAATCGTAGGACCAGTTTTTGAGAAAATCGCAAAAAACTGAAAAACTATACGAATAAACTACTACTTCCGGTTGACCGATTTTGATGAAAATGTTCGTGTCGCGTCCGGTAGTGGTATGTAATTAAGTTTCAAGTTTCAAGTTCGTACGATGTTCCGTTCTTGAGATATTCTGTTCACACACACACACACACACACACACACACGCACACACACACACACGCACACACACACACACACACACGCTCACACACACACACACACACACACACACACACACACACACACACACACACACACACACACACACACACACACACACACACACACACACACACACACACACACACACACACACACACACACACACACACACACACACACACACACACACACACACACACACACACACACACACACACACACACACACACACACACACACACAGACCAATCGCTAAAAACATGTTTTTTTGGGTTCAGGGGGTCTGAAAACGTATAGATCCGGTGAAAACTCGATTTCGAAAAATCGACATGAAAACAATACTTTCCTTCCTATATATTCATATAGGCAAGAGAAAGTAAAAATTATCTAGCTCTTCTGCCCATCGTTGACCATCTGCCGCTCTGGATTTTACATCCCCCATTAAAATAATTCGTTTATTTGGACTATTGAAGCCATACTTGGGTATAAAATTTTGAAAACCTTTAAAATAATATTACCATTACATTTTGCTGCCCCCAGATGGATAAATGAACATAATAAATACTTCCTTGCTCCCTACCAGAATTTTTACCTAGTTCTTACAACCAAAATTTACAAACTGCATCTGTAAATTACAATACGACTTTATAACAATCAATATTTATCCTTTTGCCCGCCTGCAAGTATGCTCACGTACTGCAGTCTCTGACAGTAATTTATACTCCCTAAAATATTTTTATAGTGGTCAATATAATTAATTTCCACAAAAGTCTCAGCCACACAAAAAATATTAAAATTTTTAACTTATGTAAAAATTCACAATGCTTACCTCTAATCCCAGACACATTATAAAACCGAACACTTAATAAACTAAAACTCCCTCCAACCGCTCGTGACAGCCGCGCCGATTCCTGACAGACGATAAATTCTCAGCCTACTTCGTTTCCAGCATTAGGCATGTCATTGACTGGTGACTGTAGACTGCCGATATTATGGAGATCCCTGAACCTGTCGTTAAACTGCTCCTCCAAAATCTTTAACCCATCGTCACCTCCGCATTTTAACTCCTCATTGACAAATCTGAATATCTTTCAATTAAAAATAATTTTATCTTGCACTACAAAAACGTTTTTTCTCAAAAATTAGTTTCATTTGCCTTTTTAATCCGAACTCTCTTCGTTTCATTCTCGTATCATAGGAAAAATCACGATTCATTACATAATTATTTTCTTAAAACTTTTTGCAATATTAAGGATAGCGTCGAAGTCACGATAATCTGGGAAGCGGGCAATCAGGAGGTCACTATTTCTTTCCTGTGGATGAGCTCTATTCACCCAAATATCACAGCAAGTAGTACCTAAGACGTCTACACAAAATTTTTAATAGTTTTGGCACAGTTATTTCCCTACGCCTGATTTAAACCTCAAAACACAAGATTATTTTTTTACTTCTATTTTCTAAATCGGTTATTTTTTCCTGTGCCTAAGAGCACTGGTCTCTTCCCGTAAATTACCATTCTCTTCTTTCACGTAATTGAGCTCAGCAAAAATTAATTAAAAGTCCTCTTTCGTCATTAAACACACCATTGCTTTATCCAACACCTCGAATTGTTTTAAAACGCCTGCAGATTTACTTGAAATATTTGTTTATCACTTTTCGGCATCTTTTTATTATTTTCGAGTTGTTCCGGTGAGCTAACCAACCTAACCCTCTTACTAGCCCCAGGTGACGAAAAATAGCCTTTAATGCTGTTTGGCATACGAGTAAACTAAAATACGAGAGTGCAAAACATAAAAAAATAAAGAAAAATGAAAATAAAACTTAAACCACTGTAGTGTATTATCTTATTAATTAATTGTACCTCGAACAGGTCGAAACAAGCCAAATCACATCACAATAACAACCACGAGAGGCAGCAGACAGCGTTTCTTTCCTCGAACGCTTGATAATGAATCTAGTAAATATAGTACTTAAACATGAATTGAATACTATACCTTAACTTACTAGAGACTGCAGATGAAGGCGGAGCATACTGACCTAGATCATAGCACAGAGCCAATTGACTTTCGTTAATCGCATCCTGCGTTGCCACGTTGTGGTACCGCTGTGGAATACAGGCTAACAAAAAGTCAGCTGGAGTTCAGTGGAACAAAGTGTGAATTTACGAAGGGGCAACCTCACATCCAACCTTGACTGCTATTGGCTAGATTTCACCTGCAGTCTTTAGTTCGTTGGGGTATAGTGAGTGGTTACCGGTGTACTTTGATAGGTGGGGGTCAATTTACCCCAATTTCTCGAAAATGGTCGGCCTTAATTTGTACAAGACTTCACCTCATTTACACATCATACATATCATCCTCATTTTATTGAGGTCATGAGATCTCATGATCTCGTTTTACTCATGATCATGAGATTGCTTATTGTTCTTAAGGTGAACAGATTGCAACGTACACACTTACTGTACTTACTGAACTGTAATCGCGATAAAATAAATAAAGTACAGAATACAAAATATCTGGGAGTTCACATTGAGCAGAGTCTTAAATGGGAATATTATATTGATCAACTAGTCAAAAAGGCTTAGCAGTTAGTCTACTATTTTAGTAGACTTAGAGAATGTTAAGATGTAACCACCTTACGTACAGTAGGCCAAATATATAAGCTTTGCCGATTCGTTTGGCAATGCATATTGCACTACAATTTTCCGAAACAATGAATTTGGTCAGAAACCGTGTATTTGTGCGCGTAATTGATTTCATCTTTCTCTTATGTCGATGATGTGAGTCAAGTCACTTTTCGTATATGATTTATATACTATATTTATGTAAACATTGATAATTCCTAATGACGACTAATATTATATAAATTAGGCATATTTATTTCACAAACTGTTGGGCCTACTCATGTTAGATGTACAAGTTGTATTTCAAATAAATGAACCTAGTTTTTATTTTTATAGTGTACCATGTCGATACGTAGACAGAGTTTTAAGTCACATTATTATATGTTTTACCGTTGTATAATTTTTTTTATGTATACTAAATATCGATTAATTTCGTAGTGTGAAACCTTTGTGTAACTCAAAATTAAATCGTTAAAATCCTGTAGCTTAAAATCAATTCTATTTCACATAATAAATTTCACTAACGTTTTTAAGCTGCTCTAGTTTCTATTGTCTGTCACACGTATTTCGGTGGATTCACCATCATCAGAGTACAAAATACCATTTAAAACTGAATTTTTTTTTAATTTAAATTTTTAGAAGATATTGCATTATATGTCATCTATATAAATTTTTTTATAGATGGCTGAGGATGTAATATCTTCTAAAGATTTTAAATTAAAAGAATTGTTTAGTTTCAAATGGTATTTTGTACTCTGATGACAGTGGATCCACCGAAACACGTGTACGTGACAGACAATAGACACTAGAGCAGCTTTAGATGGTAAGTGAAATTTATTATGTGAAATAGAATAGCTTTGTGTAACTGTTTAAAAATTGTGTAACTGTTTTCTGATGAAAATTACTAGGATTTATTAGATAATATATTGATAAAATGATTTGGAATGCGTCCCGTACTAATAATATTGTAATATTTTTACTGTATTAATACGTTGATTAATACGGAATCAATATACAAACTACGAAGTTAAAACTTCATGTATAAATAAATATTTGAAATTTGATAATCTAGTTCTTGTATTTGGTTTTAAAACGATAAAGTTAATAAGTGCCCATAACAGACAATTGGAGTGTCAAATTATTTACAATCAATCTGTTCGTTGCAGGGCTAAAATAAACAGTTCTGTTTCTTATTACATGGTCAGCCAATTAAATGATTGAATCATTTAAGAACAGAAGAGGTAGAGGTGTAAAAGACACTAATCAGAGTGTCTCCTCTGAAAGTAATGAATTTCATTATACAGCCAGACCCTCTGGTGAATGAAATGAACGTGTCATTTGCAGAGTGGAAAATATGTGCTTTGCAGAGGGCCCGGCATACTGATAAGCGTACTATTCCACTAACTGAGGAAGGTAATGGTAAACAATCTCACTCCTCGTTTTACTTAACAAAACCTCTACGGGTTCAAACCAGCCTTTTGGCTGATGACCTTACAACACAAAGATAATAATACGTTACAGCATTATATATTGCATGATTGTTGGCGATATAACGTAGATGTAGGATTATTATTCTTTAAGTAGAGTATCAGAGTTAATGTCTTTAGGTCGGATTGTAGTAAGGCGCTGTCGGGTGGTGACGTCACCAGCTGTTATATTCATCTGGTGATCTACATTGTTTACTTAGCCCGGTTTCAGTCAAATTACATTATGGAGTTATAGCTTTTGGGGGGGATTTTGTACAGCTTGGCCTTTAAATAAGAAACAAAAAATATTTTAAGGATAATTTTTAGGAAGGCCCCGACCAAACTTGCTCAGCCCCTTCAACAGTTTGGTGTTTTCACTATAAATAGTATTTATACGAAAATAATTGAATTTCATTTAGCTGAGAAATTTTACATATTGTAAAATTAATATAATAGAAATAAATAAATAAAAATCAGTCCCCTTGATAATAAATCAGTTTATAAATAATAAATCAGTCTTTGTCATACATAATCAGATTCTTATTTATGTAAATAATGTAAAGATAATATTATACATAAAGAATTTACTTACGATAAAAATATAGTACTTAATGTTACCCAATGTATATTCATCATTTTTTTTACTTGTAATTTCAATTCACATTTGTCTTTTACCATAACTGTAACAAACAACATTTACATTTTATCTCATTTATTATAAAATTTTATATTTGGGTACATTTATGTCAATTGTAGAAAATAAACTCGTCCCACATGAGCTGCTCCGCGACGCTTTCATTTCGAGCACGCGGCTAGGGTTTAGTGGATCAGAACGTTGCCCGCACGCACTTTGTCATAAGAAGAAGTTTGGCCGCCAAAGGGATTAGGTGGAAGAGAACAAATTAGTTTTCAAGGTGTAAGGCAGATTACGTGCAAACTATGTATCGCTGCGCTTCCCAGTTTAGGTTTACCGATTGTTTAAAGTTTAAGTTTTCCGGTTTAATATTAAAAGCCTTAATGTTTAAAACCTAAAATTTTGAAGTTTGAAGTTTGTGAGTTTAAAGACTGAGGGTTTGAGTTGAGGTTTCAGGTTGAGCCTCATTTATGTTTATAAAAGCTCTGTATTATGCTGGAAAACATTTTACCCAATATTTTGTCCGAAAAAATATCATACGAAAAATTCTTTTGTGATAAAATTTCCGAAAAAATGTTTGACAAAATTCGGAAATCAAAAACATTTCCAGAAAACAATCCGTAAAATATTTGTTTTTTAAGTTTTAATTTGTTGCTTTTAAGTTTTTAATTTGTTTTTTGAGTTTACTCAGCAAACCGGTAGGTACAAGGCAACGTTATTCACATATTCTTGAAGTACTTCAAAAGCGGCACAAAGAAGACTTATGCACTAATTGGCTACGACACATTGAGTTCAAAATGTCTCCCCTCTGCCACGCCCTCCTGGAAGGGGTAATTTAAGATTTCGCAATTTCCCTGAGGGTTTGGGCTGTAGGTCAAGAGGACCACATCAACAGTTTTGCCGAGCAAAACTCAGTTGTAGAAAATAAATTAACAGATTAATAAATTTATTCCTCGTATATTTACAGGATGGGTGAAAAGTGCGAGAATGGCTTAATGTTTCGAATGTATTGGAAATATAACCTAATACATAAAAACAATGTATTGAATGTATTGGATGTATGCAAAAATTTATGAACCTCACTCGTATACAAAGTACTATTTTCTGACAAATAAAAAATGCAGTCCCCCGTTTTGGATCTACCATTTTTAATGTACCTTTATATTTTTTTAAGTAGGAAAGTGATCATGCGACACATAATTTGAATGCGCAATTTTAAGACAATTTTAATGGCGGAACCGCACATCAATCTCTCATACCATTTGAAACATATTTGCCTTTCTTTAACTTTCAGCAACACCTCATTGAATGTCATGCATAATGGTTTATTATGATAAATATTTATTTTAAATTTATTCATGCGTGTTATTAATTTTAACATTATTACATAAATTATTTTGTGGTACTTAATTTTTTACATTCAACAAAAACGTACTACTCATTAAATGTTATTGTTCAAGACATATCAAAATATAATGATGCCAGAATAAATATTAAGAAAAAAGAACAATAAAAGTACTTACAAATTTAATTCGCAACGATTATTATTATCAATTTGTTATTTTCAGTGATTGTTGTCACTATACACCGATTTATAATAACAATAGTAACCTTCATTCCACATATTATAATACATAAAGGCAAAATTAAAAAATCAGTATACAAATGTAACCAAAATTAAATTATACAAATGTAACTTAAATTAAATTAAACAAATAGAAATTTTTTATAAAATGTGGAACTAGGTATCTCCTTTAGCAAAAGCTAAATTTAAAAAATTAAATAATCAATAGGACAAAAAAATTTATTGATTTTTTTATGTAATAAAGGCTATTTCATGTAATAAACAATAATCAAATGATATACTTTATAAATTTTCAATAAAATTAAGAAAATATTGTGTATGTAATAAATGTTTAAACTGCTTTCCTTTACCGGCTTGGCAATGTACTAATCTAAAGTAATAACAGTCTAAAACAAGTTGAAACATTTCAGGACGAATTTTTCAGCCACTTCAATTACACTTCTTCTCAGATTATCAAGAAACAGTCAAGAGGGGATAAATCTGGTGACCTGGTAAGCCATTCTAACGCACCTCTGTGACCTATCCATCGTTGTGGAAATGTGTTATTAATTATTTCGTCGAAAAGAGTGATATATATATATATATATATATATATATATATATATCTTGCTATTACTGAATTGTTATTAAGTTAAAAAATACACAAGAATAGTTTAAAAATAAATATAAATCATGATAAGAAATTATTGTTACACACGACATTCAATAACCTGTTGCTGAAATGTAAAGAAAGGCGAAATATCTTCGAAACGGTTGAGATATTGATTTGTGGTTTTCCATTCAAACTATCTCACAATTTTGCAGTGAAATCATGTGTCGCATGACCTCCTTCCTATTTATAAAGATACAGTTACATTCAAGATGACGGACGCAATGTTGTGATTCATCATAAAATAGTATTTTGTGTTTGAGTGAGGTTCATATTTGCATGTATTCTGAAATTTCCCTTTCATTCAAAATATTAATCCGTTTCGGACTTTTAACCCACCCTGTATTATATATAAATCCGGCTTGATCTCTGCTCCGAAAAGAGTTTGAAGCGATCAAAACTGGCACATAATTTTACCGGGATTGTCGGCAAGGGCCTGATTTCGAGGTGCGGCCTCCACGTGGTAGCCTTTTGTAGGTAGAGTATCTTGCTTACAAAACTGAAGAGGAGAATTTATGGATTACAACCGTATTTCTAAATCGGCTAGAATGAGGTTAATCTATCCCACCATTTTTACTCTTGAAGTGACTTTAGACCACATGATGGAATGGCTGTTAATTGTACTACTAATCGGATGAAGCCAGAATACGCTCTTCTTCCTTTTTTGTTTTTCGGCTCATTGTAAAAAAAAGCATGATGGAATGTCTCTTATATAGAATTACCCCGGATGGTAACTACCCTTACAGGAGGAAATCCACCGTCGCTTCATTCGGCGCACACAGGCCTTCGGATTCTGTGGAGCTCTACCAACGTGCACAAAGGAGTCGGAACATCTACAGTTGTTGTACACAGCAGTAGGAATACCTGCAGTTGATTTTGTTCAGTAGTTTTGGAATACCTACAGATGACGGGACGTGACGAGAATAAAAAACGTAGTTAGAGAGTCGATTTTTCAAAAAATCAGTGGAGCCGTTTTTGAGAAAATCTCAGGACAATGAAAAATCTCACCAATAAACTACTACTTCCGGTCAACCGATTGTGATGAAAATATTTGGATCAGGTCGTATTATAGTTTTAATTCGGCAGTTTAGAAGCTGAAGACAGAGCTTCTTTCTGGATTTACCTTTCAGTAAAATAGCCATATTGTGACAATAATATTATAGCATACTACGGCTTTACGCCCCAGTTTACGAACTGAATGATGTAAGTATTACAGATAATGAAACAAACACTCTCATACAGGACAAACACAGGCGAGCCGACACTCTAGATCCCACGCTTCTATCTTATGAAGCTCCCGACGACGCAACTGAGCCACGGTCGCACCCTCAAGGCAGCGGGATTTTACCTGTTACTAATAATAATACTAGAACCGGGTCCACTCAGCGCCTGTTTGAGAAAAACACATGATGTCATCCTCCATAAGCACTCACAGAATTATTCTTGTCCGGGTTCATCGCAATAACCATTTTACTGCTTTTCACGAGCAATGAAACTGTGCACGGATTGGTCCGAACCCATCCAATTGAGGTCATACGTGTGACTGAAACCCTTATCAAGTAGGTTTTTATGCAGCCGTATGGGATCATATTCTATATATTGGCCAAACAGTTGTTAACGATAATAAAAAACTATAAATTTTAATGATGAAAAAAGGGTTGCTTCTCTTCTTCAAAATAGACTTTCTTTGCTATTCTTCACAACTTGGTTAATTTATTTACAAAACGAAATGACTTTAAACAAATTTATTAAATTATATATTTTACAATTTATAACAAATATTAAAAAGAGACCTCAACAGTCATTCGTCTATATGGCTCAAGACAATATTCAACGATTATCTAAGGTATATCACAGATAAAGTCTTTACTAACTCTTCAGAATGAATTCCTTAAGCAAGGAGATGTTGTTCTGTAAAATGGGAATGGCTCTTCTAGAACCGAACAAAAGGGCACAACACTGCATGGTGAACCTGTGCAATTAAGTACCCTGCACAATTTACTCAAGATGGACTCATACTTCTTAATGTTCTCGTCCGCTGCTGTTTCCAATGCTTTTTCTTGTTCTAGATTTACCATATCGTACATTAATGTCTATAACGCAACAACACGCCTGATTTCCAGTCGCAAGTTCCTGCATGTGAGAGGAATTATCCCTAAAGATACCCTTAACCCCAGTGGTTTTGGCAGTCCTAGGCGATTCCTAAGGGACTATTGGGGAGCTATGAGTGGGTACCTGACTACTGGATCTATCTATATTAGACGTACTCCTGGAGACGACGAAAATACCACAACGTAAACGTTTAGACTCGCTAGTAGAAAACATTTGTTATACTGCTACTTCATAGTTGTGCGACAATAACTCATGAACGAGTAAGTTCTTAATCTCGTCGTAATGGTGGATGATCTGCCAGACTGTTTACCCGATGTAGCATTACGAGTAGCCTCATTTTCGATGAAGCTATTTGTGTTGCATCCATTCCCAGACATGAAACAAAACTGAAACTAGTTTATCCCTGCTTTCGCTCGAATTCGAGATTCTAGCATAAAAGAAAAGACTCGTCCAAGTACAGACTCGATCGTACTGGGCCTTCAAGAATTTGAATCCAAAAGATTCTTCCCAGCCTTAGGTTTGAACACTATCTTGAGTTGAAGTAAGAGTTTGGTATAATAGTGGGAAACTATTTAGAAAGTAAATAATTCAAGTGGGAAATGCTCAATGCCTGGCATGAGCAGGGAATGACGTGTAAAACCATCAGGACCTTGTGATCCCTTGACTTTTAGCCGTCGTGTCCTAAACTTGATCTTCAATTCTATAGGGAACATGAAAGTCATTTGTATACAATTTGGTTATTTAAATTTTGATTTACGCTTCCCTCCCCACAGGTTTTGACAAGACTCTACTAATTCAGAAAAGGAAGACTTCGATTGTTCTTCGGGGTCTAGAAGACCTTCCAGATTACCATCTACTACCATTTCTGCTAATTTACATTGTGCCTTTCTAAACAACACTTGCGTACGCGCATAACGGCATTGCTTTCTACTATCAAATGACTTCTTACGTTGGTTCTTAAAATTTCTTTTGAATTTACTATTACGTTATGTTATATTTTTTTGATAATTTGTCGGTAAACTCTTTTAAAATTACAACGATACATTCGCAATCGTAGTCGTTATTTAAATAATTATCCAATAATGTATCAAATTGCACAATGAATCCTACTAATTCATTGGCCACCTGTCGTGGAACCGATGGCTTCACATTCCTTGCTAAAAGCTTGCAATACTACGCCACATTTTCCACAACGTGGTACATGGTTACTTCTTCCTCTTCATCCTCAATAATGGCCAGTTGAACGATGTTGTTGTTCACTATCAGCCCTTTCCCACTCTTCATTAGCTTCATCAGGATGTGCAATGTTCGTATGCTCGCCTAAACCAATTTTTAGATGTAAATAGCCGTGCACATACAATAAAAAAAAATGCGTTTGGAACAAGCCCATGAGATATTAATTTGTGGATGAGTTAACTCAATAATATTTAATTAAACCTTTTTTACCTTCTGCAACAAAGAACAACAATCTACACTAATAATTAGTGTAGACGGGACAACATATTTATCTGCCATATTATTACTAGGTAGTTAAAAGTTTAAAAATAATTTTACAAAAAGACTAATAAATAATTAATTAAAAACTATGTCCCGGATGGGAACAATGAGTGGCGCGTTTAAAACCTTTAATTGTTGGTGACCCTGAAAAGGGCCGTTTAAGCGGTGGTCGTCTTGGAGAGGTGTCGGTCGTAGCGTCGTGGAGCTGGGCGACACGGCGTGTCATCGTCCAGCGGAGACATCATCTTCTTTTCTCGCAGCAGTGCGTCGATGGCTCCTTCGTCGGATCCGGTGGGCGTAAGTCTCGGTCGAGGGACCGCTGTGGGCATCGCTTGCGTCAACGGGCGATGACGGTTCGGTCGACGGCTTACGGTGACGGGTCGGTGAGCGGAAGCATCATCTTCTCTCTTGCGGGGTCGTCGATTAGTCCTCGCTGGAGTCCAGCAGCCGTGTGCCGTGGTGAACGTCTTATCGTTGTCTGGAGCCGGCGTGGTGGAAGCGGAGCCCGAAGAGTGACGGTTCGGCTACCGGGTTCAGGCCTAGCCTTCCCTCAGCGGCAGTTGGGTCCCCACTGCACCGTGACAGTGGTGACCCCCAGAGCCACGCAGTGTCGGGTCGTCGTAGGCCGTCTGCCAATAGCGCGGCTGAGGCGGCTGTCTCTGGGCCGGCGAAGGCTGACCGGTGCGGGAATGTAGCGTCTGCCACCGGTAGCGTAGACCATGGATGGTGCGTCCGGTCTCGGCTGGGCTAATCTTCTTTTGTCTGGATCGGAAGTGAATCCCTCTGTGTCTGGATCGGAATTGAATCGCTCGGCTCAGTGCAGTGCTCTTTATATAGTTGCCGAGAGCGCTGTGGTAGAGGGCGGCTACTGGCTTGGCCTTGATGACAAAGGCCTCTGTCGGTGCGTAGCCGAAAGTTTTTTCGAAACGCGGCCACAGGGCCTACCGCGCCGACAAAGGCTGGAAGAAGTATTGAAGGCCGGCAACACAGTAAATGATTTATTAGAAGGGGTGGCGGTAACTAGTTAAACTTTTGCGCTGAAACTTGAATCTAACACCGATACAATAATAAATTGAAAAAATTGCCGGTTTAAACTCTAGTAAAATTTTCACCATGCAGTTTTATTACAATTTTGTACCTACTACTTATTCGAATAAGTACGCGTCCTCTGGTTTTACCGCACAGTGTTTCTTCAAAAACAAATACTGGCACAGCTGGAAATAAAGAAAAGACATCGCGCACTGTGTCTGACATATGACCAATTTTTAAAAGAAATAAAACCACGTTAACATCATTTTGTACAAAAATAAAACTAAGGAAAAAACTTTACAGAATTGCCTGAATGTTATTCAGTAATCCACGCTACAATAAAACTAAAACTATTGTAATTTTTTAATTAATAGATATGTGAGTAGAAACACTTGTACTCAGATGTTTTAAAAAAGAAAGCCACCTCCTGTTTACGTTTCTTGCGGAGTCTTTCTATGACTGTATTAATAAAAGTTTGAATATGGAATTTACGGGTTTTGGTCCAAACAGTTTTCTTGTTTAACAAAAGAAGAACAGAATATATTTCTCGCAGAAATAGTTTTGGAACAAGGGGAAAGCAAAGAAGCCACCTTCAGACTTTAGCTTTTACGGCGAGCCAAAATGATGTTACCTGATTTATGATTTACAAAACAAAAACAATTTAAAAATGAAAATAAAGTGATTAAAAGTATTCCAGAAAAATAATCATATTGGGCTTTTCCTACAGAGAAAAACTCGGGTGGAAGGCAGTACCAAACATCACTTAACCACGACTTCCGGTGTGCGACGGTAATAGCTTACGGTGCTAGACTTGATCCCGTTTCCCCACACAACTGCCACCATGGGTAGGGTAAGATTAGCTGACAAACACCCCGGAAACCCATCTGTGAATTTTCCTCATCTCATATATGTGACTTAACTTTCAAGTTTCAACTTCGTACAGTATTCTATTTTCAAGATATTTCGTTCACACACATACATACACACGCACGCACGCAGACCAATCGTTAAAACATGAATTATTTTCGAGTTCAACAAGCTTCAAAACGAGTATTTCGGTGGTAATTCTATTTTGAAAAAAAATACATGAAAATAATACTTCGATTCCCTATAATATGCATGTAGGGAAAACAAAATCCACTATTTTTAAAGTACCTAGTTGTAAAGTTATTCCTTTGAATAATTTACTGAAAAATAAGGAATTTAAATTCAGTTTCAAATCAGTTGATAAAATCTTAAAAATCACAAACCTATGTTTGTTTCAATTTTTAATAGGGCACTAGCGTTAGCTAACTACTTGAAATGTATCAAATCATTCCACTAAATATTATTTTAATGCCTAATGTGTGTATTAATTTAAGAAAAATAAGCAACCCTAAGATCCAATGAGATGATGTGTATGACGTGTAAATGAGGTATAGTCTTGTACAAATTAAGACCAACTATTCTTGAAAGTGTACTGATAATTGAACCCCAAACATCAAGGTACATCAGGAACCGCTATCTAGCATTCAACCCACCGATTTGGCCTAGATGTCAAGTCGTCGCCGCGAGTCAGCTGTTTAACAGCTGATTATTAGACACGAAGTTTCCTGGTTCTAATCCTAGTAAAGGTTGTCACTTTTATACTTTGATGGTTGGGGTTCAATTAACCGTACTCTCTCAGGAATGGCCGGCTTAGGTTAGGCTTCCTCAGTCTCATTGGGTCATGGGGTTGCTTATTGTTCTGAGTTGAACGTATTGCAATGTAGCCTACAAATTAGGGATTAAAAATAAATTCAAATCCGTTTATTTGTTACTTTTACTAGGAATTAGATCAAAAAAACTTCGTTTCCAAAAATCAGTTATTAAAGAACTGATTCGCAGCGACGACTTTACCACTAGACTACTATGTATGTGATTTAAAACATTTCTGGATAACTAGGTTGGTAGGAGATTATTTCTTGAGATTTAATACAACTCAAGTAATATTGATACTCTACGCTTTTGTATCATATTATATTTAATTATCTGTTTTCATTATAATAACTACAGTTGATAATCGCAAACATCACATGGTTCATTTGTGTTAAAATTGAGTTCAACATGCGTCATAGCAAGGTTATTTTGTGAGTCGTTATTCATTAATGCAGTGTTGCCAAATGTAATTTTGAATTATTCTTACTTACGCATAAATTCACTTAAAAACCAAAAATCAGCTTATTGCTTATTGCATTAAAAAAAAATATGCATTAGAGCATATTATATATAAATTGAGTTGTTGTAGTCTTCATTTTACTGGTTCATCGATGCGTCACACTGTCGATTATTACTATTCTACTTACGCATTTACAATTGTCTTGAAGGGGTAACTTATCCCTGGTTATGAAGGGTCAAACAGCCCAAATATCGCAATTTTTGCCCTCTTGATAAACTGATTCTTTGGGGTGAAAAAATAAGGATAAACATGGTCATAAAACTATGTTTCCCCCTGAACTCTTTTAATAATAGAATGGGTATTTTTCAATAATGTTTTTTTTCGAGATAGGCATATAGACGATGATACAATTAAAAATTTGATTGGTAGTTGATCGGAATACCTACACGCTGAAATTGTTTCAAGATCCTTACGATCTTAAATTTCTACTTTTTCTCTTTAAATTCGCTCTAGCTCCCTCAGACTCGCATTTCACATCACTTTTCATTTTTTTTATTCATTTTTATCATCACCAAATTAAGGCAATCCGAAATTTTTTACAATGGTGTCACCCTCAAAAATTTGATTTTGAGGGCTTTCCGTATACTTTTTTAGAGTCTTTTAGAAGAAAAGTTAAATTCTACGGAAAGTGTATTTTTGGAATGTACAATTGCATTACTTTTTGTCGTTTTTACAGCAAAACTACTTGTTGTACGGATGAAACTACCCCTAGAAAATTACGATTTTTAAGACCTCTTAATGTGTACTTTTTAATACTTTGTATATACATTTTCGGTCTTAATATAATTATATTTAGGAAAAAGTTGTATGTAATTAAAGTTGTAGCAAATTAAAAACCTTACAACTTTTATTCAAATCGGTTTTTTAGTGCTTAGTTAGTGTCATGTAGTAATTTTCCGTATTTTTCTCATTGAATTCGGTAAAAAAATGGGATTTTAAGATGGCGGACTAGTATGCATATTACGACGACAGTTTTTGAAATCAAAGCTATAAAAAATGCTATAAAATGCTATAAAATGCTATATAAAATGCTATATAAAAAAAGCTATAAAAAATGTACTACTCCAGTTTTATAATTTTTTTCTACGGAGCCTAGTTTAACGTTAATGATTTTCCGTATTTTTTATCCTACAGGTTGGTTTTCGCGACATTCACTCATGATTAAAATTAGGTTGTTTTTTAAATTTTATATTTTTACTAATAATTAAACATAGTTTATATTTTTATTATTTACTTTGGCAAGAGAATGTTTCACACCAGAATTTTTCGTTTCCATCCAGAGTTCATACAGAGTTGCATAACATTATAAATTGTCCATTATCGTTCAAATCCCCAGAGCTTCGCACGAGAATAAACAAATGTTATTACCTCGTGTAAAATTATAAATAATAGGTTATATCGTTAGCGGTTACAACATTATATGTAATTTTCTATAGAAACAAATTTGAAACCCTCGTACACCGAACACTCAAAAATGAAATGGCTAATAGATTCATTGACTAAATGCCATTATATTGGTAAAAATTTAGTGAAGATATTGGTGAGATTTGCCTTACGATTTAAATAAGTAATTTTAAACTATAGTGATACGAGAAATTGTGTTAAGTACCACAAAGAATTCTGGTTCAGCAAAGCTTTAACGCTTTTAGCACTCAGATGCGTGTTCCAATTCAACTCATTGTTGTGTTATCGTTCATGTACATGTGTACAGCAAATTATATGCGTCATTAAGTTAATCCTTAACGCATAGCATGAAATTTAATTAAAACTTAACTGTTATTGCATTGTTTCAGTTTAAAACATTCAAATAGATCTACTATCTTATAAACTTACTATCTTATAAACTCGTTCACTATATTATTAAATTAATGATTGTTACAACAAATCTTTTCATAAATCCTCAACCAGTTGTACCATTTACCGACAAATTTTTATCTACAAAATTCACGGTTTTTACTCTCAATATCTAGAGCATGCTAGGATTCACTAATTCCAGAAAGAATTTTCTTCATCGAGCACAATATAACGGAGGAAGTCACCAATTATCTTAATCAAGTAATCGTATTTACTGCAGGTTAAAAAAGATCCATTGAAATAAGATCAGTCCATTGCCTAAGGTTCTTGAGCCAGGAAATCTTCTTCCATAAAAATCCCTTCATTTTTTCTATCAAAGTCAGCCTCAAATTCTTGTTTTTCTTCTCTCCTTATAACGTGACCAAAGTAAGATATTTTTTCTCTTGATAGTTCTCAGAATCTCTTTTTCTTCTTCTCCGTAATATTTCTTCAACTGCATTTACCACTCTAATTCCGTTACCTTGTATTTGTTCCTTTGTAGTGTATTACAGTAACAAATGTTTGAACCTAACATTAGAGTGTTTGAACTATAGAGGTTTTACTAAGTAAAACGAGGAATGAGGTGGTTTACAATTGCCTTCCTCACTGAATGGAAAAGTACACTTATAAGCATGGCGGGCCCTCTAAAAAGCACATACCTATTTTCCAATCTGCAAATGACACCGTCACTTCATTCACCGTAGGGTCTGACTGTATAATGAAATTTATTACTTTCAGAGGAAATAACTCTGATAAGTGTCTTTTACACCTCTATCTCTTCTGTTCTTAAATGATTCAGTCATTTAATTGGCTAACTATGTAATAAGAAACAGAACTATTTATTTTAGCCCTGCAACAAACAGATTGAGTGTAAATAGTTTGCCACTTTACATGTCTGTTATGGGCAGATATGAATCTATAGGAAGAAAATAATTGTTTTCAAGTCGATATTTCAAAATCAAGTTTTCACCGGAAATACACGTTTTCAGACACCCTGAACCCAAGAAACATGTTTTCAGAAATTAGTGTGTTTATGAACAAGGGATCTTGAGAATGGAATATCCTACAAAGTTTAAACTTGGAACTTAAAGTTAAGTACCACTTGGGGAACTGACACGAACATTTTTATTAAAATTACTCGACCGAATGTAGTACGTAGTTTATTCTTGCGATTTTCTTCTACGACTTTAAAAAAAATTTACTTACACGACTTTTTTTAAATCGTCTCTTTCAGTTATTACATTTTTTTATGCTGCACAAGATGGGGTAAGCGCTATGCCTGCTGAAATTCTTGCAGGCTGTACTTTTGTGGCAATAAATGGTTTCTTTAATATTGGGATCTTAATAATATGTATTCAAGGGCAAGAGTGTGTAATTAACATTGGAGAAAATTAAAATTTCTAACTTTAAGCGTTAATTAGTGACTCTCCGTATTTTGTCTTCTGATAAAATCGGTAAAAAAATGGATTTTTAGATTGTGATATTAGTATGCATTTTACGACAAAAGCGTATATGTAATCAATTTATAAACCTACATAACAATAAAAAAACCTTCAATTTTGTTTCAAGCATTTTCTTGTACAGAGCCTAGATTAGTTTAAATTAGAAATTTTTAAGTCAAACAGAGGTAAATTTTCATTTTGCGCCATTCACTCATGATTAAAATTAGGTTATGCCATGTTGGGTCCGTCAGTAGTATCTAACTAAAGTTCAACTTTAAACTTCGTACGCCGTTTCGTTCTTGAGATATTGTGTTCACGCACGCAGAGATTACTCATTTCAGTTACCCATTCAAGAAAAATTTAAAACAAAGTTAATAAATATTAGCATTGAGATATATAAGAAATATTATTAACAAGTTACTGTGTAATACAAAATTTAATATCAGGAAAATTGAAATAAATCGTACAACAACCATACTCGTATTAAGTTTGATAAAAATATAAACGAACGTTTTTTTTTTGAATTGGAAAATACTAGTACATTTACATCATTGCAGTTTCGATTCAATGCTTAAGGGAAAATCCCAGTTAAAAGGAAAAATAAAGAGGAAACGTGAAAGAAAAGCAGGAAAGCTAGAAAGTAATACTATGTTGAATATATTATTTCTCATGTTTCACGTTGATGTTTGTTCAACAGAAATACTGGATTTTCAAAAAGAAAACCCTTTCTAACTCTTTCAGTAAAGATAAAGTATTTTAAAGATTAAAATTTTCTGGTCACAACTTTTTGAATTTATTTTATTTTTTTTGTAAGAGTGTGCAAAAATCAATTAAATGAACACGGTTTTAATTAATTTTTACTTCTTGTCCTATATGATGATAGGGAAGGAAAGTACTACCTATTATTTTTCATGTCGATTTTTTAAAATTTAATTTTCACCCCTTAGTTGTCAGACTCCCTGAACTCAAAAAACCTATCTTTTGCGATTGGTCTGTTTCTTTCGTTTTGTGTGTGTGCGCCCGTGTGTGTGTGTGTGTGTGTGTGTGTTTGTCTGTACACTATTCATAAACTTTTTCTGAAGAGGCATAAAGCTGTTCTGACCTAGCCCCTCACAATTTTGGGAATGGTGTCAAAATGTGCTTTTTAGCTTTGCTTTTATTTTTGAGAAGAGTTAAAAATCACATCGGGCTGAATTTAAAGAATAAGGTATATAGACAGGAATCTTCTTTTCAGCTTAACTCGCAGATATGGTCACTCTTCTAATTTCGAATTTATCGGTTAAAATGCTTTGCATGGATCCGAGAGAGACGTTCAATTCTTTAGTAAGCTTTCAAATAGTTAATTTTTTAAATAGTAATTGTCTGTTTGAACAAACCAGTTTTGCCACTTTTTGTACATTTTCGGCTGTTTTTGAAATTAAAGGTCGTCCCAGTCTTTGTTCCCTTCCATTTGACTAATTTCCGCTTAAATGGCTCATACTGCTGTTTAATTGTCTTCACAGTTGCCACATTATCGCCAAACACTAATTCTAACATTTTAAAAGCTTCTCTAGCACTTTTTTCAGCTTAAAACGAAACGTAATGTTAACGCGTTTTACGAAAATTATGATGCCTGACAGACACGGAAACACGACCTTACTCTTCCGGATCTAGAAGCTGACTGATGAGCTTTAACTTGTTCAAACATGACACTGACTATTTCAAAGAGTTAGGCTATCGGACTTATTATTTTAAGTGGATGTAGTGTCAGCAGTTTGTTCGTGATGAAATTTATTCCAGGCTTATGTAGACATCGTGACTCAAGATAAAAATTAACTTTTTGTTTCAGATTACTTAAATCCGTTATCGACAGCTGAACTGTAAGTAATTTTTTTATTTTTCCATGTTCTTATTTATAGGGGTGATGGATGTACATTTTTCACATTATTTTATTCTTAATGGCAAAGTTGGGTTTAGTTACACACTGGGACAATAAAATTGCTTGTAGTTGAAGAATATTAGAGCTTGAACAAACATGCGTACGAACAGTCTTTCGAGGGTGACTCATGATAGAGAATGATTTTCTAGAATTTTAGCTAATCTTCATTAATGTTTAGTGTATGTTATCCCGCTTCTACTCTGTTAACGTTTTAAGCGTCTTTGTAGAATTCCTGAGGAAATTGTCGGAACTGAGATTGCATACTAAGGAATTGTATGATTTTCAAGTTTGTCCCTAATCTTACGGTACAGTTTTAGACGTAGCCTATATTTTTGACGTAAGTAATCGTTTTTTTTCTCGTTACATATGTAACTTAGCGAATTATTAAATAACCGCAAGAAACCCCTTTTAAAACGCTATATTCGTGAAATATTTGACTACTTGATACATTGGAGTACTTACTGTTATATCTAGAATTTAGAAATTAAAATTTTTTATCACAATACTAGACATTTTATTTGTCCTTTGTGTCACAAATTATTAAATTTCGTATATTTCAGCTAAAATTTGTCAATATATTTTTATTTTATCCATTTAACTTTAGGTCCAAACATCCAAATTAGGTATGTGTCGACACTAATATTTTTCGATTATCGATACCATCTCTAAAATCAAAAATCAAAGAGCTGCGAAAATAAAATCGAAAACATTTTTGCTTTTATATTATCATTTTCACGAAGTACGCAATGAAACGTATCTTGGGGAGATAATACAACCAAAGACCAGCGAAAAGAAAGCTAACAATAACAGACGAGGAAAGATGGCCGGTGCATTTCGAGAACCCCACCACTAGTATAAAAAGAAAACACTCTCAAGACAAGCCTTGATAGACTACTCAGATAAAACCGTCTGTGTATTTGTACGCAATTGAATGCCTTAAAATAACGAGAAGCTGGTCTAAGCAAAGCAGAGAAGTTTGACAGAAAGTTTCTCCGGAAGATATTGGGTCCGAAGATAGTAAATAGACAGTATAGGTTACAAAGTGGAGAAGAACTGTACAAGGAAAATGAACGATTAATGGAAACTATTAAAACAATAAGACTAAAATTTTACGAATACCTGTATAGAATGACTGCAACCAGTTGACAAAAAAAATTTTCAAAACACTAAGCAATAGATCTAAGGTGTCAGGTAAATAGTTAAAAGAAATAAGAAGAGGTATTGAAAAACCCGGAATAAATCGAGAAAACTTAATGAACCGGCCCAAATCCAGACACCTAATTACGGCCGTTAAGGGCTTCCATGAATAGCAAAACTATGTATTCTGTTGAATAGTATGACTACAATTAAAAACATTTTTCAAAAGGAAAACTTTTCAAGCTAGGAACGTCTACGTAAAGGAAACACTGACACAGTCATCATTCCTGGAGGATGTATGTCACTGCTGCAGCCCTTAGATGTTTGCATCAACCAGCCTTTCAAGACCCCCGTACGACGATCATACAATGAATGGATAGCAAGGGCAGTGCACGAAAATTACGCTAATTTTCTTATAAAAATATTTTTCCCTCCAAGCATGACATCAAAATTGGGGTGCGCGGCTTACACGAGTAAATACGGTATTTATTTGATAATATGCAGAGCTGTACTGTCATACATTTTTATAAATAGGCCTATAGCGAAAATATTCTGGTGTGAACACTACACGACGTTTTCTTACCAATTTCAGAAATTTTGCGCGAAACGTAACTTTTCCGATATTATTTTATGTGGAGCGAAACGAAAGTACTAATGATAAATTATAACCTAATTTTAGTCATAAGCGGATGGACTAAAATAAAAACAATCTTTGTAAGGCATCAGTTTGATAAGTAAAACATTATGGAAAAACACAATTTTGTTTACATTCAGTTGCCCTATATAATTATACTAGCGGGACCCGTGCCCTTCGCTGCACGTGCTGGAAAATCGTAATGAGATTATGTTAATTAAATATAAGAATTTGATAGTTCATAAATGTTTAAGAATTAGTAGAAGTAAGGCGTCTCTATAAAAATTTATAGTTAGTGCTGTTGGCGCTAAAATGTATAAATTTTTTTTATAGCTAACCCTCGAATATGAAATGTATGACTGCCTATGCGAAAATCAGTAAATACGAAAATTAATCCCGGCAAATGATACTGTTTGCCCCTGCGTCTTATTTAAGGTTATTGTAAAGCAAACTTTTACGAGAAATTGAATTTTTTTTAACTCTAAGGGATAATCGCTTAGAATTAGTGGAATGTGAAGAATCAGAAAACCTTTCCGCTTTTTCCACACCCAGTTATAACTGAAGCTTCAAAAAATTTTAGTTGCAATGAAGTCGAGTTCGTTGCATAGTTTGGGAGTAAAGTTCGTATCATCATTATTGGTAAGTTATACCTATTATTAATATTAACAAAGCAATGCAAAACAGGTTGCATCTTGTATATACAAAAGGTTTAGTTCTTAAAAGAACTGTTCATTATTTTCAATGTGACGGTATGGTAACAAAAACAGCAGCAGCAAACAAAGCAAAACACTGACTTCACAGTAAAGCTGGTGTCCGAAGACTGTGCTATCCGGAACAATGGATTGGGCGTAGGGGTATTTGTGACATGACGTTTCTTTAACATGACGTATTATTAGGCTTCCTGTCGTAACTTCTACTGAAATTATGTTTAAATACTGAAAAATGTATTTCAGTAATACACTCAGAGTGCTCAGAAAAATTATTAATTCTCCATGGTATGCCCGCAACAGCGACAACCATCGTGACTTGTAAGTTAACACAGTAGCGGAAGAAGTGTATAAGCGTGCCAAGAAACACGATCACGTCATCGTTGAAGCGCTTCAATTGTTGCGATAGTAGTGTAATAGTTTGGCGACTGAAAAGAACTAAGCCTGTAGATTTAGTGCGTTAAAGAAAATATTACTGAATTAGAAAAATAATGTAATAGGCGACTGAAAAGAACTAAGCCGGTAGATTTAGTGTGTTAAGAAAATACTAATAAAAGCACTGTTAAACTATCAATAACAATAAATTACTTTTTTTTTTTTTTTCTTTTTTAATTTATTTATTTAGAGTCGCATCAACAACTTGGTCATTAGCGACTACGATGGATTGTGTAACATTAACTTTGGGATTTGACATGTGAAAATTTCCAGACCCTCGCCGGGAATCGAACCCGGGACCTCCGCGTGGCAGGCCAATGCGCTAACCACTACGCTACGGAGGCGTAGTGGTTATTACTTTTGTCATGTATATAATATAAATTAATAAAATAAATGGTTAGGCTACTTTTAATATACATACGTTTATTTATAGTTATACGTGTATTTACCCAAGTTAGTAGATTAACAATAGATTTAAGTTAGAGATTTAAGAAATTAATATGTTTATAGAACACTGTATAAGTGACATTAGAAAATAAGTGCTAGCACCAGTGGGTAACTGCATAATTATATCCATTTTGGGGGGATATTATCGCTAAAGAAAAACTGTTCGTTAGTTTTAAATAACTAGTTAAAGTAAGTCTACATAATAAGAAATAATATAGGTTACTCTAGTATTACACAACTCGAGCTAATTAAAGTCTGTAGGATATTAAACACGTATGTTTTCTGGGTTGAAGAATCGATTAAGAAAAGTCCAACATCGTTTAGGCCGTTTATGAGTTATGCAGCTTTTTAGCTTTTTGAACCCCAAGAGGGTCGCACCTCGGATTTTGGATTTTGCCTGGGGGTTTCAGAGGGCGAGGAACAAAACAGATTCCTATAATTTTTTTCGCTTCGAGACCTCCTTATGTGTTAGAATTTCCGGACAAAACTATAAACTTTCAGATTTATTTATATATATGTAGATAAGGAAGGAAAGGGTTTTTACTTTTTGTGTCAAGAAAGTGGCGCGTATGCTTAACTTCTCGAATGAAGACTTTCACACAAAAGTGTTCTGTTTGAATTGATAATGCACTGTTAAATACACCGAAATATTTAATAAATAAAAATAAAGGGAATTTATTTATACAAAAAAGAATTATTTTTAACATTAGTCAGCATACGTGTTCCTAGTGATGACTCATTATGACGTACAAATAATAACATAAATAAAATATCAAACATAATTTAACCCACCGGGTTGGTCTAGAGGTAGAGTCGTGGCCAAAATCAGCTGTTTAACAGCTGATTTTCGGAGACGAAGGTTCCTGGTTCAAATCCTAGTAATGGTAGTTACTTTTATACGTATTTGAATGCTAGACAGTGGTTACCGGTGTACTTTTATGGTTGGGGTTCAATTAACCATACTTTCTCAGGAATGGTCGGCCTGAGTTTGGACAAGACTACACCTCATTTACACGTCATACATATCATCCTCTTCTCATTGGGTCATGGGGTTGCTTATTGTTCTGAATTGAACAGATTGCAACGTACACATTTATTAGGAATTAAAAAAAAACAATTTGTTTAACAACATTCATGTTTACTGGGCTACACAGTAAAACGATGTAATCTTAACTGCGGCAATACTAGCGAGGAATAACTAAGCAAATAAATTTTTTTTATTATTCCTTAAGTGCGTACGTTGCAATCTGTTCAATTTAGAACAATAAGCAACCCCATGACCCAATGAGATGAGGATGATATGTATGACGTGTAAATTAGGTGTACAGACTCAGGCCGACCATTCCTGAGAGAGTATAGTTAATTAATCCCCATCCATCAAAAACAACGGTAATCATTTTCTAGTATTCAAATCCGTATAAAAGTAACTACATTTAGTAGGATTTAAACTAGGAAAATTCGTCTCCGAAAATCAGCTGTTAAACAGATGACTAATGGCGACGACGTTACCCCTAAACCAACCCGGTGGGTTAAATATATAAATAAAGGATAATCGGTTTGAAATTGATAAGATATTTTCAGATTTTGTAAATAATAAATAAATGTTGAAGATTTTTTTACAGTACGTTTTCAATTCTAACAGAACACATAAACGCAACTTTCTTGACACATAATGAAAAGGATCCAAGGAAAATATTGTTTTCACGTCGATCTCTCGAAATCGAGCTTTCACCGGATACACGTTTGCAGGCACCTTGAACCCTAAAAGATATTTTTAGCGATTGCTCTCTCTCACACCCACTGACTTTCTCTCTCACTGCCTTTCTGTGCGAGAACAAAATATCTCAAGAATGGAATAGCATTTACAAAGGTGAAACTTGAAACTTAAGTTAATGTCGATTTCTTTATTATAGATACCCGAGTTTGGAGCTTTGTTTCTTCAAAACCGCTTGTTAAGTTTTAACGTACTATACACCAAAATTTAGCTGATTTCAATCTGCGTTGCTACATTCAGTTTCATATCTTTAGCGTTTATTAATATTGCGATATCATGATAAGAAGAAAAAAGGAGCCGGTGTTTTTGTTGCTGCAACACATTATTCAGTAGAATTTTTTAAATATTTAAAGCATGGTCGATGCTGCTGTTGGTGGGGGTGGGGGTGGAAGAACCTTAACCATGTCGCCACGTCTTTCAATCGGTTCTGTTCTTTTCTCTTCCTGCTAAAGTCGCCTTCCAACGTAACATTCAACTACTTATTGACAATGAACAGGAAGACCTTTTCTATTATTGCAAAGGCTCATATTTTTTTTCATGGTGATATTATATGATTGATATAACTTAATATTTAGTAGGCACTACTACGGAACCTAACACAAACATTTTCATCAAAATCGGTCCACCGGAAATAGTAGTTTTTCGAGATTTTTCACTTTTTTGCAATTTTCTCACAAATGGCTCTTACAATCTTTTTAAAAAGTATTCTCAATTTCTACATTTGTTATGCTCCACATGATACGGTAAACCCCACGCCTGCTGAATTTCTTGGGGGCCTGTGCTCTCGTAGGAAATATTTTTTTTTTAAATTGCAACCTTAATACCCATTCTAGAGAAAAAAGTAAAAATAGTACAATAATAAAAATTTATATTCATATACAATATTAACAATACAATATTAACAATACAATATTAATTATACAATATTAACTACTACAGCAATATTATTCCTGTAGCATATTTCCAAAACCTATAATGCATTTATATAACAATTTACAGTTCACGAGGTGGAGGAAACTGAATTACCCTACTATGGCTAAAAGCCATGTACTAGGGTGAGTGTTCACTATTCTTCTATTAGGAACACAGTACAGAAGAGATTAAAAAACTAATAATTTAATTACACTTTTAACGTCAAAATAATACTTTACAAGCAAAACAAATTTTTTCAGTTAAACCATTACAATTTTCATGAAGAGCCTGTTCTGAACTGCGGTGTCGAGAAGATGTGCTGTTTGGTCGCTTTTGCAACTTTACCTACCCCATTGATGAAGTTTTTTACACTGTTGACGTGTGTGCGTGTGCGAGCGTTAACGGTTTCTGCCATTAATTTTTTGACTGCTCCTGAAGAAGAGCTCCCTGAACCTCAATGACTCTCCAGTCGATCTGGGAACTCTTACAGGTAGTCAAATATTTTTTTCGATTTTTATGTGTTACATCGGGACCAGCTGATCCATATTGCTGACGTGTTATATATTGTGGTTTAAATAACTTTTTTTTGTCTGTATAACATTTTTCAATCCACTTCCAGTAAGTTGATTTTCTCGAGTGAGTTAAATTTTTTCACTGGAAACACGGACTAAATAGTAGGCTATTATTGTATATTATCTGTATAGAGTAAAATTTTACACCACTCTACGTCGACGGATATTATAAAGGCGGAGATTGAACAAGAGGGTCATACGGTCAGAAATGTAATCAACTCAGTGTTCAAAGAGAAAATACCGTTGCCGTTGTTACTTGTGGACTTAAAACCGGAACGCAACAATGACGCATTTCGATAGAAACCCGAAATGTGTTCGTTGTGGATCAAACATCTTCTCGATGGAATGTAAGAAGTCAAGGGATACGCCAGCCACTTGCAGAAATCGTGGCAGAAACCACCCTGCAAACTACCGTGGCTGCATGACATAGCAGCAGTTGCAGAACCAACGGCGCCAAACTAGCGGTGGTATATCATCCAAACCCTTGAGACAAAGAGCATTGTCATTGCCTTCATCATCAGTTAAGAATGTTTCGTTATGGATACTAAAGATTTTTCTGCCCTGAAAGCTCGTGCTCCTCGTCCTCGTAATCGGCAAGACACATAAGAGCAGTGCCAACAAACAGTACCTCAACAGGCACCACACTGTATTTGTCTACAGCGCAAGCGGATACAACACCCCTCAGGGGTCATCACCGTCACCATCTCCCTGACTCGTCACCCAATGCACACCAACGCCATCATCATCGTTCAGACTCACCACCAAACATGCAACATCAGTCATCCGTATCATACGATCATGTTTAAACACAGTTAAGCACCATCCATCATAGCAGGTCGATCCGTACAATCTCATGTATGACTTAACTTTTGAATTGAAAAGCCTTATCATGCCAGTCATTACGTTATTAAATTAGGTATTTTCCGCCCTTCTTATTCGTGGTGGCAAATAATTCCTTCACTTCTAGTTCGTTTGTCGTCTTATTTTGGAATTGTATCGGTTTGTTGAGGAGTCTAACTGAGCTTCAATATACGCTACACGAGAAGAGAGTGAACGTTCTTCTTCTTAGCAAGACCCACTTATAACAGAGTCACAGATTATACATTTCGGACTACATCACGTACAGGTCCGATCATCCTGACGAAACAGCACATCGTGGCACTGTTGTCTTAATCAAACGTTCCCTCTACCATCATCTGCTACCTTCCCCAAACACTAATTCATTGCAGTCCACAACTATTTCGCTGGCATGTCTCAAATCTTCGTTAAATCTTGCTGTAGTTTGTCTTCCTTCAAGATTTCGTCTGACTTCTCAAGACTTCTACAATTTCTTCAATTCCGTAGGTGACCAGTTCATAGCTGATGCTGACTTTAATGCTAAACACCGTCAGTGTTGATTCTAGTTGAACTACTCACGTGGTAAACATCTACTAAATTGTACTGCTGACAATGGTTATAATTATATCGCCCCTCAGAAATTCACGTATTTTCCGACTGACACTCGCAAACAACTTGACCTTTCAGATTTCTTGTTAAAGTCTTCACTCACGTGGAATCCCTATACGAGTTAGCATCAGATCAAATTTGTATCGCACATAATTAGCCTTTAATTATGTTCCTAATAAATTAATGTATTTAATAAAAGCAAAAAAATAGTTTATTTTAAATATCCGTTAAAAATAATCGTTGTAAAAATAAAAGAAAACAATCAATTATATGTAACCGTTAGGTCATAAATGTATATTAATATTACCGACATAATAGTGATACATTTTTATGTATGTTTGTGTCGGCAAAAAATTTAGTAAATGTTTATGTGGGGAGAAGTCCGTTACTTGTCTCGATAACCCATTAAATGTAAAATTAATGTGTCAGTGTTTAAGTAAGCAGTCACTACACCATATATTAACTTGTATTGTGTGTAGTAATTGATTACACGTGACTTTGAGATTTTAACGGAAAATGAGACCTTCGAAAGTTTAAAAAAGGGTTCTCATTGGTCCGACGTCACACATAGAGGGAGTTGTACCGAGTTTTTGTATAGAGGGTAATTTTATTTTTTCAGGGAGTTCGTCGTTAAAGATAGATGATGGCTTGATTTGGATGGAGTTCGTCGTTAATTTCAATAGATCATAGTTTGATTTCGATGCAGTTTGGCGTGAAGTGTAATTAATAGAATATAACAGTATTTACATTATTATTTTAATTATTTGACTTAAAATTAATTAAAGGCGCGGTATTTTAATAATTTATATTTTGAGCTGCGGAGAACGTCAGTGTAATGTATCAGGTTTTTATAAAGAAATAATATAAAATTTAAATTGTTAATATTTTGCATCTTGTACTCATTAATTGTTTAATTATAATTAAATTATTTAAATATTATCATAAAATTAATATGTTATTTTAATTTTTATTCTGCATTGCATGAATGTTTCCATTCCTCTCAATTATTCGATCGAACATCACATCTTTGGAACAATATTGTTTTTCTTTAGTTTTAATTTTGTTTTTAATTGTATGTTACCATACAAATGTTTAATGGTATACACTTAAATACTCGTTTCTGTTAGCAGTCAACTATTCTTATTCCAAGGCCACCTTCACTGGGGAGGAACCTGATTGGAAAACTTCCGTTGTCTTGTTGACAATGGTCTCAACCTAACCCTCCCACTTAAATGCGGATCAGATGTAGGAATTACTGTTGAACACTTTGTGCAAGTTGTTCAACAAGCGTCTTGAAATTCATCTTTTTCCAGACCACCACTTGCATCTTCTGTGCCGATGTATCCTCAATATATTAGACAATTAATTAATTAGAGCAAAGCTTCAAGCTAAAAAAGTATGGCAGAGGGCTCGGATGCCTACTGACAAAAGAAATTTTAATAAATTGAATAATGTACTGAAACGTGCCATTTTCGATTACAAGAACACGTACCATGAACGGTATCTGTCGTCCTTGTCTAAGACCGAGAACTCACTTTGGCGTGACAAAGCACTCCTTAAACAAAATTTTCTGTCTCTCCACCGTTACGGAAACCAGATGGTGAGTGGGCAACCTCTAACGATGAAAAAGTAGGACTTTTTCCAACCCACCTATCAGATGTTTTTCAGCCGAACTCTAATAGGGATCCATCCCACTCAGATTTCGTCTTAAGTGGACTTAATCTGCCTCTTCAGCTTTCCTTGCCTACCGGATACTTCAAGTCATCAGATGTCAAATTCCACATTTTAAAACTCCCTTTAAAAAAGTTGAGGGTTTAATCACCGCTGAAGTTCTTCGTGAGCTCTCTCGTAAAGGATTTGTTTTCTTGACATACATTTTCAGACTAATTTCAAATACTTCTAAATTTCCGGCTTAGTGGAAACTATCCGTGGTCAGACACAACTCATCTCACTCATTGTTGCTAATAACATTTTAGCTGATTACCAATTTGGTTTTCGCTCCAAACATTCCAATGTACAACAGTTACATTTTGCCACTGATTTTCTTGCAGAAACACTTGAGTTTAAGAAATATGCTTCGGCTGTCTTCTTTGATGTTTGTCAGGCTTTTGATAAAGTGTGGCATCCAGGTTTGTTAGAAAAACTTCGGTTTTTGCTCCCTGACTATTTTCTTATTCTCCAGTCCTTTGTCACTGATCGATATTTTACCGTGAGTCACAGTTCCTCGTCTTGTAACTTTTCCCCAATTCGCCCTGGCGTTCCACAAAATTCTATTTTAGCTCCGTTAGTGTATCTTATATATACTTCCGATATTCCAGCTTCTCCTCACGCCCTTTGTCGACATTTGTAGATGATACAGTAATGTTATCTCCCTCGGTTGAAGCTACACAAGCCTCTGCGAATCTACAACATAATATTCTCCTCCTTGAGAAATGGTTTATAAAATGGCGCATAAAAAAACATGATTAAAACACATCACATAAACTTTTCATTACGAATGAAGGGGTGGTTGTCTACGGGAGTTTCTCTTCGCTTCACCTATACCAGTACACATCTATCCAGCTACATCTATGAAGTATTTGGGCCTATACTTTGACAGGCGATTAACTTGGAACTTTCATGTCTCGGTTAAAAGACGCATCTTGGATAATAGATTTAAGATGTTGTACAAATTGATGTCTCGAAGTTCGGTACTTCCAACTAAACAGAAACTAACGATATACAAGTCCCTTCTGAAGCCAATTTGAATGTACGCCGGTCAAATTTATAGATGTGCTAAACCGTCAGTGATAGCTAGGATTCAGAGGTTTCAATCGAAGACCTTACGGATATTAGTCAACGTTTTCTCTTAGGTTTTTAACGCTACCATACATAACGACCTCAACATCCTTCTAGTAACAGACGTTTTCATTCAACTTTATCAAAATTTCCACGACAGACTTTTTGCTTATCCAAACAAATTGATACGTTAACTTTCCTCTCGTCATCTACCAAACAACGTTAAATGGCAATTAAGGAGGAAATGGAGCAGGAATCTACTGTTTTAGAAACGGTTTATGTTATTAATGAATGAATGAGTTAATGAATGAATGACGTAGTGAGAAGTAACTAATAACATTGTAATTTCATTCATTCTTTCACCCACCATCATATTCACTAGTTGTTTTCTGGTAACAGTTGTGAATTTCATAAATAAAGTTAATAAAAAAATTAGTAAGGATATTTTCATCAATTTATAAAATTTAAATGCATGGATACACAATAGGCTATTCAAGTTTCGTTTCACTTCAGTATATTTCCTCCTGTGAGAAAGCCATAAATTTAAAAGTCACACTAGGGCTTATAACAAAGACATTTAAAAAAATGTACGATTTCTAAAAAAAAAATTTAAAAATACATTCTGAAAGTCTAATAAATCTAATCAAGTAAAATATATATGGCTTTAAAATGAAACAACTATTTAAAGTTATACAATTATTAGAACAACTTTAAATATAAATATTTTATTATTTTTGGTGTAAGTGATGAATTTATCATTGGTGATAAACTTTCAGTTTATCAGTTTTATCTTGACATGTCCTATAATGCTCCCTTTGTCTCCTGGATGCAAAAAAAAAAATAACTTATACTTTATAAGACTTATATTATGCATAACGTTAAATTTTATATAATTGTTTAAAAAACTACAATTAACCTGTATCTCCTACGTACGGGATTGCTGAGATCAGATTAGTAATTACTGCTGTTCCTTAAAATGATATCTGGCCCGAGATAAAAAGTAACTTAAAAATCTGCTGTGAAACACTCACTCGACTTTCTCTTACCAATGGAAGAAATGAACAATATAACCTAACATTAGTAATAAAACATTAAAAAATAAATAAAAAACTAACCTCATATCACATAACATTATTTTAATCATAAGTGAACTATGCAAAATAAAAATCAACCTCAATTTGGATTGAAAATAATCACTCGTTCACGTTAAACTAGGCTCTGTAGAAAAAATTTCTCTAAATAAAACGTATAATTTCCTGTAAATTTGATTATAATACTTCCCTATATATTTGATTATGTCGTAAAATGCTTACTAAGGCTGAAATCTTAAAAATCGATTATTTTTACAGATTTTCATGAAAAAAAAAAACAAAAATCACTTATTACCGCTAAACTAAGCGTTATAAAAAGAAATGTTTGCAAAAAAAAATGTAGGATTTTAAATTTTCTACAACTTTTATTTACACGTTTTTGCATTCAAATGCATATTAAAGCCGCAATTAAAAAAAACAATTTCTTTACGAGAAAATAGCTACCCCAAGAATTTCAGCAGACATGGCGCCTACCCTATCTTGTAGAGCATAAAAAATGGAGTAATGAGTTGATTTTAAAATAAAGTCGTAGGAGTCGTTTTTGAGAAAATCGCAAAAAGTGAAAAATGACACGAATAAAAAATAGGCTAGTTCGATAGGAGCTCTACTCCGCAGTTTTTTAAAATACGTATATTTGTTGCGTTCGATTCTCTTTGGATAGACACATCTATCTGGGTTGTATGAGGCACAAATACAGATTCCTTCATAGCTTACGAGTAAAGCTACCCGTCAGTAAGAGTTAAAATTTCTGTGGTTAGTTCAATACCGCCCTTTTCCTGGAGTAGAGTCGTTTTTGAACTAGTCATCTGTTTTACTTCAGCTAGTGTTTTATAGGTTAATCTAATACGTTTGTTGGAAGTTGAACAGTTTAAATTTGCTATTAAAATTTCAGTTTATTTTGTAAAGTTGGAAGATTCTAGCGAAATTCGTGTAAAACGTTCTTCAAATTGACATAACTGTTGCAGATATGTACATAGTACGTAGGCTACATAAAGGGTGATTCAAAAAGAGCGCCGGTTTTTAAACGGCTGATAAATTTTTTTTTATCGGTTGGCAACATTGTTTGACCACATTTGTATTTTGGAGAACATTCCGATTGACGATTCAGTTGTAGTTTCTCTTGTTCGCAGTGTAGTACTCTCGCAGTCTGTGTCTAACCATGGAGAAGTTCACTATTGCGCAACGAGTGTTAATCGTCAAAACATTTTACTAGAGTAAAGAGAGTTATGCGGCTACTGTCAGGCGACTTCGCAGTACTCTAGGACGTAATGAAGCACCGAATGAATCAACAGTTCGCAGGCTCATGAAAAAGTTTTTTGAGACGGGTTCAACAGTCGACCTTAAAAGTTCTGGACGTCGTCGTTCTGGCCAAACTGAGCAGAACGTTGCGTTGGTTCGTGACAGTGTGGCTGTTAACCCAGCAAATTAGGGAGTTTTTGTGGCGTCATTTGGATGGAATGGACATTGACGAGTTGTGGTTTCAGCAGGATGGTGCCACCTGTCACGCAGCACGAGAAACAATGTTGTTGCTCCGTGAACGGTTCCAGGATCGCATCATTTCTCGTAATTCCGACAATCAATGGCTACCAAGGTCGTGTGACTTGACGCCTTGTGACTTTCCTCTTTGGGGTCATCTGAAGTCATTGGTGTATGCCAATAAACCCCGAAACATCAATGACTTGAAGGAGGAAATTCAACGGGTTATCGGGCAAATGGAAATCGAAACTTGTCGTACAGTAATATCCAATTTCATGGACAGAGTTGATGCGTGCCAGCGCAGTAGAGGAGGACACATGCATGACATCATTTTTCATACATAAAATTGGAAGGAAAGATGAACTTGTTGATGTATTTATTTTCAGTTTTTCAATAAAATAAATCTCTTAATTTGATATTTCAAAACCGGCACTCTTTTTGAATCACCCTATACTTACGTATTATGTACTTACGTACACAGATGTTACATTACGTGAATGTCTGTCTGAAAAAATTAATTCTGCTACTAATGATAATTAAAAAATTGAGTTCGACACGCAACTTGTATTGCATAAAAAAGGCTTAACTGTTTTATTCAGCTTTGAAAGAGTCAAGAGAGCAAATACAGATCCACCTTTTGATGTGATATATTTTGACTTTAAACAAAATATGCCCTTTCCCCAACTACCAACTACTGATATATTTTATTCACGACAGTTATGGAATTTCGTATTTTCTAGTAAAAGTTATAAGAGTGTAATGTACAATTGGCCTGAAAACGCATCAAACCTTGGATCAAACGAGGTTGTTTAATTAATGAATAATATATAAATCATATTATGGCATCTACTGTAAAAGTTTTGTATGTTCTTAGCGATGGGTCCCTAGGCCAAAACCAAAACCAAGCGGTTTTAAAATTTTTGCAGTCTCTCATTATCAAAGGTAGGTTCAGTGAAATCATTCACCATTTTCCTCAGAGGGGACATAGTTATTTTCCATGTGATAGACGTTTTGCTATCATCGAGAGGAAACAGCACAAAACTGAAAAAGTAGAAATATTTTCAGAATGGAATGATTTAATTAAAGCATTTTTTTACTGTAAAAGAAGTTACTAGGGAAATGGTGAAAGATTTCAGTGGTAGCCTAAATACATTTTTTAAGAAAACTACAAGTGCTGGTGGCTTTAAGTTTTTGATAACAAAATACAAAAATATTTATATTTTCTATAACAAGAAAATATGAGATGGAAGCTCATAGATTTGTTAATGGTATAATGCACTATGTGTTTAGTTTGGTGAAACCAAAAATGTACATAATATTTTTATGACAAATGAGCTATACTATACCTATAAAATCTGCAAAATTAAAGGATGTAATATCATTAACGCAGTACTTGAGAGATGACGTAATATATTATTACAATTTTCCTTCATCAGTGAAAACGGTAACATTTATCAAAATACACGATCTGATATGTCAGATTGTGGATAATAAAATTTTATTGTTATTTAATGTAAAAAGCATGTTTATTAATAATTTTTTTTTTATCTTTTATAAGTTCAAAAAATGCAGAGAGAGCTATGAGGGCCCTACTCCACAGAAACAATTTTTTTATACTTTATGGATTTTTTAATTTTTTATTTATTTATTTATTTATTTATTTTTTTGTTTAACGTCCGACTGTTCTGCAATTAATACTAATGCAGACGGTGAAGGATGAAATGATTTTTTTGTAACGTATGAAAATATGCCGTGCCTGAATGGGATTCGAACCCATGATGAGAGGAGGCATGATGAGATGGATTTTTTTAATGTTTTTTATCAAATAATATGTTGTATTACTATAAAGTTTGACAATTAAAATGTTAAAACCTAGTTTGCTAATGTTTTTCCCCCTACAATATTTTTTGTGTCCATGAATAATTACAAATTGTGAATTAGAATCCATATTGAACTAACCTATTCCACTACTACTTCCGGTTGACCGATTTTGATGAAAATGTTTGTGTCAAGTCCGGTAGTAGTATCTAACTTAAGTTTCAGGTTTCAACTTCGTACGGTGTTCCGTTCTTGCGATATTTTGTCACACACACACACACACACGCATACACACACACACACACAAACACACACAGACCAATCGCTAAAAACTTGTTTTTTGGGTTCAGGGGGTCTGAAAACGTGTAGATCCGGTAAAAATTCGATTTCAAAAAATGGACATGAAAACAATACTTCCATTTCTATATATTCATATAGACAAGAGAAAGTAAAAAGCTGTTGCTATAAGAATTAATACAATTAAAGTTCCCAAAATTCAATTTGTATTTGTAGTTTGTATGATCCATAATTAATACAACAAATTTATAAAAACCCAAACAATATATTGAACTAGAAAAAAAATATTTGAGCCAAAAACGTTATCTTCGTAGTAACCTTCCTATATTATTGTCTCTTCCTACAATAATTATCCATTCATGGACACTACTTTTAACAGATCTATCATTAAAACTTTTTGCGTGCAAAGGAAACAAATAATAATGAAAGAGATAGGGAGTATATAATGAAAGTTGTAGAACAATAACTAACGTACAATGGTAAAAACACTTTTTCAGATGTTAGTTTAGCATCAGTTAGTGATTTTCCGTAGTTTTAATTCAAAATCGGTAGAATGAGGTTTTTTATTATGCATTTTAGGGCAAAAATGTATGATTGAACTTATAGGAAATAAAAATTCTACAACTCTTATTTCAAGCATTTTCTTCTACAGAGCTTAGTTTAGGGTCAATTAGTGATTTCCTGTATTTTTAAGTTCCACATTAGTTTATTTTCATTTTGAGACATTCACTCATAATTAAAATTAGGTAATGTTTTTCCTTTTCCTGTTTTTACTCATGAATAAACATAGGTTATATTATTCATTATATAAAGTGGCAAGAGAAAGTCGTGTGTGGGTTTAACACTAGAGTTTTAATTTTAAAATCAATTATCTGAAATAAAGGGTTGAGGGAAGACGGTGCTAACCAACATCAACATAATTTTAGGCAATGTAATTTTAAAAGTTTACGGAAATCTACAAATCATGTTTTTGAATTTTCTTAAACATTTTGTTATTTTCTGTTAATCTAGGTTCTTAAGATGGTATATGTAAAAGCATCGTGTTTAAAACGTGCTGTACATTTTAGTTTTACTGAATATTTAAGAAAAATAACGCTAGAAATTTTTCAGGTTTGCACTTTCTTCTGCCGACCCCTTCAAATAAGTCAGCTTCAATTATTTCGGATAACCCAGATTTTATTTTAGGGTTTTTCATTTAGTTCATATAAGTTACTTTATATACATAACTAACATACCTCAAAGACGTCCAGTAATTATCTTTCCCTGATTTTCTTTACTATCACTTTTTTATTTCTTGATTAAATTTTATCGTTGACACTAATATTAATAATGAGACACTGAGCAGTACACCTTAATCGTCATGCTTTACAATTATATATCAAACTGGAACGAATTGATTAAGTTCACAAAATATCAACTCAGTAAATTCAGATGACATAAATGTTAGCTTAACACTAAGCTGTATTTATGCATTACATTGGCTCATACTAATAGTAACTAAGTTTCGGCATCATGTTATTTTAATAGCCAGTTTTTATTTTTTACAAATAAATGGGTGTTCCAAAATTGTTATGACATTTTTAAGTTATGATACACTTTTGTAATTCATAATGTGTGTACGTAGCAATATGTTCAATTTAGGACAATAAGCAACCCTACGAACCAATAAGATGAGGTTCAAATGTATGTCATGTAAATGAGGCGTAGTCTTGGACAGACTCAGGCCAACCATTCCTAGGAGTGTATGGCTAATGGAACTTTAATCATCAAAATCTAACGGTAACCACTGTCTAGCACACAAAGATAACACCTGAAGAAGCATCCTCGTCAACAGGCGGTAGGGGAGGAGAGATGTTAGGAGGCCACGTAAGAGATGGCAATGATTAAATAATTTTGTCACTGTTGGGAGTCGGAACAGGCTGAAGATAAAGTCCTTAATGGTGAGAAGAAGAAGTATTCCTTGTAAATTTTTTAAATCGAGTTTTTACTGAAAATACACGTTTTCGGGCTATTTGAACCAGAAAATCTCATTTTTAGCGTTTGGTCTATGTGTCTGAACAAAATATCTCAAGAACGGAATATCCTACGATATTAAATCTTGGAACTTATGTTACATACTATTAGGGAATCCGACGTGAACACTTTCATAAAAATCGGTCAACCGGAAGTAGTAGTTTATTAATTTTTCACTTTCTTTGCATTTTTCTCAAAAATGACAACGGATTTTTAAAGTCATCTCATTTACTTAATTTTGAATGCTCTGCAAGTTGCGGTAAGCACCACACCCGCTAAAGTTCTTGGGTGAACATTTTGTATTTATGTGCTTCACCACAACGTAAACATCGAAATAGGTGACGGCAGTAGGTTTTGGTGTGAGCAAACGACTGGCACCTTGTACACTGTGGTAGGCCTATACTGCGTTGTTAATGGTTCTTTAATTACAATTCTGTAACTCCGGAGAGATTTCCGTTCAAAACTTTTCTCGTCATATGTGTCGCTGCTTATTTCCACAAAAAAGAGTGGTAAAGGTGTTCGGATGATTTAATCTTCTTGTTTGTCCTTGACAAGTGCTTTTCAGCTAGATGGTACATCTGTCACTGTACCAGCAGTGTATCCTACCTGATGAAAAGAAAGTGTGAAAATAATATTCGCGTTGTGTTGTTCAAGACACCGTACAAATGTACTGTAGGTTGCAGGCGATTTAGGGTAAACAATGACGGTAGACATGCTACTTTTCAAAATAAATGAGTCCCTGTTCTCCAACGTCGCTCAGGATTTTTATAAGACAGTTGGCACCTGCTATGACCTTTAAATGAAATGGAGAAACTTTGTGTTTGCTTAGTTTTATCTCATCAATTGTAATTGTATTTGACAGAGGTGGAAATAATTTTGAGAGGCGCACCACATTAACAATTTCCTGTCTCTTCTTTAGCTTTGAATCCTGATCAATATTTGAGAGAGGTCTTTTCTTCCGACCACAATTTGATATTGAGTCGCCGTTATATGGTTCGACACCTACAAAAAAAAATAGGTTAGTGTTATTCGTTGCCAAGGCAACCAGCGTTGATTGTTGTGTTAATTTGAATTAAATGGAAATATCTTATTTTAAATAAATTCCACATAATGTCCACATAATGTTCCAACGAAACTATATTAAATAACAAATGTCTCAAACAAAAATTATCATAGGTTTCGATAAAGAATATAATATTATAAATTAAATAACAGAGCGAAATATAAGGTAGCGCACTGTTATTTACAAAATAAGCTATCTCCAATCCACTACTTTTATTTTGAAACATAGTTTTTTTTCAGAGCTTAGCTGTTAAGCTTCATTCACTCATGATTGAAATTAGGTTATTTTTTTACTTTATCTTGCCTATATGAATAAATAGGAAGGAAAGTATTGTCTTCATATCGATTTTTCGAAATCGAGTTTCCACCGGATCTAATTTTAAACCCCTTGAACCCAAAACACATGTTTTTAGCGATTGGTGTGTGTGTGTGTGTGTGTGTGTGTGTGTGTGTGTTTGTGTGTGTGTGTGTGTGTGTGTGTGTGTGTGTGCACAAAATATCTCAAAAACGAAACATCGTACGAACTTGAAACTTAAGTTACATACAACTACCCAACCCGACAGAACATTTTCATCAAAATCCGTCAACCGGAAGTTGCAGTTTATTCGTGTAATTTTTCCTCTTATGCGATTTTCTCAAAAACGGATCCTACGATTTTTTTTAAAAATCCCCTGGTTTACTAATTTTTTTATGCTCTACAAGAAAGGGTAGGCGCCTTGTCTGCTGAAATTCTTGGAGAGGCTGTTTTTACGTAAAAAAATGGTTTTTTTTTTCAAGATTACGGCTTTTATATGCATTTTAACGCAAAAATTTATAATAAAAGTTGTAGACAACTCAAAATCCTACAACTTTTATTTTAACATTTTTTGTATAACGTTGAGTTTAGCGGTAATTAGTGATTTTCTATTTTTTTTCTCACTAAAACGTGTGAAAAATGGTTTTTTTAAGATTTTGGCCTTAGTATGCATTTTACGACAAAGGTGTATTGATTAAATTTATAGAAAATTAAAAGATCTACAACTGTTGTTATAAAAATTCTTCTCTAGAGAGGCTAGTTTAGCGTGAAAGAGTGATTTTCCGTATTTTTAAGCCAAACTGATGTTAATTTTAATTTTACATCTTTTACTCATGATTAAAATTAGGTTATGTTTTTTGAGGTTAGTTTTTCTTATTTCTAATGTTTTATTACTAATTTTAGGTTACATTGTGAATTATTTGCATTGGCAAGAGAAAGTTGTGTGAGTGTTTCACACCAGATTTTTTTAATTTATATTGTTTACTCATGATTTAACAAGGACTAGTTTACTGTTTTCATTATTTACATCGGCAAGAGAAAGTTTGTGAGAATTTCACGCCTGATTTTTACTTAATGTTATAAGTAATAATTAATCTTGTTGTGATACATTTATAATTAGATGTCGGGGAGATAAATTTATGCATATAAAATCTAGCAGAGTAAAACTCAAACAAAAAATTTTCATTATTGCCATCTCGTCTTTTATATTTGGTAATGGGAAGTCGGTTGATCTTTTTTCGATAAATAAATTATTCAGCGAAATTAAAAAATGCATAATGATGCGGGTTTAGTTTTTTATTATTCTCTAACCATGGGTATTGAATATTAAGCAGTTAATTGGAATATTAATAAGGTTTAAAAAAAATAAATTTTTCATGAAATGTTTGAAATTGATTTTATTTCTTTACTTATAGTTACTTTTTATGAAAGAATAAGGAGCAGTTTTAGACAAATTATAAGAAATCATTGGTTTATAATTCTCTTTCTTCTTCCAAGTACAGTCTTATTCTCTTGATATTTGGTGGTAGAGACTATTTTTGAAGATAAATTCAAGCCTTAAATTTTTCTAACCTTCATGAGAAAGCTACTGTAGGAGATTCTTTGGGATTATAAGATAAGAACCGGTTTAAATAAAATCTGCTGTGAAACACTCACACAACTTTCTTTTGCCAATGTAAATAAGAAATTAATCATAAGTAAACAATATACAATTAAATCCATAACCTTATTATAATCATGAGTGAATGACGCAAAATTAAATCAACCTCTGTGTACAACTTAAAAATGCGGAAAATCACTAACAATAAACTAAGCTCTTTAGAAAAAAAATGCTTGATAAAAGTTGTAGATTTTTTACTTCGATATCTTAAGTTGTTTATGTACATTTTTGTCGTAAAATGGCGGCAATATTTAAAAAAATCTCATATATTAATCTCATAATACAGTTGTAGGGCTTTTTAAGTTCTACAACTTTGATTATAAACGTCCTTGCTCTAGAAAGCATATTAAGTCCACAATCTCACAAAAAACATTTTTTACCACAAGAGCACAGGCCCCCAGAAATTTCAGAAGACATAATAGCAGTTATCCTATCTTGCAAACCATAAAAAAATGTAGTAAATGAGGAGATTTAAATAAAAATCGTAAAAGTGAAAAATCACACGAATAAATTAAAATTTCTGGTTGACCGATTTTGATAAAAATGTTCTTGTCCCTTAATGGTACTGAACTTAAGTTTCAAGTTTCATCTTTCATATTCCGTTCTTGAGATATTTTGTTCACATACAACATATAGACCAATCGCAAAAATTTTATTTTTGGTTCAGGAGACCTGTAAAAGGTGTATATCCAGTGAAAACTTAAATTCCAAAAATCGATATGAAAACAGTACACACTTTCCTTCTATTACACATTATTCATATAGGGCAAGAGAACGCCGTGTGACTGTTTCACACAATATTTTTTATTATTTATACACCTCGTGTCGGAGCAACAACAACTAATGCTATCAATAGAGTTTAAAATTATATAATTAAATTAAAAAATGAACATAGCTAATCAAAAACATAATAAATAATTTATACATTACTTTACAATACATCAATGTCAAAACTAAAGTTTTATTGACTGGTGTAAGCTACGTACCCTATTGTAATGTTTTTGTACAATAATCAATCTAACGTTAAAAATCAGGACACAAAACGTTACAGGGCATTTTGGTCGTTTGAACATTTTATCCCAAAGTGTTTAACGTCCCTATTTGAAAAATTCATTAGTTTCGGTTGGTCCCATTCTGTAGAGAATACATTATACTGTTCGTTGTATTCTAATGAACATTCCGTGCTCTAATTTATTTTAATTCTATTTTAAAGTAACATTCTCTGATATATTCTAAAAATAATATCTCGGCTTTTTATAGTTTAAGAGAAAAATGTAGATGAATATCATTATTGGCTCTTCTTTTTACTTTCTCTTACCTTAGGGTATTTGAATATACAGGGTGATACACGAAGTTTTACCGACGCTTTCTGAGCTCACTCTACAGGCCATGAGAAAGAAAAAAGCTTGGCATAGAAACACTATGCAGCGTTGTGCCCCTTGTGTTCGGTTCTAAAGGAGCCATTCCAGTTTTTACGGAACAATATCACCGTGCTCTTAAAATTTATCCTGAGACTTTTGAAGTCCATGATGTGCTTACGACCATCGCTTGATATTGTCTTCAGCCATACAGGCCAATGACTGTTGAAGTCTCTTTTCAATATTGTTGTTATTGTTGTTGTGTAAAGTAACTTAATTGAATTTTTAAATTAATTCCATGTTTTCGCCTTTTATAATTTCTTTTTAAATAGATTTACCAGGTTGTGTAGGATTGCAAAAAGAGTCTCTTTTGGAAAAAAGCAACTGCTTTTTCAAAATTTAAATTTTTTTTTTATTTTATTAAACAAATTATCCGTTAATCCCGGTCCATCATCCGAGGCATCTAGAGGTTTTCCATTATTTAAGAAAATCATCTGGCCGTGTTACGATCGCTGCACAGATTAAACTCATTAGTGGGATTGCCACATCACTGCAAATGAGCCTGCCGGACAGTTCCTTTGAGATGTCACTCTAGGCACTTCCGCCTCCTCCGCCGTTAGAAAAGTCTTCCATGTCCGCCTTTGGAGCCGTTGATCATCTTCATTGGTTTATGTCCACCCTGAGTATTTTATTTCCTCAGCACTCTCCAACAGAGTTGACGAGGATCCCCATCGCCAGGGGCCACTCCCGATAGCAGACCCAGCAACAGCCCAGCCGGCTGTCCATAAGCCGGAGGGCAGGAGAGAACGAGGACCCCCGAGAAAGAGATGGACAGATTCGAGAGGTTCGGAACAGGCAGAGATACCTAATCCTTGAAAGGCAGAAAAAGTAGAAGAAGATTTTATATAAGCACAGTCTGGCTTATATGTGTATAGGATCCCAGATGGCTGGAAACCCCTACTCGGCAAGGGTTCCAGTCACAGGTAAGACCACAATCGATATTAGTCTGTATGAGGTGGTGTTTGTGCGGTTGGTGTAGATCCGCAGAGCAATTATGTTACAAGTTCTGATTAGTCTTCGAGCAGAGCGATCAACTTCAGTTCTTCAACCATTCATCTTCCCGGCCAAATTGCGCCAAGGAAGGAGTTTGCTCATGGATTCGAGTACGTGCTAGCTGAGAAGGATATTCACGATTTGTAAAAAGCAGTATGATGGGTCTTCCTAATCTCGAGAGTAATAGTGATATCTAGATACAATTCGGATTCGGCTAATTATGAAGTGCGTGGTAGGAATTCTTGCAGGTTGTACGTGTGTTGGCTTGCTTGCATTTGCTCCACTGGAGTGTGATTCAGTTGTTTTGTGGTTCCATGGCTCTGCACGGTATCTACCCGTTTTCAACCTCTAATTTGGTTTATCGCTTCTGGCTATAATGCCGTATGTAATATATATGTTGTTGTTGTTTAGGTCAACAGCCGAAAGGCTGGTTTGAACCTTCAGAGGTTTTACTAAGTAAAACGAGGAGTGAGGTGGTTTATAATTGCCTTTCTTCACTGAGTACAAAAGTAGCCTACGCTTATCAGCATGCCAGGCCCTCCGATAAACATGTACTCTGCACCCTGCAAATGATACCTTCACTTCATTCACCACAGGGTCTGGCTGTATAATGAAATTCATTACTTTCAGAGAAGATAGCTCTGAATAGTGTCTTTTACACCTCTACCTTTTCTGTTCTTAAATAGTTCAGTCATAAAATTGGCTTACCACGTGATAAAAACAGAATTATTTTTTCTAGCCCTAGAACTAGCAGATCGAGTGCAAATAATTTAACACTCCACCTGCCTGTTATGGGAGAGTAACTGTCCCAATATGGCCAACCTACTGAAAAGTAATTCAGAAAAAAGCTGTGTCTTCAGGTTGTTAGATACCGAGCTAAAACTAGCTAACACTAAGGGATCCGACACGAACATTTAAATCAAAATCGTTCAACCGGAAAATATAGTTTATTCGTGGGATTTTTTTACTGTTTTGCGATTTTCTCAAGAAATTTAAGGAGGCCTGTGGTGATCTCGCGGTAAAAGTTTTTTTAAAGATCGTGGCTTTAATATGCATTCGAGAGCAAAAGTGTATTAAAGTTGCTGAACATTTTTTTTTCTCTATTTAGGAAATTCACAATCTGTTGGTAAAAATTGTTAAAAGTTGGTAAACGTGAAACGAGAAACATTTCAGTGACAGAACTTGTTTCAAGTTTCAAGTTCGTACGATGTTCCGTTATAGAGATATTCTGTTCACACGCACGCACGCACGCACGCACGCACGCGCGCACGCACGCACACACACACACACACACAGGTTTTCCCCGGGTACGTTCCGAGGTCAAAAGTCCGAACCACACGTTCCGAGGACATCATTAATTAATCAGTTTTTCTGGAAAATATATGCATCACTGTTTTGTAAAAATTTTTTTATGCGTCCCGAATAGTCAAATTTTGAGCTATCGCAACTTTTTAAGTTTTTTGAAACTACCATACCATCTGAGGACCATAACATTTAGTCATCGAAGTGAGGACACACACAAAAAACCGTTAAAAATGATTTTCATTCACTATTTGAGGACCATAGTATTTAGCCATCGAAGTGAGGACACACACCAAAAAACCGTTAAAAATGATTTTCATTCACTATCTGAGGACCATAGTATTTGGCCATCTAAGTGAGGACACACACCAAAAACCGTTAAAAATGATTTTCATTCACTATCTGAGGACCATAGTATTTAGCCATCGCAGTGAGGACACACACCAAAAAGCCGTTAAAAATGATTTTCATTCACTATCTGAGGACCATAGTATTTAGCCATCGAAGTGAGGACACACACCAAAAAACCGTTAAAATGATTTTCATTCACTGTTAGAGGACCTTGTACTTCTTCCATCTCACCGAGGACACACACGAATTGCATTCCCGGCTACAAACCGAGGACCATAGTATTTAGCCATCGAAGTGAAGACACACACCGAAAATCTGTTAAAAATAATTTTCATGCACTATCTGAGGACCTTGTATTTCTTCCATCTCACCGAGGACACACGCAAATTGCCATTATAAAATTGCCTCCAGGCTACAAACCGTGGACCATAGTTCTACACCATTGTTTTGAGTAGGCCTACTTTAATTGTAGCAACCCACACATCGGCATTTGGTAGCTATCAGAGAAAGAAGATGACCTTGTAATGACCTTCCCGCGAATTTTAGTTGTAATTTTTTAATACAAGCATTCGCGACTGTGTTTCATCCAACGTACATAAGTCTACTACATTCGTGTATAGCCCTCTGATGTTTGCCCTTCGTTACAGAACTTTATTTTCATTTCATGTTACATCTTTTAAAGGACATAAAACTAGGAACCACAAGATTTAAAAGACAAAATCTGTTAAACTCTCTATTAACTTAATTAATGTACTTAAAAGAAAATACATGTATTAAAATAAATTAATTAGTTACTTACTGTTTATTTTTATCAAATAAACATTTTTAACAACTATAAATTTTCATACATCAAAAAAGTAACAGTTGCCATAAAAAATAACCACGTCACAATAGATGTTCAAAATACAAGCATCCAGCCGTTTTCTCATGGACTGGTAAACTCTTTCTAAGATCCCAGGTGTCTCACGTATCCTCTGAATCCCATTAATAATCCTTGTGAGCAACTCTTCTTTGGTATCCACAGGCGAGTCGTAGACAAGCGACTTTAAATGTCCCCATGAGAAAAGTCTAGAGGATTGAGGTCAGGTGACCTTGCAGGCCATGCTACTAGGGCTCCTCGTCCAATCCATCTGTTAGGGTATGCTTCATTTAGAAATTCTTTAACTCGTAATATGTAATGAGCCGGAGCCCCATCCTGTATAAACCTCATTTTGTTGCGTGTGTTTAGAGGCACATCTTCGAGTAACTCGTGCAGATTATTAATCAATAAATGTAAATAATTTTCGCCATTGAGCGTAGCAGGTAAAAAATGGATAAAAATTTTGTCACCCAGAATAGCAGCCCATACGTTTACAGAAAACTGATATTGGTGACGGTTCTCTGAAATAGCACGTGAGTTTTCAATTGGCCACATGTGAGTATTGTGGATGTTAACAATAGCCAATCTTGAAAATTTTGCTTCATCAGTAAAAAAAATGTTGCTTAAGAAATTTGGACTGATGCACCTTTCGATAAGCCATTGGCATAGCTGAACACGGGGAAAGTAATCTTTAGGCATAAGAGCCTGAACCTTTTGATAGTGACAGGAATGCAACTGCTGCTCATGCAAAACCTTTCAGACAATTGAATGACTAACACCGAAATCCATAGCTAGCTCTCTTACTTCTTCCAGGATGATTCTCTATTTCATCCAATTCGGCTGTACACGTTGTACGTGGCCATCCTGATCTACCAACTTTTTTTGGTTGTAAGGTTCCTGTCTCTCTTAACCTTCTATGAATGGAAGAAAACATTTTGTGAGACGGTAACTGTCTATTAAGAAAATGTTCCTGATAGAGGCGTCTAGCCTCTAGACTGTTGCAACGTGCGGGACCGTACATTAAATGCATATCTGCCATCTCACTTTTAGTGTAAATAATATTTATATTACCCGCCATGGTGAATGAGATGTTTTCTGCATCAAAAATTAACTGCAACAGCACACTAACTTGTATTACAGTACAGATATTTACTTAATGAAAAATGGAAAAATAACTGCTTGTAATATTTCTTTAGATTATTTACAACAATGTATTTTTTGTTATATCATATGTTTTAAATAAAACATATGATTTATTTTCTTAAATCATGTTTTAATACAAGTGTTTTCTTTTAAGTATTACATTAATTTTTTTTTTGACTTTAAACTTTATTTTTATTCACACTGTACAGAACTTAACAACTAGTGAATGAGATGAAAGGTTTATGATAGTGGAGCCAGCCCAATGGCCAATTTCGACAACATTAATTAAGTTAGTAGAGAGTTCAACAGATTTTGTCTATTTATCATGCGTTTTTTTTATTTAATTAAAAAATAATTTTTTTTAAAATAACGTTTGTCTATTATTGACTTATTTACATCATTCTCTTCGGATTTAAATTCTCTACAAGTTTTGTATAAGAATTTCTTGAGTTTATTATCCATTTAACAAAGTTCATCTGCTTCAAACCTAAAAGAAACTTGTTTTTCGGGACCAAGTTTTGCGTATTTCATCAGATATCTTAAAAATTACTGCAGCTACAGGTCTGAAACCTGTTTTGTTCAATTTTTCTGTTCATTTTACATACGATACGGTAAAATTTATGCCTAATTTAACGCCCAACAAAAATCTATAGAGCTTCGTTTCAACGGGGTAACTGAAATTCTGACGAAATCTTTCACCCTGTATAACTCGGTAACTGATGATTTTTGGACCTACGTTAATTTGAACTTTTTTTCTTCTTTTGTTGTGGTGAATCACGCCTTGAATTCTTGGACCTTTTTCAGAACGCCCTGTATATGTGTGTGTGCGCGCGCGCGCGTGTTTTTGGAGTATACAGTCGACTAGCAGCTAATTTTTGGTACAATTTGTTATTTACATTATTGCTATTTTATTTACAGTTATATTTTGTTATTGTGCATTAGGCCTAAACATGTTTCCCGTGCGAAGCCGCGCGGGGTATGTATGCTAGTTAATAATATTAATATTTAATAATTTGTAGGGTTCTTAATAATAATTTTATTATACCTATTGAACTGGTATAGAAATTATGTAACTTTTACGTTTCACTTCAAAATAAGTCTTTGTACCATAATTCATATTAAACTTTACGTACTATTATTTAGTTTATTTCAATTCACAATAAACTTTGTAGTTTGGCAAAACAGAATGTCTCTAATCATTTAAGAATGTGGGTTGCAGAAGGAAAATAAGCTGATCTTACGCAATGGGACAACTGTAAATATCCGCTAAACTCTAAACGAACCGTATATTTTACTTCCTTTCTGTAGAAGCTAAATTACATTATGTTTTATTTAAAACCAAATAAGGCAACAATGTTTTAGTAAGTACTAATCAAAGCGATTTAGGGTGCTACAATTAATTAAAGTACTTTAAAATCCGTACTATGTACGCTTTGATTAGTACTTATACGCCGTAGAATAGTTTAATCACAAATTTAGGAATCGTTTGAATCACAAAAAAAACAATAGGTAGAGCAATAAACAATATGGTAAGTTTACAATTATAATACCGATAAAACAAAAGGGAAATGCAAATGCGCCAACAGTTCCACTATTCTGAATGAAGTGATTTGCAAAGACAGAACATTATGCTTCTCCTGTATACATTACAGACTAACAGTATTGTACGAAACTTGGCATCAGTGTACTGTTAATACACACAAGGCTACATTGTACGGTTGTAACAGACGGTTCAACTGAGGACTTATTTTGAATTTTTTGTTAACTATGAGAATGGCTCGTGAGTCCTCACTTATACGACTTAAGGCAATACAATGTGTGTATGAAACTTGGCATCAGTGTACTGCTAATACACACAAGGCTACATTGTACGGTTGTAACAGACGGTTCAACTGAGGACTTATTTTGAATTTTTTGTTAACTTTGAGAATGGCTCGAGAGTCCTCGGTTATGCGGTTTAGAACAAGAACTTGTGTGTTTGGTGTGTATGACTCTCAAGTGTCAGCGCTACGTGGGAGACACACTTGGAACTAACTGTCCCTGCACACCATACTAACAGGGGACATTTTTTTTTTCTTAAAAATATATACTTTTCTGAATCGTAGGAGGCCGTAGAAGCCGAATTTCAACGTTTTACGTTCCGAGGACCATGTGTGTGTCCTCAGTCCGTTTTTAGTCCTCAGTACGTCAATGAAAATCAATACCAATGTCCCCCAATAGCCCTATTGCCAAACACACACACACACACACACAGAGGGGGTCTGAAAACGCGTAGATCCGGTGAAAACTCGATTTCGAAAAATCGACATGAAAACAATACTTTCCTAGGCAAGAGAATAATGTTAACATGTTAATGTTAACATGTTCTTTTACAGAGCCTAGTATAGCGTCAGTTAGTGATTTCTCGTGTCGAACAGAGGTTGATTTTCATCTTGCATCATTCACGTATGTTTAGAATTAGATTATATTTTCGTATTACATTGTTTACTAATGAACGATCAAACACTGGTTATATTTTTCATAATTTACATTAACAAGATAATGTCATGTGAGTGCCCACTTTAAATTTTTCTTTATATTCCTCTCTTTCATCCCCTGACCGCCTGTATCTTTCGTCTGCATAATTTTCTATTTTATTTTATCTATATCCTGTTAAAATTTTTTCCTCACAATTTCTTCTGTTTTTCCTTTTTCCTTGCTTTTCATATTTTTATTCTACTGCCAAAAACTGTCTACATTATGTTTAGATAGCTTTTTTTTGTAACACCCCTATCGCCGCCGGTAACACATACGGCAAAAATAATATAAAGCGATAGGTCGGACAGGGTGTTAACAAAACAATTTAGGAAGCACAAAAACAAACACACAGGAAATCGTTGCATGAATGGAAATAAAATCAATTATAGTAGTAAGTAAAATTTTAATTAATAACAAAATAAGAATAGAATTTAACAACAAGCGGTACAATACACTTAATCTTTAAAAGACTCAATAAATTGTTATAAATTTTGATGCAGACTAGTTATTTACTGTGGTAAACTTTCCTTTTTAGCAAACTAATAAATATTAATTATAAAGTGTAAAAAAAAAGTGTTCATACAAAGATCAATTAATAATAGCAAATTGTTGGCCAACTTTTTATATTTTTTTCTTTAGCATACTAGTAGCTTTTACAAACCCTTTCATTTATAATTCCTAGAATTTCCCCAAAACTATAAATAAAAGAAATAAAAGTAATTTACCCTTTTATCAAGGTGTAATAAAAAAATAGTAAAGATTCAAGGTTACTTTAAATTTGTCAAAAAATTTATTTTTAAGAAAAATAAATGCACCGATTCATATTAAATTTTTGATGAAAGTGAATTAATAAGTAGTTAATATTATATTATGCAGATAAAAAAATTTATTTTAATGTTCCTGTTTGCCTGTTGCTATTTATGAATTGACATGAAAATAGGCTACATTTTAAACAAGTAGTAGCCAAACACAGATTTTCCTGTCCAACACATGTAAATATCATAAAGGTTTCTATTTCGTTGGATCTCTTTAAAAAATTTTAAATGCGTCGGTTACCACGAATCACAGTAGGCTGATGTTAGAGAACTTCACATAATAAAAAAAAAAATAGTAACATACCCCATGTCGTTAACACTTAGAGTAGTGATACAGACTCACGAGCCAAACTAAGATGATCAATCACGAAGTAATATCCAAATTAGTTTCGGAAGAACGCCAGGCATCAAAATAACCAGGAAACATCCCATCAGATTACAGGATACAAGTTTGTTGAAAAATTGTCATGTTCGAGAATCGAACGTCCAAGTATTGTTTTAACAATGAATGGTGGTAGATCATTAAATTGGAGGATTCCATCTACGGACTCCGACCCTGAAGAAAAGATCGGGCGAGTGTCAATAATTAACCAAAACAACCAACGATCTTAACAACAGCACAAACTCATAAGTAATACAAGTAAATTAAAAAAACTAGGTTAAGTAATTTAAAGAAAAGAGAATTTCTACGAGTTGAAATACAATTACAAAACTTTAAAAGATCTAGACAAAATACAATTAAGCAATTATTATTGCAAAAATAATTTCCCAATTAGAAAACATAATATCGTTTACAAATAAAATAATCAAAATCAAATTTAGTTTTAGTTGGATAGAACTCGTTTCCAGCAATCAGAAGCAAGCCCAGACACAGCGTAGCTTACTTTTACAAAACATGATTTTAAACAGCTCGTAACAAAATTCTCAACTCTTGGAATACTAAGAAATGAAAATTAGCTTACCATTTCAATCAATGGGCGGAAGAAATACTTTATCCAAAAGTATTAAAAATAATAAAATTCAAGTAAAATTACTACATGACTCCTGCACTTTACACGGTGATACAACGTCAGAGAGTGTCGCCAGTCAAACTCATGGAGGCAGCTCATCACGAGGGGCAAACGCAGTTCCTAGAAAAAGTAGAGCGCGCCACCGGACGGCAAGTTAATAAACGTCGCCCGCAAATACGAGTAAAATGGAAACCAAAACCATAAACTACGCCAACAAAACCCTAAAATAAGTAACAATCTGAAATCAGATGTTACATTTTATAGAGAATGATAGAAACGTTTGCAGTAATATTTTTTTGTTATTAACGCTATAATGTTAATAAAATATTTAATGGAAGCCGCAAGCGTTTAAGAGACTCACCATGTGTATGACATTACTTACCCCCAGACACATGTGCTGTAAATGAGTACTAACCTACTAAATAACTTTACCATGTAAACACGTCAAAAGTATAACAAGATATGTCACACTTAATTGAAAAAATAATTAATATACATTAAATTTCTAGTTAATGTTCTGCAAACTTAACCGTCACTTTCTTGCAACAGTTTAACCATCTTCTGTGATGTGGTAACATGCAGAAACAACAGAAGATGTTTCGTATGTATTCTGTCAGATTCCATAAATGATTATTTTTATAATTTCTCTTGTCCTTTACAGATATATTATAGCGAAGTTGTATAGATTTTTCGAGTTCGAGTTTTAACCGAAAATACATCTTTTAAGGCCCACAAACCCAAAAAACCACGTTTTTAACAATTGGTCTGTGTGTGAACAAAATATCTCAAGAACGGAACACCGTACAAAGTTGAGACTTAAAATTTAAGTTATGTACCACTTAGAAATTTGACACGAATATTTTCATCAAAATCGGTCTACCGGAAGTAGTAATTCATTCGTTAGATTTGTCACTTTTTTGAAAAAAATGACATACCATTTTTTTAAAATCATCTCATTTGATACATGTTTTACTGTTTACAAGAAAAGATAAGCGCCATGTCTGATGAAATTATTGTGGAAACTGTGCTCTCGTGGTAACAGGTTTTTTTTTTAAGATTACGTCCTTAAAATGAATTTTAGGGCAAAAGCGTTTATAATAAAAATTGGAGGAAATTAAACCTTTCATTCCCAATGTAAACTGCAGTACATTATTTGATTGGAACTACTTCTTATTCACATCAGACCAATGTATACTGTAGTTTACCTCTATCCGTTCATAATAATGCCAACAGATCTCAGCTGGACAAGTTAATATTTATAACCTGCTACTTTGTATAGTGCTTCCTCACCTATTTTTCAGCGTAATGAAAACTTGACCGATACTACTGTGTGAAAGAACGTTTTAAATTATTATTTCTTAAAATTAAGTACAGATTATATTCCAATAGCTATTTGTTTATAGATTAATTTAACTTCTTTTATTATATTTTATTGAATATTCTTTCTGTATTCAGTTTGTAAGTTCCATTTAAACTGGGGTTTACATTGGTCGTTTATGTTATGTATGTTACATTACGAAATGTACAAAACTTCGTTATGATGACATTGGCGCAATGCAACCACTCAATATAGAAATTTAAATACATATCTAAATATATCTGCAAGTATTTTTCTATTTCAAAATTAATATACCCTTATTTTTCCAGGATGGATAATTATACATGTAACGAAGCGGTATAAACCCCCGTTTTGGGATGAGTCAGAATTTGAGGAATCTGATGAAAAAGAAATTATAGTTATATAATTATATAAAAAGAAGGCATAGAAGACAAAATTTTAGATTGTAAAATGACTTTTAACAGTATATTGGAGTCAATCTCGAAACTAAAAGAATAATGAAAATCTTGTTTTTCAATATTTGATAAAAATAGGCCTATTATATATTTCTTTTACTTGCACTTATTTATAATGTAATGTATTAATAATTACAATTTCATTGTTTTTAATTCTAGAGTGTCAGGGAAAAACAGTACAAGTCATGAAATGGCTAGAGTGAGATAATTCAGTATTCTAAAATTTCAAATTTTTCTATTCAATATTTTAAAGAGAAGACATTTATTGTACTCCATCCAAAAATCATTTAGAGTAATTAGAGTTGGTAAAATCTTCTGCATATGAACAAGGAGAATGGAGGAGAAAACACAACAAGGAAATTAGGGACCTCTACAGTAACCCAGACATTGTAAGTGAAATAAAATGTAGGAGAATGCGATGGGCTGGGCACGTGCTAAGAAGAGGAGAAGAGTCCAACCTGAAGAAAATATTAGACCCCAACCTCACAGGAAGGCGCCCCCGGGGAAGACCTAGACAAAGATGGTGGAAGCAGGTTAAGTCCGACATGGAGAGACTGGGAGCTACAGAGAGAGATGCTGAAGATCGAGCGACATGGAGGCTTTTTGTTGGTGCGGCTAAATATCAACTCCGATATAGATGGCCATGGGAGTAAGAGTAAGTAAAATCTTCTGCAGGTGATAGTCGGTCAGATTTTGCGGTGTGTCTTCCATGTGCCTTAGTTAAGTTAAGCTTGTGCTCTACTGAACTGAAAAAGAGAGCTTTCAACTGGAGGCTTACAAATTGTAGCTCTAAAATCGGATGGACTAATGTGATCCACCTTTATTACATTGAAGTAACTTTAGAATGCATGATGCCTCTTTAACAGAACTATCTGCAGTCAGAAATCCACCATTGCTTAACATTGCGCATACAGGTTTTCGGATTCTGACGAGTTTGTACCGACATACACAAAATAATCAGAGCCTACTGGAAGCCTTGTCAACGATATGATGAGAATAAACACTGGATGGCCTACAGTGAAAGAATGCCAAGAGTGTTGGCTGCAAAAAGAGATTCCAGAAAAATCTAAAGTTACTTCACAAGGCCAAAAATGGTCGTAAACTAGAAATAAAATAAAGATTTTTGTATCAAAACCTTAAGAAAACCGAACATTTTTGTGGTATACAAATATTTAATCATTTAAAAAATTAAAGTGAATAAACAAAAAAGGCTTTCTATTCTTCTAAAAAATTTAATTATTTGACTTGTACTCGTTTTACTCAGCACCCTAGAAATGTCAAAATCAATAAATTTACTTTTTTAGTAAATTCACTTTAATATAATATATTAAAAAAACAGATATGTTTGCGATGTAAGAGGTATTATTCTGTACCTCTTCCATCACAACCATATCTGCACATTGTAAACCTCAGTTTACAATAATTTTATTTTTTACTGAGTTAATTATTTTTGTTTTTTTATGTGTTATATATTATTTGGGGATTATTAAAATAAAAAATAACAGGAAATACTTTTTTTCTGATGGAACATAATTCGGGAATGAAAGATTTAAAACTCCTGCAACTTTTACGTTAAATGGTTTTTTTACAAACCTTAGTTTAGTGTCAATTAATTGTCGGTTATTTTCTTTATTTTTCATCATTAAATTTGGTAAAAAATTAAATATTAAATTAAATTCTAAATTAAATTATAATCTATAAATTCTAATTAAATTCTTAATTCTATATTAAATTAAATTTAAAACCCACCGGGTTGGTCTAGAGGTAAAGTCGTCGCCAAAATCAGCTGTTTAACAGCTGATTTTCGGAGACGAAGGTTCCTGGTTCGAATCCTAGTAAAGGTAGTTACTTTTATACGGATTTGAATACTAGACAGTGGTTACCGGTGTACTTTGATGGTTGGGTTTCAATTAACCATACTCTCTCAGGAATGGTCGGCCTGGGTCTGTACAAGACTACACCTCATTTACGCGTCATACACATCATCCTCATCTCATTGGGTCATGGGGTTGCTTATTGTTCTGAATTGAACAGATTGCAACGTACAAAAATTAGGGATATATAAAAAATAATAAATTAAATTCAGGTCATGTGAGTTTCACATCTGATTTTGTTTGTTTTTTTTTTTTTTTTATTTATTGCTTCATACGAACAGATGGTAAATTTTTTGCAGTAAAGAAAACAGTATCAGTGATATTGCTGAGTATTCAATGGGTGAGTTAATTCACACGGATCAGCTTGTAAATTTAATTTTAAATAAACCTAGATCAAAATAAGTGAAAAAAATCGTTCCATGTGTATCTAGAGAAATTTAATATTATATTTGTATGTAAATCATAAAATACGTCGTCAAAGACAAGATATACAAAAGAAAAATTTTAAAATATCAATAAAGAGAGAAAACAAAATTTACTTGTAAATATTCGTTGTATTTTAGGAATTATATTGCGAATCGTTTCTTTTTTGCTTTCCCGCATTTCGTTAAATCAGTCTGTGCCAGTTAGAGCGAATCCTCAAAGGAAAAGTGAAAACCGCTTTGACGTCCCCTATGCATATCCATCAATATTTTCAAACAAAAAATAAAAGCAAGAAACAAAGAATGGGATATTCAAAAAACCGTACGTGGGTCTATTGATTTGATCTATAGGTTGTATACAAAGTATCAACAATTTTTTGTTAACATTTCAACGTGTTTCATTATTGGAAAACAATTTTTCTCTCCTTATTTTCTTTCTTTTTTCTCAGTCACTCTTACTTTTTTTCTTTACATCTATTATTTTCATTCTTCCGATTTCACTTTATTGTTATATTTGTCCTCTTTCTCTTCTTTCCTTCTCTTCCTTATCACCTTTTTTATCTCTTGGTCCAAATTCTTCCCGCAAAGTACTTCTTCTTATCCATATCTACTTCTATCTCGCGCTTCTTTTTCTTTTTATATATAAATTTCTCCTGATTCTTCTCCATCTACCCTTCGTTATCCCCTTTTTATAGTTACTAATTTCTTCTCCTCGTCCTCCTTTTCTTAATCTCCTCCTTTGCTTGTCTGTTTCTTCTTCTTCCCCATTTTCTTCTACTTATTCTTCTCTTTCTTTTCCCCTTTATCTCCTTATTCTTATTCAACACATCCTTTTGAAACTCTTTCTTTCTTCTCCAGTTCTTCCTACTACTTCTTCTTTTTCTTCTGCCTCTCCTTCGACTTATTATTTGGCTCCTTTTCCTACGAAACAACGACCTCCACAGAGACCGACGAATGAACATCGTCTCTAACAAAATCCAGACGTTTCACACACAAGCACGAGAAAAAACTTCACGACGTTTAAGTAATCCAGTTGCTTGACAACGATGATCTGGTGCAACGGTTGAAAAGAAAGAATCCATTTGAGCTCGTGTAGTCAGTGTTTGAAAGCAGAAAATGTTATTGCACTATTAGCATTATATTCCGACTAACAAAAGACTGCAGATGAAGGTGGAGCGCAGTGGCTTTGAACACAGCACAGAGCCAATTGACTTTCAGCAACCGTATCCTGCGTTGTCACGTTGTGGTCCCGCTGTTCACGTTACTAAACCACAGTTCACGTTACTAAAAGTTTCGGATTCATTCTTCTTGAACGGTCATACAAAATATTTGAAATCTGTTGATCCAAAAATTGAAGAATTAAACAGCAAACCGAGACGAAGCTTTCAGTGCAAGTTTCATGTCAGTAGGTTAAGGGAATCCCAACTTATTTCTAGATTAAGTTTGTTTTTTTTTCAAATATTACATTAGATTAATATAATTTGCCATTTTTAAACAATTATTTGACTAAATAAAATAATTATACAAAACATGCACGCTAACATTAAAAATATCACGTGTTTAATAGTCTTTGCAAAAGCTACCTTATTGGTCTTGTTTCTTTGAAACAATCGTTTGTATATGATTAGTAATTAAGCAATATGGATGTGTAGTAGTAATTTTACACTTAACGTCGTTAAATTTATTTATCATAAAATATAATACCTAAATAAAAGAAGTATAAATTCGTTCTATCGATTCAAGAAAATTACGAATAAGCCTATAGTGCCTACGTTTATTTTGGAGAGTTATTTATGAGCAGAAAAACAAAAGAGATGTAAAATATCAACAAACAATGAATAGTCATAACACTATTAATATGCTGTTAATGTTATGAGTGTCTAATGTATTGAGTCCAGATGCCCATATATGACAATGTTAACGGTTCTACCTTTTTCTTAAGAGCTATTGACTAAACTTGATATAGCCTACTATGTATTAAATTAAAATTCACAAGGTTTACATAGTTAAATTGATGCATAGTTTATTTATTTTAAGTCGCATCAACATCTTGGTTATTAGCAACTACTTTGGGCTATAATACATTGTTTTTGACACTTAATAATTATTTCTAGACTCGTCGGGAATCGAGCCCGGTACCTGGTAGGCTAGCGCTCTAAGCACTACACCACACGGGCGGCCTAATAATTTATTTTATTTTAATAAAAACTGTATTCGTATTGCAACAAAAATGTTATAGGCCGTAAACATATATTATTAACGTTGATTGTAAAGTTTTAAGGGAATCCCCTTTAAGTACCATCTACATACGAGCACCTTCCGTGGCTGACTGACAAAAAGCCAGCTGGAGCGATGGAACGGAGTGTGACAGCGAAGCGGCAACCTCACACCCGACCTTGGCTGTTATTGGCTAGATCTCATCCGCAATGTTACAGTAATTCTATTATAGTGTTGAATTTAAGTGCACAATATAAGTTTAGGGGACATACTGAGGTTATTAAACCTAATTACCCAAGTTCAGCTGAGCTCTCTGTAGTAATATTGTTAAGATTAGCAATTTAAGTTAATAGACGTCAGTTTAATAAGTAATAAAATTACTCATTAGTCTTAAGACAAGTTCATAATATACATACATACAAAATAATCTGATTGAAACACTCACACAACTTTCTCTTGCCAATGTAAATTATGGACAATATAACCTACGTTTTTTTATTAGTAAGCAATGTAACATGAGAAACATAACCTAAGTTTAACCATAGTGAACAACGAAAAATGAAATTAACCTTTGTAAAACGTAAAAATACGGGAAATTACTAACTGACGCTAAACTCTGTAGTGTTGACAAATTGCTTGAAATGAAATTTGTAATTATTTTTATTTCCTATAACTTCAATTATAATTTTTTGTCGTAAACTCCATGTACTAAAGCCCCAATATTAGAAATACTATTATTCTACTCATTTCGATAAAAAAAATACAGAAAATCACTAATTTTGATGTTAAACTGGTAATTGACGTAAAAAAGTCGTACAAAAAATATGTATAAAATGAAAACTGTAGATTTGTAAAAGTTCTGTAACTTCATTGTACACTTCTGAACTAAAGTAAATATTAAGGCGTCAATCTTAAAAATAAAGCCACCTTTTCCTATGAGAGCACGGGCCACCTACCAAGAATTTCAGGAAACATGGCTTTTACCTTTTTACGTAGAGCTTTAAAAATTTAGCATATGAAACGACTTTAAAAAAACCGGAAAAGCCATTTTTGAGAATTACGTAAGAAAGTGAAAAATTGCACGAATAAACCACTAATTCCGGTTGACCGATTTTGATGAAAATATTTGTGTCGGATCCGGTTCTGGTATATAACTTAAATTCCAAGTTACAGCTTCGTACGCTATTTAGTTCTTGAGATATTTTGTTAACACACAAACAACTAGACACACACACATACAAGTCGCTAGAGGCATATTCTTTGGGTTCAGGGGGTCTGAAAAATTGTATACCCTGTGAAAACTCGATTTCGAAAAATCGATATAAAAACAATACTTTCCTTCTTTGTACATGCATATAGCACAAGAGAATGTAAAAATTAACCCTGTAAAAATAAAAGTGGAAACATTACTCCGTGTTAATGACATAACTCAGCGCTGTATAATCTACTTAAATACCAAAAAATCAAGCAAGTAAACATCTTTTTCATGTTTACCCGTCTAAAAATATTAAAAGATATTTCATAATTAATTTTTGAAAAAGTGAAAGATGTAATAGTTGTACAGATAGGCTTACTTTATTTTTGCTTACATAAAATTTAGAATTTCATTAAACGAAACGCTGATGATGGTTGTTATTACTGTATTTTTTCAGAATAAAGAACAAATTTTTTTGACTTAATATCGTGTTTTAAATTAAAATCCTCTAATGTGAATACCTATCTTCGTGTCAAGTCACTTTTATTTACATTTTTTATGTTCTCTTTAATTTTTTATTTTCCTCCCTTTTACTCAAATTTATTTCTTGCTTCCAGAGTAAAACTGCCTACACAAATATTCAAAAATATTATTTCGTAGATATACGAGGTGTGGCTATTAAATAACGAGACTGACGTTGTAAACAATTTAATTTTTATTTTATACATAATTACTTATTGTCACCTTCAATATACACTCCTTCTCTACCCCTACAACGCTCCATGCGAATTTCCATTGTTGGAAACAGTGCTGCAAGTCATCTTCTGTCAGCTCCTTCAGGAGACGTGCCGCTTTCTCTTGTACATCTTCCAGACTCAAATCTTATCCCTTTTAAAACAGATTTCACCTTAGGGAACAGGTAGAAGTCACATTGTGCATGATCTGGTGAATAAGGTGGATGTTCTAACACTTAAATGCAGTACTTGACTAGGGACCTCTTGACAGATAACGCGGAAATGAGGTGGCGCATTGTCTTGGTGGAGAACCCATGATTTGTCCTTTCACATTTCGGGGCGTTTTTCCTTACTCTTTGACGTCGTTTAGAAAGTACCTCAAGGTAGTAATATTAATTAATTGTTTGACCTTCAGGAACCCAGTGAAGGTACACAATTCCATAGATATCAAAAGTACAATCATCATTGCTTTAAATATTAACTTGCTCATTCGAGCTTTTTTAGCTCTTGGCAAAGTTCGGCTCTTCCAGTGTATGGATTGGCGCTCCGTTTCCGGATCTTAAGTAAAAAACCACGTTTCATTACATGTTATTACCGTTTCCAAAAAATTTGGGTCATTTTCAATTTCGCGTACAAAGTATCAGTACAAACATTTTTGCGAGCTTAATTTCAAACATTTTTGAGCGGCACGTGTCCGGAAGGAGCTGACAGAAGATGACTTCCAGCACTGTTCCCGACAATGGAAAATTCGCATGGAGCGTTGTAAGGATAGAGAAGGAGTGTATATTGAAGGTGACAATAACTGATTATGTATAAAATAAAAATACATTTTTTCAACGTCAGTCTCGTTATTTAATAGCTACACCTCGTATTTGTTATTAATATTATTTTTATTCCTCCTTCATATATTCACATTTATATTAATAAATCTGATGTAAACTATTTATACAATTTTCTCTTGTCAAAGTTAGTAATAAATCGCAACCTAATTTTAATTATGAGAGAATGATGTTAATACATACAAACCAACCTGGTCGGAATCTGACATTGATGAGCAAAATACAAAAAATCACTGATAATTGACGGTAATTTTCACTTTATCTTGCCCTATATTATAATATAGGGAAGGAAAGTAGGTCTATTGTTTTTATATAAATTTTTCAAAATCGAGTTTTCACAAGAATATACGTTTTCAGACCCCCTGAACCCAAAAATCATGTTCTTAGCGATTAGTCGATGTATGAACAAAATATTCCAAGAATAAAGTAGCGTACGAAGTTGAAACTTGGAACTGAATTTACCAGTAGCAAATCAAACTGGAATATTTTCAAAGATATCGGTTAACCGGAAGTTGTAGTTTGTTGGTGCAATTTTTCACTTTTTGCGATTTTCGCAGTAAAGGCTCATACTATTTTTAAAAATTCGCTTCATTTACTACACATTTATGCTCTACAAGATCTGGTAAGCGTCACATCTGCCAAAATTCTTGGAAACCTTATGCTCTTGTAGAAAGAAATATCTCCTTTTTTTAATATTGCACCCTTAATTTTCATTTTAAGGTCAAATGTAGGCCTATTAAATTAAAGTTGTGGACGATTAAGAAACCTACAACTTTTAATTCTAAAATATTTTTCTATAACGCTTAGATCACTTCAATTAACAGTGTCAATTAGTGATTTTCTGTATTTTTCTTATAAAAATCGGTAAAAAATGGGTTTTTTTAAGATTGTAATCTTAAAAAATCCCATTTTTTTACCGATTTATTCTATGCACGACAAAAATGTATATGCCTATAACCAAAGGTATAGGAAATAAAAAATTCTACAACTTTAATTGAAACATTACTTTTAGGGGCCTAGTTTAGCGTAAGTTAGTGATTTTTTTCGTATTTTGTATTTTACGTTAGTTTTTCACACCAGATTTTTATAACACTATAAATGCATGTAATCTAGAAACGATCTTTTCCGTTTTAAAACACCCGTTATTACATTTATAGAGAATGAGATAGCAAAAAATATGTAATTTTTATCCTAATTAGCGATGTAAGGATATATTCTGTAAATTTGTTTACCGGAGTTTTCATAATTATTTAAAAAATATTATTAGACATTTCTGAAATTTAATGTATGTTAATGGATTAAACAAAGATTTGGTAAACGTCATCAAAAACTTTTTTTTTGGCCGGCTCGTTATTATCTAATTAATGTTCTCAACAAAATTTCTGGTTAGAAAATTACAAAGCAAATGACGTTATTTTCCTTCTTGATTATTTCCCTCGTTTATGTTTTCTTCTCCCTTTTACTCTAATCCATTAGCTGCATTCTTTTAAGTTGCTCCTCGTTTCATTCGAATAAATTTCCATATTGCATTATAACTGTTCTAATGATTATGTTGTTCAAATGACATTCCGTACCAAGAATGATAACTCTGTATCCTAAGGTTATTACTTGTCGTTAACCTGTTTACATTATTAATTGTTTTATGCCCTATATGAATGTATAAAAGTAAACACCCTCAAGACAAGCCAAGATTAGAAATTATAATTCTGTAATAAAACCTGTTTGTCTGTACACGAATAGGTGCCTTAGACTGACCGGGAAGACTGGTCTTAGTGAAGGAGAGATATTTGGAAGAAAGATCCTCCGCAAGATAATGGGTCCGAAGATAGTAGACAGACATTATAGGTTGTTGTTGTTGTTATTGTTTAGGTCATCAGCCGAAAGGCTGGTTTGAAATTACTTTCAGAGGAGATAACTCTGATTAGTGTCTTTTACACCTCTACCTCTTCTGTTCTTAAATGATTCAGTCATATAATTTGTTGACCATGTGGTAAGATTATATATTTGTATTCCTAATTTTTGGGTACGTTGCAATCTGTTCAATTTAGAACAATAAGCAACCCCATGACCCAATGAGATGAGGATGATGTGTATGACGTGTAAATGAGGTGTAGTCTTGTGCAGACCCAGGCCGACCATTCCTGAGAGAGTATGGTTAATTAAACCCCAACCATCAAAGTACACTGGTAACCACTGTCTAGCATTCAAATCCGTATAAAAGTAACTACCTTTACTATAATTTGAACCAGGAACCTTCGTCTCCGAAAATCAGCTGTTAAACAGCTGATTTTGGCGACGACTTTACCTCTAGACCAACCCGGTGGGTCATGTGGTAAGAAACAGAAATATTTGAGTAGCCTAGTTACAAAGATGGCCAATTCTATTTTTCAAAATTTTTCAGGAGAGCAGAAAAACTGGTTCGCATAATATTATTTATTTCTGTCACCGGACTTTTTTTTGATAGATATATTGTAATCTAAAAAACCATAAACCACAGTTATTTTGGTTTTATGAGTTGAATTAAAGAAGAAAATTGCAAATGAATTATGGAGTTGGCTGTGTTTGTAACCTTTGGGAGTTGGCCTACTGTGGAACTAAGATAGGCCTACGATTTTCAGACTGTTAGGAGTAATACAATTTTAAGGGAAAGAATAAAAACGCTATAATACGTAACTTACTAATAATATAGTTAGTAACGTGTAAAGTTACTTATTACAAAAAAATCAACAAATTTGTCTTTTTTCAGCTTTTATTTGTTATCGGGAACTGTACATCATTGAAGACTACCCAATTTGATCGCTGCTTTGCTGTATTATTTGACATGAATTAGGCATGAGTTTGGAGAGGGACCCCCAGTAGAGTTTGTTCGTGAATGGCTGTCAGCTGGTCACCATAAAAAATCGCTTGCTAAACCGGTGTTACTTAACAAATAATAGCGACTTACTGCCAGCTGATTGACTAGGCTGGTCCGGAGGCCAGGTTAACAAATTTGACAAAAGTTTTTAACAATAACCTATAAACTTTTATCAAAATTAATTTACTAATACACAATTCAGTTTGACAATGTCAAATTATAAACTCTTGTATGCATAATTTTATTTGATTTCTAAATGGGTAATGTCAAATTTAAATGTATTGTGAATTAATTTCAATAACGTCATTGCACTCGTCAGCAGGCATATTCTCACACTCACAAGTCAGGGCTTCATCTAGAAATTTGTGTTTTGTGTCTATAATTTTTTTAAGCCATAGAAACTTTTCCAGTTCATTCCCTTTTTCTCCAAAATGTTTTTAACATAACTCTTGTACATCCTTGATTTTCGACGGCTTCACTTTAACTCTTATGATTAGCTCTATCTAATGAATTATGATCATATGTTTTTTGCCGTTCTTTGTTACTGACAAAAATTGTGCAACTTCAAAGCTGTAATATTTTTTTCTCTACTTGCAGAGAAGGAACAGGGTTTTTTACTAAAACCGAGTTTTCGAACTTACAAAATGTGGAAGTGGAGTCCAGCTGGATCTTTGACAATTATTTCGCTTAAGCTTCCCAGTCACAGTTAATCCAGTCGGTTCCTAAAATTTTGAGAGAACCACAGTTTTCTAAAACTTCATGGCACTCTTCAAACTGATTTATTGTCTCCATTTTCTTCAAGTCCCTTTCAATTAATCCAAATACTCTGTCATTGGGCATATAAGAGTGACCAGTAACAGGGAAAACAATTTCCGATTTTTTATATTTGAAGGAGCACGGGCCAAAATGCAAGCCACATTGTCAGAATAGTAGTATTTTTGCTTTGTCTTTGGTACCCGTCACCAACTAAGCAGATTATATGAATGTCATTAAGAGCTCCAAAAACTTGTAAGAAAATTAACACAAACAGGAATTTATACAATGGAACTTTCACATTTAAGTCAATAACAATCGCATGAGGCTTTGCGGCTGTCACTTGACTAGATCTGAAGCTCTCATTGGTTCAGCACGGAGTTGGCCGATATTTTAACCAGGCTGCTTTGAAGTTGGCCGTTTATGAAACTAAGCTCAGTTTTTAAATGTCAATTTTGATAAAAATGGAGTTTGCCGTTTTTGAAACTAGGCTACTCAATTTATTTTACCCCTGCAACGAACAGATTGAGTGTAAATAATTTGACACTCCACCTGTCTGTTATTGGCAACAGTATACGTTAAGAGGTCGAGAACAAAGAAAATGAACGATTAGAAAAAGATAACTAAAATTTTACAGACACCTGTATAAAATCAATGAACCGTTGCCAAAGAAAAAGTTAAAACACTAAACAATAGACCTAAGGTGGCGAATAAACGGTTCAAAGAAGGCTGGTAAGGATATTAAGAAAACCAAAACAAACCGAGAAAACTTAATGAACTTGACCAAATTCAGACAACTAATTACGGAACTTGAAGGTTTCCTTGAAGAGCAAATACAGAACACTGGTTGGACAGATAAGATGAAAAGGCTACAATGAGCGATTGTTGAGAATGTGGACTGCAAAAAGCGCTTCCAGAAACGTTTAAAGTCATCAAACGTGGTTTAAAATTGGCCTCATACGATCAAAAATGAATGAACAGGGAAGGTAAGTTTTCTTATCGAATTGTCGAAATTGAGTTTTCTCCGAAAATACACGTTTTTAGGTCCCTTGAACTTAAAGACCATGTTTTTACTGATTGATCTGTGTGTGTATGTGTAAACTAAACATTTGAACAACGGAATATTATGCGATGTTGAAATTTGTATTTAGTTTAGTTCCACTAGGAAACCCTAGACGGGAATTGAACCAGAGATCTCCACATTGTAGTCTAGCCTACTAACTCTACACAACAGACGCCGTCTGTAAATTTTAAATTTGTTAAACAGGCACTATGATTCATTTGAATTCGTTCTCGTATTGAGTCACTAAACATGTTTTTGTTATAAATTTTTGTGGTTTAAGGAAATCCTCAAATACTGAAATTTCTGAGTTCCATGAAATATTTTCTTTACCACGAACAATTAAAGGGAAACTCGATTTATATTGTAACATTAGGCTATAAATGGTTAAGGTGAGACAACATTAGGTGAGACCGGGTATTATATGGAAAAAATATATTTTGTAACTAGCTACCTGTGAAGGGATGGAGTGTCAGTGTAATATTAGGAAAATTGACTCTTATTGTCATATCTTGTATTCTTTTGTGATTTAAGTTTTACACAAATTGTTCTCTAATCTTTTTATTTATGTATGTATACCCGTAGTAATTTGTTTCCAAATTTCTCCGAATTCCTTTATTTCGTTCGTTCTTTCTCGTACCAAATTTGCTTTGAAATTATTGCTTTAAGTATTTAGAATAAAGGTTTCGTATTATATTATTTGTTTATTACCACATTTTTTTTTAATTCTTTCTAGATACCTAATAGGGTTAGCTCATTTTGTTGGGTTCTTATTTTTGTTGTATTCAGTCAGTTCAAGTTGTTGTTGGAATTTTTACGTTAAGAATAGGTGCGTGGTGTACACTTTGGGGCTGGTCGTAGGTATAAGGTAATTTTTACTTTCTCTTGCCTATATGAATATATAAGAAGGAAAGTATTGTTTTCATGTCGATTTTTCGAAATCGAGTTTTCACCGGATCTATACGTTTTCAGACCCCCTGAACCCAAAAAACATGTTTTTAGCGATTGGTCTGTGTGTCTGTGTGTCTGTGTGTGTGTGTGTGTGTGTGTGTGTGTGTGTCTGTGTGTGAACAGAATATCTCAAGAACGGAACATCGTACGAACTTGAAACTTGAAACTTAAGTTAAGTACCACTACCGGACGCGACACGAACATTTTCATCAAAATCGGTCAACCGGAAGTAGTAGTTTATTCGTATAATTTTTCAGTTTTTTGCGATTTTCTCAAAAACCGGTCCTACGATTTTTTTTAAAATCGCCTATTTTACTTAATTTTTTATTCTCTACAAGATAGGGTAGGCGCCATGTTTGCTGAAATTCTCGGTGAGGCTGTTTTCACGTATAAACGTTGTTTTTTTAAGATTACGGCTTTAATATAAATTTTAGCGCAAAAACTTATATAATAAAAGTTGTAGAGAAATTAAAAACCTACAACTTTTGTTTCTAACATTTTTTTGTATAACGCTTAGTTTAGCGGTAATTAGCGATTTTCTGTTTTTTTTCTCACGAAAACGTGAGAAAAATCGATTTTTTTAACATTTCGGTCTTAGTATGCATTTTACGACAAAAGTGTATATAATTAAATTTATAGAAAATTAAAAAATCTACAACTTTTTCTTAGAGCATTTTTCTCTACAGAGCCTAGTTTAGCGTGAAAGCGTGATTTTCCGTATTTTTAAGCCAAACTGAGTTCGATTGTCATTTTGCGTCATTCACTCATGATTAAAATAAGGTTATGTTTTTGAGGTTAGTTTTTGTTCATTTCTAATGTTTTAATACTAATGTTAGGGTTATTGTTAATTATTTGCATTGGCAAGAGAAAGTTGTGTGAGTGTTTCACACCAGATTTTTAAATGTAAAATTATTGTTACTTTTAGTTTAGTTAAAGCTGTACGTTTTTGTAGATAATTTATTTAAGTTACTCCATATAATTTGTTGAAGTTTAATAATTTAATTGTGGCAGTAAATATTTGTTTTAAGTTGAAGGGAGTTTCTTTATTATTTATTGTAATACTCAGATCCGGAATGAACCTACGTTTAGGTGTTACAATATTATCTTCAGTCAAAATCGTGTATTGTTTGCTCTCATTTACTACAAGATCAACAAGGGTAGAAATTCATGGATGACCTAGCATTACTGTTTGGTTATATCAGTGCATATTTCAATACAATCATTTTTATTTATTGATTATGTAAATTTGTTGGACACACACAAACATGAAGCAAGATCTAAATCGAATTAGTCATTAGGAACGTTCAATTTAGACTCCAACAATGGATGTCACTTGTTGACAGTTGTACGTAATTCAAACGTTATCATCCGGATTTTAAGTGAAATTAATGATACGTACAAACCAAGCCAGCTAAATTTATAATTCATATTCTGGTCTACTATCCGTAATGCACTGCTTTTGTAATTACCTTATTCATAAATATGTCAATCCAACCGATCCAAAATTAGTTATAAACTCATTCTCCATAAATATGAGTTATTTATATTTTCTGTTATTTATATCTATTTGTAACTCCATTTGTCAGTGATATTTTACACATGGCACATGCTTATTGTGATTAGAAATCTGTCCTGTAGTTATTCGCTCAAGTAATGCTTTTGAAGTAAAACATTATTTATTACACAAGTTTAATTACATATTGCTGTATCATAAGATTTCCTTTTGATCATAACAAGCAGTTGGAATGTTTAATTATTTGCACTCAATCTGCCCGTTCCAGGGCTACAAAAATTGTTCTGTTTCTTTTTACACGGTCAGCCAATTGTGTGGATGAAGCATTTAAGAACAGATGAGGGAGAGGTGTAAAAGACACCTAGAGGTTAGGGTTCCATTATGAAGGATAGGTTATTCTGTCCTTTAGCTATTTTTTACCATACGGTGGCATTTTTGTCCCTTACTTTCAATTTTTAATATCAAGTGGCATATCGAAAAATACAGTTAGTTGTCTGGTTGGCATTACCGATTTGACTTAGAGAAAAATAACTCTTCTTTCGAAGTGTGATAATGTGCCGCTGCAACTGGGCCACTTTATCCGCATCGGCACCTGGCAAACGTTGACAGTTTGGAGTTTTCCGCCTGATGGAAAATTCATGTGTTGCACCCAACCTCAGCTTGCCTTAAAGTCTTCTATGTTCACCTCTTTCACGATTTCAATAGCTTTTAATTGACACATTTCTGTTGACACTGCATAAACGAGTTGTTTGTTTTCGTTTTACGTAGTCCCGCTACCGTTCTTCAACTTCCACATAGGCTACTTTGCCTGAATTCTACGAAATGCCATACTCTTTCGCGAACAATCCTATAGTTGGTCCTTATTTTTTTATCCAGTCTCGAATACATGATTCAGATAGATTGTATTTTCTACCTACTGCACGATTCTCTGCAAGTTCAGAAATTCGTAGAAATAAGGGACTGACGGAGCACAACAAACATCCGCTGTAGATAAGTCATATTATACGACCAATTGGACGGCTTTGTCTTCTTGTACATGATGTAATTTCCTCGTACTTAGCGCTTACCCGATCTTGTAAAATGGCCGGCGTTTTTTCTAAATTAGATTAAATCGTGTAAGCCACGCACCTTATTTTTGGGCTTCAACTTCAGGTATAAAATGTGCGCAGCATACACGGCTAAATACGGTTATAGGTTTCCTCAGACGCTGACATATTAATGTGTTCCTCCCATTGAAGCAAAAAATCGACTGTTATTTCTAAGAAACTTATTTTCCTTGGTTATTTTACGGCATCTGTAACTGGTAAATTCTGAGATGCTATGAATTATTAAATGTTGAAGTTCTAGCTAGGTTTTTGAACGTGGAGAAAAAAAAACACAAAAATGGGTCTTCTCCACGTTCATAGAAAACTAATTTTTATCCAGCCAACTCTCAACAACTTTTAGTTCCATCTCTGCTCTTCCTTTAGTGTTGTATTCCAGTCTGGTCCCACAAGTAGTAGTACAGTATCGTCTGCAAAAGTTATTTTGTTACAGTAATTTCATTGAATGAGTATCCTAATATATTAACTACAATAGGTTGTCTTCTACAATTTGCATAGTATGAGAATATAATGTGTCTTAAACTTATTTTATTCCCACCGTAATTTTACGTCATAACTTATACAATAACCACAAACAACTCATCTAGATTGTGAGTACTATGTATCATTCAATGTTTTTGATGAGGTTCTTGCGGTAAGCAACGCATAAGGTAACATTGTTACAAGGCCTACATTAATACATTGTAATGAATGAGCAAAGTTTGGTCATATTCATGAACATCTTACGTGCCTCTAAGAGCATGGATTCCCTACAAAAGGATGTTTGTGGTTAAATTATAAGAGACTTCACTTAAACATCACAACGCTTCAGGCGTAAGATTATTTTCTACTACCTATTCTGTCGTACTGTTATATCTTCCTCTACAGAAAGCGGCTAGTTATGCGTAAAATCTCTCTATGCGAAGTTTTCGTGAGGATAATTTGTTAAAGTTTTCTGATAATTTTAAGTTCGAATTACACGGTGTAGATGTTAGGTATGAATTTAATAAAAAGATTGCTTTACGACGAAGTACGTACAAGTGTATTTATGAAGGTCATTTTACTAGTGAAAATAAGGAAAAAGTTCAAATAAATATGAGTGAAACACTCACAAGTCTTTCTCTTACCAATAAAAATTACGACCTATGTTTAATCATTAGTGAGTTATGTAAAATGAAAAACATTACCTAATTTACATCTTTTTTTTTTTTTTGCTCTACGTCTGACTATTCCACAATTACTGCTAATGCAGACGGTAAGAAGGATAGCAGATGAAGATGAGCGATAAAAAATGCCAGACTTGATCAAAAATCGAACCAGGGACCCTAGCGTAGAAGTCAGTCACGCTAACCACTACGCCAAAATGATAAAAATAAAAGCTGCAGAATGAAAATCAATGTTTCACATCGAGGAAAATTAAATTGACGCTAACTTAGCGTTTTTGAAAAAAAAAAATTGACATAAAAGTTTAAGCTTTTGCTGTTTCTTGCCCTATATGATTATGTAGGATTTGTTTTTATGTAAATTTTTCGAAACTGAATTTTCACCGGATATAAACGTTTTTTGACCCCCTAAACCCAAAAAAAACATGTTTTTAGTGATTGATCTGTATGAACAAAGAATCTCAAGAACGGAATAGCGACCGAAGTTGAAACTAGGAACTTAAGTTACCATTAATAAACCCAACAAGAACATTTCCATTGAAATCGGTCAACCGGAAGTTGTACTTTATTGGTGCAACTTTTCCCTTATTACAATTTTCTCAAAAACGACAACTACGATTTTTTTTAATACTTTTATTTACTACATTTTTATGGTCAAGAAGATCTGGTAAGCGCCATGACGGCTGAAATTCTTGGCAAAGCTTTGCTCTCGTAGAAGAAAATGTTTATTTTTAAGATTGCGGCCTTAATATGTGTTTCAAAGAGAAAGTATATTTAGATAAAGTTGTAAAATATTTAAAAAGCTTCAACTTTTAACCCATACATTTCTTTGTACAACGACTAGTTTAGCAGTAATAAGTGATTTTCTGTTTCTTCATGAAAATCTGTAATAAATAAGATTTCTTAATATTACGTCCTTAGTAGCCTATGCATTTTACGACAAAAGTGTATAATCTAAATTATAGAAAATTAAAAACCTACAACTTTTATTACAGAAACTTTATTTAGCAGAACCTAGTTTATAGTCGATTAGTGATTATACGTAATTTTAGGCCAAACTGAGGTTGATTTTCATTTTGCATCATTCACTCATGAATTAAGTTACTATTTTAATTTTATTTGTTAATTTAAAGTCGCATTAACAGCTTGTTCATTAGTGACTACGGTGGGTTAAGAAACTGTAATGATGGGTTGGAACGTAATAATTTTAAGACACTTGCTGGGAATCGAACTCAATGTGCTTCGTAGAAAACAATGTGTTTTTTTAAATTGCGGCCTTATATGAATTTTAGGGAAAAAGTGTACCTTATACAATAAATCTTACAGCAAATAAAACGATCTACACAATTTATTTCCGTAACCTCTAGAGGTTCAAACCAGCTTTTTGGCTATTGACCTAAACACTTATGTTGGTATGGATGTACAGAATTTTGTGTTCCTTGAACAGTTTGAAGGTTACGGGAATGTTAAGTTGGTTTTCCAATCTTTTTAACGATTAAGAAGTGATAATATTATGACTAAATAAAATTGGATCTGAAAAAACGGAGTGATAACATTTTCCCTTATGTCTTCAAATATACAAATGAATTTGCATTTAAAATCACTTCTACTTAAATTTCTTAAGATTTTGGTTATTGAGAAGAAAAGTAAATGTACTCTTGAATAGAATGCACTAGAATGATAATAGTGGATACTGAAAAGGATTCCTCTATTCCCCCGAACATTTCCCCCAACCTTTTTAGTATTTTTATATAAAAAGTAAGTATTTTTTTTCTATACTGTGTAAATGTGCTAACATTTAAAGGTAATGGATACGCCATTTTATTTCCCACAACCAAAAAGGAATGAAGGAAAATGCTTTTCCTACTTCCAAAAGAAAAAGGAAATAACAGAAAGTTCTTTTTATTATAACATAGAATAACATTTGGGTAGATTGAAGGTAAATGAAGAAAAATAAAACTAATGTCATAATAATATGACATCAGTTTTATCTGTTTTTTTTTATATAATAAAAGAAATGAAAAAAAATTTTCTTAGTTATGTCTTGTTCAATGTTGGTTCTGTAAAGCCAACGATTCCATTAAGTATTTTTTCTCTGACATCAATTCAGTGACTGTCAATTTTTGCTTTCTACCTATATCTTTCGTCCTGCATGAATTTAACGAAGGAATGTATTGTAACAATGTACAATAATAAATTGTGTATTTTATGAAGTGTTGTGTATTGAGCAGGGATAATGGATTGGGATAAATCCACCAGTCTTAAAATTATGCACTACACATTTAAATTTGTTCTGTACATTTGTAAATATGTAACTAAAAAGAGTACTCTATACCTTAACCCAGTGATTTGCAACCTCGGGGCCGTGGTCATATTATAGGGGGGTCGCGAAACAATAATGAAATCATTTAATCATTTTATGAGAATAAATTATGTATTATAAACTTACTTTCAAAAATTTTACATGCAATAAGTACACTTACTTATAAAGAAAACAAATTAATCATTAATTAATTATTAATGTGATGGTTGCATTTTTGTTTTTAATTTAAAATTTTCTTCATCCGTGGATCTTCGTTAGATACATATAAAAGTAAATTTGTTCTCGAGTGATAACGTACGATTCCTATATGTAGTTTTTAGAGCAACCATATAGGAAAACCCCTTTTCACAGAGATAAGACGTAGAAAAAGGTGGTAATATTTCCTGTGCTTCTGTGACTAAATTTCCATATTCATGTCGTTGAGCAAGCTAAAACGTATTTAAATCTTCAGATGCAAATTGCAGTTATAGCGTTTTGTCGCCAGATATTTTGACGAGTCGGTCGTGAATCACAACTGGTAACTTAGCTGCGGCAAAACCGTTTTCATAAAACGGATTCAGTATCCATTTGTTTGAGAAATCATTTTTATCTTCCGGGAAATACTCTGTCAATTGAGTTTTTAGCTCACGCAAATGCACGTACACATCAAATTGGAACTTGTGCATTGCTCATGTATGAGCACGTCATAATGCATGTTCATACACGTCGCTACTATAAGTATAAAAGTAGCAATAGTTGTATGCAAATTTTTTTTGTTATTGTCTGTATTTTCTTTAAAGACATAAAATTAGTGCAGTTTGATTACAAAATAGTAAAAGAAAAACATTTTACATTTATAATTACAGTCAAAATTCAATTATTAATAGTAAGACTTACTATTATTATCGGGGGAGGGGGGTCGCGAAATATTAATTTTATTTAGTTTTACTATTTGTGGGTCGCAGAGCAAGAAAGGTTGAGAATCACTGCCTTAACCCATTATGACGAGTCAGACTCCCCGCTCCCATCCCTTGACTATCTTGGACGTTAGTTGCTCGCTGCGCATTAATAATGTAGTTAATTTCGGTTATTTGTAATAGTTCTGAGAGAATCCGGTTGATTCTCTCAAAACGTGTGTGTATTCTGTCTGAGAGAATCCGGTTGATTCTCTCAGAACGTGTATGTATTCTGTCCATGATTTCTGTTGTCGGTGTAGAAACTAACAGTGTCACGTGAATTTTATTGTTTACAAAATAAGTTCCGGATATAATATTGTAACCTTTCAAACACAATAATTGAAATTATTAAATTGTTACTATGACGTTACCATGACGAAGATTTTGAAATTAAAATTTTAAATTTGAATAAACTCATCAAACAAGAAGGGAAATATTTTTCTGCAATTTTCACATTTTTTAAAAAGATAATATCCATGTAAATGGATTTATTTTATTTTACATTTTGTAAAATAAAAAAGCTAAATAAAAAACTTTTCATTTAGAACAACCAATAACCAATTTTTGATGCTCTATTTTTACTGATAGATCATCAAAATTTGGTCAGTCAATGGAGACCCGGGCAAGTTTTCTATAGGGGCATGTTTTCCAACGTGTAATAATTTGATAATGAGCCGGTAAATCGCTGCACTTATTATAGTGACCGATGCGGCAACACTCCAAGCAGTTGTCAACGCCAGTTTCAGTTTGATATCACCATGCGTCTTGAAAAGAGGATAATAATTTATGTTATTTTTCATCGGCGAGTAAACTATTCACATTATTACTTTATCAGTGATAAAATTCACACGTATTGGATGTTTTCTTAACGTACGAGTATGTCGAAAAAAACTATTTCTGTATTTAGTTATATTATTCATTTTGTAAATAAATGCCTTTTTCTATATTTAACCTTCAAGTTTGGCGACGGGGCATGTTCTCCAGTAACACACGGAGAAAATTTTCTCATCTAGAAAACTAGGCAAACAAAACGTGGGTTCAGTGTACAGCATATACAAAAAATGAGCACATGACGCATGTACAAATGAAAAACTTTGTTTTATATTTTTGTTTATTGTTATAGCGATACTGTTGAAGATTATTCATAAGAAGCCCTACGAAAACATCCAGAAACATTAGAAACAACTTTGCAATAAAATTTAGTGTTTAATTAATTATATTATTGTGATACATCCTTCTTTAGGTCACCAGCCGAAAGGCTGGGTTGAACCTGTAGAGGTTTCCCTAAGTAAAACGAGGAAAGAGGTGGTTTACCAATGCCTTCCTCACTGAGTGGAAAAGTACGCAAATCAGCATGCCGGGCCCTCTGAAAAGCACATATTTTCCACTCTGTAAATGACACCTTTACTTCATTCACCACAGGGTCTGGCTGTATAATGAAATTCATTACTTTCAGAGGAAATAACTCTGATTAATGTCTTTTACACCTCTACCTCTTATTCTTAATCTTAAAATGACTCAGTCAATTAATTGGCTGACTATGTGATAAAAAACAGAACTATTTATTTTAGCCCGGCAACTAACAGATTGAGTGTAAATAATTTGACGCTCCACCTGCGTCTGTCATGAGCAAAATTTTTATACATGAAGTCCTCTAAATAAAAAACGTAGTATAATTTTATTTTTGAATTAAAACAAAAAAGCTCGACTGAGCTAGTCAAAATTTAAAACAATGATGATTGTATTTATGGGATTTTTTCTCATGGGATTGTGTACCTTCTCTGGGTTCTTGAAGGTCAAACAATTAATCAATATTACTACCTTGAGGTACTTTCTAAACTACGTCAAAGTGTAAGGAAAAAATGTCCTGAAATGTGGAAGGAAAATCATGGGTTCTCCACCAAGACAATGAGCCAGCTCATTCCGCGTTATCTGTCAAGAGATTCCTAGCCAAGTACAGCATCTCAGTGTTAGAACATCCACCATATTCACAAGATCTTGCACCATGTGACTTCTACCTGTTCCCTAAGATGAAATCTGCATTAAAAGTGATAAGATTTGAGTCTGGAAGATGTAAAAGAGAAAGAGGCACGTGTCCTGAAGGAGCTGACAGAAGATGACTTCCAGCACTGTTTCCAACAATGGAAAATTCGCATGGAGCGTTGTAGGGATAGAGAAGGAGTGTATATTTAAGGTGACAATAAGTGATTATGTATAAAATAAAAATAAAGTTGTTTACAACGTCAGTCTCGTTATTTAATAGTTACACCTCGTACTTTAAGGAAAGTATCAAAAGAGCAGTCATGAACCGGAAGTCAAGGTTATGCCTGTTTTTCCTGCAAAACTAAGAGTGTAACTCTTAGGTGTAAGTGTAAACAGCTAATGCTTTGCGTAATTCAAAGTGTTACAATATGTTAAGTTGCTCCAATAAGCAACATGAGAATGTGGAATTATTTGTTATTAATGGATTTTTTATTTTGAATTTAAGGGAACTATTATAGAATTAAATGAATTTACTCCTTTCTACCGATTCCGTTTTTTGTACGTATTCCAGTTTACGTACAAGACTTCCCTGTTATTTTTGAATTATTGTGTTCATTACTTAGTTAATGTGTTTAATTTAATTTAATTCAATTTAATTTCATTCTATTTTTTTAATTGTCGTGTTAATGTGTTTTAAAACATAATCTTTTTTTAATTTTATGTTATCGTTAAATTAAATCTAGTTTAATTTCATTCTTACAACTTGAATAATATTTATTCAAGTTATGGTTTAATACTTTCTTTAAAACGTCTATGGCTGATAAGTAGTGGCCACTTCTAGGTCTGGCCGGTCAGTGCCCAAAGTATTGTGTAATAACATATTTTTCCCACTTTGGCCCGTCGCTGCTCCCAAAATGTGAGGTGTCCAGCCGGTACGCATACCGGTCGGATTTCGGACCTTAGCCGTTACATATTCATTGACTGGGCTATATTATTCGTTACCCTCGCATGCTAGAGACCAGAACAACACAAACATGTTAACTATTCACCAGGCTTATATGAAATAGTAACCGAACAATAGCTACAACTATTACTAACGTAATATATCCTAATAATCGTAACCTTACAATGTTTTATATCTAAAGTTTGGCATACTCATTATGTGATATGAATTTAATTTTTAAATTGTTGCTTATAACAAAAAATTTCTAAAATGTTTTAATTTTCTAGTTGTATTTATATACGCCAACCAAATTGTTTCAAACTCGTTTAAGACTGAATCTATATAGCCTTTATGGTTGGAATATATATACTGAGAAATTTATATCCCTTAATAAGTAAAGCGAGAAAACGCTTGAATCTGATCGAATTTTCTAGTTAAAAGGCAGGTAGGTATGATAGAACCTCAATCAAAATTAGATTACGCAGCGCTTGCTTGTGATTGAAATTTTGGTGTAGTGAAGAAGAAGAAGAAGAACCAGCAGAAGAAGAACACTTGCCTTGCGTGGAGAAGCATCTAAAGCTCTCTCCAATGTTCGTTATACCTATACTATTATACTTCAACGTTACTCCTTGCTAACTCATCGATATCATTTAACTTCCTCCTTCTTCATCCAGATAACTTAAGCCAGTATTACCTTTCCTATTAGATTTATGGTTGATTTACTAAAGATTATTATCAATTATTATTATATTGCTTAAATTGTTAATTATCTCTACAATAATAGGATATCTTTGTGATGTTAAATCTGAAAATCACCTTCCCAATTCTCGATAGATGTGAGGTACCTCCTGAATCGGTATTTCCCAAAGCAATAGATTGGATAGTCATGATCTAAAATGAGTTGATTTTTGTATTTACAGATATATTAGAAATATTTTTTCACAAGACTTAACAAGGGTTTTGTTTATTGGTAACAAGACAAAACTTATAAACATACAATATTTTGTAATAATTAAACATAGGTTCGTACGGTAACTGAGTTTAATCAATAATAAACATACTTTTACAATCATTTATTGACAAAATTAATCTTCTTCTTCTTCTACCGCCTACGGATTTGGCGCTACACCTGTTCCAGTCTCAAACCACCTTTTCCTTGGTCTACTCAAGCTTCTTCTTCCATTTGGGCAATATTGCAATGCTTGGACTGTAACCCTTTCTCTTTCATTCTTTTGACATGATTTTTCCATCGAGTCCTGTATCTTCTCATATTCTCTAGGATGGTTTCGTCTCGACCCAGTTCTCTCCTGATGTCACTACTACGAATTCTAATTAACTACCTCTTCTAGTTTTTGTAAATGATTTTTGCAACGTTATTTAAATATTCTTCTTTTTTGAAGGGCAGTACGCAGACACTAACTTTAATGTAAATTAACGAGTAAATCCAATTGAAAACTAATTTCCATTAAAAATTTAGAAAATCTGATTTACGAAAGTTAATAACTGTATTTCTTTTCAGTAAATTTTCGTTTTAGTCTTGATGAAATTTAAAAAAAAGTATTAAATAAAATATATTCAATATATTAAGAAGATGGTACTCTATTTTACTATAAATGTTTTAACTGTTGTAGCTATAATAATACTAAAGTAAGTAAATGACTGGTAAAAAATATCTGTTATAAATTAAACCCCCGGGGTTGATATAGTGGTAAAGTCATTCCCGCGAGTCAGCTATTTACCGGCTGATGTAGGCAGACGGAGGTTCCGTGGTTCAAATTCTAGTAAAGGTTGTTGTTACATTTACGGATTAGAATGCTATACAGTAGTTACCGGTTTACGTTAACAATGGCTGGGATCCAATAAACCATACTTTCTGAGGAATGGTCGGCCTGAGTCTATACAAGACCCTCATATAGAAGCGATAAATATTATCTTGCTCATCTCATTGGGTCATGCGGTAGCTAATTTTTTTAATCGAACAGATTGCAACATAAGTACTCAGTTAGGGTAAAAACTAGTTAAAAGGAAGGTTTGTTATTTTAGAACAAACAGATCCTGAAAAAGCCCAGAATAAAGGTCACAATAAAATGAATAACATATTTTTAATAGGTCTCCTGGGAAATTAAAACTAGTAGAAATATTTGTTTTTATTTTGATTCCTTCTACCATGTGGTAAAATGGTAAAAGTGTTAAAATAATTTCGATTAGCAATCAGACCGCAGGTAAAAAACAGTTTGCTCCTTTGTAGTAAGTTAGTTATTACGAGTGCTGTGAATGGATTTACTCCTGATGGGCTATTACGAAATAGTGTCGGGACCAGTTTCGATGTACGTTAAGAGGGCGTGTGTGTACGCGTGGAAGTGGTTGTAAGTTTGTAATTATTTGATTGAAGTAATCAAATTTTCATTTATTTTTAGTCTAAGTTTAATAATTAAATGTAATTTATAATTTAGGAGTTTGATGGAAAAAGGGCCTATCTGCAAAACCGACATATTGAGAAAATGATACTTTAATTATTTTGTAATAAACATTGGTTTGGATTGCAATAGAAGTAGGCGAACAGATATGTATATCTATATAAAATTTGAATTTTTACTACTGAGAAACTACACAAAATTATAATACTAATACTAATTATAGTTTGTATTATACTAATAAAAATTTTCCTGCCTTGCATGACATTCTAAATATCGTCGTCGCATCGTTTAGAAAAAACATAGAGATATGAAACTTTGTACAAATACAGAGAACATCATGGCGGACTCAATAAACACTTAGACGGGAAAAGGGCCTATAGTATTTTAGGTTCTTTTTTCCATCAAACTCCTTAATTTTACTACTAAATAATAATTATACATTTAAAGGGCGTTTGTTTATTACTTATTAAACCCAGATCCCAAACGAATCAAAGTTAGATGTTGCAATTCTTTCTTTCCGTAGATATTCATTTAGAAAAAGCTGTAGTAAAAATTCAAAATTCACAACTTATATTTTCAAATTTCGGTTGAATTGTTTTTATGGTAATTTCTTAAATAGATTGAATTTCATTAAAGAGATGCTTCACGAGAAAACTTTCATGACAAAGTTTATAACTGCACTCAAACTTCAATTATCATTTCTCTTTAATCCGGTGAGCTTCATCATATTGTTTCACGTTGTAGAGAGGTAGATATGAATTGTTTATTGTGAAAGACACATACGCACGAACACCCGCTAACGAATATACGTGTGTACTCATTTAATGTATACCTTAACAAGGTTGGGGTGCATTAATTTCAAATATCATATAGTCTTTGGTTGTAATATTGTAAAATATTCATGTTGCTCCGATACCTGCTTTATGAATTTGAAATAACGTGCATGCCGTTAATAATACTCAGCACTAAAACATACGCCGCATTTCCATCTGTTCGCAAAGTACGATTTATACAAATTGCCTTACATGACAATGCCTACCATACATGACAATATGTTTTTTCGTTCAGTTTTTTTTTTACTTTCTCTTACTCTACATAGCAATATAAAAGAGGAGGAAAATATTGTTTTATTTCCAATTTTTAATATCTAAATTTACTGAAGTTACACATTATTAAGCCCCCTGAAAACAAAACAAAAACAAACATGTATTTAGGGATTGGTCTGTGTGTAAACAAAATATCTCAAAAACCGGAATAGCGTACGAAGTTGAAATTGAAACTTATGTTAAGTACCACTATGTTAACGACCACCACCGGGGGGTCTGGGGGGCCGGTTAGAGCCCCCAGACGTCCCGGTGGTGGTCGTAACTATACGAAACGGAACAATTTTTTGTAGCTCTGGAACTAGCAGACTTAAGTATAAATAATTGAACATTCCACCAGCCTGTTATGGGCGTAACGTACACATAATATTAAAGGTTAAAACAAAATTTAGAATATCACTGTTTTAATGTTACAATAAATAGTACATAAAAAAATAAAGGGTAAAAGTGAACCTAAAAATAATAAATATGATACTTTGAGTAATATCAAGTTTTTATTACGCCTTCATTTTTAAAAATAAGAAAATACTTACCATGTTGGATATCATTTTTTCAGACTTCCATTCGAAAGTTTGGCTTGCGCTACTAAAAACTTACTAGCACTCGAACCTGCTACTGTTTTTCTCGTTCCCTATTTTTATTTCTTACTTTTCCATATACATGACGTTTCATAATATATAAACCACCTCACCACCTCATTCCATCCTAAAGTAAATTCTTTCCCTCTCTTTACCATACTATTTCTGGTTGTCTGTTCTTTATGATAAGAAAATGAATTATTGTTTCCTCGTGTTGGTATTTTCTTCTGTGAATATACAAGCCTGTTTTCTCACTGTTTACAGAATCATAAGAAAATGTTAGTTTTGTTTTCCAATTTCCTATTACGTCAAATTTCATGATATATATAACATGTTCGTATATAAAAGTGAAAGCTTATAAAATACCTAGAGAATTATCAGTAATTCTCTTACTCTCCGATCACTGAGAAACAAGACATTCAGCAAATTTGTTTTTTCTTTAATATTTTCCATAGTTCATGATTTTCCAGTGTTCAAGGTCATTAAACTGACCATTTAGGCTATATTTTACATTCTCTAGCCTATATTAATATTCAGGGAAGGAAAGTATTGTTTTCATGTCAATTTTTAGAAATCGAGTTTTCAGCAAATATACACGTTGTCAAGCTCCCTAAACCCAAAAAAGTAATTTCAACGGTTTGTCTGTGTGTGTGTGTGTGTGTGTGCGCGCGCGCACGCGCGCGTGCGTTCGTGAGTGCGTGCGTGTGTGTGTCACCACATTTTCTATCTTTTTTATGCTCTACAACTTAAAGTAAGGGCCATGACTGCTGATATTCAGGGTGGTCTCATGATAAAGTTGCTTTTTTTTTAATTCCAACTTTTATATGCATTCTAGAGCAAACGAGTATTATAATTATTATCAAAGTTGTAACATTAAGAAACCTACAATTTTTAATTTTTTTTGTACAACGCTTAGTTTAGCGACCTAAAGTATTCATTTTCTGTATTTTTTTCATATTCGTTAAAAATTGAGATTTTTCAACATTGTGGCAATACTTTTCTTCCTATAGATTCATTTAAGGCAAGTAAAGGTAAAAACTAAATATCTTACAGGACATTAAAGATTTATGAATGCATATTAAAATATATAGAATCTAACAAGTGAAGTCTAATTTTGATGGAAAATTAAATGCGGAAAACGTACCTTTTATGAAAATTTTGCCCGGTTATATTTTGTAAAGTTTACTAAAATGGAAAACATGAAAATCTTATCCAGCTACCTTGCGTTTAAATATAATTAACATTGATGATTGTATAAATTTTAAGCTTTAATACATTTTAGAAAGCGACTGGGAAAAAGATAAATTAAATATTACGGGGAGGATAAACAAGTGAAATTCATCCTTTTCATTTCAAAAAACGTTTTACCGTATTTAATCAGGGTCTTTACAACGTGGAATCATTGGTGACCATATTTATTTAACTTTGGAAAGTTTCAAAGTAAATTAAATTTATCCGTTCTACTATCTTAATGAGAAATTTCAATACGAGTTAAATTGAGACCGAGTAATCTAATTAGGTTTTTGTCAAAGCATTTATATCTTCTAAACGAATCCCTTATATGACGTAATAAACTACTGCTCCTTTCCTGTGTTCTTAGAAGAGGAGTAGACCTCTTTATGTTCTTCCGTTTCCTCTTTTTTTTTCTTTCTTTTTCGTCTCCTCACGTCCTCCTTTTCCGTCTTCTTCTCGTTCTCCTTCACCTAACCTGTATCTCCTTCATACTCCTCTTCTTCTTCTTCTCCTTGTCTACGTTCTCTTCTCCTATATGAATATTTATAGGGTAGTAAAATATGGTCTTTATGTCGATTTTTGATAATCGATTTTTATCAAAAATACACGTTTTGAGGCCACCTGATTCTAAAATACGAGGTATGTCTAAAAATTCGGTGAGAGGTCTAATATAGTATTTGTATTCAACACTTGAACCAAGGTGACTCGCATACGTTGGCATGCATCGGAATGTTTGAACATGTTCTCTGTCCGGGATTTGGCGAGGCCGCTCGTATAGCATTGCTGCATTCATTTCAACAGAGTTTTCCAAGAAGTGTGCATTGAAGGACACAGAGCAACGACACAACAGTAAGTTCTGCTTCATATTGAGTAAAACGACGATGGAAACCTATGAAATGTTAATAAAAGTGTTTACGATTTGTTTGCATGCTTTCGCGCCGGCAAGGCATCGATGGAGGACGAACCGCGTTCGGTCCAGCTGTTAGAATGTACGGCGCAAGTAGTGACAAAATCTTGCACGTGCCCAAATATTCATAAATGATGGCTCTTACTTTGCTTTTCGTAAAATCCAATTCTTCTGCTATTAATCACAGAGTCAATCACCGATCTTTGGTTAGTAATATTCACACACGTTCAATGTTTTCAGGTATTCAGTTTGTGGATGGCCAGACTGAATGGTGTTCGTCCTTCACTGATTCCTTGTCAGCGCGAAAGCGTGCAAATAAAAATCGTACACACATTTTCTACCACAACATCCTTTTTGTAAAATTGCACAAACATTTCATTGGTGTCCGTCGCCGTTTTACCCAATTTGAAGCAAAATTTACTCTTACTCATTACTCTGTGGCTTTTTGACGCATATTACTCAGAAAACTCTGTTGAAATGAATGCAGCAATACGATACGAGGAGCCTTCGAAAATCCCGGATAAAGGACAGATCCAGACATTTCCATAGATGCGAGTGACTTTGTTTCAAGTTCTGAATATTAATATACAGTATTAGACTTTTCCGAATTTTTAGACACATTTCGTATAAGTTGTTTTACAATTGGTCTATGTGTAAAGAAAATATCTAAAGAACGGAATATTGTACGAAGTTGAATTGTTGAACTTAAGCTAGGTACTATACCATAAATGGACCCCACTCAAACATTTTCATTAAAATCAGTCAACTGGAAATAGTAAGTTTTCTTGCAATGTTTCACTTTTGTGCTATTTTCTCAAAATCTACTCCTGCGATTTATTTTTCAAAATCGCATCACTTACTACATTTTTTACGTTGTAGAAGCAAGCGTAAGCGCCTTGTCTGCTGAAACTTTTGAGAGGCTGTGATCTCGTATATATATTTTTTTAAGAATGCGGATTTTAAAAAACCTAATACTTTAATTTCAAATTTTTTTTAAATGCTTAGTTTAGCGTCCGTTAGTGATTTTCTTTAAATTGATCATCAAAATTGGTAAATCTATGACTTTTTAAGGTTGCAGTTTTAGATTGCGATTGTTTTAGGCAGGATTGTAGTATTAAGGTTGCGTTTTTTGTTCATACTTTGTAATGGACTTTACGACATAAGTGTATATATAATCAGAGTTTACACATAACAGGCAGGTGGAGAATTAAATCTTATTTGCACTCGATTTGCTAGTTCCAGGATTACAAAACATAGTTCTATTTCTTAACACATGGTCACCCAATTATATGCCTGAAGGATTCATGAACAGGACAGGTAGCGGTGTAAAAGACACTAATTTCCGCGTCAAAAGTAATCAGAACCTGTGTTTAAAGCTCATTGTTAAAATAATATGGAATTGATTTAAACGCACTAAATATCAAATTGATGCATGTTTCATTCCTTGTTAAACTGTAAAAGCTTGACATTTTTATCTATTTTTAAAGTGATATTGACATTAGAACAAAAAAGTACCCGTTTCTGGAGACATTTTACGGATGATGCTAACTTATTGGCCTATAGCACCGTTCATACTCATTATTTTTGACGCGGATATTGGTCAGTTATCTCCTCTGAGAGTAACGAATTTCATTATATAGCCAGATCCTATAGTAAATGAAAAAAGTGCCATTTGGAGGGTGAAAATAAATGCTCTTCAGAGGGCCTGCCGTGCTGATATGACCTAAACAACAATAAAATTTATAGAAAACAATAACATTTACAACTTTGTTTTGAAGCATTTTCTTCTACACGAGCTAAGTTTAGCGTCAATTCATAATTTTTCTGTATTTTTAAGTTCTACAGAGGTTAATTTTCATTTGGCGTCATTCTCTCATTAAATATAGGTTATATTTTCAATTATTTACATCGCCAAGAGAAAGTACGTGAGTGTTTCACGCCATTTTTTTAAAATCATGTTTCTTTTCTCAGCTCTCAGTATGAATTGAGTGATAATTTTTTTTTGTTTACGCATCTTAAATGATATAAGTTTAATTTAGGCATCTTCGTAGTGTAGTGGTAGCACATTAGCCTACATAGCAGAGGTCCCGGGTTTAATACTCCGGTAGGGTCTGGAAACTTTCGCAAGTCAAAACCCACTGTTCTCGATACACAATCCACTGTATTTTATATTAATCAAGCAGTTGATGTTACTTTAAATAAGAAAACTAAATTTAATTTATCATGAAGTATGATGAGTATGGGAGGCAATATTACAGAAACGTTAATATCGAAATAAAATTTTTGGCTCACTTATTTGTAACTATATATTATATAGATGCCCAAAACGGGCAGGTGGAGTGTTATTTTAATTGCACTCTATCTGTTTGGTCCAGGGCTAAAAAAATAGTTCTGTTTCTTATCACATAGTCAGCCACTTATATGGCTGAACTATTTAAGAACATAAGAGGTAGAGGTGTAAAAGACACTAGTCAGAGTTATCGTCTCTGAGAGTAATGAATTTCACTATGCAGCCAGACCCTGTGGTGAATGAAGTGAAGGTGTCATTTGCAGGGTGGAAAGTGAGTGCTTTTCGGAGGGCCTGGCATGCTGATAAGCATACTTTTTCAACTCAGTGAGGAAGGCAATTGTAAACCACCTTACTCCTCGTTTTTACTTAGTAAAACCTCTAGAGATTCAAACCAGCCTTTCGGCTGTTGACCTAAACAACAACAATATTATATAGCCTATAATGACTGTATTAGTTCATTAATTATTTATTTTTGTTTAAGATTTGTTTATTACAGGTTTTAAGTATTTTTTTTAGTTGCATTTACTTAAATCCTTATGTATGTTTAGTTAATTAGATTATCTAATTAAACTTTTGGATTGAATTTTGTTAATTTTTTGGAAGTCATAAGTTTTTTTTAAAAATCTTAATGGTTTAAGCCTTAGAATAGTTTTAAGTCTCGGTTGTACATCCTACTGAATAAAATAAGAGAACACCTACACTAGGACATGGCTTTTAGCCATAATTGGATAGGTTAACATCCTCCACCTCGTTCATTAAGAAATTTTTGTAAATGGATTATAAATGTAGTTTTGGCAAGAATAAATAAAATTTTATTGTTATATAATATCATTATTATTTCTAGTTATTAAATTGTTGGAAAATATTAAGAACGTTGACTCCAAAACAATTGCTTTGTTTTATTACAGAGATAAACAAAATTTTGGTTAGTATAAATAATTTTGGAGTTATTACTTAAAACAAGAATAATCCTTTAAGTTTTGGTTTCGGTCCAAAATTTGCTTGGATATATTTATTAGAGCAAGTGTTTGCCAAACTGTGGAGAAATTGAGATAAAAAAAGATAGAACTAGTATTAGAGAAGGATAGTGATAAACAAAATAAGAAACAGGACAGCGAAGCAATCTTGTCGATATCCTTTACAACCCTTTAACATCCGAGGCCTCTATTTTCCACTAAATCTAAACTAGCGAGGCATCACAGACTTGACTATTATGCAAATGGTAGAGTTGATACACTGTTTAACGATTTCCTTACTTACTTACTTAGGTACTTAAATTAAGTTTACTTAGGACTTAGTTTATTGTTCTATATTGCTGCTCTATCAGTATCTCTGTGTATTGTGTGTTGTTTATAACCATGGCTGATAAGAACGCTTTACTTAATCGGTTAATGAGATTTAACTAACTTTCACTTTATTTTTTATTACTTATTTATCAAGTTCTTTGATAAAATAGTTTGGATAGTATCGTTCAATATTTTATGGATCTAAAACTAATATTAAACTTTATATATGTTGGCTGGCTAAGCCGCTGTATCCATTAACATCATATTTTATATTTTAAACTCCCTACAATAGATTTTACTTGTTCATAACATTACTTACGATTACGGCATTACAACTGAAACATTTATTTATCTCATTCTAATGAAACCAAAAAAGTTCTGGATAAAGTAAATTTCTATTCAACCAGATTTATGTTTCTTTTTCTTTTTTAGACACATCGTCTAGAATATTTCACATTAGTCCCATAAGTAACTTTTTTTTTGTTTAATCTGGGTGGTGGTTGCAGTCGGAGGGAAGAGGAGAAAGAAGTTGAAGAAGAAGAAGAAACAGAATAGAAAGATACCTTATGTAGAAAAAGAAGAGGAAGAGGAATACGAAGTAAAAGCATAGAAAGAATATAAATATGGTGCTTATGAAGAAGAAGAACAAGAAGAAGAAGAAATAGAATAGAAAGATGAACGTTATGTAGAAAAAGAAGAGGAGGAGGAGAAACAGGAGTAAGAAATAAAAGAATAAAATGCATATAAAGATGATGCTTATAAAGAAGAAGTGGTGGAGGAGGGAGGAAGAAGAGGTAGAAAAAAAATAATAAAAAAATGAAGAAGAAGAAGAAGAGATGGTGGAGGAGAAGGAAGAAAAAATAGAATAGAAAGATAATACTTGTTTAGACAGGAAAGAAGAAGAAGAGGAGGAGGAGGAGAAGGATGAGGAGGAGGAGGAAGATGAACAAGAAGAAAAATCGAATAGAATAACACGCGAGGAAGAGGAGGAGGAAGGGGAAGAGGATGAAAGAAAAAGCTAAGAAGAAAGAAGTAGAAGAATAGATAAGGAAAAGAGAACAAGAAAGAAAAAGGAAAGAAAGTGATAAATGGTAAACAGAGGAGATCAAAGAAAAAAACGAATGAAAAATGAAGAAGAAGAAGAAGAAGAATAGGAACAAGAGAAAAAGGGCGTGCAAAATTAGTAAGACGAAAAAGAAAGGAAGAATTTTTTCGTTTTATGTCCTACTCTGTTACATATAATACAAATGCAGACTATGAATGGTGATAGATAAATAATACATCTGTGAAGTTGGCCCCACCCATACAAAAATTTGAAAAAAAAATTAGTGCATTCGATTATTCTACGTTTGTTCCGGATTGTTCCGCAAAAATTTTCGTTTGTTCCGCTCAAATATGCGAGAAAATCGAGAAAAACCGTGGGTGGGGCTAACTTCACGATGGCCCCCCCCCCCATTTAACTTTTTCAACTTTTTTTCGCATAGATAGATAGATCTTCGTTTGTTCCGGATTGTTCCGCAAAATTTTTCGGTTGTTCCGCTCAAACCAGCGAGAAAATCGAGGAAAACTGGGTGGGGCTAACTTCACGCTGGCCCCCCCCCCACTCAACTTTTCCAACTTTTTTTTACATAGATCGATAGATCTTCGTTTTTTCCGGTTTGTTCCACAAAAATTTTCGTTTGTTCCGCTCAAATAAGTGAGAAAATCGAGGAAAACTGCGGCGAGCTAGCCCCCCCCCCCCCACTCAACTTTTTGAACTTTTTTATACATGGATCGATAGGTCTTCGTTTGTTTCGGATTGTTCCGCAAAATTTTTCGTTCGTTCTGCTCAAATAAGCGAGAAAACCGAGGAAAACTGCTGGGGGATAACGTGAAGTTACCCCCACCCACTCAACTTTTTGAACTTTTTTTTACATGGATCGATAGATCTTCGTTTGTTCCGGATTGTTCCGCCAAAATTCCAACTTCACAGACGTATAAATAATATGGGGGATGAAAAAATGCTAGCTCTAACCGGGAAGTGAATCCGGTACCCCTAGCATGGAGACCCGTTAAACTGGTCATTAAATCAAGAACATAATGACAAAGAAGATGAAAACAAAATAGGGTAAGCTATATTTTTTATAGATAAAAAATAATGTTTTTTTAAAATCTATTATTTACCACAAGAACACAGCCTTCCCTAGAATTTCAGCAGACGTGTAGCTTACGCTATCTAGTGGAGCGTAAACCTTGTAGTAAATGAGGCGTTTTTTTAAAATGTCGTTTCACAGTTTTTGAGAAAATTGCAAAAATTGTGAAAAAAGTTTGTAGTCCAGCGCTTGTTTTTCATTTTGTGTCATTCATTTATGATTAAAATTAATTTATGTTTTTCGTTTCACATTGTTCACTCATGGTAAAACATAAATTGTTTATTTTAGTGTAGTAAAAAAAAAATTGTTAATTATTTACCTTGGAAAGAGAAAATATTTTGGGTGTTTTAGAATAGATTTTTTAGAGATCTCTCAGTATACGATTCCGCTAATTTGTCATAAAAGTTTGCTGGTATGAAAAAGAGTTTTCAGATAGAAAAGGTAACCCTTAGCAAAAATTCACGCACATTTACAAGCGCATCTTCCTACTTTACATCAGACTGCTGTCATGCAATTTGAAAACTACTCTATCATTCTGTACTATATATTTATTTAACTTTTATAATCTCATAAATTATCAATATTTCTTATCTATTTTATGTGCAAAAGTAAATAAAAAATTATACTCATATGAAAGAAATCTTTTAGATAGAACATTGTTGTTTACAAATATTGTTACTTGAGTATCTATTTCCAAAAATATGGTATTTATAATATTATTAAGTTTTTTACAAATTCTAGAATACTCATTTGCGACTGAAAATGTAAGTATTTTTGAATGTGAATTTATATTTATTTGTTAATTTAAGGTAGTGTGACTAAATCATTCATAAAAAAAATCCGAAACACTGCAAACTTACACGGGGTTACGGAATACCCACCCATGGATGCAAATGAATCCGGGTTTTGAAATTTTAGGATTTAAAAGTACATTTTCAGGTCCAAACAGTAAAATAGGATGGTTTTACAAAAAAAGCTGTTTATTGTTTGAAATAATTTTGAAAGAAAATATTTATGCGATATTCATATAGATTTAACGTAAAATTCACTTGCTTTACAAAAAAACCGTCGAGAGTTTAATATAATGAACAATCTGATGTAAAAACATTCACACAACTTTTTAATGACACTGTAAATATATAAGAATATTAATTTTGTCTTGTGTAAATAATGTAAAACTTAACCTACTTTTAATCATGAATGAATGACGTAAGACAACCTCTCTTCGATTTAAAAATACGGACAATCCCTAATTTGATGATCAACTAAGCTCTGTAAAAGAAATTGCTTCACACAAAAGTTCTGGGTTTTTAATTTTCCGTAACTTTATTTACATATGCTTCTGCCGTAAAGTCCATGCTAAGGTGGCACTCTTAGAAATCTTATTTTAGCGATGTTATTGAGATGTTAATGAGAATCACTAATTGGCACTAAAGTAAGCGTTGTATAAAACAATATGTGAATTTAACGTTGTAAGGTTTTTAATTTCCTACAACATTGAGGGGTTTGCCCTAAACTTCGTACTAAGACCGTAATTACAAAAATAAAAACGAGGCTACAGCCCTCAAAAATTTTTGGCAGATACGCTGCTTATTCTGTCTCGTAGAGCATAAAAGATGTAGTAACTGAAGCGATTATTTTTTAAAATATCGTAGGAGCCGTTTGTAAGCAAACAGCACGTAAAAAATACTTCATCCGGTAGACTGATTTTCGTTAAATTTTCATGTTGGGCTTCCGTGTAGTAGATAACCTAAGTTCTAAGTTTTAACCGTATGGTACTCCGTTTAAGAGATATACCCTTGAAACCAGACCAATCACTTAAAACATAGTTTTCTTGGTTCAGGAAGCCTGAAAACGTTTATCTTCTCTGAAAACTCTTCATCGAACATTTTTTATGTGAACACTACTTTCCTTCTCTGTATATTCCTCAAATAAAGTAAAAAATTATAAAAATATTTGATGGTAAGGCAGAGCTGCAGTTTTAATTTTAAACTACAAAACCACAAAAATTACTGGCCGCTTCCGTAGTGCAATGGTTAGCGCGTTAGCCTACAGCGTGGGGGTACCGGGTTTGGTTCCAGGCTAGGCTCTGGAAATTTTTATAAGTCAAAACTCACTGTTTCTGTCGGTACATAACCCACTATATTTGCAAACAATAAAGTCATTAATACGACCTTAATTTAAGAAAAAAAATGCTGTTAATAGTTTTATCAGATTAATATGATTTTGGCTTGTACAGTAATATTGTATAAATATAAATTTTATAGTTTATCATGCTTCAAGGAGAGGCGCACCTTTCCTGCTGGGTTCAAACATTGTCAAAATTAATTGTTATTGAGTTAACAAATGACTGAAGCTTTATCTTCTATTTTTAGGATTACGAAAAAGATTTTGTTGAAGGTGATTTAGATTTTATACAATTGACATCAAAAGATATATTTATAGACAAATCTTTAATGATTAAAGAAATTTTCAACGGAAATAAACAAAAATTAATCACTGCACCACGGAAATTTGGTAAAACGACTAACCTTAATATGATTAAACAATTTTTATCAATTGAATCTAACAAAAATGAAAATATTCGAAAAATATTTAAAAATTTACATATTTATATAGAGGAATTTAATTTTTTTAATGAACATTTTGGAAAATATCCAGTTGTATTTGTTGATTTTAAAAGAAGAAATAATATAAGGAATTATACGGATGCTCTAAATGATTATCGGTTTTCTATTCATAAGTGTTATCTGGAACATCAATATTTGAGTGAAAGTGTTATGCTAAATTCAGAGGAAAAGAAATTATATAATAAATGGGCTGGTATATATAGTTTTATGAAACATTCTAATGAACAAACCATGTATGGAATTTTCCATTTAGTTTATCTTTTAAATAAACATTTCAATAAACATGTTATATTGCTTATTGATGATTATGATAAAATTTTTAATAATGCATTATATCGAGTTGAAGATATGAATGTATTAGAAGATATTATTACTTTGACAATTGAAATATTAGGTACGACTTTTAAAAACAATCCAAAATTAGAAAGAGTAATTGTTACTGGTGTTGTTTTTATCCCATCAATCATATTTTCAGAAATTAATAATATAGAGAGATATAGGTTCTTAAACGATCATAAGTTTATGAAATTTTATGGGATATTAAAATATGATGTGAAAAAACTTTTTCAAAAATTTAAGTTCAATATTACACCTGAATTTGAAGAATTAACTCAAAAATTATACAATGGATATGTATCTAACAATAATAATATAATATATAATATATTTTCTGTTATGAAATTATTACAATCTCATAAATTGCAACCATATTGGGATATTAGTGATATTAGCCATCATATATCAAACGTCCTTAATTATCGAGATGTTGAAAATAAAATTGATTGTTTATTGAATAATACTAGTATAATGATTAATTTAAATGAAAAGATAACTTTGAATGATATTTTTAATTTAAAAGATATATGTACAAAATATCACCAAGATATTGAACCTAATTGTAATATTCTTTTCAACCATTGGATTGATTTAGGATTGTTGGTATACGACAATAAAATTATTTCCCGAAGTGATTATGATCAAGTTTTAGTAAAAATACCAAATAAGGAAGTTTATAATATAATATTTAATGAATATAAAAAATTTTATATCTTAAAATTAGGTATAAATTCTGATTTTGAATTATCTGGTTATCCGACATTTAAAAATGAATTGATTGATAAACTTAACCAATCTGACTCAAAAAAGGAAGAAGTAATTACGAAAAGATATATAAGAAAACGTTTAAAACATTTATTTACTGATGTTATGAAGTGGGCAGGACGAAATGAGCATAAGATCGGATTTGATTTAAGGCATTTTCAACAATAAATTATTATTTTCATATCCAGGGTTAATTAAATACCATCAGGGCGAAAATTTTGTAGCATTGTATACTGTTATTCTAGAAATGGTTGAAGAATAGGAGGTGTCACCGTCACCGTCTTTGATTAGGTATCTGTGCTCCTCGCCGAGAAAGCTTCCGACAGAGGGAAGCCGACAGTACTTCAGACAAGGACGGCAAAACTTTGTCGGCATTGGATGGCTGGTAACCGCCCCTCTGGTTACTATATAAGAGCGCTCCACTGAGCCCGATCGTCATTCCATTCTATTCTGCAGCTTCGAGCAGACATCGGCTATCGGCACACGCTACCGGATTACGACGAAGATCCATAGACGACCCCGTAAGAGAGAAAATACTGCTTCCGCTCGCCCACCGGGTCCCAGCGAAGCAGCCATTAACATACTAGTGCGAGGGAAGAAGATTTTGTCCCCACTAAATGACAAGACGCTGTGTCGCCCACCTCCTCGATGACTATGACTGAGGCTATCCTCTTAGACGACCACCGCTTAAACGCCTTTTTCCAGAGCCCCAAACAATTAAAATTTTTCCACGCCACTCACCCTCACCATCCAGTGACAAAATTATTGATTGAATAAATTGTGTGTAGCATGAAGTGGTGTGTCTTGGATAAGGATAACGGATTACGATGTATGAAGTGTGTTGAATATGAATTCTCGGAAATCAAAACTAGTAGTAAGTTATTTTTTATTTTGATTCCTTCTACTATGTTCTGATAAAGCGGAGAAATTATTAGAAGGCTCTCATTGTTTGGTAAACTATCGAACTGCAGGTATAAACGCAGGTATTAAATTTTTGTAGTGAGTTAGTGAATACTTGAATTCTGAATATAAAATGTTTTCGGGCCGTCCGAAGTAGTGTCCTTACGGTTTTGAAGTTAATAGTGCGGGGTGTACGGATAGTAGCAAGTTGTGGACAGGTAAATCAATTGCTATCATTGTTGTGGAACAGCGAGTTAATATAGTCAAGTTTAGTTTAAGCTTTTTAGTTTTGTAATTAATTTAATTGTGGTAATCTAATTGTACTGTATATTTGATAATAGACTAAGTTTAATAAATTGTATAAATAAGTGATTGTTATAAGTTCAGAGAAAGTTTGTTTGTTATTTTATTATACCTCGATCCCGAACTAACCTAAACTTGTGTGTTACAATCTTAGTACAATCATCATTCTTTTTAACTATCTTACAAGTTTCATCAAATTGGGCCCATCAGAACTCTTCACCTCCTTTCCCAAGCGTGAACTATCTTGTCTCCTTATTGCTTTTTTGGCATGCCATCTTTATACTGATTCATCTATCACTGAACCCAATCACTTCAGTAATGGCCTGTCTCTACTATACTCTATTTCACGTTTAGAATGCAGTACAGCTCTAATGAGAAACCGTTGTGTTCTCAGGCGTAGGGAAAACATCAGGCACAGCCAATACAATAACCCTCCTTCATCGGCAACATCCGAAGGTCACGGGCAAAAATATTTAGAGTTTCGCTTACCATGCTCTAACAAGCTCAATTTTAATCAAAAAATTCTAAAAGAATTACTTTCGCTTTTAAATGAATTTTATTTTATTACACTATAAATGTTATTGTTATAGTACTCTGATATTTTCATAAGTACGCTCGTACGATGTTGAAAGTTTAAATCTTGTCACATTTTTGCGTTTCACATCAAATAACTTATTTCTTTCAGTGATAGTAAAATGTGGGTTTTATTTTTTTTAGTACAAAATATAGAATTTTTTCTGTAATTTGATTTATGACAAGTCATATATTGGACAGAAATCCATATCTGTTGCCATATAAGTCATATGTTACCATATCTGTTGGCAACAGAAATAATAACAGAGTTTGAAAAAATCACTGATTCAAAAGCAGATGAAAGATGGATAATGAGTCACGTATTCCTGTGGTAATGAATTGTGATATGAGTCGTATTCCGAGAATCTCTGAACTATTTTGACATCTATGAACTTATACCAAACGTACAGTCTATTTTTAACCCCCGACTGATAAAGAGGGGTGTGAAAACACAAAATAATTGTTTTTTTTTTTTGTAATTGTCTATCGAGATTTAAAAAATAACTATTCTTTACTTTCAAATAATTACAGACAGACAATAAAATTGTAAACAATTCCATAATATAGACTAATAATTGTCAGTACCTGATCTTTAAAAAGATACAAATATTGAGTATGTTTTCGTATTACGTTATTCAATAAGAGTTTGTAAATGAGAACGTTATGTGGCGCAGAGTCGCTATTTTTACTTAGTGTAGTACGGCTCAAGCTCCCATATGAAATACGTTGCTTATGGACTTACCGTACTACATTCTGAACGTGAAATCAACTATAGTGATGAGCGTTTACTGTTTCAACCAGTTACCGTGATCACGGTGACAGTGATTTTGCATTCACCGCTGCTTTTAATAGTTACTAGTGATTTAGTAGTAATTGTGTATATAGACGTACTAAGTATAGGCCTATTTTTATTTCACTGTTGTTATTATATAGGGAAGGAAAGTAATTTTTTCGAGTCAAATTTCGAAATCGTATTTTCACCGGCTATACACGTTTTCAGGTCCCTTCAATAAATAAAAACATGTTTTTAGAGATTGGTTTGTATGAGCAAAATATCTCAAATATGGAACATCGTACGAAGTTGAAACTTGGAAAGTTTTGTAGGTACCTTAAGGGAACTTTACATAAACATATTCATTCGTATTTTAAACTAGTAATATAAAAACCAGTTATGTGTTAAAGAAAATAAAAGTTCAAGAATTAATTATTTTCAATTTAAAAAATTAACAATACACAATATAAATTAAATAGGTTCTGCCTGTCTAGTAGGTTAAACTCGGTGTACAATAAAAATAACAGTTATCCCTTGAGGAGGCATAAAAAGTAACGTGAGGAGTTAGTTATTCACTAAGGATAAAACAATACGACATATAATTATTTTTTAAATTTTGTTTGCTTTGATTTTAAATTATTACTATCAGAAAATTATTATTAGAAGTAATTATTATTGCTAAATATAAAAAACCTATTGAAATAATACGAACATAAGTTTTTATAAAACAATTAAAATTATAACGGAGAAATGTGTTATTTTTGGCTTAAAAAGTCAGTACAGTATAACACCGATTATCCGTGGTAATTGGGGGGATAACTATACCGGATAACCGGAAAACACGGATAATACAACCCAATCCGGTCGAGACCACTTACGTCATAAACAAAACCACCAGTTACGCGTATGTTTTATTCTACTGATTAATACATGTTAATACCATCGGATATCGGAAATAAATAAACAAATTGTATTGAAATAAAAATATTTACTACATAAATTTATATAAATCTTACCTTAAACTACGTAACAAAAAAAATCACAAAAAATCTGTTATTTTACTTTGTTTAATTTTATGCCGCAATATTTTTTCTTTTATTTTTCTTATATAACCACGAATATGTAAAATGTCCACGTAATCTGTTTCATCCTGATTTTACATGAAAGTTAGTAATGTTTCGGCACCGGTTAAAGCTTCTTTGCAACTGATTTTAGGAGCTGGTAACGTGCTCGCCTCTCATCACGCGGTCTTGGATTCGAATCCCACTCGGGCATGGCATTTTTTCATACGTTACAAATTTATTTCATCCTTCACCGTCTGCATTAGCAGTAATTTGCAAAACAGTCGGACGTTAAACCAAAAAAAAAAATTCTAGTGATCGCACGGTTAATCCTAACTCCGGTTAAACGATCCACGGAAAATCGGTACTCTACTGTATATACATATTATATTAGATTTCTACGGCGATAAAAATTATATAGTTTATAAATTGTTCAAGTATAAAATGAACGTAGAAAGTAAATGAAAAAAAAATTTAAAAATATAAAAACTTGTTTTACCTAAAGTTCCCATTTGAATGTATACGCTAACCAATCGCTAAAAAAATCACTAAAGAATACTATTTAGTCTAACACGTAACACAAAATTATTCATCATCTGTGTTCTATTTGTTTCTTCTGGATTTAACAATTTATACACATAAATATTGTGAGTTCTGGACGAGTATAGGCTAATCACTACAAATATTGCATTTTGTTTTGGTTTTTCGATTTTTCTTCCAGTCACAAAGATGGCATATGCCAGTCGCGCCGACTTCACCTTCTGCAGGAGGTGGACGTATTTCTTGTGTTTCGGTCATTTCCTGAATTCGTCTTTTGTGACTTTGTGGTAGATTTTCTTTAAAAAGCCTTTCTTTAAGATATCCTTTGCACAGTTTTTTGCTTAGACATTTTAGAAAGCTTTTTCGTATCATTTCATAATCATTTTTATTAGTCTTGAATACAATAAAACTGTTTATCCCGACAATGCTCAACAAGGAAAAAATGTAGTTAGAGGCCATCGGTTGCTTGTTCTGGATACTGAGTAGCGTGACTTGTACTCGTCTACAGTGTCTACACCCTCTTTGTTGAATTGTAGAACGTAAGTATGAATGGTTTGTTTCCATTTCCTGAATGTGGATCGATGTCATCAGTGTGGTGGAAAGTAGATAACAGCAAAACTACTTTTATTTTCTTATGGCAGTATAAAACTAGAATACTAGTCTCCGTTGAATCCAAAAAACTTGAAGTTATTTCCCGATTTTTAGTTTGAAGAAAAAGTGGAGGTATTTCCCTTTTACTTTTCCGAAGCGTTCCATTAATGGTTAATCTATAGTTCTTGAGAAGATTTATGGCCAAAGGAACCGAAGTAAAGTAGTTGTTCATTGTAACATTTCTATCAGCGCCTTTGATACATTTAACCAATCTTTCAACTACGCTGTTGGCGGAATTATTAACTTGATAAGGACCAATGGGCTGCTTTCCCACATACACTTCCATGTTAATTATATAAAATGGTTTTGCACAGCACAGAGAGTATATTTATAGGCCGTATTTGGCTGGTTTGTTTTTTATATACTGTCGAAAACCGCAACGCTCTCTGAAGGCTTCCAACATTTCGTCGATTGTAACATATTGACTAGGAAAATAATTTTGTTTACAGTTTTCGAAAAATTTAGTAAATAAAGCCCTCTTTGGAGCAAATTTATCTGTTTCCTTCCTCGTAACTCTTGTAGTGAAATCATCAAGTCGCAATACTGTAATTAGGAATTTAGACCTTTTAATGTTCAAACAGTTTCGGAAGAATTCCATACCGGTTGAATAAGTTGCCCATAAATCATCCAAATTTACGTGAGACGATTTCAGAAGGCCTGCTATATACAGTAAGCCAATGAAGGCCTTCAACTCAATAGTATTTGTATCCAAGACATCACGTTCACGACTATAATTTGGTCGCACTTTCTCTATTCTCTGGTTTGTAAATTGTGCCAGAGCATCTCTTCAGTAAAAAATAATTTCTAAGGGTCAATAGAACACAACATATTGGTCGCCACGCTTTTAACAATTGTCATTCTGTTGATCAAATCATATTGACTTGTCCTGCGGTTTCTTCGGAGGCGATGCACATTCCAGGATGTCTTCTTATCTTTACCTATGTAAACTAGAAGCTGTGATAATGGCACATTTTCTTCGTCTTCTCCAGATTTTTCCGATTCAGAATTATGCTCAAGTATTTCAATTTCAACGTCTTCTTCTCCGTCAGAAGCCAAAGGAGAATTGAACTCCAAAGTGCAGTTTTCATTTCCTTCAACAAACAACTGCCTTCTAACACTTCCAATGTTTTGGATATCAGGAAATGAAGAAGTTCCAGGCTCAGTCAATAATGTTTTTTTCTCCACACTATCTAGAAGTTTTCAAATTCTTTCTTCTTCAATCGTAAATTTATCCATTATTGATTAACAAAACTAAAAATTTACACGCCTAAAAATTGCAGTAAATACTTGCACAATATTTTTACACTTAAAACACGCTAAATAAAGTTATTTAAAAAAATTACAAAATGTATACAATTATAAAAATAAGTTGTGGGAAGGCGCGCCCGTTGGAATAGACCGGGATTCGGATAAAACAGTAAACATGAAAGGGCGCGTACGGTGCAATAGAAAAGGTCACACAAGAAGGCGAACTGCTATAGTACTGACAAATTTTTCTTCAAGGATAGTGCACCCAAAATATAGGAGATGATTTCATTGAAAGGTAACAAGAAGGGGAGAAAGGTTGGTTAATAAAATTTACGGCTGTTTAAAAGTATTGTATACACACAGTCGAAAACCGTGCGCGCCTCCTTCCTCAAGCGTTATTTAACTGCGATGATAAATTCAAAATAACACCGTCAGTCTGTTTAGTCTGGAAGATGAGAAGCATAACAAAGGCAAAAGACGGAGTGTGGGAGAGAGCGTGTGTGAGAGCATGCAGAAACTGAAGTAAAAAAGAATGAATGCGCCGGTTATCGAAAGAAAACACTACAGTTCAGCCTTTCTTAGTTTGCTCCTACTGTAAACAAATAATGACGTCACTGAGCATGCGCATTATATAAAAATGTATACACTGTTTAAGAAGTAACAACAAAATACTGTCAAAAGTATTTAATTACAAAATACTTTTAAAAGTATTTTTATAAATGAAATTTGTAGGCCTACATCATATCATGACTGATGTTTTAAGTACTTTAAGTATTTATAATTTAAAACATAATTAACTTAATAGGAATATGACATCCATAAAGTCGCGGACTCTAGCGTGCACCCTGTAGTAGCTGGCTTTGGTTTGTTGACAGTAGGAGCAAACTAAGGACGGCTGAACTGTAGGTACTTATGGCCCAGCGAACTGACCAACCATATCATAAGTAGCTGTTATAGTGGTTAAAGAGTAAACGTATGAATATTATAGACAAAAGTATTGATTCAGCATATGTTTTGTCTATTAACTGAAAAATGAAGGAACGAGTGAATTTTTTCACTAGTTGCTAAAGTAAATCAATCGTTCTGTCTTAACAGTGAGTGAGAATGAGTAACCGATTTTTGGCAGTGAACAGACGGTGAGTAAGTGATTTTTGGAACAGCGACTGGGGAACGATCACTGGAACTGTGACTGGGGAACTTTTCACTGTGACTGGGGTCAATCTGAAGAGCTATGGTCACCGTGAATTTTAAGTAAACGTGACCCGTTCACAATTCTTTTGTCTCTTCACTAGTCCCTACTACTGTAACCATTTAAGTAGTTTACCCTTTTTCATTGTATACTGACATGACCAAACCGTCGTTAATTTGTCCGTCCAACTCTCCTTTTCAAGTTTTCTGTCCCCAAATGTTTCCAAATTATATAACTTCTTACTTTATCCGAGGCGCATCAAAAGTGAGTGAAAGTGCAATGAGTGTTGGAATTGTGCGAAAGTGGGTTAGGAAATTCAATGAAGGACGGACAGATGTCCATGACGAACCAATGATTGGGCGGCCTTTCGTTACCAATGAAGACTTGGCTGGTAGAGGAGAAAATAAAATAATTGAGAACAGATGAAAAACAAAGACAGTGCTTTTAGTAAATTTCCACAGTCTCTGGTACTATTTTGAATGATATTGTAGCCGACAAGCGATATTGGGTTATCACAAGCTTTGCTCCCGCTGGATTCCAAAAGTGCTCAAAATGTGGACAAAACAAAGCGGACTTGACAGTGCTCTGACTTATTTTACCTGGTACACTTGACGACCACGGTTTTCAGTAAGACTACTGCAGTCTTGCTACCACTTGTTCCTCGACATGAGAAGCGAGCTTGGTGGAAAGCATTTTAAATGTGACGATAATGTAAAAAACGGTTTAAAGTTATGGCTGTCTTTACTGGCGGGATATTTGTGAAAGGAAGTTTTAGATAAGCTGGTCACACGCTACGAAAAGTGTCTGAACAGTGGTAAAAACTATGTAGAAAAGCAGTAAGTAGGTAGTTGTAGGTAGAAAAAGTAGTAGTAGGTATGATCTTTCATGTAAAAATAAAATTATCTTAAAAAAGTTTTACTTTTTTTTTTCAAAACGGTACTTACTTTCCGGAGTTTCCTAGTATATTCGTGTTTTTACAAGCATGCTCCTTGTGAACTACATTTCTGTCACCTGAATATTCCACTATTCTATGTCTTCCTGCCATTTATCCGTGTTTCTGGTACATAGGTCAGTACAGGCATAATGTATCCATTATACATATATTTCTTAAAATATAAATGAAGTTTTTTTATCTCAGATTGAGCTGCTTGCATTTTAAAAGAAGCACTTGCTTTCAGCATACGTGTACTTAACTCTTTTTCCAATTTTCCGTCCGATAAGAGAACAGTTTTAAGATATGTGAATTTGTAACTTCCTGCCGTATTCTTAAATAACCATACCGGTTACCTTATTCCATGTCCTTAATCTCTTCGACCGAAGTCTTCAGTAACTAAACTAATTTTAATCATGAGTGAATGATAAAAATTAACCTCTATAGGACTTAGTTATACGAAAAATCACAAATATTGATGCTAAACAAGGCTTTGTAGAAACAAAATTGTGGGATTTTAATTTTCGATAGCTTCAGTTATCGCATCTAATATAAACTAAATGAAACAACAATTGGAATTGGATTTGCATAAAACGCAATGTTAAAAAATCCAATATTTAACCGATTTTGATGAGCAAAATACAAAAAATCACTAGTTGACGTAACTAGTGACGTAACTAGTAACTAGTTGACGTAACTATTTATAAAACTAACTTTTTCTAGCATTGTTCAAAAAGTTTTTGAAATAAAATTTGTAGGGTTTTTGATAATCTACAGCTTTAGTTACTTATGTACACTTTTGCTCTAAAATGCTAATTAAGGCCTAATCGACGCTTAACTAGGGTTTAGAATCAATCAGTGATTTTCTTTATTTTTAAGTTCTACATTACCTAGTTGATTTTCATTTAGCGTCATTCACTAATTAAAATTAATTTATATTATTCAATCATTATTAGGTTATATATTTTTCATTATTTACATTGGCAAGAGAAAGTCGTATGAGTATGTAATCTAAAATCGATTTGTGTTTTTTTTTGGAACATCCTGTACTTAATATAAATCTATAGAAATCTATACAAAGTATAAATCTATAGTTCTCAATAAAACTTTCGTAGAAAATAAATCTTACATTTTACTAAGAATTAAATTTATTTGATTTTATTATCTCACCTAGATAGCCAATAATTTTTATCTCGTTTATTTACAATGTAAATACTGTACCTTCTTTTACAGAAAAAATATAAAAATTGTGTTCATCGTCAATTTTTGTTTATGATTATTCTTGCTCGAGTATTTGCATAAAACTGTCATATGTAATATGAAAATTATATTAATATGTTTTCTTTCATTTTTGGGATACAATATTTCAACTGGAAACGTGAGTTTCTATTTATGTTGTTTTTTTTAATTTTTGTGATAATATTAATAATAATAATAATAATATAATTTCTAATGGAATAAGCTTTCATCTCCTTATCTCCTACTTACCAGGTTATTTTAATTGTTGCTGGTGGCAAAAAGAGACTGCATCGGTTCCGCTCCACCAAATAATCATCCACTCATGTAGCCTACAGTCACTTCCGATAGTACTATACTAACACTAATCTCCGCGTCAAAATTAACAGGAAACTGCATTTGAAGCTCAATTCTTAAAAGATATGGCTTGCATACGGATTATGCAAGCTTGTTGGCCTATAACTCCGTAAATACTAATCCGATTTTAGTGAAATTTCGTCACAGTGTAGGTAAGAGTATTGTTCTGTACAACAAATCCCAAAACTATACCTTCTTTCCTTTTTTATTTTTTTTCACTTTTTGCGACCGCTTTTTACTTTCTCTTGCCTATATGAATATATAGGACGGAAAGTATTGTTTTCATGTCGATTTTTCGAAATCGAGTTTTCACCGTATCTATACGTTTTCAGACCCCCTGAACCCAAAAAACATGTTTTTAGCGATTGGCCTGTGTGTGCGTCTGTGTGTGTGTGTGTGTATGTGTGTGTGTGTGTGTGTGTGTGTGTGTGTGTGTGTGTGTATATATGAAATATCTCAAGAACGGAACATCGTACGAACTTGAAACTTGAAACGTAAGTTACATACCACTACCGGACCCGACACGAACATTTTCATCAAAATCGGTCAACCGGAAGTAGTAGTTTATTCGTATAATTTTTCACTTTTTTGCGATTTTCTCAAAAACTCGTCCTACGATATTTTTAAAAACGCCTCATTTACTGAATTTTTTATTCTCTAAAAGATAGGGTAGGTGCCATGTTTGCTGAAATTCTTGGTGAGGGTGTTTTTACGTAAAAAGTCTTTTTTTTAAGATTACGGCTTTAATAATAATTTTAGAGCAAAAATGTATGTATAAAATGTTGTAGAGAATTTGAAAACCTACAACCTTTATTTCAAACATTTTTTTGTATAACGCTTAGTTTAGCGGTAATTAGCGATTTTCTTTTTTTTCTCACGAAAACGTGTGAAAAATCGATTTTTTTAAGATTTCGGCCATAGCATGCACTTAACGACAAAAGTGTGTATAATAAAATTTATAGAAAATTAAAAGATCTACAACTTTTATTTTGAGAATTTTTCTCTACAGAGCCTAGTTTAGCGTGAAAGTGTGATTTTCCGTTTTTTTTAAGCCAAATTGAGTTCGATTTTCATTTTGGGTCATTCACTCATGATTAAAATAAGGTTATGTTTTTGAGGTTAGTTTTTGTTTATTTCTAATATTTTATTAATAATGTTAGGTTTATTATTAATTATTTGCATTGGCAAGAGAAAGTTGTGTGAGTGTTTCACACCAGATTTTTATGTGACTAATTGGTAATTTTCTGGATTCGGGACCAGGGCCGTTGGATTCTTAGTAGATTCAATAGCATAAATCAAGTATTTATTTAATTTGACGACAACTGAGTCTTTTAGAATTGTTATTTTAATTTGTAGATCATGCGGGGTCGGTAGGCTCGCTTCTACGTTCCGGATTGTGACGGACGCCTTCCATAGTAGCCTACCTAGCAGGGCCTTCTCTTACCTTTTCAGAAACTTGTTTATTTATTTACGTCCTAATTACTGCTTCTACATAACAATTTTTAAAAGGAATTAATTATTTATATATTCATTTCTAATAATTTACTATAAGAATTGTGGTGTACTGCATATTTTCCACGATCTTACTTAACATTTATATTCACATCGCTAGTAAATTTTGTAGCAAGTTAATTTTTAATAATTAAAAATTATCTTGCTACAAAATGTACTAATTATTATATATATTTATGAATAGTTAACTTAAGTAAAATTCACCTGAAGCTCACCTTACATCAGTGAGTATACACATAATTAGTCGTGTATCATTTTACGACTGTTTGTAGGAAGTGCTTAGAGCATGCACAAAAGATTGAAAAAAGGTATTGGACAAAGGATAATCTAACGGACGACTTATTTGAAGTTGACCCTGTTCTCATAAATTTTTGGAGTTCTGATTCATAATTTGGACATCATACGGAGTAACAATTTATGAAGAGTCATCTGACTCCAACGACTAAAATTAAAAAAGATTAATAGAAATAAAACATGTAACTATTGCATAATATTTAAAGATGATGATGGCTTCACGGCCAATTTTTGTAAATTTGTGTACTACCCATTTAATATGCAAATTAGGAAGTTCCATAATTTCTTTAAGCGGCTGTTTAGGCAAACATAAACACTGGCTTCACTCTAATGCACGAATAAGTGTATACTCACTGAAGTAAGGTGAGCTTGAGATGAATTTTACTTTAGTTAACTATTCATAAGCTATATTGATAAAAATTGACTTGCTACAAAATTTAGGCTATTAGCGATAGGAATAAAAATGTTTAATAAGATCATGGAAAATAAGTCATCGTATGAAATGCAATATACCGCATTTCTATGCATAGTGAATTGTTAGAAATGAATAAATTAATTACTACTTCTTTATAAAAAATTGTTATGAAGATGCAGTCATAAGGACTTAAGTAAATAAACATATATAATATTGTCAATCAGGAACAAGTTTGTGAGAAGGCCTTGCTAAGTACTGTGCAAGGCGTCTGTCACAATCCGCCAACGTAGAAGCGAGATTTTTCACCTCGCATGATCTAAAATTTAAAAAATTAATTAAAAAAACCTCAGTTGTCACCGAATTAAATAAATACTTGATTTATGTTATTGAATCTACTAGTAATCCAACGGTTCTGATCCCGAATTCAGAAAGTTGCTGGTTGTCAAGATGACAAGGGGTTGCAAGAAAAAATGTAAAAAAGATCATTTTGGGATTCGATGTACACAATAATACTCTTACCTACACTGTGACGAAATTTCACAAAAATCGGATGAGTATGTACGGAGTTGTAGGCCAACAATTTTTGCATAATCCGTAGAATGTCTTCAAAAACGAGATTTTTATGTTCTGAAGTCAATATCACTTTAAGAAAATAGATAAAAAATTTTATTTTAAACCGTTCAACGGAGAATTAATTTGAGAGAAGTAGCATTAATTTGACTATAGTACGTTACAATCGATGCTATATTTTTTACGAATTAATGTTCAAATATAGTATAGTATTAATACTATGTAGTGTAGTATTAGGAATAGGAACTCAGGTTTCCATCATTTTTGACTCGGACATTAGTATTTTGTAGTACGTAATTGTTTTTTCCCCATGCTATATGTTACATACTAAAACCATTGGTTTCCAAACAAATGTTTAGCCACACAAAAAATGTAGAGCAATCAAAAAGCTAGGCCTTATTGTAACAACGAAATTACTCACAATATACGAGGGTCATATCTAAAGTAAAGACCGTTGGGAAATTTCTCACCTTGAAGTTGGCTAACATGTGCGATGGAAGACCAGTCTCGTAATATACACACTGCATTGTTGTTTGTTATTTGTCGCGTTGTTGTATCTTTATTTACGTTTGGTGTTATTGCGTTTTGAAATGAATCATATAGGCCTAATTGATGTTGCCACCGATTGTGAAATATGTGGAGTGATACGATTTTTAAACTATCAAAACGTTAAACCGGTCAAAATTCATAGGTTGCTGTGTACGGTGATAATGTAATAAATGGAAGAAAAGTTCGAAAATGATATAAAAGGTTTAGAAATACGAGTTAATGTGCATAATGAGGAACGTCCGGGGAGGCCCACAATTATCAACGAGGACTTGGAAATTGATGGCCACGGTCTTTTGGGATCGATTTGGCATACTGTTGGTTGACTTTATGCCACGCGGAACGACTGTAAATGCAGAACAATACTGCTAAACTATACGCAAGTTACAAAGTACCATTCAAAATCAGCGCCGTGATCGGCTTACCGACGGCATCGTACTCTTGCACGTTTGCATGTAGCAGGTAAGACGTTCGATTTACTGAGAAGATTTGGATGGGAAATTATCAGTCACCTACCGTACAGTCCAGATTTAGCGCCTTCAGATGACCATTTGTTTGGCAAATTGAAAGAATTGTTGGATGGTAAGCAATTTGCAGGTGACGATGAACTTAAAGATGCTGTGAATCATTGGCTAAATGAACTGGCGGCAGAAGAATAAGACGAGGGTATCTTGAAGCTGGTGAATCACCATGACGAAACGTCTTATTCATATGGCGACTATGTGGAGCGTAATGTAAGTTACGTATGTTATTCTGTAGCACTTTGGTTTACATATTTTTCTGAACAAAGTTTTTGCAAAAAGAAGTTCTTTACTTTAGAGATGACCCTCGTATTTACACCACATCACGCAAAGATCTAACTAACTTGCTCAAAACAATATTAAGGAAACTCTAAACACCGAGTGGTTGAATAGTACGCCATTAGAAATTACATGAATTACGTTACAACATTTTTAAAGAACAACCAAATAGTAATGTGTCGATACCAATATTTTACGATTCAGATGCAAAGAAAGCCAAAATAGATTCTCAATTCCGATACCAAAAATCAAAACTGTATAAAAATAAAAGTAGTTAAACTAAACAAAAGAAATGTAAAATGCTCCTTCACTTCAAAAGCACATGTTTTGTATCAGTAAATAAATAAAACTGTAAAATAAAATTTAAAATCGTGAGACGTTAATGAATTTAAAACTAAAAAATAAATGTTTATATTATAACTTTCACGATGTACGCAATGAAACAACACGGAGGCATAATGAAACACAAGTTTACCTTTTTCTTATAACCTTGTGCTCGCAAAAATATCCGAAAGTTCTAATTTTACTACGATACAATAATGCTGATCGATCAACCGAAACCGCTCTAAATTATCGAGTGCACTTCAACATATTCACTCTTTATTTGCAGTTTTACGTTAAATAAAAACAATGGAGAAGCCCCACGCAAGCAGTATAAACTTATAAAATTTACTATAATTTATTCACCATGAAAGCCCAATCGCGTAAACTGGTTGATTCGAATCGTGTCAACGTCTTCCAAAGTTGATAACTGATTCTTTGTACACTCCTTCCTTTTTCAGAGAGCCATATTTATATTAAAAAGGTTGGTTGGATTTATGATTAATATTCGTTGAATAAACTATTTAATATGATAATATGCCCAAAACGGGCAGGTGGAGTGTTATTTTAATTGCACTCTATCTGTTTGGTCCAGGGCTAAAAAAAATAGTTCTGTTTCTTATCACATAGTCAGCCACTTATATGACTGAACTATTTAAGAACAGAAGAGGTAGAGGTGTAAAAGACACTAGTCAGAGTTATCTCCTCTGAGAGTTATGAATTTTACTATGCAGCCAGACCCTGTGGTGAATGAAGTGAACGTGTCATTTGCAGGGTGGAAAGTGAGTGCTTTTCGGAGGGCCTGGCATGCTGATAAGCATACTCTTTTAACTCAGTGAGGAAGGCAATTGTAAACCACCTTACTCCTCGTTTTTACTTAGTAAAACCTCTAGAGGTTCAAACCAGCCTTTCGGCTGTTGACCTAAACAACAACAATATGATAATAATTTAAAACATTTTTCAAATGGAAAACTATTTTCTTTTACTTTTTCAAGCCTAAATTTCTCAACATGAAGAATATCAATCTATGATTGATTCGTCGTTGTCTCTAAAATGAAATAGATAACAATCGATGGCAAGTGCATCGATTTTAAGTGCAGGGGAATACTACAACAATATTATGCAAATAAAAGTTAAAACGAATTCCAATTGAAATATTTTTCTACATATTAATATACTTTTGTAAAGTTAATGATAATATAAATAGTAATCAAATGACATAAATGACCTCTAGCACTAATCTTAGCCCCATATTTTGGGATGAGGGAACCGTGTTAAGTCGTGTTCTGATGAATGCAAGTGTTGGTGATTAGTTACAAATTATTAATATTTATTTAAATCTTTGAACTCCAATAGTGGACTATGAAGGCGGAATTTTTTAAAACAAGATTAATTACTTTTATGAAAAGGATAGTTAACATGAACGACTGAAGTAAGAAGACTGCTGAACGAGAGACCATTGGTCAAATTTCTATGACAACAACCAAAATTTCAAAAAATTCAGATAAGAATGCAACTTTCAAATAACTTATTCAATCTTATTTTCAACCCTGAGAATCTTCCTCGATTCAATTTTCAATATTAAGTAACTTCAATTAAAACTCAATTACAATGATCTACTTAAATTTCACTTTACAATAATAGAAAACTGACATCAGATTGACTGATTAAGTAAAATTAGAAATGAATTAAGTATATGAAAGATGTTTAGTTACGACAGTTTGTAGATTAAATATTTCATTTTAATTTAGTATTTTTATCAGTAGTTACTTATCATCAATAAATTTTTGTTGCTTAGGTCCTCAGCCTAAATGCTGGTTTAAATCTGTGTAGAGGCTTTACTAAGTAAAACGAGGAGTGAGGTGGTTCCCCATGGTTTCCTCATTGTGGAAATGTATGCTTATCAGCATGCCAGGCCCTCTGAAAAGCATCTACTTTCCAAACTCGAAATGACACCTTCACTTCATTCACCACAGAGTCTGGTTGTGTAATGAAATTTAATGCTCTCAGAGGAGATAACGCTGACTATTGTCTTTTACACCTCTACCTTTTCTGTTCTTAAATGCTTCAGTCATATAATTGGCTGGCCATGTGATGAGAAACAGAAGTATTTTTTAAATCTCTGGAAATAGCAGATGGAGTGCATATAATTTAACACTCCACCTTCCTGTTATGGGCAAACCAATAAATTATTATATTAAATTAAATTCAGCTTTTATTGTTTAATAAACGTTTGTAATTTTTTTGTACACCGTATATCGTGTAGTTTATTTCTAAACTAGATTTAGTGTCTAGTGTAATTTACGATATTCACTTTTACATCAGATTTTGCAATTTTGCAAATTTTCAATTTGTTTTTAAAATGAATTCTTCAAACTGTATTAACATAATGTATTATCTTAGAAAATTGCGGCATTTTTGCCACAGTTCGAAAACTAGAGAACCTGTATTGAAGAATCTACTTTTTATCGTCGATGCTCGATACCGATTATTTGTTTGAGTGTCGGCTTTATCGAAAATCGACATTTTGAACCGACACATCTCTACAATCGACACAAGAAAGCATGAAGTCACAAGGATGTGCATAGGACACTCATATTTAACACTTAGTTATCTTTTATCTAAAACAAACCTTTGAAATGTAATTTTTGTACCTTTAATTAATCTATAAAGGATCTTTTGATGAAATATAACGGTTTACAAGCTCTGAGATCTCAATTGCCAATTCCTGATGGCATGCGTAAGGGCCTAAATAAACCGAGTTCTATGCTCAAACAGTTTTGTTTAACACTTTAACTGAGCTACCGGTCTCTCAGACCGGGAGGTATATTAAGTTTTCCACAGTTCCAGCCCTGTTTGTTCAAGGTCGTTCATAGGCTCAGTAGCTGCCTTCTAACTTCCCCTCTTCACTAAACACTAGCGATAGTTCTGTTTCCGTAAGTCGTTCTCTTGTGACAACCGATTTTTGAAAACCACCCGGTCTGTCATACCGGATAGCTCAGTTATCGTGTACTAATTAGCCGGTCCTGTATACTGGATAGCTCATATAAGTGTTAGTGCGTCAGTGTTAGTGAAATAGATCGATCTTCTACCAGTCGATCTGTACACGTGGAAGACGATGATTTTGCCGTTCGTGTACGTAGTATGCTGGATGATGAGTCTAGTTTAGATGATTTAGATATTCAGAGTGAAATAGACGATTCCGATGCAGATGCAGACTTTGTGTTACCAAATGAAAGTGATTCTAGTTCATAAAGTGACTTCACGTTTTGAATTCGTCCCCGAGGAAAACCCGACATAAATGCATTAAGTGTTCTAATCCCATTTTTGTTTAGAGTGCAGTTGCAAAGTCTGCAATGAATGTGCAAAATACAGTGTAAACTCATAAACTGAACAGTTTTTTTTGTTTATTATTATCAACCATTATTATAGCAAATTACTCAAAAATATCTTACAAAGTATTATTTTATCATAATTACTATTATTATTATTTTATCAAATTAAATTTTCGATGTGAGCAAGAGTTTGTTTGTTTGTAGTACAACAGCAGCAGTATTTCATTTTGTTATTTTCTATATTTAAAGGTTTGTAAATAAAAAAGTAAAAATGTTTAATTGTTCTTTATATACGTTCCACATTAAATATGTTTACTAAAAATATGTATTAAATAATAAAATAGTAAATTGACCGGTAAAAACCAAGACATACTGACCGGTCTAAGAGACCGGATAGCTCAAATAACGTTTCTACATCCATAGCTCAGTGAAAGTGTTAAAAAAAATTGTTACATTAATAAACCATAATAACCTTAGTAAAAAATATTTTTTGTGTTTTAATTTTTCTTCACTTTCGAGAAACCTAATTGATGCCCGAAACTTTTCTATGTGTATGAACTCTAAAAATAGTATTTTTACTGTTTTATTTAGTTATAAAGCCTATTCTTCCACAATGTATCAATAATTTTTGTAAAAATTGTTGAAGTGCAATGTTTGCAGTTACTTATAACCTTTGCTGTTGATGTAACTTTCTTTTAACTTTGATTCATTATTTAGAAACTATACAATGCAATACAACCGTCCAAAACCTTCACTAAATTCTGAATTAAATTTTCATGCAACTTAAAAAAAATCTGGAGTGAAACACTCCCACGACTTTCACTTGCAAATGTAAATAATAAAACATATACCTATGATTAATCATGAACAAACAATGTAAAATGATAAACAACCTAATTTTAATACTGATGCAAAATTTTAATACTAATGACGCAAAATAAAATTCAACCTCTTTTGATTTAAAAATACGGAAAATCACTGACGCTAAATTAACCTCAGTATAAGAAAATGCTTAAAATAAAAGTTGTTGATATTTTATTCCCTATAACTCAAATATTATCACTTTTGGGAAAATAAATAAATAAAATCAATACATGACTAAGGATAATTCTTTGTTTTGTTTTAGAATTACGAAAATGATATTTACGGAGGTGACTTAGATTTCATTAATTTTACAACCCAGGATATATTCGTAGACAAATCTTTATTGATTAAACATATATTTCATGGAATTAACAGAAAATTAATCACTGCACCACGACAATTCGGTAAAACTACTAATCTAGTTATGATTAAACAATTTTTATCAATGGAATCAAATAAAAATAAAAATATTGAAAAAATATTCAAAAACTTAAATATATATAAAAAAGAAAATGATTTTTTTAATGAAAATTTCGCTAAATATCCTGTTATATACGTTGATTTTAAAACAAGAAATAATATTAAAAACTGCGAAGAAGCAATTAAAGAATATCGGTTTGCAATACATAATTGTTATCTAGAACATCAATACTTAAGTTATAGTACAATATTAAATTTGGACGATAAAAAACTTTTTAATAAATGGTCTGGAATATATAGTCATTCGAAAATGTCTGATGAACAAACAATATCGGGACTTTTTCATTTGGTTAACCTTTTAGATAAACATTTTAAAAAACCTATTATTTTACTAATGGACGAATATGATGGTGTAACAAATAATGCGCTAATTAAAGTTGAAGATAAAAATGTTTTAGAAGATATTATATCGTTTACAATTGGAATTTTATGTACAGTTTTAAAAAATAATCCAAAAGTATATAAATCAGTTATCACGGGTTTATCAATTATGACTTCAAGTGGAATTTCAGATATACATAATATTGAAATTTATAGATTTTTTGGTGATCATCCATTTAATAATTTTTATGGTATATTACAAAATGATATGGAAAACATTTTTCAAAAAAGATCTTTAATTTTATCTGATTTGAAGGAAACAGCTCAAATATTATACAACGGATACATTTCTAATAATGGAAATAAACTTTATAACATATTTTCTATAATGAAATATTTACAATATGAAAAATTTAAACCTTATTGGGGTATTAATAATTTTAATTGTAATATTTCAAATCTTCTTAAATATCCTGATATTGAATATAAAATTGAATTTTTATTAAACAGGACGAGCATTGCAATAATGATTTATGATAGAATAACCTTATATGATGTATTTACTTTAAAAGATATGTATACAAAATTTACTCCAGATGTTCAAACCAACCTAAATATTTTATTTAATCATTGGCTTGATTTAGGTTTATTGGTGTATGATTATACAATTAAATACAAAGGGGTATATAATAAAGTAGCCGTTAAGATTCCAAATAAAGAAGTTTATAACTTTATTTTTAGTGAGTATAAAAGATATTATATCATAAATCATGAATTAGATCGAGATCTGGAATCAGCGAGGTATTCTATTTTTAGAAAAATATTAATTGACAATCGCGTAAGATCTGACAAACAACGTAGTAAAAGTAAGACTGAGACACCGATAGAATTAAGACAACGTATGGGTGACATATTTCAAGATATCAACAAATGGCGAGGATTAAAAAATCGGTTTACATAATATGTAAATATAATTCAATTCCGATTGCTAATTTTTTTTAATGTCTTGCTATAGGCTATTAAGTTTTGGAATATGTTCATTCATGAGTTCTGGAAAGTTATACTACAGAGTCATCATAAATGAATGGTGGGGTTGCACTAATTTAGACCAAGACAGAAGAGAAATTTTGTGATGTTTTATTGGTAGCTCTGATAGCACCCAACCAAAAAGTTTGTGTAACAGCAGTTCTAACCTCAACTTACGGTTTTGTATTGTTGCTTTGGTCTGTTTAGACTAAGTTCAATAATAAAGAAAAAGAAGTCTGTTTTGTTGTTGGCCTGAATTGAAATCTGTAATTTCAGTTCAACGTGCATTTCAACATGATTATGGAAAAGATCCACCCCATAAAAATAATATACGGCGTTGGTTCAAACAATTTGAAGAAATTAAATCAAGATCACCGCTGCACTTTAATGTATTTGTCACACAAGCTTTGATTGAAAAATTTCCACATCGATGGATAGGCCGGCAAGGACCAACACTCTGGCCTCCAAAGAGTCCAGACCTGACTGCTTGTGAGATTACATCAAAAATATTGTTTATTCAAAAAATATTTGTGATCTACTGTAATTTACTTAAAGGCAAGGGTTAATGAAGCTCTGACAACCGTAACGGAGAGATATGTTAACTAACGTTTGGTCAAAAATTGAGTACCTATTGAACATTTGCCGAGCGACTAATGGTTAAAATTTATTAGTTATGCAAATAAAAACTGTTTGAGACGACAAATTCTATAAATAAACAACATCAACCGAGTATTTCTGTTTTTAGTTGTTCCATGTTCAAAACCCCATCATTATTTTATGATGAGCCTGTATTTCAAGAGATATAGTGGTTGTGCTGATTTTTATGAAAGCTTACGATTCGACCGAGAAACGCTACCGAATATTTTAGATGAATTTGGAGTGGTCATCAAAACAAATACAAATTGTTAAGGAAATATTAACACAGGCATGATCAAACAAAAAATTTCTTGGAGAAATCTCTGAAGATTTAGAAATTAAAACTTGCGTTTAGTGACGGACTATCACAGCTTCTTTTCAACTGTGTGTTGGATAAACTTATTAAGGGATGGAAAATAAAACCCGCCAACAAATGATTGTTTAACCAAGTAGATATTAAAGGATCAATAAACGGCATAAGGACAAACTATTTTGCTTTCACAGACGACCTAGCAATCGTTTCTGGGAACCCGGAATAAGCAAGAGAAAATCAATGTGTTAAAAGATTAAGCAGAAAAAGCGGGACTGCATAGGCATATTTCCTTCAAGAAAACTACATAGGCTTACATAACAAACATAAAAACATTCTTACGTCACTTAAAGACACAATAAATGGAAAACTGGAAAAGTTGATTGCTTCAAGTACCTCGGGGAGATAATACTACCAAAGACCAACGATAAGGAAGCGAACAACAACATATGAGAAGAGACGACTGGTGCACTTTAAATAATTCACCACGCCTTGTATAAGAAGGAAACACTCTCAAGACAAGCCAAGATTAGACATTATAACCTGTTTCTCTGAATGCGAGTGATGGCCTTGGAAACATCAGAAAGGAGGGTCTAAAAGAAGCAGAGAAATTTAAGAGAAAGATCCTCCGCAAGATAATTGGTCCAAAGATAGTAGACGAAGTACAGGTTATGAGGTCGAGAAGAACTGTACAAGGAAAACGAACGGTTAATGGATACGATTAGACTAAAATTTTACAGACACTTGTATGGAATGGATAACAGCCGGTTGATAAAACAAATTTTCAGGATACTAAACAATAGACCTAAGGTATCAGATAAATGATTTAAAGCAGTCAGAAATGTTATTGAGAAAACTGAAATAAATCAAGAAAACGTAATGAACCGAACCAAATTGACAACTAATTAGGTACGGACTTTATGGGCTTTTATAAAGACCACAAACAGAACACCGGGTGGACATAAGAAAGGAGAAAAACATACAATGATCGAATGATCAGAATGCGGGCTGCAAAAAGAGCTTCCAGAAAAGTCTTAAGTCAACTCACCTGGGACTATTCAAGACAAAAAAATTCCTGCTTCATTATAAACTGTTAATTTTCTTTGCAAAATAAATAAATTAGTTCAGCAGAAAAGTGAAAAAACTAAAGGAAGTCAAACATCCACCGATGTTTCTTTTATGGGATGCTTATAAATGAATAATAAAAAAGAAATGATAATAAAAAGTTAATAAATTAAATGGATAAATAAGGAAGTACAGAAAAATATTATGCTAAATTTGTATTATAATATCGATAAGGCAAAGGTCATCTAACTTTATTTCTTGGTCTTTAATTTTTATTACGGTACTTTATTGAGCTGCACAATTTCCGTATATGACATTTAAATGGTGGTGGGGAGTGTCGCTTGATGAAGAAGAGGTACCCAGTAGTACATTCTCCGTTTAAAACGCTGGTTATTGCCCGTTATTCAGACCAAGAGGTCTCTACTCCATTTTCGCTTTAGACGTCGCATAGTTGGGAAGTTCCTTGTAGCTAGATCAAGGGCTAGTTGGTTTGGATGGCCATCTAGTCTTTCGTGAAATGTACTATTCAAGAACTTGGTTAGCTCCTTCACTGTCAGAATTTTGAAATCGTCGTGAAGCGTTTCATTGCTTACATAAAAAGGAGCGCCAGAAGCAAGTCTTAAGAATTTTGATTAAAGGGCCAGGATCGACTTTAAATTACTCTCTGCCGCTACTCCAAATAGCTGGACACCAAAGTCCAGATTGGTCTTAAAAGGGATTTGTATGTTAACATTTTGGAACGGAGGTTCATGTAACTTGAATTTTAATTTACACTATTGTCCAATAAATTAATTGCTAAAGTTTTAATGTTTGTAGATACTGTCCAACTAATTAATACTGAATTATTTAATTTATTTGTTACTTTCTCTTGCCTATATAAAATATATGGAAAAAAATAAATATGACGCTTAGTTTAGCGGTAATTTTAGTGATTTTTTTAAATTAAAAATCTGTAAAAAATGGATTTTTTAAGATTTCAGCCTTAGTACTCGTTTTACGACAAAAGTGTGTAATAAAATTTATAAGAAATTAAAACATCTACAACTTTTACTTTAATAGCATTTTTCATTTTTAAAGAGTAATTTTTTGTGTTTAATTTAAGATTTCTATTAATAAATTTGTTGTTTGTATCAGGATTATGTTAACATTTGTGTGTGATCGTCTTTCACACGAATCACTCTAAGATCTCGCTGTTTGAATTTCATGATGTACACCAAAATTATATTCCGCATTTCTAAATGGACTTTCATATTATTTATACAGAGTAATTTTGTCAAATGTGATTTATTGCTCAACAGCCATTATTCGAAAATTTTAGGCCTAGTTCCGATTACTAATTTAAAATACTATTTCAAGATAAAATCATGTATAAATAAATACGTTTATCTGAAATTGTCATCAATAGTGTAACATATCAGCATAATATTGTATTTCTGTTACAGTAGGGAATAAATATTGTTTGTTTTAAGAAATTGTGTATTGTGTGTTGAAATGTGTTGAACTAGAATACTGAACTACGATATATGAGATATTTTGATTAGTTGTTCTGCGAAAACGAAATAGTAGAAGCGAATGTTTTTATTTTGTTTTTTCTACGAAGTTCGACAATAGATGTGATTTTGTTAGAAGAATCTCGTTTGTTTGAAAACCTATTAGACCGCAGGTGTGACAAGAGTAAGCGGCGTTGTATTAGGTCAGTCATTTATAGAATTGTAAATAAAAAGTGTTTGAGTAGTGTCGTTACGGGACCGGTTTGGAAGCATGTTATTAGACCTTGTGGTAAATGAAGACGTGAAGATGCCATTTTCAGGGTAGAAAGTAGATACTTTTCAGAGAGCCTATCATGCTGATAAGCATACTTTTCCACTCTGTGATGAAGGCACTCGTAAACTACCTCACTCCTCGTTTTACTTTGTAAAGCCTCTAGAAGTTCAAACCAGCCTTCCGGCTGATGACCTAAACAAAATCAAACAATCTGATTCTATTTGTTAGCAGGCTAAGTTTATTAAGTTAAATTAGGCTATTAATTGTGTAAAATAAATCATATTTATTGTTATAAGTTAAAAGTTACTTTTGTTTATTATTTATCATACCCAGATACCGAACACTACCTACTACTATGTAACACTACTTTACGCTGCGATTGTTTTTATTTTGATTCTTTCTACGAAGTTCAGGAGTAGATGTGATTTTGTTAGAAAAATCTCGTTTGTTTGGAAAATCAGACCGCAGGTATAAAAACAGTTAGTATTTTTGTATTACGTCATTCATTAATAGAATTTTGAATGAAAAATATTCAGAGTAGTGTCGTTAAGGGACCGGTTTTGAAGTAAGTTAATAGTGTGCGGATGGGTGGTAATAAGTGGTTTTGGACAGGAGTAGCTAACAATACTATTACATACTACTAAGCTTAGGTGTTGCAATACATATGGATCAAAAGGAGAATTTTCAAGGAGCCATTTTTAGTTACCAGAATTTATGTAGTTCTTACAACAATGTATCAAGCACAAAAACTAAAGCAATGATCAAAACTAACATTATTATCTTCTAACTGACACTATTAAATCTGTCAGTAATTAATAGAATTGTGAATGAAAAGTGTTCGGAGTAGTGTCGTCATGTTGATCATCTCAGATAATTCAATTACTTGGAATACTTAATTGGTTGTTTTTATTTACTCTTCGGCATCTGAGGCTTTTTGTGAGTTTACCAATAAGTTATTAAGTATTTATAGATTGTGCAAGAGAGTGAGGATTAGCGTCGGAGATCGGTATATATTTTTAATGAATTATGCAAGATGCATAATTTTAAAATTTTCGTAAAAAATCAAATATAATGGGATTTATTGGTAAGTACCTCCGCATGTATAGAATTGTGGTAGATTAAGTTTCAACTTAGTACGATATTCCGTTCTTTAGATATTTCGTTCAAATACACACACAAATTGGTTAAAACATTATTTTTTGGATTCAGGGGGCGTAAAAATGAGTATTCAGTTGAAACCTGGATTTCGAGAATCAACTTAAAAACAATATTTTTTTTAAATATTTTATAGGGAAAGAGAAAGTAAAAACGAAAAACACTTGGAGAAGACGAAAATAATAGCGATCATGACGAAAATATTAGTGATCATCTGTATTTAGTATATGGCCAACAGAGTTTGATTTTCATATGGCATCATTTGCTCACGATCATAATTAGGGTTTTTGTATTTTACATTGTTTACTCACGATTAAGACAGATTATGTTTTTAATGATTTATATTTTCAAGAGAAGTCGCGTGAATGTTTCACGCCAGATTTTTTTTGTATCATTTCCAATTATTTGTCTTCGACTATCACGAAAGTTTTTTGCAGCGTTATTTACACCAACTACAAGTAAAATCGTCGCCGCAAGTCAGCTCTTCAACAGCTGATTTTCTGAAACGAGGGTTCCTGGTTCAGGTCCTAGTAAAGGTAGTTACATTTATACGGATTTTAATGCTAGACATTGGTTACCAGTTTACTTTGATGGTTGGGGTTCAATTAACCATACTCTCTCAGGAATGGTCAAACTGAGTCTGTACAAGACTACACGTTATACATCATCCTCATCTTATTGGGTAGTCACGTTGCTTATTGTTCTTCAATTGAACAGATTACAACGTAAACACATTAACGATAAACAAATGTATACCAAAAAAATAGTGTTTTTTCTTGTCTGTTTGTTTGTTTGTGCGAGGTAATTTCAGAAACTACCAAACCGATTTCAATAACTATGTTATTATTGGAAAACTTCAAGCTTCTTGAGTTATATTTTATTAATCAGTATTGTACCATCCATTTTATACCAGCGTATTGTAACGAGTATTTACAAAAGGACGCAACTCGTTTTTATAAGATATGTCTGTCGTACAAAAATAAAGACCAAGCCAATAGCTGTGAGCGCTGGGCTACGCATGCGCATACTTGACGTCGACTATGCATACCCCTCCGACCAATAGCTAGATGTACAGTCAGAGTGTTGTTGAAAATTGACAGCACCCATTGTATTTTGTAGGCATGCTGTTCCATTGTTGATTACAAACGCTGCACTATCGCATTATATACAAGACTGTACTAATGCAGACGCACGTTTTGCTCAGCGCTCTCCTTACGAAAATCAGGCTATCTATACTTTTACATTAACAGGGGGCCACTCTGATTTCAGATGGAAATTCACTAAAATGTGTTCTCACTCATTATACATACTTACATTATAAGTTAATTTCCAGAGGATTGAAGTCTAATGGCACCCAAAACCGTGGTTAAGCTATCGTCTCCAGCTGTAAGCCACCACTGGAACTCGGCCAGGTATGACTCCAAATGGTGTCTAGCCATCCAGCGTTGTCTTTTGTTTCACCATTTAGCATTGCCCCACAACCGCTTGTTGGTCTGTGAGTGCGTTCCTGTTTCTAGATCAACGAAATTGTATGTATGATTCTCTTTTAAGTGGTGAAAACCGACATTTTTTAAAGTCGTAGGGCAATACGAACGCCATGAGTCTGAATAAATTACAGACTTTTCAGCGATATTGTTTACTATTTACAATGTCGTTAATTAAATATAATAAAATAGATTAAATAATAATATAATAAATATAATATAATTATAATTATAAATATAACATAATATAAATATAATGAATTAAATACTAATTATATACAATCGTATTTTAATTTCGGTCGGAAATTATTTGCTGGAAATCCGTTTAGTTTAGGAAATTAGTTTAGACTAGGAATTATAGTGGTTCCTCGTTAATATAAAAGTACCAAATATTTTTAATTAATGAAATATTATTTACTATTTTAGGCAACAATATTCAAATTACAAAAACTTACCATTTATTTTATAGTTTTATAAACAATGATAAATGATTACCTGTCATCCGAATGCAGATACGTACTTTTTTCAAAATGTATACACAATCATCAATGATAGAAATATCACGTTCAATATTCGTCTTTAATTCGTCAAGTGTATGAGAATTGTTTTTAAAAGTGGAACCATGTCTCATTACTAAAATGAACACGATCACCTCAGTACCGTTTTCATCGACAAAGAACTAAACCAAAACAATACTGTAAACGTTTTCCGTGGTGTACTTCTAGCAGTTCACGTACGACACCGATGCAGAAAGCATGCAAATGATATTTTTAGCAGGCCTGAGAGCAGTAAAATATAGTGAAATATGCTGTGAAGATAACTTCCTGATCGATGTTCTAGGAGAACGAGTAAAACATTCTTTTACATCCTTTGGAAGTTTAACGGCTATCACTGATGGTTGGCCTGACTTTTTCAAGATACACAACTTTTCCGAATATTATATGAATATACTATACAGTGAATTGGAAATTGTTAACTAAAACTCGTTTTTTACTTGCAATTTAAATTTATAAGCGTAATAAGTCTCAAGAATACACGTTCGTCTTTGAAGAACGACATTTCAATTGTTACAAAAAAACTGTAATCCTTGAATTACCAACTGACTTGTAAGGAAACTTCAAATTAACCTATATATTACTATTAATTTCTAATGTTACGGTTGCGTCCTTTTTGTAGCTTCATATAATATGACATCATCACTAATTTCATGATGTCATTGTATACTGTACGGAGGTGCCTAAAAACTGACTCCTAAAACAATAAATTTTTTTCTCTTTATTTTTTCGAAATGTTGATTTATCGTATTGAATTTAATATATTGTATATTCTATGCAATATGCCATCACCATTAAAAGATTATGTCATATTGTACAGAGATGCCTAAAAACTGACTCCTGAAACTGTACATTTTTACTTCTTTTCTCAAAATTTTTGAGAATTATTTGCGGACCGGATTTTATTCTATACAAAATAGGAACACATTAATTCGTTTTATAACGACGTTTTAATGTGCTTGTTATGTGCAATAAGTAGCTCTAATAATAATGCAAATAGTTAAATAGTAGGTTATCTCATGATGACGTGTGATAGTAAATTGTTTGTAGTTCGTTGTTATGGAAATGTACACATACTCTTTTAAAATTTTAATGAATTTAAATTTATCACCTGGAAGCAAGTGTTAATAACATAAAGAATACGAAAGGCTTTCTCAAGGCGCGGAATTACCAACATGCTTACAACTTTCATTCCAAACTTGGTTTTCTGCAACACATAATTTAGAATCAATAATTATTTTCATCCACTGAATTTGCATCAGTATTTTCTGTATACTCCTCATCAAAATCAGTAAAAATTGGGATTTTTAGGAAAGGATTTTACGAGAAAGGTTTATATAATCAACGTTATAGAAATAATTATTCAAACCTAAAATTAACTTTTAATTGTAACATTGATTTTTCCAGCTATTAGTTGTAGTAGATCAATTAGTTATTCTCCGTATTTTTAAGTTCTACAGAGGTTGATTTTCATTTAGCGTCATTCATTCATTTTAAACATAGGTTGTATTGTTCATATATTTACACTGGCAAAAGAAAGTCATATGAGTGTTTTAAACCAGAATTTTCTTCTACCATATTTACAGGATGGCCCATATGTCGGTTTCCCTAATATTTGTGGAAATCGGAAGAAAGGTTAATGGAATAAGAAACCTATAGACAAATAAAAACAAATTTATTATATGAACTGTAGCCTACATATATATTACCTTGAAATAATGTTACTGCAGGTTTTCAAAATTTCAATCATGATTCTTTATAAACTTTATACAGCGACTTAAAACTGATTCACAAATTTTCAACAGCAACATTTTATTGTCATTTACAATGCCAAATGCAATTTCAAATTGAAGTTTTTAGTTCATGCAGGTTTTGTTTCTAGGAAGAATACACTAGTTCCTTTACAATGCTCCACAGTGAAAAACCACATGCGTTAAGTGTGGTGAGAGCGCAGGCCATTCGATTTTGCCACGACGACCAATCCATTCATCAACTTTGGAATTTAAAAACTCACGAATTTCGATACCGAAATGTACTGGGGCGCAATCTTGTTGCCACATGAGTGATTGGATATTGTAAACAGGATTGTTTTCAAGCTCCGGAAATACTACTTCCTACAGCATTTGTTGGTAATTTTCCTAGTTAACATTTCCCTTAAAAATCAGTGGAGTACTCGAAATACCTCCCCATACCGTAACACCAGGCACATTAAGCTCATTTTGATTTCCGATATGAGGATTTGTATCCGACTAATACACGCAGTTATGCCAAATGACACGTTTATTGAGTTTGAAAAATGCCTCATCAGACCATAAAATTTAATTGCAAAAAGTTTGGATCGGGTTCTTCACGGATAGCGACTGTCCCACACAATTTGAACCGCCTGTCACTATCGTCCTCATGAAGCGCTTGGAGTAAAGATGGACGAATTGGCTTCAATTATAATTCCTTCATTATCCTTTACTCGCTACTTCGTAGTAACCTTAGTCCAGAAGATGCCTTACGAGTTAATTTACTAGGACTGGATACAAATGTTTCAGCAACCTTTTGTAGGTTATCATCATTGCAAATAGATGGTGGACGACTACATTCCGGGGCATTTAATACGATCCCTGTGTTTTCAAATTTCTTATATAACTCTCGTAAATGTTGCCGAGTCGGTAACGACAGACCTGGATACTTATCAATAAATTGTTCTAGTAATTTACCAGTATTTTTATGATGCTCCCACCACAACTGAAGCATATAAACTATTCTTCAGTTGTAAACATTTTAAAAGTAGTGTTGCGAACGAAACAATTAGTAACTACATGGAGACGTACCTCACACTAGCCTTTGTTACAGACAACTAATGAATGTTGAACGTGATACTGCCAACGTTACACTATTACCAACTTATCAAAATGAAAAATGTTCCGTTTCATGGCGAACCAACATATGGACCACCCGGTATTTAAGTGCTATGACTATAAATAATTCTTTTTTTGATTTTAGAATTACGAAAATGATATTTACGAAGGCGATATTGATTTTATAAATTTTACAACTAAGGATATATTTCTAGACAAATCTTTAATAATTAAACATGTATTTCATGGAATTAACCGAAAATTAATCACGGCACCACGACGATTTGGAAAATCTACAAATCTTATTATCATTAAAAAATTTTTATCAGTTGAATCAAACAGAGATACAGATATCCGGAAAGTATTTGAAAAATTAGATATTTATAAAAAGGAATATAATTTTTTTAATGAACATTTTGGAAAATATCCAGTAGTATTTGTTGATTTTAAAAGAAAAACTTTTATTAGAAATTTTACTGATGCGATGAACGAATATCGGTTTGCTGTACATAATAGTTATATCGAACATCAATATTTAAGTAATAGTTATATTCTAAATTTAGAAGAAAAAAAATTATATAACAAATGGTCCAGTATATATACTTATTCAAAAATGACTAAAGATCATACAACATCTGGACTTTTTCATTTAGTTTACCTTTTACATAAGCATTTTAATAAACCTGTTATTTTACTTGTAGATGAATATGACAACATTGTAAGTAGAGCAATATCTCAAATTGATGATAAATTAATTTTAGAAGATATCATTTCATTGACTAATGGAATTTTAGGAACGGTTTTGAAAAATAATCCAAATGTATATAAATCAATTATTAATGGAATATCTTTTGTGAATTCTATTGGAATTTCTGATATGAATATTGAATTATATAAATTCTTTGAACATCCGTTCGATAAATTTTATGGTATTTTAAAAAATGATGCGGATAAACTTTTAGACAACCAATTTATTATCACATCTAAATTGAAAAGACTAACTAAAACATTTTATAACGGGTTTATTTCTAATTATGGTAATAGGATATATAATATATATTCCATTATAAAATTTTTACAATATCATAAATTTCGATTATATTGGGATATCGATAATTTTAGTAATCTTATATCGAATGTTATGAATTATCCAGATGTTGTAAATTTAATCGATTCTTTATTAAATCGAACTAGTATATCGATTATGATTTATCGAAAGATTAATTTAAATGATATTTTTACTTTAAAAAATATGTATACAAAACTTAATGAACATTTTAAAACCAGTTTAAGTATTTTTCCTTTGAAAATAATTAGTCCAAAATATACTCAAAATTTTACACCTAATTCAAATTTACTTTTTAATCATTGGGTTGATTTGGGTTTATTAACATATGATTATACAATACATTATAAGAGGAAATATAATAAAGTAGCTGTAAAAATACCAAATAAAGAATCTTATAATATTATATTTAATGAATATAAAAAATACTTTATTAATAAATATGATTTGAATATTGGTTTGGAACTATCAAGGTATTCTACGTTTAAAAATATATTAATTAAAAAATTATTACAGATTCAAAAAGCTTCTGGTAAGAATGAAGTTCCTACGACAGAGCAACTAAGAGTTCGGCTTTTTGATATACTAAATGATATAGTACATTGGAGGGGATTTAGTAGAATGTTTTCGTAATATTCACATACATAAGGTGGTGTAGCTCGATAATTTTTGAACATCAACTAATTTTGTTGATTATAAATTGTATAATAAGTTATTTAAAATTTTACATTGCTTTTAATAAATAAAAGTAACAATGTTATTTTTACGGATCAGTACACAACTTTGTACCAAATTCGCAATTCTTTACCAAAATCTGTGTAGATACATAAGAATACAAATACAAGAACCATGAAACAAAACCAACACTATTTTTTCTACCATTTTCTTGAATATCTGAACAAAATTGAAAGTCTCGAGAAAATTTACCCTGATGATTCAAAAACGTCCTCTGAATGTGGATTTTATGCTTTTGAAGTCATAATTTAATCTTTTTGAAAAAATTTGTGATCTTGACAGATTCAACAATTGTTTTAAATTCCGTTAGTAATATTGACCAAGATGAACCAATAACTCAATACAAAATGAACGCTCAACAAAAGACAACTAGCGATGGTAAAACAGTAATTATATTAATAATAATAATAATTCACAGAAGAATAATTATTCTTCTATGGATTCCTTCCCACTTGGGAATCAGAAGGGAACGAGAAAGCCGAACAAGCAGCCAAACGAGCCATTACATGCTCACAAAGAATAAAAAAAAAATCTCCCTATTGAGACCTACAGAAGATGTTTAAAAACAACTTAGATTAATTTGAAATGAGCATTGGATGACTTTAACAATTAACCTTCACACTATAGAACGTAACGACACTCGAGACTTAACAAACAGAATTTTTTGATAACAGATTCGACCAAGTGACATTTACACGACTACAAATTGGTCACACTAAACTTACACATAGTAACCTCTTGACGAAACAAGACCCTAATAACTGTAAACACTGGAACACTAGATAAAACTCTACAACATAAATTCTTGTAAAATGAATTTGAATACTATACGGAGAATTCACTTACCGGTGAATTACAAAAATTATGTTAAATGACACACACTTCACAAAAACACTAGAATTTATAATTTTTTTTAAAATAATTCAAACACAATTTTAGTCAAATAAATACAATTCACATAATATAACGTTAAAATTATTCAGTGTTTTGATAATGAATCGTTCAATTGTAATCATTATTGTTATCCTTTGTTTTGTTACTTGTTTGTATTGTGTAATGGGGTCGCTGAAAAAAAAAAAAATGTTGATGCGACAATAATAAACTAGAGTACAAGCTCGCTAATCCGATTTTCTTTAATTCAAACCCTCCAGTAATCCGAACTATCAATAAGATTTGTTTTATGTAGCGATGATGATTTTGATGATGGTACGATTTTTTAAATATCTTAATACGGTAATCAGACACCGAAATCGTAAACACGACTGCAGAATGATGATGATGAAAAACTACCAAAAATAAAAAACTATGAACTGGCAGTTGCAAGTTTTAATAAGTGTATAGAGTGGGCTAAAGAAACCGATAAGCATCTTTAATATATTACTGTTTATGCAGCTTTGAGACGAAGCATTCGAACAAAGTTTCGCTTCCAAGAAAGAAGATCTTAAGTGACATTTTTGGAGAAAAATAAAGGTTAGTGATAAGTACGTATTTTATTATTGAATTAGGTCATTGCAACTTAAACAACTGTGCATATTTTGAGTAACTTATTGTAACACATTCTTTTTATTGTTAATTTGTTTCTTTCAATATGTCGTTTTTTGGAAAAATCAAGTAAGGTCAGTTTATGTCAACATAAATTATTGCATTTTATTCATTTTATACATGAATATTGCCTTTTAGACAAAATTTGCTAATTTGAACAGAGGCGGTTTTTATTTGTTCAGATTAGCGAGCTTGTACTGTAATTGTATAAAGTAGGCTACATAATTTTACGTGTAAGAAGTAGGGATGTGTTGATTTCCATGTCGATTCTCAATATCGGCAATACTTGAAAAAAAATTCTGGTGTGAAACACTCACACAACTTTCTCTTGCCAATGCAAATAATTTACAATATAATTTAACATTAGTAATAAAATATTAGAAATAAACAAAAAACTAACCTCAATAAACATAACCTTATTTTAATCATGAGTGAAAACACTCAAAATGAAAATCAACCTCAGTCTGGCTTAAAAATACGGAAAATCACTATTTCACGCTAAACTAGGCTCTGTAGAGAAACATACGTTAAATAAAAGTTGTAGATCTTTAAATTTTCTATAAATTTGGTTATATACACTTTTGTCGTAAAATGCATACTAAGGACAAAATCTTAAAAAAATCGATTTTTCACACGTTTTCGTGAGAAAAAATCAGAAAATCGCTAATTACTGCTAAACTAAGCGTCATACAAAAAAATGTTTGAAGCAAACGTTGTAGGTTTTTAAATTCTCTACAACTTTTATTATATAAGTTTTTGCGCTAAAATTTATATTAAAGCCGTAATCTTAAAAAAACAACGTTTTTACGTGAAAACAGCCTCACCGAGAATTTCAGCAAACATGGCGCCTACCCTATCTTGTAGAGAATAAAAAATTGAGTAAAATAGGCGATTTTTAAAAAAATCGTAGGACCAGTTTTTGAGAAAATCGCAAAAAAACTGAAAAATTATACGAATAAACTACTACTTCCGGTTGACCGATTTTGATGAAAATGTTCGTGTCGCGTCCGGTAGTGGTATGTAACTTAAGTTTCAAGTTTCAAGTTCGTACGATGTTCCGTTCTTGAGATATTCTGTTCACACACAGACACACACACACACACACAGACACACACACAGACCAATCGCTAAAAACATGTTTTTTGGGTTCAGGGGGTCTGAAAACGTATAGATCCGGTGAAAACTCGATTTCGAAAAATCGACATGAAAACAATACTTTCCTTCCTATATATTCATATAGGCAAGAGAAAGTAATAATCGGTATCGAGAATCGATGGGAAAATTCAATAATTTGATAGTGATTCTCTAGTTTTTAAATTGTGGTAAAAACACGGCAATTTTCTAGGATAAAATATTACATTACATATTATTACAGTTGGGTAATTCTGGTTTGAGGGAACAAAAGAATATTAATCATAAACTGGAATCCAATCCTCGTTTTAATACGAATACAGCTATCTAAAAAAAAGGAATGAGTAGGCTACAAATGAATCACTTATCAATATGGAGGAAGTCGATCACAATTATTCGGTACAACCAGTTCACGAGATTTGGATTTTGTGATGAGTAAATTGTAGTAGGCCTACATTATGCGTTTATACTGCTCGCTTGGGTTTTCTTCATGTTTTTGATTTTTTCGTAACAAAACATTACGAACGAAGAATGAATGTTTCGAAGTGCACTCGATTATTTAGAACGGCTTCGATTCATCAATTTCCGTTTTTGTAGGGTAGTAAAAGTAGAACTGCCGCACACCGTTTTGACCGAGAGATTATTATAAAAGGTTAACTTGTGTTCATTATAAGTTATAATTATAAAAATATTATTTTATTTTTTCTACTTTTTACTTTCTCTTGCCTATATAAATATATAGGAAGGAAAGTATTGTTTTCATGTCGATTTTTCGAAATCGAGTTTTCACCGGATCTATACGTTTTCAGACCCCCTGAACCCAAAAAACATGTTTTTAGCGATTGGTCTGTGTGTGTGTGTGGGTGTGTATACAAAATATCTCAAGAACGGAACAACGTACGAACTTGAAACTTGAAACTTAAGTTGCATACCACTACCTGACCCGACACGAACATTTTCATCAAAATCGGTCAACCGGAAGTAGTAGTTTATTCGTATAATTTATCACTTTTTTGCAATTTTCTCAAAAACTGGTCCTACGATTTTTTTAAAATCGCCTGGTTTACTCAATTTTATATTCTCTACAAGATAGGGTAGGCGTCATGTTTGCTGAAATTCTGGGTGAGGCTGTTTTTACGTAAAAACATAGTTTTTTTTAAGATTACGGCTTTAATATGCAATTTAGAGCAAAAATTTATATAGTAAAAGTTGTAGAGAATTTAAAATTCTACAACTTTTATTTTAACATTTTTTTGTATAACGCTTAGTTTAGCAGTAATTAGCGATTTTCTGTTTTTTTTCTCACGAAAACGTGTGAAAAATCGATTTTTTTAACATTTCGGCCTTAGTAGTCTACTCATTTTATGTTACGACAAAAGTGTATAAAACCAAATTTATAGAAAATTAAAAGATCTACAACTTTTGTTTAAAGCATTTTTCTCTACAGAGCCTAGTTTAGCGTGGAGTGATTTTCCGTATTTCTAAGCCAAACTGAGGTCGATTTTCATTTTTCGTCTTTCACTCATGATTAAAATAAGGTTATGTTTTCTGTTTATTTGTAATGTTTTATTACTAATTAAAAAATAAATATCTGTAATGTTTTATTGTTCATAATTTGCACTGGCAAGAGAAAGTTGTGTGAGTGTTTCACACCAGATTTTTTTTTTCGTACTCTTCTTTGATTTATGATATAGCAATCGTGAATCGATTTCTCGTTTCTTGGTATCGGAATCGATATCGGGAATCGAAAAATATTAGTATTGACACATTGTAGTTTTCGTATATGTTAAGATATGTTATCCCCACATGGAAAGCCACATTTGTAGTTTATTTTCCACACATAGGGAATGCCACGTTGGTAGTTGGTAGTATATTATCCCACAAAGGAAATGTCACATTTATAATGAATTAAAAAATTATTACATTGTTCCAAAGAACATGGTGTTTCTCTCAAAGGTGTAACAGAAAATTTAAATGTTAGAATGGAAATTAAACTAATACTTATAAATACTGATTTATATTTTATTAACCAAAATTTAAAAAAAAATCTGGTGTGAAACACTCACACAACTTTCTCTTGCCCCAGTGCAAATAATTAACAATAAAACTAACATTAATAATAAAACATTAGAAATAAACAAAAAACTATCCTCAATAAACATAACCTAATTTTAACCATGAGTGAAAGACGCAAAATGAAAATCAACCTCAGTTTGGCTTAGAAATACGGAAATCACTCTTTCTCTCTAAACTAGGCTCTGTAGAGAAAAATTTTTTAAATAAAAGTTGTAGATCTGTTAATTTTCTATCAATTTTATTATATACACTTTTGTCATAAAATGCATACTAAGGCCAAAATGTTAAAACAATCGATTTTTCTCACGTTTTCGTGAGAAAAAAACAGAAAATCGCTAATTACTGCTAAACTAAGGGTTATACAAAAAAAATGTTACAAATAAAAGTTGTAGAATTTTAAATTCTCTACAACTTTTATTATATACATTTTTGCTCTAAATTGCATATTAAAGCCGTAATCTTAAAAAAACTATATTTTTACGTGAAAACAGCCTCACCCAGAATTTCAGCAAACATGACGTCTACCCTATCTTGTAGAGGATAAAAAATTGAGTAAACCAGGCGATTTTTAAAAAATTGTAGGACAAGTTTTTGAGCAAATCCCAAAAAAGTGAAAAATTATACGAATGAACTACTACTTCCGGTTGACCGATTTTGATAAAAATGTTCCTGTCGTGTCCGGTAGTGGTATGTAACTTAAGTTTCAAGTTTCAAGTTCGTACGATGTTCCGTTCTTGAGATATTCTGTTCACACACACAGACACACACACGCGCGCGCGCGCACACACACACACACACACACACACACACACAGGCCAATTGCTAAAAACATGTTTTTTGGGTCAAGGGGTCTGAAAACGTATAGATCCGGTGAAAACTCGATTTTGAAAAATCGACATGAAAACAATACTTTCCTTCCTATATATTCATATAGGCAAGAGAAAGTAAAAAGAAAAAGAAATATACTACACAAGTTTATAATTATTTACACAAAATAATTCCCAATTACCTTTAGACAGTTTACTAAATGTTTTACTTTATATTATAGCGCTTTTTTAAAGAATTTAATATCTGTATACAGATTACAATAACAGCTTTACTTGGCGACCAGGTATCCATTTGAAGTTCCAAGTCATTTTTCCAGGAATCGTACTAGTTTAGTTAGACACAGATAGAGTTTTACGTATGACGAATGCCCAGGTTTTTACATTAACGCAAAAGATTATTAGTCTGTAATATCCAATTAGTTAACATTCCGTTGCTTTTATTTTACAGTTAATATTTTTACTTTCTCTTGCCTATATGAATATATAGGAAGGAAAGTATTGTTTTCATGTCGATTTTTCGAAATCGAGTTTTCACCGGATCTATACATTTTCAGACCCCCTGAACCCAAAAAACAAGTTTTTAGCGATTGGTCTGTGTGTGTGTGTCTGTGTGTCTGTGTGTGAACAGAATATCTCAAGAACGGAACATCGTACGAACTTGAAACTTGAAACTTAAGTTACATACTACTACCGGACGCGACACGAACATTTTCATCAAAATCGGTCAACCGGAAGTAGTAGTTTATTCGTATAATTTTTCAGTTTTTTGCGATTTTCTCAAAAACTGGTCCTACGATTTTTTTTAAAATCGCCTATTTTACTCAATTTTTTATTCTCTACAAGATAGGGTAGGCGCCATGTTTGCTGAAATTCTCGGTGAGGCTGTTTTCACGTAAAAACGTTGTTTTTTTAAGGTTACGGCTTTAATATAAATTTTAGCGCAAACACTTATATAATAAAAATTGTAGAGAATTTAAAAACCTACAACTTCTGTTTCAAACATTTTTTTGTATAACGCTTAGTTTAGCGGTAATTTGCGATTTTCTGTTATTTTTCTCACGAAAACGTGAGAAAAATTGATTTTTTTAACATTTCGGTCTTAGTATGCATTTTACGACAAAAGTGTATATAATAAAATTTACAGAAAATTAAAAGATCTATAACTTTTGTTTAGAGCATTTTTCTCTACAGAACCTAGTTTAGCGTGAAAGCGTGATTTTCCGTATTTTTAAGCCAAACTGAGTTCGATTGTCATTTTGCGTCATTCACTCATGATTAAAATAAGGTTATGTTTTTGAGGTTAGTTTTTGTTTATTTCTAATATTTTATTAATAATGTTAGGTTTATTATTAATCATTTGCATTGGCAAGAGAAAGTTGTGTGAGTGTTTCACACCAGATTTTTACTTTCTCTTGCCTATATGAATATATAGGAAGGAAAGTATTGTTTTCGTGTCGATTTTTCGAAATCGAGTTTTAACCGGATCTATACGTTTTCAGACCCCCTGAACCCAAAAAACATGTTTTTAGCGATTGGTCTGTGTGTGTGTGTGTGTGTGTGTGTGCGCGTGCGCGCGCGCGCGCGCGTGTGTATGTGCGTGCGTGCGTGTGTGTGTGTGTGTGTGTGTGTGTGTGTGTGTTGTGTGTATGCAGAATATCTCAAGAACGGAACATCGTACGAACTTGAAACTTGAAACTTAAGTTAAGTACCACTACCGGATTCGACACGAACATTTTCATCAAAATTGGTCAACCGGAAGTGGTAGTTTATTCGTGTAATTTTTCACTTTTTTGCGATTTTCTCAAAAACTGGTCCTACGATTTTTTTTAAAATCGCCTGGTTTACTCAATTTTTTATTCTGTACAAGATAGGGTAGGCGTCATGTTTGCTGAAATTCTGGGTGAGGCTGTTTTCACGTAAAAACGTTGTTTTTTTAAGATTACAGCTTTAATATGCATTTTAGCGTAAAACAGTATACAATAAAAGTTGTTGAGAATTGAAAATTCTACAATTTTAATTCAAACAATGTTTTGTATAACTCTTAGTTTAGCGGTAATTTGCGATTTTCTGTTTTTTTCTCACGAAAATGTGTGAAAAATTGATTTTTTTAAGATTTCGGCCTTAGTATGCATTTTACGACAAATGTGTATATAATTTAATTTATAGAAAATTAAAAGATCTACAACTTTTATTTATAGCATTTTTCTCTACAGAGCCTAGTTTAGAGAGAAAGAGTGATTTTCCGTATTTCTAAGCCAAACTGAGGTTGATTTTCATTTTGCGTCTTTCACTCATGATTAAAATTAGGTTATGTTTATTGAGGTTAGTTTTTTGATTATTTCTTATGTTTTATTACTAATGTTAGGTTTATTGTTAATTATTTGCACTGGCAAGAGAACGTTGTGTGAGTGTTTCACACCAGATTTTTTGTAATGGAGTTTACAATTTTAATACTGTCAGTTAACATTGAAGCACATACACAGCACCTAGCTAACTCCTCTCTTTCACCGCACCTAGCTAACTCCCGATTTTTGTCCGTACATGCACTGCGTCTTAATCTGACCTTCGGACTGTCCGTTACTTTTGAAACCCCCAATCATAATATGTCTTATATAATTACTCTAACCAATCACCATTTTTGTATCGTTTCGTTGTTTCATTCCTTCTCACTTCTCCGTTGTCTCTTTCGTACCACACGTTACCATCTACCCTTGCATTGAAATTCCTACATATCATTTTTTTTTAAATATTACTACACTTTTCGTCGGCTTTATGCCGCAAAAGACACAAAGACTTTATTGTATAATTATTGTTACTCTTATTTTTTACTGTATAATCTGCACGTCACAACATTACTAGTGATGAATAGTATTTGACGAAATAACGTAATAAATTTAAAATTTTTAATAATAATAATACACAATAATGTATGGGTACCAATATTTTCTTGATACCGAATCCTAAACACCTAGAAATCGATTCCAATACCAAAAATCTGGTGTGAAACACTCACACAACTTTCTCTTGCCAATTCAAATAATTAATAATAAATCTAACATTATTAATAAAATATTAGAAATAAAAAAAACACTAACCTCAAAAACATAACCTTATTTTAATCATGAGTGAATGACGCAAAATGAGAATCGTACTCAATTTGGCTTAAAAAAACGGAAAATCACACTTTCACGCTAAACTAAGTTCTGTAGAGAAAAATTCTACTAATAAAAGTTGTAGACATTTTAATTTCCTATAAATTTTATGATATACACTTTTGTCGTAAAATGCGTACTAAAGCCGAAATCTTAAAAAAATCGATTTTTCACACGTTTTCGTGAGAAAAAACAGAAAAACGCTAATTACCGCTAAACTAAGCGTTATACAAAATTTTTTTGAAATAACAGTTGTAGGTTTTTAAATTCTCTACATTTTTTATTATATAAATGTTTGCGCTATAATATAAAAATATTAAAGCCGTAATCTTAAAAAAACACATTTCACGTAAAAACACCCTCACCAAGAATTTCAGCAAACATGGCGCTACCCCATCTTGTAAAGAATAAAAAACTGAGTAAATGATGCGATTTAAAAAAAAATCGTAGGACCAGTTTTTGAGAAAGTCACAAAAAAGTGAAAAATTATACGAATAAACTACTACTTCCGGTTGACCGATTTTGATGAAAATATTCGTGTCGGGTTCGGTAGTGGTATATAACTTAAGTTTCAAGTTTCAAGTTCGTAAGATGTTCCGTTCTTGAGATATTTTGTATACACACCCACACACACACACAGACCAATCGCTAAAAACATGTTTTTTGGGTTCAGGGGGTCTGAAAACGTATAGATCGGGTGAAAACTCGATTTCTTAAAATCAACATGAAAACAATACTTTCCTTCCTATATATTCATATTTAGGCAAGAGAAAGTAAAAATCAAAGAAGTGTTACAGCAAAAACTAAAAAAAATTATGTTTTTGTAATAAAACTTTTACGATACACGCAACGAACCAACACGGAGGCATAATGAAACTTAAGTTTATCTCTTTCTAATAACCTCGCGCTCGTAGCTGTCTGTATCTGGAAGTTTTACTATTGCTACGGTAGGCTACAACATCGCGGATCAATCAATCGAAATCACTCCAAATAATTAAGTTCACATCGACACATTCACTCAGTGTTCATAGTTTTACGTCGTAAAAAACTACAAAAATCAGAAAACCTACGCGAGTAATGCACAATGGACTACAATTCACAACCCAAGCTCGTTCTCGAGAACTGCTTGTATTGAATCGTGATCGTCTTCTTCCATAAATCGATAAGTGATTTATTTGTGATCGTTCTTTTTTCGGATATCCGTATCTGTATTAAAACGAGAAGTCTACCTCTTGTTGATTATTAATATTTGTCGAATTAGTTTTTTAATTTGTCATCAATAATTAAGGTATTTGTGTATTAACCAGACCAACGTTTTACAGCAAAATTTTCTTCGTTAAATAAAAAAACAAACTATATTGAACGAAAGTTTAATAATGTAATGTACAATATATATGAGTTTAGGACGATTATTTACATTTCTGTTGGTCCCAGAATGCAGCAATATCTTTGAGGAGTGATTTAGAGCTCGCCACGAAAGAAGTGGTGTTTGAAGAGCTGTATTTCAAAAGCGACCGAACGGAAAATGTTTAACGCTACACCAAATTTAAGTCTATGGTGCATTCCTGCGTTGATTAATTTGACTTAAATTTTGTATTTAAAAATTTGTTGGAGATACAGCAATTTACGCATAAAAGTTTTTATCAACTTTTCTGCTGTGTGCATTTTAAACGTCTATTTTTCATCCAGGCTTTACATAAAAAGTGGTCCTTTTAGTATAAAAGTTAAATATCACAATTTTCTTTATGATGTGGATATTTTTGAAAAGTAAAATTTGATGTTTTGTTTTAATATGGCGGTCATTTTAAGAAAATGTTATTTTGGCTCCACGTAAAGATGGAGAAATAATTTTTCAACTGATCCATGGAATTTTACAACAGTATTGTGCCAAGTATATAGGCCTACTTTTGCAATAAAAAGTAAATTACAAAAAAAGAAAAGAAATGGGACTTATGATCTAAATAGAAAATGAATTAGTTCAGGGGCAACTTGTCTTCACAGCTGACTTCTTTCGTGGCGTAGACTTACACAGGTAGCAGTTTCCACCTTTAGCCGTCGCTGCCAACCGCTATGTATTCTCCGAGGTAAAAATTCCTTGCTATATAGAGTAGTAACTGATTTTTTTATTTCGCCTTTTTGTTAATCTCCACATATGTTCTACTCACAGGTTCACTCCAGTTTCAAGGTCAGCGAAATTGTATTTATGATTCACCGTGAAGTATTGAAAACCCGCGTCTTCTATCTCATCCGTTTGGTAGCCTCTATAATCAAGGGGTAAAGGGAGGTGGTTCACGATGCGAGATATAATAAGCCAGTCGACTAAAGAGTGCTTTAAACTATTCCAGTAACTTGAGGTGGTGGTCGGTTTGATGCATAAGTACCCAATTTAAAACACTTTTACTGTCGATTTTCGATACCGATATTGTTTTTTCAAGTATCCATGGTATCGAGAATCGACATTTAAATTGACTCATCCATAATAATATAAATACTTTAAGTCCAGCCGTCCTTAGTTTTCTCCTACTGTCAACGAATAATGAATATCAGTAAGCATGCACGTTATTTACAAATGTGTACACGCTGATTAAAATATAATTTTACAAGTATGTAGTTGCATAATACTTTAAAACGTTTTTTAGTATTTTTAACTGTTATAATATCATATCATGACTGATGTTTAAGTACTAAACAATAAATTTGTAAAAATGGTTGTCACCGTCGTCCCCTTTGGTTACGTACTGCGCTGCCGGCTACAAAACTTCCGACGTAGCGACAGAGGGAACCACCAATAGTTCCGAAAGGGGCGGTAGGCCTGTGGCGGCGTTTCGACAGAGACTTTTGTCACCAAGGTCAACACAATACCACAGCGCTCTCGGCGACCATAAAAAGAGCACAGCACTGAGCCAAGAGATTCCGGTCCAGACCGGAGACAAGACCAGGAATCCACCCTCGGAATACGGCTACCGGTCTCCAGCGAAGGCTCATCGACGACCCCACAAAAGAGAAGATGATGCTATCACTCGCCGACCCATCAGCGTAAGCCGTCAACCGGACCGTCACCGCCCGTTGCCGCGAGCGATCTCCACTGAGGTCCCTCGACCGAGCCTTACGCCCATAGAATCCGACGAAGCAGCCATCGACGCACTACTGCGAGGGAAGAAGATGTCGTCTCCGCTGGACGACGACACGCCGTGTCGCCCAGCCTCCAACCGCCACGACGCTTACGACCGACGCTCTCCAAGACGACCACCGCTTAAACGGCCTTTTTCAGGGCCACCAAAAATTAAAGGTTTTTAACTCGCCACTTAATGTCGCCATCCGGTGACACGGTATACTTTATTTTTATTCTTTTTCATAAATTAACAGTGGTTACAAGTTATGTATTACCTCTGACCTCTCAGTCAAATATACTAAATTTAATGGGAATACATCCATAAAGTCGTGGACCCTAGCTCTATAGTAGCTGGCTTTGGTTTGTTGACGGAAAAATAACCCAGTCATCTTAGCCAAAAATAGGGGTCAACCTCGGAATAAGTGATGTAAATTGGTATAAACCTTCGTTTTGGCGTTCTATATGTTATCTCAAAAGTCTCATATATTATCGTGTCCGCGTCTTAAGATATTCAAGGTCAAAGGTCGCGAAAATCGGTTTTTCGTGAATATCTCGCTTCCTATACCTTTAATGAGATTTGCATCTATTATAAAAGTTGCAGAGTATAAAATTCTCTACGACGTTTGTTTCAACTGTGTTTTCATACGATTAACCGTTTTTGAGATAGAGCGTAAAGAGTGCGCAGCGCACAGTCTTATATGGCCTAATGCAAGGTAAACCTGAGTTACGGTTAATCGTATGTTGTATAAAGTTAACTTTTTACTAAAAAAATTATATTATTAAACAATGTCTATTATTTATGTACTAATTATTAATTATTTATTTATAATTAAAAAAAGTAACTTAGTTATTTATATTTATTTAATTATATTTAACTATTTATATTTAACTCCTTATAGGCTATATAACTATTTATATTGTGACACTTATTGCTAAGGTCCGTTTCGGGATCTAGGTTATTAAATAATTAATACACTAAAGTTTACAATTACAAGAATTTATTACACTAAAAGATTGAAAATAAATAATTCAACTAATTATAATTAAGAAATACAATAAATGATTTAATAATTCACTTAAAATAAATAACAAACAATAAATAACTTAATAACTTACTTAGCCTACTTACAATCACTTTCATAGATTACACTAACATAAACACAAACTGAATTCACAAAACTACACATTAACTTTACAATACACACACAACAAAGAGACGGTATAACAATCTTACTCGGATACGTAATCTGTTTACGCAACTCGACAATCAAACGGCAAAGATCACACGAATACTGACTGACCGCACTCGGGGGTTTCTTTTTATACCTACTCATTCATAAAGATTGTTCCAGAATAAAGTAGTGAAATCTACTCAACTACAAAAATAACTCTTTATTTATGAATGCTAGAAAAATCTTGTTAATAGGTCAACAAAAAGTCTTTTGTAAATAGAAAACGTAAACAACCTGCCTCCCTCATAATAGCTGTACACAATACCTAAACTTTATGATAGTTATTGCAACCCTTATGAATGAATAGACACTTTTATGGTTACAACTGTCATTTACAAAACTGATCTTATTGTGTAAGTTATTGTTATTTTATTATTTCTTAACTATGTTTATGAATGGAATTCTGGAAGATTCGTGAGCGATCCCGTCTTTTCTCGATCTTGTTACAATATTATAGTATTATTAATTCGTGATTATACAGGGTGATTCACGAAGATATGCAGAAACTTTAGGAGCTCATTTTACATGTAAAAATAATGAAAAAAGTTTATATAGGCCCTAAACATGGGTCCGGAAATGCTTCGTTTCCGAGTTACGGCTAGCGAAAGTTTCGCCCGGATTTCAGCTCACCAGGTGAAATGAGGTCTTCCTGGAATTCTGGTAAGGTAGATTAAGGGGCGAATTCAACCATTTCTTATGGTTTTTGACCTGATAAATTTAATAAAACAGGTCCCAGAACTGTAAGTTAAATAGTTTTTAAGAAAACCAGTGTCAAATGCAAAAAATGGAGTGAAAAACACATTTTTTCATCTTTGGGCAAGAATAACTTTGTTATTTCACCAAGAAACAGTTAAAATTTTTGAATAAAACGTGTAGAAAATTTTATTTTGAACAAACCGGTGTAAATTAAGTACACAGAAAGCGAATAGATGTTTGATTAAATGAATTTTTATTTATAAAAGTACAAAGTAAAATTAACCGGAAAAACTAAGATGAAAAAATGTGTTTTTTCACTCCATTTTTTGCATTTGACACTGGTTTTCTCAAAAACTATTTAACTTACAGTTCTGGGACCTGTTTTATTCAATTTATCAGGTCAAAAACCATAAGAAACGATTAAATTTGCCCCTTAATCTACCTTACCAGAATTTGAGGAAGACCTCATTTCACCTGGTGAGCTGAAATCCAGGCGAAATCTTTCGCTAGCCTTAACTCGGTAACGAAGCATTTCCGGACCCATGTTTATATATAAACTTTTTTCATTATTTTTACATGTACAATGAGTTCCCAAAGTTTCTGCATATCTTCGTGAATCACCCTGTATATCATAATTATGATGGATAGGAAGGTTTGGAGACGAATATCACCGACAAGGAGGATCATGATAATGACTTAAACATTCTCGAGCGAACGCAAGAAGGAGACGATGAAGAAGAAGAAGAAGAAGAAGAAGAGAACTAACGGCCATTTGCCATTTATAAATAAAATTAACAAAAATTCTTCTGCATTGTAATGAATGTATAATAGAACGTAAATAATAGACAATTATTTGCCATATTTAATGATAAATAAAGTTATATATAAAACATTATACTCTCTTTTGAACTTAAAATAAAATTAAGATATATAATCCCGAATTAATAATATAATATAAATTGTTATATTATAAGGAATTAAATATAAATAATTAAGTTACTTATTTTAATTAAATATAAATAATTATTAATTAGTACATAAATAATAGCTATTATTTAATAATAATATAATTTGTTTAGTAAAAAATTAACTTTGTACAACATACGATTAAGTAACTCAGGCTTACCTTGCATTAGGCCATAATGACTGCGCTGCGCACTCTTTACGCTCCATCTCAAAAACGGTTAATCGTATGAAAACACAGTTGAAACAAACGTCGTAGAGAATTTTATACTCTGCAACTTTTATAATAGATGCAAATCTCATTAAAGGTATAGGAAGCGAGATATTCACGAAAAACCGATTTTCGCGACCTTTGACCTTGAATATCTTAAGACGCGGACACGATAATATATGAGACTTTTGAGATAACATATAGAACGCCAAAACGAAGGTTTATACCAATTTACATCACTTATTCCGAGGTTGACCCCTATTTTTGGCTAAGATGACTGGGTTATTTTTCCGTCAACAAACCAAAGCCAGCTACTATAGAGCTAGGGTCCACGACTTTGTGGATGTATTCCCATTAAGTTCAGTATATTCGACTGAGAGGTCAGAGGTAATACATAACTTGTAACCACTGTTAATTTATGAAAAAGAATAAAAATAAAGTATACCGTGTCACCGAATGGCGACATTAAGTGGCGAGTTAAAACCTTTAATTTTTGGTGGCCCTGAAAAAGGTCGTTTAAGCGGTGGTCTTTCATTCCGAGGTGAAACCCTAATATGACTGGGCTAGAAGCAAAGTAAGGACGGCTGAACTATAATTCGTTTCAATTTAGGCTTGAAAACGAAGAATTACTGAACGTAACCTAAATGTGTACCATGCATTTAAATTTTTTATAAATCACTGATAAATTAAATAAAAAAAATCACACGTGTTTTAAAATTAATTTTAAACTTCACTGTAACAAGAATATCGTTCATGTAAACCGTTATAAGAACATTTAAAAAGTATATAAATACGGATGTCGGATTCGTTTTCGGCGCGCTGGCCCACTTACCAGTATAAAAATAAAAGATGTGAGTAAGTAAAGTTTACTGATAGGTAATGACTAATTTCACAGTGTGTAGTTTTTGCAAACAGTTTAAAATTTCAAGAGGATAACTGTGAATGCTTTTATTTTCGATATATAAAGTCAAGTTTCCAAAAGGTAAATAGTAAAATACGAAAGGAGACACACACGATAGAGTTCTAAACGGGAGCTATCATAGAATACATGAACCTCGAAGTGGCAACGATTGTGGCATAAAAACTATTTTAGGCCGAAAGCATGTGCAACGAATCAGGACTTGCTGTTACCTCAATTCGTCAAAATGGTTTGCTAGGGAGTAACAAATCAAAGATTAAAAAGTTTCGGCACCAAATAATTTATTAGAATACATATTAGGCCTATTAATTTTTAAGACAAAATATTTTAGTAAATGTAAACCCAAAAGAAAATAAAAAAGGTCTCAGAATGCAGAATCAGACAATATAATTGCAATAAAAAATATATGCTTAGATTATCAATGTTAGCAAGATTTGTATTCACCAGCTGGTTTTTGTATTTTTAAATTAAAAAAAAATAAGCAAAATTAATAATTAGCTACATTAAATTAAGTTACCATTAAAACAAAATCAAACATTATAGGTATTACCGTTTATGAATAACCATCTGAACATACTTTAATTGAATCACATCAACTTAGCTGTAAAATCCAAAAAATTTTCTTGAGACAGATCCTTCTATATATGTGTACATGTGTACTGCATTTTAGTGTTCATACTGTTCTATTTCCGAATTTAAATTTATTTTTGACAATAATTTTGGTTTATAATAAATTTCTTTAAGAGATTATTTCATTATTAATCTTGATTTTCATAATTAATTTAAAATAGCATTACTGTTATCATTGAATTTCATTACTAATCTAGAATTCCATTATTAATCCTGTATTTCATTATAAATCCAGAACCCCTGAAAATCCACAAACAAAAGCTGTAGTAGATTTTAGCAGGTATCAACAAATCACCTAAACAAAAAAAAGACAAATGAAAAAACACAAAAAAATTAAATCAAAGTATCAGATCAGAATACAAGTACTAGGTACATGAAGCAGGAATTAACCAATACGCAATTACATGACTTTAATAACAAAATTTTCAGCCTAGAAAATTCTACCAGGAAATAACTAAACAAAACATAGTTTTATTATTTATTTTAAAATAAACAAAGAAAAGAACGATTTAAGATAGAAAATCCAAAAAACAAAAGAGTATAATTATTTTTGTATCTTTTTAAAACTTTAATTTATAATCAAATTTTCGTGGTACATCATATTGAACAAAATTTAATTCAAGTAACTTATTTTTAAAAAAAACAACAACCTGTCTTAACTTAGGGTAAAAAAAAGAAATTTTGCCATAAGATAAACATCCAAATTAAATTTTTTTAAAAAGAAAATTATTTTTACAAATTATTACATATGAACGTATTTCATTTTAACCAAGCATAATTTACGGTGCATGTTCCTACGATGCCTTCAGCTAACATACCGAGACAAACGCAACGGACAACGGTCAGAAGACACACAAACCGACTTGGCGAAGCGTAGGCCCGCGGGCTTTAGCGACGGCGCAGGCAAATAGATCAAACTGAGAGACTAAACGAAGAAAGCAAAATGTCACAACTGGAATTAAATCCAATTTAAAAGTGCCGACGTTTTCAAGCGAGTATAAATTGTACAGTATGTTCAAACTAACTGCACTGTATGAAATATAATTCTTTAATTGAAATCTTGACATAATACTCGTAATTTTCATTTTCATTGGATAATTTTTATCAAATCCTGTTATCCAATTTTCATTCGCTTTTTTATTTCAGTTTATACATTTTTTAACTTCTGTTTAGAATAGTATTCAAATTATGTCATTAAACAAGCATAAATATAAGTTGAATTCAGAATATGTTTTTTTTTTATTGACATATAAATTCATTACACAATGACACACCAACATGTGGCTCAGATTAATATTAACGTAACAAAAACTAAGTTACAAAAGAAAGTTCCATTACGTGGACGCCACTCAGAATTCCGCTAATTTTTTTTCACTTCTACGCTACACAAACGAACAGAACTATTAGAATATAATACAGTATACCTTGGTTATTTCGAACTTGGATAATTCGATTAAACTGGTATTCCCCTTGAAAAGCATATTAAAATCTTATTAAAAATGGGATTCTTAATTCGAAGTTTAAAAATACATTATTTGGTTAATTCGAAGTTTTTGAGTTTTCACCCAAATTTTTTAAAGAGAGAAAATAAATGTTTGTTTAGCTATAATTTTTGTAGATAGGTAACCTTTTTTTTTTAATTCCTAATGACGTGTACGTTGCAATCTGTTCAATTCAGAATAATAAGCAACTCCATGACCCAATGAGATGAGGATGAAGTGTGTGACGTGTAAATGAGGTGTAGTCTTGTGCAGACCCAGGTCGACCATTTCTGAGAGAGTATGGTTAATTAAACCCCAACCATCAAAGTACACCGGCAACCTCTGTCTAGTATTCAAATCCGTATAAAAGTAACTACGTTTACTAGGATTTGAACCAGCAACCTTCGTCTCCGAAAATCAGCTGTTAAACAGCTGATTTTGGCGACGACTTTACCTCTAGACCAACCCGGTGGGTTGTAGACAGGTAATGAATGACATTTTTACCTGTTGCGTTTGGGTTGAAAATGAACACAATAAATAGTCTAATAGTAGAGTTTTATTAACGCGTCAGTAGCCTAATCTAGAGAATTCCAGCCTGTTCGCCTTATAGGCTTTGAACAGATAGTCATAAGAGTTTCACTTGTACTGTATGATCAGTTTGGGATTTTCGCAGTTAAATTTACACCCTCATTCTAAACCGTTTTCAGTCATAGTATAATAGGTCTACGGTAGAGTAAAGTCTGTCTACGCTAAGAGTACTCCGTCAGTAGGCAACCATCAATACAGTGAGCATGCGTATTAATTAAAAATACGCGCGTATGATCAAAAGCAAAATTTCATACTGCATGACTAATTTGTTTGTTGTAAGCTTAATGCAATAAACACTTTCAATTCATTTGTTAGAAAATGTTTCTTTTATCGAACATTAGTTACCATTCATAACTAAAACTTTTACTATTGTTATTCTTCTTTTTCTATTGTTATTTTTCGTGAAATTACTTACAATTGTGACATTTATTTACCAGTATGTACTACGTTTTTATTATAGACTCAGTTTTATTTTTGGTCACAAGTTATATAACAGACTAATGCGCTTGAATTATAACTGGACAGAAAACGATTCCAGTGATTCGTTGTTCATCATTTTCAGTTTGTTTATTTCGTATCATTAAAATTAATATCTGTGACTAGTTTAATACAACTGTTTGCACTTCCCGTGTTTAACTCATTTTTAGTTTCGTCAGTTATTTTTTGGTATCGTATCCGTTTTAATTTTCTTCGTACACTGAATTGAAAAGTTTTATATGCTGTGTTTTGTTAACATTTATGATAATGAATGTGTTAAGTTTTTGAAACAAAAGCGGTAAACCGTTAACAAGTGGAAAAAATTGTTCTCAATATCTTTGATTCCCTTAGTAAGAAAAAAATTGTTTTGTGAAATGTAATGATTAAAAAAAATAATTAAGGAGTCACTATATGAAACTACAATAATTACAAGTAATTTGAGCGATATAATTGGAAACGTTTAAAAGATAATGTTTATTTTAGCTGGATGTAGATATTTTTATGTTGGAACGTAGTGTAAGATAATTTCGTCAGGCGGAGAGGTAAATGCATGCCAACTAGTGTACTAGTCTTCTACGTTAACCTAGCGTAGTCAACGCGCATGTTGGGGGGGGGGGGAGTGTTTGCCACTAACGGGAGATATTGTGCGTGAGGGTGGGGAGTCACCGTGCAACGTACAACTAGCGCTATCGCAGGAGACACGTGTGTGAAGACGCACGAACGCTCAAGTGCCTTTTTCTGTTTCATCTTTTTTAGTTTATTTCAGGGTTTTAATTGTACATCACATTTATTAATTCAATACACAATTTTAAAACAACAGATACAATACAATTAGCATTATAATTATACTTAATAATACATTTATTATTAAACCTAATTTTTTAAAACAATATTTATGGTAATGGCTGTATACCTTCTAAATCTTCTTCATCAGTGTCTGACTCGGAATTATCAGCACTTTCATCACTACTGCTGCCAAGCGCAATAATCATTTCGTCTGCCATCAAGTCTGCTGCCCTGTCAGATTCGAAAAACTCATTTTCTGTTTTACGAACATGGTCACAGCAGTTCTTCCAAAATTCCGGAGTCACTTCCTCAAACTTTTTATTTTCCATATCTCTCACGTCATTTATTGTGTTGCCAATATTACAAGCCGCTATGTCGTTTTTTACTCTTGCCCATATTAATTCGATCGGGTTGAGTTCTGGATGATATGGCGGCAATCTTAATACGCTGTGTCCGTGTTCTTCCATTATTTTATCAATGTAAAATTCTGCTAAGAGGGGTTTGTTTAATTTTACTAGCTCGTATAATTCCGAATTAAACATACTAGCACAACATGGAATATTTCTTGATCTCAACCAGTCCAGTAATATGTCCTTTCTGCTGTTCAAATTTGGTGCTTGAGACAATATTTTGTTGTGGTATGGTGCATTGTCAATAACTAGAACAGAATGTGCAAGAAGATTCGGAATAAGCTGCGTTTTCAACCATTTCTCGTAATTCTGTGCATTCATATCGTTGTGATAATCCCCTGTTTTCTGCCCAGATTTAAAAATCAGCAAAGCACCAGTCACTTCTCCATTCTCATTCCCAGCATGTGCAATTATTAGTCTCGATCCTTTTGATATGTTTTTCTTATAACCATTACTTGTGCCATCAGTCCATGCGAATGGTTTACCGTGGGTGGAATGGATATACGACTCGTCGGAATAAATAATCGGGCGTCCCTCTTCTCGATAAATTTTAATTTTTTTCAGAAACATGATACGTTTGAATCTGATGTCGTGCTTTTCAATTAAAATTTTACGATTGTCTTCAGTTCTTTTCCACTTGAAACCCATGTTGTTCAAAATTTTCCGCAATGTTTCTATACAAACGTTGAGTCCTAGTTCAGGATTTTGTGTTTTCAAGGTGGATAAGACTTTCCCCAAAGTTGGTAGTTGTTGATAATTTTTGTGAAAATTATAAACGATATTCCTCAAAGCAGACTTCTGAAAACTATCAAGATTTGTTTTCTTTATTTTCCGGTCTCGAGTTTTTCCTGGTGTACTGAATGTGTCATTTGCCCCTAATTTATTCGATTCCGTGATAACTTTTCTTATTGTGTGTACCGATATTCCACAGAGATTAGCCACGCGCTTATGAATATCGGAACGTTGCATTTCAGGGTTTTCTGCTGAAATATTACTAAATACATTCATGATTATGCATTTACTCTGGCTTTTAAGAGCAATCCCTGCTCCCAAACGGCGTGCAGATCTTGGCTGAGGCATTATAAAAATAGAAGTGTAAAGTATTAAAAAATACTGTTTAAATAATAGTATTGAAAAATACTGTTTAAATAATAGTATTGAAAAATACTGTTTAAATAATATAGTATTGAAAAATACTGTTTTAGATAATATAGTATTAAAAAATACTGTTTGAATACCAGTCACTAAGCAGACTTCACTAGTAAGCACAGAACGATGCGACTGATCCACTTCTACGTATTGCATCGAACACCAAACGGTTCCCCTACTACTTACTTCCTATACAACTTCTACCTTCACCCCCACCCATTCCTCTACAACAGGCGTACCGAAACTAGCCTTCTGCGCATCCTACAACTACGCTAGGATAACTTGGAAAAATTATAAAACTTTTGTTTCCAACCTATAGGCGCTGCCTCGCGCGTACTCTTACAGTAGATCGACTATACACAAGTGCATACGGTGTATGGAATTTCTATACTACCATTTACGTACGTACATTTTTTGTAAACTATGTACGGCACATTTCAGTACTGTATTGTTTTCGTTTCAGTCAAAAGTTCACGTGCAGTTCAGTTAAGTTCATTTAAACAATGGCTAAGCGTTGTCCGTACAAGAGTTTAACTTTGCACGGAAAAGTTAAAGTGATTCAAGATGTGGAACAGGTTACAAAACAAAAGTGTGACATAGCTAAAGAATACGGGATTTTACCGAACACTTGTCTATCTGAAAAAAGCACAATTATGGAAAACTGGAATCAAAAAACCGGAAAAAGTCGAAAGAATGTTATAACAGTAGAATATTCTGCAGTGGACGATTGTTATGAAGTATTGTTGAATATAATCAATAACCTGCAGTACTGTATTTTAGTACAATTGGACATACCGTACGTCTAATACTACAATAACTTATTTATCGTTATTGGAAACCTACTAATTATCGAATGTGATAAAGGCGCCCACATAATGGATCTTCTCGACCTTGTAACCTATACTGTCTGTTTACTATCATCAGACCCATTAATTTGCGGAGGATTTTTCTCTCAAATTCCTCTAATTCTCTTAGACCAGCCTTCCCGGCCATTCTAAGACACTCACACGCGTACAGACACCCTGGTTTTACCACAGTATTATAAATGTGTAATCATGGCTTTTTTGAGAGTGTTATCTTTTTATACAAGTGATGAGTTCCTATAAGTGCACCGGCCATCTTCCTCGTATGATGTCCTATTCCCTGGTCTTTGGTTGTATCATCTCCCCGAGGTACTTGAAGCTATCAACTCCCCAATGTTTCCGTATTGTGTCTTCAAGTGAAGCAGAGCTGTTTTGATGTTCGTTATGAATTTAGTTTTCTCGAACGAAATCTGTAATTCTGGTTTTTCTGCTTGTACTTTTAACACCTTGATTTGTTGTAAAGCTGTTTCCGTGTTTCTAGAACCGATTACTAGGTCATCAGCAAAAGTAAGACAGTTTATATTTTTGCCGTTATTTCATCTCCCAATGCGTACTACCTACTGTAATTAATAAAGACGAATTTTATAAAATTTTAAAACAAAAATGTATTTTTTTTCCAGGTGATTTGGTGTACTTCCTTCTGAACTAACTAGTAAGTAAAAATACATTTTAAAATGTAATATTCCTTCTGTATTGTGTAGTCTGTTATATTTTCTTCACATATCTTTGTAATAAGTTTTATTGGAAGATTATAGCATTATATTGGGCTAGATTTACATTATCCTTTAGAACACTACACTGAGCATCATTGATTTCATACTCTCTTGTGACATTCTATAATTTTTTTCAATAATATCTAGATATAAAGAGTCATTCGTGAAGTACGGAAATACTTCAGGAGATGAATTTACATATAAAATTAATAAAAATATTACATATATGTGTAGTCCAGAAATGCTTCGTTTAGCGTGGTACGGCTAGCCGATTTTTTATCATCCCATGAAATATGTTTGTAATGAAAGTTTAAAACGTTAATTAAGTAAGTCAGTTAATATTTTTGCCGTTATTTGAACTCCCAATGTGTACTACCTACTGTAAGTAATAAAGACGAATTTGATACCAGGACCATAATTTGAGTAGTTGTTTTAGATATCTGGGATAAATGACCGGACACACTTCCCATTCACAATTCACAAATCGACCGACTGGCTGCTAAGGCGCTAGCTCTTTTTATATTTGCGGTCTATTAGCTCCCCAAACAAATGAAATCTTCCTAATAAATTCTCCGCTGTTATCGATAATAGACGAAGGAATCAAAATAAAACAAACGTGTCTACTAAATTTGGTTCCCTAGAACTCATACTCATAACATCTTATTCATCGTAGTTGACTACCTTCATTCAACCCCATACAATAAACATTTTCTTACAACAAATAACCTACTCCATCAACCATTTCTGGAAAAATCACGAACTTTTACTATGTTACAATATAATTCCAATCATACACTGCACACAGACCTTAACATTTCTTTTACAAATGAAACCATTCAAATCAATCATCAAAAGTCAAAACAAACTTGCGATTTAAATAAAAATTAGAAAACAATAACAACCAACTGATTAATGTTCTAAACAGCTCATTTTTACTAAGTTTAATAAACAGAAATGTAATATTTAAAAAAAAATACATGAATAAAATATTAGTAACATGATTGTTAAGTCTATAAGTGTTTTGCGGTAAAATGCCGACATCAATATAACAATATGTCTTTCTAAATTAATGACTTTAATAACTATAAATTAATGATTTTAATTACTTTGTTTTTTTTATGATTTTCTCAAAATGACTATTACGATTATTTTTAACTTGCCTCATTTACTTCGTTATTTATGCTCCACAAGATAGGGTAAACGTCTTGTCTGCTGAATTTCTTAGGGAGCTTGTGCTCTTGTGGTAAATTTTGTGTTATGATTGTGGCGTTACTATGTATTTTAAGGCAAAAGTGCATATAATATATTATGTTGTACATCAAAAACCTTACAACTTTTATTTCAACGATTACATTCATCAGAGCCTAGTTTAGCAAAAATTAGTGATTCCCCGTCTTTTTAGGTCGAAAGAGCTTGACTTTTTGAGTTATTAACATTCATGATTAAAGTTAGGTTATCTTTATTATTACACAATGTTTTGGTCTACTCATGATTAAACATAAAGTCGGTCTACGCTAAGAGTACTCCGACAGTAGACAACCAGCAATACAAGTGAGCATGCGTATTAATTAAAACTACGCACAGTATGTTCAAAAAACAATTCCATACAGCATGACTAAGCTTAATTAATTTTTTGCGTTGTAAGCTTAATATTATAAACACGTTCAATTCATTATTTTTAGAAAAATTTTCATAAATTGAACATTAGTTTACCTTATTAACATTAGTTTAATAACTAAAACTTTTACGATTTTTATTCCTCTTTTCTATTGTTCTCTTACATTGTTATTTTTCGTGACATTATTTACAATTATTACATTATAATTTACGAGTACTACGTTTTTATAACAGACTCAGTTTTATTTTTGGTAACAAGTAATATAACAGACTATTACGCTTGAATTATAACTGTACAGTAAACGATTCCAGTGATTCGTTGTTTATTATTTAAAATTCTTTACTTCATATCAATAAAATTAATATCTGCGACTAGTTTAATACAACTATTTGTTTTTGCCTGTGTTTGACTCATTCTTATTTTCTTCAGTAATCTTTTGGTATTAGGCCTAAATCGGTTCATTTTGATTTTCTTCGTAGACTGAACTTGAAAAGTTTTGTAAGCTGTGCTTTGTGAACATGTGTGATAGCAAGTGCGTTGAGCTTTTTGAAAAATAAAGCGGTAAACCTTTAATAAGTAGAAAAAATAGTTCCAAATGTCTTTACTTCTCTTTTTAAGAAAAACTTTATTTTGTTAAATATAATGGTTAAAAAAATAATTAAGGAGTCACTTTATGAAACTACAATAGTTACAAGCAATTTGAGCAAAATAATTGAAAACGGTTAAACGATAATGTTTAGTTTAGCAGGATGTAGATATTTTTATGATGAAACGAAGTGTGAGATAATTTTATCAGGCGGAGAGGTCGATACGTACCATCTAGTGTAAAACTTTCGTTTACAACCTATAGGTGTTTGCCTCGGGTGGAGTAGAGTGGACGCCAAATAAGATTGCCGGTATAGCTGCGCGAACAGTTCGGATTCAGTCGGTAGAATTCGTGCCTTAGTACCGAACTGCCTATTAAATCACATGTTCTAATCGTTGTAAATTATCATCTATTAGCGACGTTAAAAACATTCATTTGTAAACATTGTGTTCAATAATTAACGCCTATCACGTACAACACAGTACAGACTAATGTTTTCAGGTTAGCAGTTTTATAACGTTGTGAGAACGACGTGACTCTGATCACAGCTAGTACAGCACTGACCCCAACCACTCGCTGAGGCAACCGAGCGCGCCATTACCAAAATACAATTTTTCTGTGCACTTCAGAAAACCGGCAAGCTTATAAATTTAGCGTCCGCTCTACTCTAACAGTAGATGGATTTAAGATTGTATTTGTTATTATTTAAATTTGCAATAGAAAGTATTGTGAGGGTTTTATTCCAGATCCTTATAACCGGGAGTCGACTATTTTAAACTGTGCTAATATCACCAGGAAATATTTTATGTGATTGTAGTGGGCGATAAAGTTGTCAAGAAAAACAATTCATTTTTCGGTTTCTGCTCTCTGCTGTATTTTTAATGTTAGAACATTTTCCATAATCAATACTGTGGGTGTAAAGTTACTATATTCATTCGCATTTAACGTCATAAACGACTAATATGAAATAAAGTCTTCGTGCTTTGGATCCCAAGAAACAACAGGTTTTAACACCGGTACTCTGTAAAATTAAGATGAAAAAATTTTATTTTTATTTTATTTACTCAAATATAAACTTTACGAGAAACACACATAGCAATTGGATCGAAAATATGTAACAAATTTCCTTTAGCAGCAAGGGCGATGCCAATTAAAAGATTTAGGACAAAAATCTCATTTTGTTTGATGAAGAACTCGTTTTATGAGACAGAAGAATCTATTGCAGTTCGGGTCGACATAAATTTTTGACTATAACAAGATAAAAAATCTAGATCCTTTTAAATGATTACTCCTATCCGTTTTATTGTCGTATTTTGTAAGCATATTTTCGTTATTGCGTTTTGTGTTATATGTAGGTCTATGTATATATTAAATATTCTAATTAGTATTTTTACTTTCTCTTGCCTATATGAATATATAGGAAGGAAAGTATTGTTTTCATGTCGATTTTTCGAAATCGAGTTTTCACCGGATCTATACGTTTTCAGACCCCCTGAACCAAAAAACATGTTTTTAGCGATTGGTCTGTGTGTGTGTGTGTGTGTGTGTGTGTGTGTGTGTGTGTCTGTGTGTGAACAGAATATCTCAAGAACGGAACATCGTACGAACTTGAAACTTGAAACTTAAGTTACATACCAACACGAACATTTTCACACCCGACACGAACATTTTCATCAAAATCGGTCAACCGGAAGTAGTAGTTTATTCGTGTCATTTTTCACTTTTTTGCGATTTTCTCAAAAACTGGTCCTACGATTTTTTTTAAAATCGCCTGGTTTACTACATTTTTTATGGTCTACAAGATATGGTAGGCGCCATGTTTTCTGAAATTCTGCGTGAGGCTGTTTTTACGTAAAAACATTTTCTTTTTAAGATTACGGCTTTAATATGCATTTTACCGCAAAACGTTATATAATAAAAGTTGTAGAGAATGTAAAATTCTACAACTTTTATTTCCAACATTTGTTTGTATAACGCTTAGTTTAGCGGTAATTAGCAATTTTCTGTTTTTTTCTCACGAAAACGTGTGAAAAATTTATTGTTTTAAGATTTCGGCCTTAGAATGCATTTTACGACAAAAGTGTATATAATTAAATTTATAGAAAAGTAAGAGATCTACAACTTTTATTTCAAGTATTTTTTTGTACAGTGCCTAGTTTAGCGTGAATGAGCGATTTTCCGTATTTTTAAGCCAAACTGAGGTCGATTTGAATTTTGCGTATTTCACTAATGTTTTTTTGAGGTTAGTTTTGTTGTTTATTTCTAATGTTTTATTACTCATGTTAGGTCTATTGTTAATTATTTGCATTGGCAAAAGAAAGTTGTGTGAGTGTTTCACACCAGATTTTTTTTTTAAATCGTATTGCTAGTTAAAATTGACGCATTATATTCTGTGATTTTTTAACAGTAATTGAATAAAGACTTACCATTATTAGGTTAATATTATTTATAGATCATCTGAAAACTTTTGATAGGTTTAAGTGGACTAAGTTGTAGAAGGTAAAGGCAAAAAGATGACTTCTCTTTAAAAAAATAAATAAATAATTATTCATAAAACTCATTGTTGTTCCTTCGGTTTCTTGAAAATTATTAAGGGTAACGTTATATCTAACGACATAATTTTAGTTTTTGTCTGAAACCTGATAAAAATAATCTATTCAAGTTTTTGCTACATGGCTTTAATTAATCGCAGAGTTGTATGCCACAGGCGACAATCAATATAATAATCTTTTTTTTATTTCGCTTTGGAGCTTCCTCAATTTTTTTATTTCCCGGGTCAGGCTCTATTTCAAAAGTTATTATTATTGCTATAGTCAAAATTCAAGCACAAAAAATATAATAACTCTGAGAAATAAGACCGTACATATTTATAGATTACGCCTACGTTATTTAAAGAAGATGTTGGTTTGAACATTATATTCAATAAACTATTATCAGATTATATTTTTTGAACAATTAGTAGGAATAAATTTGTACGTTATTTAATAACGACGATGATAATATTCATTTTTTCAAATCCAGTCTATCAATTAACTTAAAATTAGGTAAATAATGAGATGTGAAATTTTCGGCACAATTAAATTAGGTTTTTAGATCATTAGGCTAGAATTTAGTTCAAACATTTATATGTTATCTGAAATAATCAGAAAAAATAATTGGGTTACATTTTTTGGTTTATAACCGTATCACTCAGTAGAAAAATGTTTTCATGAGCATAGGAAGCCTTTTAAAAATCTTTCAGTTTCAATCTTGCAAATGCGCTTTTCATATTCACTGCAAGGTCTAACTGTATAACAATCTACTGTCGTTGGAAGAAGCTCATAACAGTTTTTCTTTCACCAGTACCTCTTCTGTACTTAATATGATTTAGTTTAAATATAACTTCTCTAGTGAAAAAAACAGAACTATAAATGTAGCCGTAGAAGTAGCAAATGAAATTTAAAAAAATATTTAAAGTTCATTTGCGTGTTATAGGCAATACCAAATTCTGCCATCATAAAATGAAATTATGAAACAAACTTCGAATCAACGCGGAGAAATGTTGAAAAATATCGTCCAAAACTGTTCATATCGTTAACCGTTTTTAATGTGACGGTTTGTCGTCAAAACGGCACAATTTGTATGTTGCTCTAACAAGGTATAGATCAAGTATGTTCTAAAATTCATTTTGACAATGCCGGCGGTTCTACTGACGATTTTTGACAAAAAATCGGCATTGGCGTCGTTATTAGAATTAACGTTAATATACAGTGACAAAATCACAATATGTTACGTTCGTATAGTAGTGTTTGCATGGTAGCCGATAAAATAATTTGTTAAGTTTGAGCAAGCTTGTATGTGACAACCAAATTTATTTTCTTGCTTTCTTTCACATGGCTTTTATTATTTTATACTGTAAAAAGCAGCTGTAAATATACTGTTGTTACATAAAATAATACCATAATCATTGCGAACCTGGAAGATCTCTAACAATTTTAAAATGTTTTTGGTAGGTGTTTTAATTCTGGAACGTATAGCATTTCAGTAGACGTTATTCTGTAATATTCGGCTGTATCGTTAACTGGGCGGTGACAATGGGCGGATCTTATGTAAAAATGTAAGTCGACGTCACGCGCAGGAACAGTTCCGGACCAGTCAGGAAGTCCGTACTGACAAATGACGTAATTCTAAATGAAACGATTTCATTGGTTCATATCGGATGACGTAGTGAATTACAATAAGCTCTCTGATTGGACAATAATACCAATCAAATTAACGCATGAGAAGACATCTGATTGGCTAGATTTGGAGATTTTTCATTGGTTGAGAATACTACACTCTGATTGGTCCGATATTATATCTGCCTTTGACGTCACACGGGCGTCACCGTCAACGTAGGCTGCCTTACTCGCAAGCCCTAAATAATTTGTCAACTTTACATCAGTTCTATTAGATTTTATTAATATATTTTCGCATATGTATAGACACAAACAGTGCAGAAGAAAAACAATTCGTTACGTAACGATATCTGTAATGTTTATTTTTTTTTGTTGATTTAGAATCCGATAGTTAACTCATAATGTATAGTTAAAATATACCGTTCCGCGCCAACAGTGTAGAATTCCGATCATCAATTCATGCCTTAAAAAACATTAGAAAATTAGTTTTGCCATAGCTCTCTGATTATTATTGCAATAGTCAAAATTCAAGCACAAAAAATATAATAATTCTGAGAAATAAGACCGTACATATTTATAGATTACGCCTTCGTTACTTAAAGAAGATGTTGGTTTGAACATTAAATTCAATAAACTATTATCAGATTATATTCTTTGAACAATTAGTAAGAATAAATTTGTACGTTCTTTCATAACGCCGATGATAATATTCATTTTTTCAAATCCAGTCTATCAATTAACTTAAAATTAGGTAAATAATGAGATGTAAAATTTTCGGCACAATTAAATTAGGTTTTTAGATCATTAGGCTAGAAGTTAGTTCAAACATTTACATGTTATCTGAAATAATCAGAAAAAATAATTGGGTTACATTTTTTGGTTTATAACCGTATCACTCAGTAGAAAAGTGTTTTCATGAGCAGAGGAGGCCTTTTAAAAATCTTTCGGTTTGCATCTTGCAAATGCGCTTTTAATATTCACTGCAAGGTCTAAGTGTATAAAAATCTACTGTCGTTGGAAGAAGCTCATAACAGTTTTTCTTTCACCAGTACCTCTTCTGTACTTAATATGATTTAGTTTAAATATAACTTCTCTAGTGAAAAAAACAGAACTATAAATGTAGCCGTAGAAGTAGCAAATGAAATTTAAAAAAATATTTAAAGTTCATTTGCGTGTTATAGGCAATACCAAATTCTGCCATCATAAAATGAAATTATGAAACAAACTTCGAATCAACGCGGAGAAATGTTGAAAAATATCGTCCAAAACTGTTCATATCGTTAACCGTTTTTAATGTGACGGTTTGTCGTCAAAACGGCACAATTTGTATGTTGCTCTAACAAGGTATAGATCAAGTATGTTCTAAAATTCATTTTGACAATGCCGGCGGTTCTACTGACGATTTTTGACAAAAAATCGGCATTGGCGTCGTTATTAGAATTAACGTTAATATACAGTGACAAAATCACAATATGTTACGTTCGTATAGTAGTGTTTGCATGGTAGCCGATAAAATAATTTGTTAAGTTTGAGCAAGCTTGTATGTGACAACCAAATTTATTTTCTTGCTTTCTTTCACATGGCTTTTATTATTTTATACTGTAAAAAGCAGCTGTAAATATACTGTTGTTACATAAAATAATACCATAATCATTGCGAACCTGGAAGATCTCTAACAATTTTAAAATGTTTTTGGTAGGTGTTTTAATTCTGGAACGTATAGCATTTCAGTAGACGTTATTCTGTAATATTCGGCTGTATCGTTAACTGGGCGGTGACAATGGGCGGATCTTATGTAAAAATGTAAGTCGACGTCACGCGTAGGAACAGTTCCGGACCAGTCAGGAAGTCCGTACTGACAAATGACGTAATTCTAAATGAAACGATTTCATTGGTTCATATCGGATGACGTAGTGAATTACAATAAGCTCTCTGATTGGACAATAATACCAATCAAATTAACGCATGAGAAGACATCTGATTGGCTAGATTTGGAGATTTTTCATTGGTTGAGAATACTACACTCTGATTGGTCCGATATTATATCTGCCTTTGACGTCACACGGGCGTCACCGTCAACGTAGGCTGCCTTACTCGCAAGCCCTAAATAATTTGTCAACTTTACATCAGTTCTATTAGATTTTATTAATATATTTTCGCATATGTATAGACACAAACAGTGCAGAAGAAAAACAATTCGTTACGTAACGATATCTGTAATGTTTATTTTTTTTTGTTGATTTAGAATCCGATAGTTAACTCATAATGTATAGTTAAAATATACCGTTCCGCGCCAACAGTGTAGAATTCCGATCATCAATTCATGCCTTAAAAAACATTAGAAAATTAGTTTTGCCATAGCTCTCTGATTATTATTGCAATAGTCAAAATTCAAGCACAAAAAATATAATAATTCTGAGAAATAAGACCGTACATATTTATAGATTACGCCTTCGTTACTTAAAGAAGATGTTGGTTTGAACATTAAATTCAATAAACTATTATCAGATTATATTCTTTGAACAATTAGTAAGAATAAATTTGTACGTTCTTTCATAACGCCGATGATAATATTCATTTTTTCAAATCCAGTCTATCAATTAACTTAAAATTAGGTAAATAATGAGATGTAAAATTTTCGGCACAATTAAATTAGGTTTTTAGATCATTAGGCTAGAAGTTAGTTCAAACATTTACATGTTATCTGAAATAATCAGAAAAAATAATTGGGTTACATTTTTTGGTTTATAACCGTATCACTCAGTAGAAAAGTGTTTTCATGAGCAGAGGAGGCCTTTTAAAAATCTTTCGGTTTGCATCTTGCAAATGCGCTTTTAATATTCACTGCAAGGTCTAAGTGTATAAAAATCTACTGTCGTTGGAAGAAGCTCATAACAGTTTTTCTTTCACCAGTACCTCTTCTGTACTTAATATGATTTAGTTTAAATATAACTTCTCTAGTGAAAAAAACAGAACTATAAATGTAGCCGTAGAAGTAGCAAATGAAATTTAAAAAAATATTTAAAGTTCATTTGCGTGTTATAGGCAATACCAAATTCTGCCATCATAAAATGAAATTATGAAACAAACTTCGAATCAACGCGGAGAAATGTTGAAAAATATCGTCCAAAACTGTTCATATCGTTAACCGTTTTTAATGTGACGGTTTGTCGTCAAAACGGCACAATTTGTATGTTGCTCTAACAAGGTATAGATCAAGTATGTTCTAAAATTCATTTTGACAATGCCGGCGGTTCTACTGACGATTTTTGACAAAAAATCGGCATTGGCGTCGTTATTAGAATTAACGTTAATATACAGTGACAAAATCACAATATGTTACGTTCGTATAGTAGTGTTTGCATGGTAGCCGATAAAATAATTTGTTAAGTTTGAGCAAGCTTGTATGTGACAACCAAATTTATTTTCTTGCTTTCTTTCACATGGCTTTTATTATTTTATACTGTAAAAAGCAGCTGTAAATATACTGTTGTTACATAAAATAATACCATAATCATTGCGAACCTGGAAGATCTCTAACAATTTTAAAATGTTTTTGGTAGGTGTTTTAATTCTGGAACGTATAGCATTTCAGTAGACGTTATTCTGTAATATTCGGCTGTATCGTTAACTGGGCGGTGACAATGGGCGGATCTTATGTAAAAATGTAAGTCGACGTCACGCGTAGGAACAGTTCCGGACCAGTCAGGAAGTCCGTACTGACAAATGACGTAATTCTAAATGAAACGATTTCATTGGTTCATATCGGATGACGTAGTGAATTACAATAAGCTCTCTGATTGGACAATAATACCAATCAAATTAACGCATGAGAAGACATCTGATTGGCTAGATTTGGAGATTTTTCATTGGTTGAGAATACTACACTCTGATTGGTCCGATATTATATCTGCCTTTGACGTCACACGGGCGTCACCGTCAACGTAGGCTGCCTTACTCGCAAGCCCTAAATAATTTGTCAACTTTACATCAGTTCTATTAGATTTTATTAATATATTTTCGCATATGTATAGACACAAACAGTGCAGAAGAAAAACAATTCGTTACGTAACGATATCTGTAATGTTTATTTTTTTTTGTTGATTTAGAATCCGATAGTTAACTCATAATGTATAGTTAAAATATACCGTTCCGCGCCAACAGTGTAGAATTCCGATCATCAATTCATGCCTTAAAAAACATTAGAAAATTAGTTTTGCCATAGCTCTCTGATTATTATTGCAATAGTCAAAATTCAAGCACAAAAAATATAATAATTCTGAGAAATAAGACCGTACATATTTATAGATTACGCCTTCGTTACTTAAAGAAGATGTTGGTTTGAACATTAAATTCAATAAACTATTATCAGATTATATTCTTTGAACAATTAGTAAGAATAAATTTGTACGTTCTTTCATAACGCCGATGATAATATTCATTTTTTCAAATCCAGTCTATCAATTGACTTAAAATTAGGTAAATAATGAGATGTAAAATTTTCGGCACAATTAAATTAGGTTTTTAGATCATTAGGCTAGAAGTTAGTTCAAACATTTACATGTTATCTGAAATAATCAGAAAAAATAATTGGGTTACATTTTTTGGTTTATAACCGTATCACTCAGTAGAAAAGTGTTTTCATGAGCAGAGGAGGCCTTTTAAAAATCTTTCGGTTTGCATCTTGCAAATGCGCTTTTAATATTCACTGCAAGGTCTAAGTGTATAAAAATCTACTTTCGTTGGAAGAAGCTCATAACAGTTTTTCTTTCACCAGTACCTCTTCTGTACTTAATATGATTTAGTTTAAATATAACTTCTCTAGTGAAAAAAACAGAACTAAAAATGTAGCCGTAGAAGTAGCAAATGAAATTTAAAAAAATATTTAAAGTTCATTTGCGTGTTATAGGCAATACCAAATTCTGCCATCATAAAATGAAATTATGAAACAAACTTCGAATCAACGCGGAGAAATGTTAAAAAATATCCTCCAAAACTGTTCATATCGTTAACCGTTTTTAATGTGACGGTTTGTCGTCAAAACGGCACAATTTGTATGTTGCTCTAACAAGGTATAGATCAAGTATGTTCTAAAATTCATTTTGACAATGCCGGCGGTTCTACTGACGATTTTTGACAAAAAATCGGCATTGGCGTCGTTATTAGAATTAACGTTAATATACAGTGACAAAATCACAATATGTTACGTTCGTATAGTAGTGTTTGCATGGTAGCCGACAAAATAATTTGTTAAGTTTGAGCAAGCTTGTATGTGACAACCAAATTTATTTTCTTGCTTTCTTTCACATGGCTTTTATTATTTTATACTGTAAAAAGCAGCTGTAAATATACTGCTGTTACATAAAATAATACCATAATCATTGCGAACCTGGAAGATCTCTAACAATTTTAAAATGTTTTTGGTAGGTGTTTTAATTCTGGAACGTATAGCATTTCAGTAGACGTTATTCTGTAATATTCGGCTGTATCGTTAACTGGGCGGTGACAATGGGCGGATCTTATGTAAAAATGTAAGTCGACGTCACGCGCAGGAACAGTTCCGGACCAGTCAGGAAGTCCGTACTGACAAATGACGTAATTCTAAATGAAACGATTTCATTGGTTCATATCGGATGACGTAGTGAATTACAATAAGCTCTCTGATTGGACAATAATACCAATCAAATTAACGCATGAGAAGACATCTGATTGGCTAGATTTGGAGATTTTTCATTGGTTGAGAATACTACACTCTGATTGGTCCGATATTATATCTGCCTTTGACGTCACACGGGCGTCACCGTCAACGTAGGCTGCCTTACTCGCAAGCCCTAAATAATTTGTCAACTTTACATCAGTTCTATTAGATTTTATTAATATATTTTCGCATATGTATAGACACAAACAGTGCAGAAGAAAAACAATTCGTTACGTAACGATATCTGTAATGTTTATTTTTTTTTGTTGATTTAGAATCCGATAGTTAACTCATAATGTATAGTTAAAATATACCGTTCCGCGCCAACAGTGTAGAATTCCGATCATCAATTCATGCCTTAAAAAACATTAGAAAATTAGTTTTGCCATAGCTCTCTGATTATTATTGCAATAGTCAAAATTCAAGCACAAAAAATATAATAATTCTGAGAAATAAGACCGTACATATTTATAGATTACGCCTTCGTTACTTAAAGAAGATGTTGGTTTGAACATTAAATTCAATAAACTATTATCAGATTATATTCTTTGAACAATTAGTAAGAATAAATTTGTACGTTCTTTCATAACGCCGATGATAATATTCATTTTTTCAAATCCAGTCTATCAATTAACTTAAAATTAGGTAAATAATGAGATGTAAAATTTTCGGCACAATTAAATTAGGTTTTTAGATCATTAGGCTAGAAGTTAGTTCAAACATTTACATGTTATCTGAAATAATCAGAAAAAATAATTGGGTTACATTTTTTGGTTTATAACCGTATCACTCAGTAGAAAAGTGTTTTCATGAGCAGAGGAGGCCTTTTAAAAATCTTTCGGTTTGCATCTTGCAAATGCGCTTTTAATATTCACTGCAAGGTCTAAGTGTATAAAAATCTACTGTCGTTGGAAGAAGCTCATAACAGTTTTTCTTTCACCAGTACCTCTTCTGTACTTAATATGATTTAGTTTAAATATAACTTCTCTAGTGAAAAAAACAGAACTATAAATGTAGCCGTAGAAGTAGCAAATGAAATTTAAAAAAATATTTAAAGTTCATTTGCGTGTTATAGGCAATACCAAATTCTGCCATCATAAAATGAAATTATGAAACAAACTTCGAATCAACGCGGAGAAATGTTGAAAAATATCGTCCAAAACTGTTCATATCGTTAACCGTTTTTAATGTGACGGTTTGTCGTCAAAACGGCACAATTTGTATGTTGCTCTAACAAGGTATAGATCAAGTATGTTCTAAAATTCATTTTGACAATGCCGGCGGTTCTACTGACGATTTTTGACAAAAAATCGGCATTGGCGTCGTTATTAGAATTAACGTTAATATACAGTGACAAAATCACAATATGTTACGTTCGTATAGTAGTGTTTGCATGGTAGCCGACAAAATAATTTGTTAAGTTTGAGCAAGCTTGTATGTGACAACCAAATCTATTTTCTTGCTTTCTTTCACATGGCTTTTATTATTTTATACTGTAAAAATCAGCTGTAAATATACTGCTGTTACATAAAATAATACCATAATCATTGCGAACCTGGAAGATCTCTAACAATTTTAAAATGTTTTTGGTAGGTGTTTTAATTCTGGAACGTATAGCATTTCAGTAGACGTTATTCTGTAATATTCGGCTGTATCGTTAACTGGGCGGTGACAATGGGCGGATCTTATGTAAAAATGTAAGTCGACGTCACGCGCAGGAACAGTTCCGGACCAGTCAGGAAGTCCGTACTGACAAATGACGTAATTCTAAATGAAACGATTTCATTGGTTCATATCGGATGACGTAGTGAATTACAATAAGCTCTCTGATTGGACAATAATACCAATCAAATTAACGCATGAGAAGACATCTGATTGGCTAGATTTGGAGATTTTTCATTGGTTGAGAATACTACACTCTGATTGGTCCGATATTATATCTGCCTTTGACGTCACACGGGCGTCACCGTCAACGTAGGCTGCCTTACTCGCAAGCCCTAAATAATTTGTCAACTTTACATCAGTTCTATTAGATTTTATTAATATATTTTCGCATATGTATAGACACAAACAGTGCAGAAGAAAAACAATTCGTTACGTAACGATATCTGTAATGTTTATTTTTTTTTGTTGATTTAGAATCCGATAGTTAACTCATAATGTATAGTTAAAATATACCGTTCCGCGCCAACAGTGTAGAATTCCGATCATCAATTCATGCCTTAAAAAACATTAGAAAATTAGTTTTGCCATAGCTCTCTGATTATTATTGCAATAGTCAAAATTCAAGCACAAAAAATATAATAATTCTGAGAAATAAGACCGTACATATTTATAGATTACGCCTTCGTTACTTAAAGAAGATGTTGGTTTGAACATTAAATTCAATAAACCATTATCAGATTATATTCTTTGAACAATTAGTAAGAATAAATTTGTACGTTCTTTCATAACGCCGATGATAATATTCATTTTTTCAAATCCAGTCTATCAATTAACTTAAAATTAGGTAAATAATGAGATGTAAAATTTTCGGCACAATTAAATTAGGTTTTTAGATCATTAGGCTAGAAGTTAGTTCAAACATTTACATGTTATCTGAAATAATCAGAAAAAATAATTGGGTTACATTTTTTGGTTTATAACCGTATCACTCAGTAGAAAAGTGTTTTCATGAGCAGAGGAGGCCTTTTAAAAATCTTTCGGTTTGCATCTTGCAAATGCGCTTTTAATATTCACTGCAAGGTCTAAGTGTATAAAAATCTACTGTCGTTGGAAGAAGCTTATAACAGTTTTTCTTTCACCAGTACCTCTTCTGTACTTAATATGATTTAGTTTAAATATAACTTCTCTAGTGAAAAAAACAGAACTATAAATGTAGCCGTAGAAGTAGCAAATGAAATTTAAAAAAATATTTAAAGTTCATTTGCGTGTTATAGGCAATACCAAATTCTGCCATCATAAAATGAAATTATGAAACAAACTTCGAATCAACGCGGAGAAATGTTGAAAAATATCGTCCAAAACTGTTCATATCGTTAACCGTTTTTAATGTGACGGTTTGTCGTCAAAACGGCACAATTTGTATGTTGCTCTAACAAGGTATAGATCAAGTATGTTCTAAAATTCATTTTGACAATGCCGGCGGTTCTACTGACGATTTTTGACAAAAAATCGGCATTGGCGTCGTTATTAGAATTAACGTTAATATACAGTGACAAAATCACAATATGTTACGTTCGTATAGTAGTGTTTGCATGGTAGCCGATAAAATAATTTGTTAAGTTTGAGCAAGCTTGTATGTGACAACCAAATTTATTTTCTTGCTTTCTTTCACATGGCTTTTATTATTTTATACTGTAAAAAGCAGCTGTAAATATACTGCTGTTACATAAAATAATACCATAATCATTGCGAACCTGGAAGATCTCTAACAATTTTAAAATGTTTTTGGTAGGTGTTTTAATTCTGGAACGTATAGCATTTCAGTAGACGTTATTCTGTAATATTCGGCTGTATCGTTAACTGGGCGGTGACAATTAGCGGATCTTATGTAAAAATGTAAGTCGACGTCACTCGCAGGAACAGTTCCGGACCAGTCAGGAAGTCCGTACTGACAAATGACGTAATTCTAAATGAAACGATTTCATTGGTTCATATCGGATGACGTAGTGAATTACAATAAGCTCTCTGATTGGACAATAATACCAATCAAATTAACGCATGAGAAGACATCTGATTGGCTAGATTTGGAGATTTTTCATTGGTTGAGAATACTACACTCTGATTGGTCCGATATTATATCTGCCTTTGACGTCACACGGGCGTCACCGTCAACGTAGGCTGCCTTACTCGCAAGCCCTAAATAATTTGTCAACTTTACATCAGTTCTATTAGATTTTATTAATATATTTTCGCATATGTATAGACACAAACAGTGCAGAAGAAAAACAATTCGTTACGTAACGATATCTGTAATGTTTATTTTTTTTTGTTGATTTAGAATCCGATAGTTAACTCATAATGTATAGTTAAAATATACCGTTCCGCGCCAACAGTGTAGAATTCCGATCATCAATTCATGCCTTAAAAAACATTAGAAAATTAGTTTTGCCATAGCTCTCTGATTATTATTGCAATAGTCAAAATTCAAGCACAAAAAATATAATAATTCTGAGAAATAAGACCGTACATATTTATAGATTACGCCTTCGTTACTTAAAGAAGATGTTGGTTTGAACATTAAATTCAATAAACTATTATCAGATTATATTCTTTGAACAATTAGTAAGAATAAATTTGTACGTTCTTTCATAACGCCGATGATAATATTCATTTTTTCAAATCCAGTCTATCAATTGACTTAAAATTAGGTAAATAATGAGATGTAAAATTTTCGGCACAATTAAATTAGGTTTTTAGATCATTAGGCTAGAAGTTAGTTCAAACATTTACATGTTATCTGAAATAATCAGAAAAAATAATTGGGTTACATTTTTTGGTTTATAACCGTATCACTCAGTAGAAAAGTGTTTTCATGAGCAGAGGAGGCCTTTTAAAAATCTTTCGGTTTGCATCTTGCAAATGCGCTTTTAATATTCACTGCAAGGTCTAAGTGTATAAAAATCTACTGTCGTTGGAAGAAGCTCATAACAGTTTTTCTTTCACCAGTACCTCTTCTGTACTTAATATGATTTAGTTTAAATATAACTTCTCTAGTGAAAAAAACAGAACTATAAATGTAGCCGTAGAAGTAGCAAATGAAATTTAAAAAAATATTTAAAGTTCATTTGCGTGTTATAGGCAATACCAAATTCTGCCATCATAAAATGAAATTATGAAACAAACTTCGAATCAACGCGGAGAAATGTTGAAAAATATCGTCCAAAACTGTTCATATCGTTAACCGTTTTTAATGTGACGGTTTGTCGTCAAAACGGCACAATTTGTATGTTGCTCTAACAAGGTATAGATCAAGTATGTTCTAAAATTCATTTTGACAATGCCGGCGGTTCTACTGACGATTTTTGACAAAAAATCGGCATTGGCGTCGTTATTAGAATTAACGTTAATATACAGTGACAAAATCACAATATGTTACGTTCGTATAGTAGTGTTTGCATGGTAGCCGATAAAATAATTTGTTAAGTTTGAGCAAGCTTGTATGTGACAACCAAATTTATTTTCTTGCTTTCTTTCACATGGCTTTTATTATTTTATACTGTAAAAAGCAGCTGTAAATATACTGTTGTTACATAAAATAATACCATAATCATTGCGAACCTGGAAGATCTCTAACAATTTTAAAATGTTTTTGGTAGGTGTTTTAATTCTGGAACGTATAGCATTTCAGTAGACGTTATTCTGTAATATTCGGCTGTATCGTTAACTGGGCGGTGACAATGGGCGGATCTTATGTAAAAATGTAAGTCGACGTCACGCGCAGGAACAGTTCCGGACCAGTCAGGAAGTCCGTACTGACAAATGACGTAATTCTAAATGAAACGATTTCATTGGTTCATATCGGATGACGTAGTGAATTACAATAAGCTCTCTGATTGGACAATAATACCAATCAAATTAACGCATGAGAAGACATCTGATTGGCTAGATTTGGAGATGTTTCATTGGTTGAGAATACTACACTCTGATTGGTCCGATATTATATCTGCCTTTGACGTCACACGGGCGTCACCGTCAACGTAGGCTGCCTTACTCGCAAGCCCTAAATAATTTGTCAACTTTACATCAGTTCTATTAGATTTTATTAATATATTTTCGCATATGTATAGACACAAACAGTGCAGAAGAAAAACAATTCGTTACGTAACGATATCTGTAATGTTTATTTTTTTTTGTTGATTTAGAATCCGATAGTTAACTCATAATGTATAGTTAAAATATACCGTTCCGCGCCAACAGTGTAGAATTCCGATCATCAATTCATGCCTTAAAAAACATTAGAAAATTAGTTTTGCCATAGCTCTCTGATTATTATTGCAATAGTCAAAATTCAAGCACAAAAAATATAATAATTCTGAGAAATAAGACCGTACATATTTATAGATTACGCCTTCGTTACTTAAAGAAGATGTTGGTTTGAACATTAAATTCAATAAACCATTATCAGATTATATTCTTTGAACAATTAGTAAGAATAAATTTGTACGTTCTTTCATAACGCCGATGATAATATTCATTTTTTCAAATCCAGTCTATCAATTAACTTAAAATTAGGTAAATAATGAGATGTAAAATTTTCGGCACAATTAAATTAGGTTTTTAGATCATTAGGCTAGAAGTTAGTTCAAACATTTACATGTTATCTGAAATAATCAGAAAAAATAATTGGGTTACATTTTTTGGTTTATAACCGTATCACTCAGTAGAAAAGTGTTTTCATGAGCAGAGGAGGCCTTTTAAAAATCTTTCGGTTTGCATCTTGCAAATGCGCTTTTAATATTCACTGCAAGGTCTAAGTGTATAAAAATCTACTGTCGTTGGAAGAAGCTCATAACAGTTTTTCTTTCACCAGTACCTCTTCTGTACTTAATATGATTTAGTTTAAATATAACTTCTCTAGTGAAAAAAACAGAACTATAAATGTAGCCGTAGAAGTAGCAAATGAAATTTAAAAAAATATTTAAAGTTCATTTGCGTGTTATAGGCAATACCAAATTCTGCCATCATAAAATGAAATTATGAAACAAACTTCGAATCAACGCGGAGAAATGTTGAAAAATATCGTCCAAAACTGTTCATATCGTTAACCGTTTTTAATGTGACGGTTTGTCGTCAAAACGGCACAATTTGTATGTTGCTCTAACAAGGTATAGATCAAGTATGTTCTAAAATTCATTTTGACAATGCCGGCGGTTCTACTGACGATTTTTGACAAAAAATCGGCATTGGCGTCGTTATTAGAATTAACGTTAATATACAGTGACAAAATCACAATATGTTACGTTCGTATAGTAGTGTTTGCATGGTAGCCGACAAAATAATTTGTTAAGTTTGAGCAAGCTTGTATGTGACAACCAAATTTATTTTCTTGCTTTCTTTCACATGGCTTTTATTATTTTATACTGTAAAAAGCAGCTGTAAATATACTGCTGTTACATAAAATAATACCATAATCATTGCGAACCTGGAAGATCTCTAACAATTTTAAAATGTTTTTGGTAGGTGTTTTAATTCTGGAACGTATAGCATTTCAGTAGACGTTATTCTGTAATATTCGGCTGTATCGTTAACTGGGCGGTGACAATGGGCGGATCTTATGTAAAAATGTAAGTCGACGTCACGCGCAGGAACAGTTCCGGACCAGTCAGGAAGTCCGTACTGACAAATGACGTAATTCTAAATGAAACGATTTCATTGGTTCATATCGGATGACGTAGTGAATTACAATAAGCTCTCTGATTGGACAATAATACCAATCAAATTAACGCATGAGAAGACATCTGATTGGCTAGATTTGGAGATTTTTCATTGGTTGAGAATACTACACTCTGATTGGTCCGATATTATATCTGCCTTTGACGTCACACGGGCGTCACCGTCAACGTAGGCTGCCTTACTCGCAAGCCCTAAATAATTTGTCAACTTTACATCAGTTCTATTAGATTTTATTAATATATTTTCGCATATGTATAGACACAAACAGTGCAGAAGAAAAACAATTCGTTACGTAACGATATCTGTAATGTTTATTTTTTTTTGTTGATTTAGAATCCGATAGTTAACTCATAATGTATAGTTAAAATATACCGTTCCGCGCCAACAGTGTAGAATTCCGATCATCAATTCATGCCTTAAAAAACATTAGAAAATTAGTTTTGCCATAGCTCTCTGATTATTATTGCAATAGTCAAAATTCAAGCACAAAAAATATAATAATTCTGAGAAATAAGACCGTACATATTTATAGATTACGCCTTCGTTACTTAAAGAAGATGTTGGTTTGAACATTAAATTCAATAAACTATTATCAGATTATATTCTTTGAACAATTAGTAAGAATAAATTTGTACGTTCTTTCATAACGCCGATGATAATATTCATTTTTTCAAATCCAGTCTATCAATTAACTTAAAATTAGGTAAATAATGAGATGTAAAATTTTCGGCACAATTAAATTAGGTTTTTAGATCATTAGGCTAGAAGTTAGTTCAAACATTTACATGTTATCTGAAATAATCAGAAAAAATAATTGGGTTACATTTTTTGGTTTATAACCGTATCACTCAGTAGAAAAGTGTTTTCATGAGCAGAGGAGGCCTTTTAAAAATCTTTCGGTTTGCATCTTGCAAATGCGCTTTTAATATTCACTGCAAGGTCTAAGTGTATAAAAATCTACTTTCGTTGGAAGAAGCTCATACAGTTTTTCTTTCACCAGTACCTCTTCTGTACTTAATATGATTTAGTTTAAATATAACTTCTCTAGTGAAAAAAACAGAACTATAAATGTAGCCGTAGAAGTAGCAAATGAAATTTAAAAAAATATTTAAAGTTCATTTGCGTGTTATAGGCAATACCAAATTCTGCCATCATAAAATGAAATTATGAAACAAACTTCGAATCAACGCGGAGAAATGTTGAAAAATATCGTCCAAAACTGTTCATATCGTTAACCGTTTTTAATGTGACGGTTTGTCGTCAAAACGGCACAATTTGTATGTTGCTCTAACAAGGTATAGATCAAGTATGTTCTAAAATTCATTTTGACAATGCCGGCGGTTCTACTGACGATTTTTGACAAAAAATCGGCATTGGCGTCGTTATTAGAATTAACGTTAATATACAGTGACAAAATCACAATATGTTACGTTCGTATAGTAGTGTTTGCATGGTAGCCGATAAAATAATTTGTTAAGTTTGAGCAAGCTTGTATGTGACAACCAAATTTATTTTCTTGCTTTCTTTCACATGGCTTTTATTATTTTATACTGTAAAAAGCAGCTGTAAATATACTGTTGTTACATAAAATAATACCATAATCATTGCGAACCTGGAAGATCTCTAACAATTTTAAAATGTTTTTGGTAGGTGTTTTAATTCTGGAACGTATAGCATTTCAGTAGACGTTATTCTGTAATATTCGGCTGTATCGTTAACTGGGCGGTGACAATGGGCGGATCTTATGTAAAAATGTAAGTCGACGTCACGCGCAGGAACAGTTCCGGACCAGTCAGGAAGTCCGTACTGACAAATGACGTAATTCTAAATGAAACGATTTCATTGGTTCATATCGGATGACGTAGTGAATTACAATAAGCTCTCTGATTGGACAATAATACCAATCAAATTAACGCATGAGAAGACATCTGATTGGCTAGATTTGGAGATTTTTCATTGGTTGAGAATACTACACTCTGATTGGTCCGATATTATATCTGCCTTTGACGTCACACGGGCGTCACCGTCAACGTAGGCTGCCTTACTCGCAAGCCCTAAATAATTTGTCAACTTTACATCAGTTCTATTAGATTTTATTAATATATTTTCGCATATGTATAGACACAAACAGTGCAGAAGAAAAACAATTCGTTACGTAACGATATCTGTAATGTTTATTTTTTTTTGTTGATTTAGAATCCGATAGTTAACTCATAATGTATAGTTAAAATATACCGTTCCGCGCCAACAGTGTAGAATTCCGATCATCAATTCATGCCTTAAAAAACATTAGAAAATTAGTTTTGCCATAGCTCTCTGATTATTATTGCAATAGTCAAAATTCAAGCACAAAAAATATAATAATTCTGAGAAATAAGACCGTACATATTTATAGATTACGCCTTCGTTACTTAAAGAAGATGTTGGTTTGAACATTAAATTCAATAAACTATTATCAGATTATATTCTTTGAACAATTAGTAAGAATAAATTTGTACGTTCTTTCATAACGCCGATGATAATATTCATTTTTTCAAATCCAGTCTATCAATTAACTTAAAATTAGGTAAATAATGAGATGTAAAATTTTCGGCACAATTAAATTAGGTTTTTAGATCATTAGGCTAGAAGTTAGTTCAAACATTTACATGTTATCTGAAATAATCAGAAAAAATAATTGGGTTACATTTTTTGGTTTATAACCGTATCACTCAGTAGAAAAGTGTTTTCATGAGCAGAGGAGGCCTTTTAAAAATCTTTCGGTTTGCATCTTGCAAATGCGCTTTTAATATTCACTGCAAGGTCTAAGTGTATAAAAATCTACTTTCGTTGGAAGAAGCTCATAACAGTTTTTCTTTCACCAGTACCTCTTCTGTACTTAATATGATTTAGTTTAAATATAACTTCTCTAGTGAAAAAAACAGAACTATAAATGTAGCCGTAGAAGTAGCAAATGAAATTTAAAAAAATATTTAAAGTTCATTTGCGTGTTATAGGCAATACCAAATTCTGCCATCATAAAATGAAATTATGAAACAAACTTCGAATCAACGCGGAGAAATGTTGAAAAATATCGTCCAAAACTGTTCATATCGTTAACCGTTTTTAATGTGACGGTTTGTCGTCAAAACGGCACAATTTGTATGTTGCTCTAACAAGGTATAGATCAAGTATGTTCTAAAATTCATTTTGACAATGCCGGCGGTTCTACTGACGATTTTTGACAAAAAATCGGCATTGGCGTCGTTATTAGAATTAACGTTAATATACAGTGACAAAATCACAATATGTTACGTTCGTATAGTAGTGTTTGCATGGTAGCCGATAAAATAATTTGTTAAGTTTGAGCAAGCTTGTATGTGACAACCAAATTTATTTTCTTGCTTTCTTTCACATGGCTTTTATTATTTTATACTGTAAAAAGCAGCTGTAAATATACTGTTGTTACATAAAATAATACCATAATCATTGCGAACCTGGAAGATCTCTAACAATTTTAAAATGTTTTTGGTAGGTGTTTTAATTCTGGAACGTATAGCATTTCAGTAGACGTTATTCTGTAATATTCGGCTGTATCGTTAACTGGGCGGTGACAATGGGCGGATCTTATGTAAAAATGTAAGTCGACGTCACGCGCAGGAACAGTTCCGGACCAGTCAGGAAGTCCGTACTGACAAATGACGTAATTCTAAATGAAACGATTTCATTGGTTCATATCGGATGACGTAGTGAATTACAATAAGCTCTCTGATTGGACAATAATACCAATCAAATTAACGCATGAGAAGACATCTGATTGGCTAGATTTGGAGATTTTTCATTGGTTGAGAATACTACACTCTGATTGGTCCGATATTATATCTGCCTTTGACGTCACACGGGCGTCACCGTCAACGTAGGCTGCCTTACTCGCAAGCCCTAAATAATTTGTCAACTTTACATCAGTTCTATTAGATTTTATTAATATATTTTCGCATATGTATAGACACAAACAGTGCAGAAGAAAAACAATTCGTTACGTAACGATATCTGTAATGTTTATTTTTTTTTGTTGATTTAGAATCCGATAGTTAACTCATAATGTATAGTTAAAATATACCGTTTCGCGCCAACAGTGTAGAATTCCGATCATCAATTCATGCCTTAAAAAACATTAGAAAATTAGTTTTGCCATAGCTCTCTGATTATTATTGCAATAGTCAAAATTCAAGCACAAAAAATATAATAATTCTGAGAAATAAGACCGTACATATTTATAGATTACGCCTTCGTTACTTAAAGAAGATGTTGGTTTGAACATTAAATTCAATAAACTATTATCAGATTATATTCTTTGAACAATTAGTAAGAATAAATTTGTACGTTCTTTCATAACGCCGATGATAATATTCATTTTTTCAAATCCAGTCTATCAATTAACTTAAAATTAGGTAAATAATGAGATGTAAAATTTTCGGCACAATTAAATTAGGTTTTTAGATCATTAGGCTAGAAGTTAGTTCAAACATTTACATGTTATCTGAAATAATCAGAAAAAATAATTGGGTTACATTTTTTGGTTTATAACCGTATCACTCAGTAGAAAAGTGTTTTCATGAGCAGAGGAGGCCTTTTAAAAATCTTTCGGTTTGCATCTTGCAAATGCGCTTTTAATATTCACTGCAAGGTCTAAGTGTATAAAAATCTACTGTCGTTGGAAGAAGCTCATAACAGTTTTTCTTTCACCAGTACCTCTTCTGTACTTAATATGATTTAGTTTAAATATAACTTCTCTAGTAAAAAAAACAGAACTATAAATGTAGCCGTAGAAGTAGCAAATGAAATTTAAAAAAATATTTAAAGTTCATTTGCGTGTTATAGGCAATACCAAATTCTGCCATCATAAAATGAAATTATGAAACAAACTTCGAATCAACGCGGAGAAATGTTGAAAAATATCGTCCAAAACTGTTCATATCGTTAACCGTTTTTAATGTGACGGTTTGTCGTCAAAACGGCACAATTTGTATGTTGCTCTAACAAGGTATAGATCAAGTATGTTCTAAAATTCATTTTGACAATGCCGGCGGTTCTACTGACGATTTTTGACAAAAAATCGGCATTGGCGTCGTTATTAGAATTAACGTTAATATACAGTGACAAAATCACAATATGTTACGTTCGTATAGTAGTGTTTGCATGGTAGCCGATAAAATAATTTGTTAAGTTTGAGCAAGCTTGTATGTGACAACCAAATTTATTTTCTTGCTTTCTTTCACATGGCTTTTATTATTTTATACTGTAAAAAGCAGCTGTAAATATACTGTTGTTACATAAAATAATACCATAATCATTGCGAACCTGGAAGATCTCTAACAATTTTAAAATGTTTTTGGTAGGTGTTTTAATTCTGGAACGTATAGCATTTCAGTAGACGTTATTCTGTAATATTCGGCTGTATCGTTAACTGGGCGGTGACAATGGGCGGATCTTATGTAAAAATGTAAGTCGACGTCACGCGCAGGAACAGTTCCGGACCAGTCAGGAAGTCCGTACTGACAAATGACGTAATTCTAAATGAAACGATTTCATTGGTTCATATCGGATGACGTAGTGAATTACAATAAGCTCTCTGATTGGACAATAATACCAATCAAATTAACGCATGAGAAGACATCTGATTGGCTAGATTTGGAGATGTTTCATTGGTTGAGAATACTACACTCTGATTGGTCCGATATTATATCTGCCTTTGACGTCACACGGGCGTCACCGTCAACGTAGGCTGCCTTACTCGCAAGCCCTAAATAATTTGTCAACTTTACATCAGTTCTATTAGATTTTATTAATATATTTTCGCATATGTATAGACACAAACAGTGCAGAAGAAAAACAATTCGTTACGTAACGATATCTGTAATGTTTATTTTTTTTTGTTGATTTAGAATCCGATAGTTAACTCATAATGTATAGTTAAAATATACCGTTCCGCGCCAACAGTGTAGAATTCCGATCATCAATTCATGCCTTAAAAAACATTAGAAAATTAGTTTTGCCATAGCTCTCTGATTATTATTGCAATAGTCAAAATTCAAGCACAAAAAATATAATAATTCTGAGAAATAAGACCGTACATATTTATAGATTACGCCTTCGTTACTTAAAGAAGATGTTGGTTTGAACATTAAATTCAATAAACTATTATCAGATTATATTCTTTGAACAATTAGTAAGAATAAATTTGTACGTTCTTTCATAACGCCGATGATAATATTCATTTTTTCAAATCCAGTCTATCAATTAACTTAAAAATAGGTAAATAATGAGATGTAAAATTTTCGGCACATTTAAATTAGGTTTTTAGATCATTAGGCTAGAAGTTAGTTCAAACATTTACATGTTATCTGAAATAATCAGAAAAAATAATTGGGTTACATTTTTTGGTTTATAACCGTATCACTCAGTAGAAAAGTGTTTTCATGAGCAGAGGAGGCCTTTTAAAAATCTTTCGGTTTGCATCTTGCAAATGCGCTTTTAATATTCACTGCAAGGTCTAAGTGTATAAAAATCTACTGTCGTTGGAAGAAGCTCATAACAGTTTTTCTTTCACCAGTACCTCTTCTGTACTTAATATGATTTAGTTTAAATATAACTTCTCTAGTGAAAAAAACAGAACTATAAATGTAGCCGTAGAAGTAGCAAATGAAATTTAAAAAAATATTTAAAGTTCATTTGCGTGTTATAGGCAATACCAAATTCTGCCATCATAAAATGAAATTATGAAACAAACTTCGAATCAACGCGGAGAAATGTTGAAAAATATCGTCCAAAACTGTTCATATCGTTAACCGTTTTTAATGTGACGGTTTGTCGTCAAAACGGCACAATTTGTATGTTGCTCTAACAAGGTATAGATCAAGTATGTTCTAAAATTCATTTTGACAATGCCGGCGGTTCTACTGACGATTTTTGACAAAAAATCGGCATTGGCGTCGTTATTAGAATTAACGTTAATATACAGTGACAAAATCACAATATGTTACGTTCGTATAGTAGTGTTTGCATGGTAGCCGATAAAATAATTTGTTAAGTTTGAGCAAGCTTGTATGTGACAACCAAATTTATTTTCTTGCTTTCTTTCACATGGCTTTTATTATTTTATACTGTAAAAAGCAGCTGTAAATATACTGTTGTTACATAAAATAATACCATAATCATTGCGAACCTGGAAGATCTCTAACAATTTTAAAATGTTTTTGGTAGGTGTTTTAATTCTGGAACGTATAGCATTTCAGTAGACGTTATTCTGTAATATTCGGCTGTATCGTTAACTGGGCGGTGACAATGGGCGGATCTTATGTAAAAATGTAAGTCGACGTCACGCGCAGGAACAGTTCCGGACCAGTCAGGAAGTCCGTACTGACAAATGACGTAATTCTAAATGAAACGATTTCATTGGTTCATATCGGATGACGTAGTGAATTACAATAAGCTCTCTGATTGGACAATAATACCAATCAAATTAACGCATGAGAAGACATCTGATTGGCTAGATTTGGAGATTTTTCATTGGTTGAGAATACTACACTCTGATTGGTCCGATATTATATCTGCCTTTGACGTCACACGGGCGTCACCGTCAACGTAGGCTGCCTTACTCGCAAGCCCTAAATAATTTGTCAACTTTACATCAGTTCTATTAGATTTTATTAATATATTTTCGCATATGTATAGACACAAACAGTGCAGAAGAAAAACAATTCGTTACGTAACGATATCTGTAATGTTTATTTTTTTTTGTTGATTTAGAATCCGATAGTTAACTCATAATGTATAGTTAAAATATACCGTTTCGCGCCAACAGTGTAGAATTCCGATCATCAATTCATGCCTTAAAAAACATTAGAAAATTAGTTTTGCCATAGCTCTCTGATTATTATTGCAATAGTCAAAATTCAAGCACAAAAAATATAATAATTCTGAGAAATAAGACCGTACATATTTATAGATTACGCCTTCGTTACTTAAAGAAGATGTTGGTTTGAACATTAAATTCAATAAACTATTATCAGATTATATTCTTTGAACAATTAGTAAGAATAAATTTGTACGTTCTTTCATAACGCCGATGATAATATTCATTTTTTCAAATCCAGTCTATCAATTAACTTAAAATTAGGTAAATAATGAGATGTAAAATTTTCGGCACAATTAAATTAGGTTTTTAGATCATTAGGCTAGAAGTTAGTTCAAACATTTACATGTTATCTGAAATAATCAGAAAAAATAATTGGGTTACATTTTTTGGTTTATAACCGTATCACTCAGTAGAAAAGTGTTTTCATGAGCAGAGGAGGCCTTTTAAAAATCTTTCGGTTTGCATCTTGCAAATGCGCTTTTAATATTCACTGCAAGGTCTAAGTGTATAAAAATCTACTGTCGTTGGAAGAAGCTCATAACAGTTTTTCTTTCACCAGTACCTCTTCTGTACTTAATATGATTTAGTTTAAATATAACTTCTCTAGTAAAAAAAACAGAACTATAAATGTAGCCGTAGAAGTAGCAAATGAAATTTAAAAAAATATTTAAAGTTCATTTGCGTGTTATAGGCAATACCAAATTCTGCCATCATAAAATGAAATTATGAAACAAACTTCGAATCAACGCGGAGAAATGTTGAAAAATATCGTCCAAAACTGTTCATATCGTTAACCGTTTTTAATGTGACGGTTTGTCGTCAAAACGGCACAATTTGTATGTTGCTCTAACAAGGTATAGATCAAGTATGTTCTAAAATTCATTTTGACAATGCCGGCGGTTCTACTGACGATTTTTGACAAAAAATCGGCATTGGCGTCGTTATTAGAATTAACGTTAATATACAGTGACAAAATCACAATATGTTACGTTCGTATAGTAGTGTTTGCATGGTAGCCGATAAAATAATTTGTTAAGTTTGAGCAAGCTTGTATGTGACAACCAAATTTATTTTCTTGCTTTCTTTCACATGGCTTTTATTATTTTATACTGTAAAAAGCAGCTGTAAATATACTGTTGTTACATAAAATAATACCATAATCATTGCGAACCTGGAAGATCTCTAACAATTTTAAAATGTTTTTGGTAGGTGTTTTAATTCTGGAACGTATAGCATTTCAGTAGACGTTATTCTGTAATATTCGGCTGTATCGTTAACTGGGCGGTGACAATGGGCGGATCTTATGTAAAAATGTAAGTCGACGTCACGCGCAGGAACAGTTCCGGACCAGTCAGGAAGTCCGTACTGACAAATGACGTAATTCTAAATGAAACGATTTCATTGGTTCATATCGGATGACGTAGTGAATTACAATAAGCTCTCTGATTGGACAATAATACCAATCAAATTAACGCATGAGAAGACATCTGATTGGCTAGATTTGGAGATTTTTCATTGGTTGAGAATACTACACTCTGATTGGTCCGATATTATATCTGCCTTTGACGTCACACGGGCGTCACCGTCAACGTAGGCTGCCTTACTCGCAAGCCCTAAATAATTTGTCAACTTTACATCAGTTCTATTAGATTTTATTAATATATTTTCGCATATGTATAGACACAAACAGTGCAGAAGAAAAACAATTCGTTACGTAACGATATCTGTAATGTTTATTTTTTTTTGTTGATTTAGAATCCGATAGTTAACTCATAATGTATAGTTAAAATATACCGTTTCGCGCCAACAGTGTAGAATTCCGATCATCAATTCATGCCTTAAAAAACATTAGAAAATTAGTTTTGCCATAGCTCTCTGATTATTATTGCAATAGTCAAAATTCAAGCACAAAAAATATAATAATTCTGAGAAATAAGACCGTACATATTTATAGATTACGCCTTCGTTACTTAAAGAAGATGTTGGTTTGAACATTAAATTCAATAAACTATTATCAGATTATATTCTTTGAACAATTAGTAAGAATAAATTTGTACGTTCTTTCATAACGCCGATGATAATATTCATTTTTTCAAATCCAGTCTATCAATTAACTTAAAATTAGGTAAATAATGAGATGTAAAATTTTCGGCACAATTAAATTAGGTTTTTAGATCATTAGGCTAGAAGTTAGTTCAAACATTTACATGTTATCTGAAATAATCAGAAAAAATAATTGGGTTACATTTTTTGGTTTATAACCGTATCACTCAGTAGAAAAGTGTTTTCATGAGCAGAGGAGGCCTTTTAAAAATCTTTCGGTTTGCATCTTGCAAATGCGCTTTTAATATTCACTGCAAGGTCTAAGTGTATAAAAATCTACTGTCGTTGGAAGAAGCTCATAACAGTTTTTCTTTCACCAGTACCTCTTCTGTACTTAATATGATTTAGTTTAAATATAACTTCTCTAGTAAAAAAAACAGAACTATAAATGTAGCCGTAGAAGTAGCAAATGAAATTTAAAAAAATATTTAAAGTTCATTTGCGTGTTATAGGCAATACCAAATTCTGCCATCATAAAATGAAATTATGAAACAAACTTCGAATCAACGCGGAGAAATGTTGAAAAATATCGTCCAAAACTGTTCATATCGTTAACCGTTTTTAATGTGACGGTTTGTCGTCAAAACGGCACAATTTGTATGTTGCTCTAACAAGGTATAGATCAAGTATGTTCTAAAATTCATTTTGACAATGCCGGCGGTTCTACTGACGATTTTTGACAAAAAATCGGCATTGGCGTCGTTATTAGAATTAACGTTAATATACAGTGACAAAATCACAATATGTTACGTTCGTATAGTAGTGTTTGCATGGTAGCCGATAAAATAATTTGTTAAGTTTGAGCAAGCTTGTATGTGACAACCAAATTTATTTTCTTGCTTTCTTTCACATGGCTTTTATTATTTTATACTGTAAAAAGCAGCTGTAAATATACTGCTGTTACATAAAATAATACCATAATCATTGCGAACCTGGAAGATCTCTAACAATTTTAAAATGTTTTTGGTAGGTGTTTTAATTCTGGAACGTATAGCATTTCAGTAGACGTTATTCTGTAATATTCGGCTGTATCGTTAACTGGGCGGTGACAATGGGCGGATCTTATGTAAAAATGTAAGTCGACGTCACGCGCAGGAACAGTTCCGGACCAGTCAGGAAGTCCGTACTGACAAATGACGTAATTCTAAATGAAACGATTTCATTGGTTCATATCGGATGACGTAGTGAATTACAATAAGCTCTCTGATTGGACAATAATACCAATCAAATTAACGCATGAGAAGACATCTGATTGGCTAGATTTGGAGATTTTTCATTGGTTGAGAATACTACACTCTGATTGGTCCGATATTATATCTGCCTTTGACGTCACACGGGCGTCACCGTCAACGTAGGCTGCCTTACTCGCAAGCCCTAAATAATTTGTCAACTTTACATCAGTTCTATTAGATTTTATTAATATATTTTCGCATATGTATAGACACAAACAGTGCAGAAGAAAAACAATTCGTTACGTAACGATATCTGTAATGTTTATTTTTTTTTGTTGATTTAGAATCCGATAGTTAACTCATAATGTATAGTTAAAATATACCGTTCCGCGCCAACAGTGTAGAATTCCGATCATCAATTCATGCCTTAAAAAACATTAGAAAATTAGTTTTGCCATAGCTCTCTGATTATTATTGCAATAGTCAAAATTCAAGCACAAAAAATATAATAATTCTGAGAAATAAGACCGTACATATTTATAGATTACGCCTTCGTTACTTAAAGAAGATGTTGGTTTGAACATTAAATTCAATAAACTATTATCAGATTATATTCTTTGAACAATTAGTAAGAATAAATTTGTACGTTCTTTCATAACGCCGATGATAATATTCATTTTTTCAAATCCAGTCTATCAATTGACTTAAAATTAGGTAAATAATGAGATGTAAATTTTTCGGCACAATTAAATTAGGTTTTTAGATCATTAGGCTAGAAGTTAGTTCAAACATTTACATGTTATCTGAAATAATCAGAAAAAATAATTGGGTTACATTTTTTGGTTTATAACCGTATCACTCAGTAGAAAAGTGTTTTCATGAGCAGAGGAGGCCTTTTAAAAATCTTTCGGTTTGCATCTTGCAAATGCGCTTTTAATATTCACTGCAAGGTCTAAGTGTATAAAAATCTACTGTCGTTGGAAGAAGCTCATAACAGTTTTTCTTTCACCAGTACCTCTTCTGTACTTAATATGATTTAGTTTAAATATAACTTCTCTAGTGAAAAAAACAGAACTATAAATGTAGCCGTAGAAGTAGCAAATGAAATTTAAAAAAATATTTAAAGTTCATTTGCGTGTTATAGGCAATACCAAATTCTGCCATCATAAAATGAAATTATGAAACAAACTTCGAATCAACGCGGAGAAATGTTGAAAAATATCGTCCAAAACTGTTCATATCGTTAACCGTTTTTAATGTGACGGTTTGTCGTCAAAACGGCACAATTTGTATGTTGCTCTAACAAGGTATAGATCAAGTATGTTCTAAAATTCATTTTGACAATGCCGGCGGTTCTACTGACGATTTTTGACAAAAAATCGGCATTGGCGTCGTTATTAGAATTAACGTTAATATACAGTGACAAAATCACAATATGTTACGTTCGTATAGTAGTGTTTGCATGGTAGCCGATAAAATAATTTGTTAAGTTTGAGCAAGCTTGTATGTGACAACCAAATTTATTTTCTTGCTTTCTTTCACATGGCTTTTATTATTTTATACTGTAAAAAGCAGCTGTAAATATACTGCTGTTACATAAAATAATACCATAATCATTGCGAACCTGGAAGATCTCTAACAATTTTAAAATGTTTTTGGTAGGTGTTTTAATTCTGGAACGTATAGCATTTCAGTAGACGTTATTCTGTAATATTCGGCTGTATCGTTAACTGGGCGGTGACAATGGGCGGATCTTATGTAAAAATGTAAGTCGACGTCACGCGCAGGAACAGTTCCGGACCAGTCAGGAAGTCCGTACTGACAAATGACGTAATTCTAAATGAAACGATTTCATTGGTTCATATCGGATGACGTAGTGAATTACAATAAGCTCTCTGATTGGACAATAATACCAATCAAATTAACGCATGAGAAGACATCTGATTGGCTAGATTTGGAGATGTTTCATTGGTTGAGAATACTACACTCTGATTGGTCCGATATTATATCTGCCTTTGACGTCACACGGGCGTCACCGTCAACGTAGGCTGCCTTACTCGCAAGCCCTAAATAATTTGTCAACTTTACATCAGTTCTATTAGATTTTATTAATATATTTTCGCATATGTATAGACACAAACAGTGCAGAAGAAAAACAATTCGTTACGTAACGATATCTGTAATGTTTATTTTTTTTTGTTGATTTAGAATCCGATAGTTAACTCATAATGTATAGTTAAAATATACCGTTCCGCGCCAACAGTGTAGAATTCCGATCATCAATTCATGCCTTAAAAAACATTAGAAAATTAGTTTTGCCATAGCTCTCTGATTATTATTGCAATAGTCAAAATTCAAGCACAAAAAATATAATAATTCTGAGAAATAAGACCGTACATATTTATAGATTACGCCTTCGTTACTTAAAGAAGATGTTGGTTTGAACATTAAATTCAATAAACTATTATCAGATTATATTCTTTGAACAATTAGTAAGAATAAATTTGTACGTTCTTTCATAACGCCGATGATAATATTCATTTTTTCAAATCCAGTCTATCAATTAACTTAAAAATAGGTAAATAATGAGATGTAAAATTTTCGGCACATTTAAATTAGGTTTTTAGATCATTAGGCTAGAAGTTAGTTCAAACATTTACATGTTATCTGAAATAATCAGAAAAAATAATTGGGTTACATTTTTTGGTTTATAACCGTATCACTCAGTAGAAAAGTGTTTTCATGAGCAGAGGAGGCCTTTTAAAAATCTTTCGGTTTGCATCTTGCAAATGCGCTTTTAATATTCACTGCAAGGTCTAAGTGTATAAAAATCTACTGTCGTTGGAAGAAGCTCATAACAGTTTTTCTTTCACCAGTACCTCTTCTGTACTTAATATGATTTAGTTTAAATATAACTTCTCTAGTGAAAAAAACAGAACTATAAATGTAGCCGTAGAAGTAGCAAATGAAATTTAAAAAAATATTTAAAGTTCATTTGCGTGTTATAGGCAATACCAAATTCTGCCATCATAAAATGAAATTATGAAACAAACTTCGAATCAACGCGGAGAAATGTTGAAAAATATCGTCCAAAACTGTTCATATCGTTAACCGTTTTTAATGTGACGGTTTGTCGTCAAAACGGCACAATTTGTATGTTGCTCTAACAAGGTATAGATCAAGTATGTTCTAAAATTCATTTTGACAATGCCGGCGGTTCTACTGACGATTTTTGACAAAAAATCGGCATTGGCGTCGTTATTAGAATTAACGTTAATATACAGTGACAAAATCACAATATGTTACGTTCGTATAGTAGTGTTTGCATGGTAGCCGATAAAATAATTTGTTAAGTTTGAGCAAGCTTGTATGTGACAACCTAATTTATTTTCTTGCTTTCTTTCACATGGCTTTTATTATTTTATACTGTAAAAAGCAGCTGTAAATATACTGTTGTTACATAAAATAATACCATAATCATTGCGAACCTGGAAGATCTCTAACAATTTTAAAATGTTTTTGGTAGGTGTTTTAATTCTGGAACGTATAGCATTTCAGTAGACGTTATTCTGTAATATTCGGCTGTATCGTTAACTGGGCGGTGACAATGGGCGGATCTTATGTAAAAATGTAAGTCGACGTCACGCGCAGGAACAGTTCCGGACCAGTCAGGAAGTCCGTACGGACAAATGACGTAATTCTAAATGAAACGATTTCATTGGTTCATATCGGATGACGTAGTGAATTACAATAAGCTCTCTGATTGGACAATAATACCAATCAAATTAACGCATGAGAAGACATCTGATTGGCTAGATTTGGAGATGTTTCATTGGTTGAGAATACTAAACTCTGATTGGTCCGATATTATATCTGCCTTTGACGTCACACGGGCGTCACCGTCAACGTAGGCTGCCTTACTCGCAAGCCCTAAATAATTTGTCAACTTTACATCAGTTCTATTAGATTTTATTAATATATTTTCGCATATGTATAGACACAAACAGTGCAGAAGAAAAACAATTCGTTACGTAACGATATCTGTAATGTTTATTTTTTTTTGTTGATTTAGAATCCGATAGTTAACTCATAATGTATAGTTAAAATATACCGTTCCGCGCCAACAGTGTAGAATTCCGATCATCAATTCATGCCTTAAAAAACATTAGAAAATTAGTTTTGCCATAGCTCTCTGATTATTATTGCAATAGTCAAAATTCAAGCACAAAAAATATAATAATTCTGAGAAATAAGACCGTACATATTTATAGATTACGCCTTCGTTACTTAAAGAAGATGTTGGTTTGAACATTAAATTCAATAAACTATTATCAGATTATATTCTTTGAACAATTAGTAAGAATAAATTTGTACGTTCTTTCATAACGCCGATGATAATATTCATTTTTTCAAATCCAGTCTATCAATTAACTTAAAATTAGGTAAATAATGAGATGTAAAATTTTCGGCACAATTAAATTAGGTTTTTAGATCATTAGGCTAGAAGTTAGTTCAAACATTTACATGTTATCTGAAATAATCAGAAAAAATAATTGGGTTACATTTTTTGGTTTATAACCGTATCACTCAGTAGAAAAGTGTTTTCATGAGCAGAGGAGGCCTTTTAAAAATCTTTCGGTTTGCATCTTGCAAATGCGCTTTTAATATTCACTGCAAGGTCTAAGTGTATAAAAATCTACTGTCGTTGGAAGAAGCTCATAACAGTTTTTCTTTCACCAGTACCTCTTCTGTACTTAATATGATTTAGTTTAAATATAACTTCTCTAGTGAAAAAAACAGAACTATAAATGTAGCCGTAGAAGTAGCAAATGAAATTTAAAAAAATATTTAAAGTTCATTTGCGTGTTATAGGCAATACCAAATTCTGCCATCATAAAATGAAATTATGAAACAAACTTCGAATCAACGCGGAGAAATGTTGAAAAATATCGTCCAAAACTGTTCATATCGTTAACCGTTTTTAATGTGACGGTTTGTCGTCAAAACGGCACAATTTGTATGTTGCTCTAACAAGGTATAGATCAAGTATGTTCTAAAATTCATTTTGACAATGCCGGCGGTTCTACTGACGATTTTTGACAAAAAATCGGCATTGGCGTCGTTATTAGAATTAACGTTAATATACAGTGACAAAATCACAATATGTTACGTTCGTATAGTAGTGTTTGCATGGTAGCCGATAAAATAATTTGTTAAGTTTGAGCAAGCTTGTATGTGACAACCAAATTTATTTTCTTGCTTTCTTTCACATGGCTTTTATTATTTTATACTGTAAAAAGCAGCTGTAAATATACTGCTGTTACATAAAATAATACCATAATCATTGCGAACCTGGAAGATCTCTAACAATTTTAAAATGTTTTTGGTAGGTGTTTTAATTCTGGAACGTATAGCATTTCAGTAGACGTTATTCTGTAATATTCGGCTGTATCGTTAACTGGGCGGTGACAATGGGCGGATCTTATGTAAAAATGTAAGTCGACGTCACGCGCAGGAACAGTTCCGGACCAGTCAGGAAGTCCGTACTGACAAATGACGTAATTCTAAATGAAACGATTTCATTGGTTCATATCGGATGACGTAGTGAATTACAATAAGCTCTCTGATTGGACAATAATACCAATCAAATTAACGCATGAGAAGACATCTGATTGGCTAGATTTGGAGATGTTTCATTGGTTGAGAATACTACACTCTGATTGGTCCGATATTATATCTGCCTTTGACGTCACACGGGCGTCACCGTCAACGTAGGCTGCCTTACTCGCAAGCCCTAAATAATTTGTCAACTTTACATCAGTTCTATTAGATTTTATTAATATATTTTCGCATATGTATAGACACAAACAGTGCAGAAGAAAAACAATTCGTTACGTAACGATATCTGTAATGTTTATTTTTTTTTGTTGATTTAGAATCCGATAGTTAACTCATAATGTATAGTTAAAATATACCGTTCCGCGCCAACAGTGTAGAATTCCGATCATCAATTCATGCCTTAAAAAACATTAGAAAATTAGTTTTGCCATAGCTCTCTGATTATTATTGCAATAGTCAAAATTCAAGCACAAAAAATATAATAATTCTGAGAAATAAGACCGTACATATTTATAGATTACGCCTTCGTTACTTAAAGAAGATGTTGGTTTGAACATTAAATTCAATAAACTATTATCAGATTATATTCTTTGAACAATTAGTAAGAATAAATTTGTACGTTCTTTCATAACGCCGATGATAATATTCATTTTTTCAAATCCAGTCTATCAATTAACTTAAAAATAGGTAAATAATGAGATGTAAAATTTTCGGCACATTTAAATTAGGTTTTTAGATCATTAGGCTAGAAGTTAGTTCAAACATTTACATGTTATCTGAAATAATCAGAAAAAATAATTGGGTTACATTTTTTGGTTTATAACCGTATCACTCAGTAGAAAAGTGTTTTCATGAGCAGAGGAGGCCTTTTAAAAATCTTTCGGTTTGCATCTTGCAAATGCGCTTTTAATATTCACTGCAAGGTCTAAGTGTATAAAAATCTACTGTCGTTGGAAGAAGCTCATAACAGTTTTTCTTTCACCAGTACCTCTTCTGTACTTAATATGATTTAGTTTAAATATAACTTCTCTAGTGAAAAAAACAGAACTATAAATGTAGCCGTAGAAGTAGCAAATGAAATTTAAAAAAATATTTAAAGTTCATTTGCGTGTTATAGGCAATACCAAATTCTGCCATCATAAAATGAAATTATGAAACAAACTTCGAATCAACGCGGAGAAATGTTGAAAAATATCGTCCAAAACTGTTCATATCGTTAACCGTTTTTAATGTGACGGTTTGTCGTCAAAACGGCACAATTTGTATGTTGCTCTAACAAGGTATAGATCAAGTATGTTCTAAAATTCATTTTGACAATGCCGGCGGTTCTACTGACGATTTTTGACAAAAAATCGGCATTGGCGTCGTTATTAGAATTAACGTTAATATACAGTGACAAAATCACAATATGTTACGTTCGTATAGTAGTGTTTGCATGGTAGCCGATAAAATAATTTGTTAAGTTTGAGCAAGCTTGTATGTGACAACCAAATTTATTTTCTTGCTTTCTTTCACATGGCTTTTATTATTTTATACTGTAAAAAGCAGCTGTAAATATACTGTTGTTACATAAAATAATACCATAATCATTGCGAACCTGGAAGATCTCTAACAATTTTAAAATGTTTTTGGTAGGTGTTTTAATTCTGGAACGTATAGCATTTCAGTAGACGTTATTCTGTAATATTCGGCTGTATCGTTAACTGGGCGGTGACAATGGGCGGATCTTATGTAAAAATGTAAGTCGACGTCACGCGCAGGAACAGTTCCGGACCAGTCAGGAAGTCCGTACTGACAAATGACGTAATTCTAAATGAAACGATTTCATTGGTTCATATCGGATGACGTAGTGAATTACAATAAGCTCTCTGATTGGACAATAATACCAATCAAATTAACGCATGAGAAGACATCTGATTGGCTAGATTTGGAGATTTTTCATTGGTTGAGAATACTACACTCTGATTGGTCCGATATTATATCTGCCTTTGACGTCACACGGGCGTCACCGTCAACGTAGGCTGCCTTACTCGCAAGCCCTAAATAATTTGTCAACTTTACATCAGTTCTATTAGATTTTATTAATATATTTTCGCATATGTATAGACACAAACAGTGCAGAAGAAAAACAATTCGTTACGTAACGATATCTGTAATGTTTATTTTTTTTTGTTGATTTAGAATCCGATAGTTAACTCATAATGTATAGTTAAAATATACCGTTCCGCGCCAACAGTGTAGAATTCCGATCATCAATTCATGCCTTAAAAAACATTAGAAAATTAGTTTTGCCATAGCTCTCTGATTATTATTGCAATAGTCAAAATTCAAGCACAAAAAATATAATAATTCTGAGAAATAAGACCGTACATATTTATAGATTACGCCTTCGTTACTTAAAGAAGATGTTGGTTTGAACATTAAATTCAATAAACTATTATCAGATTATATTCTTTGAACAATTAGTAAGAATAAATTTGTACGTTCTTTCATAACGCCGATGATAATATTCATTTTTTCAAATCCAGTCTATCAATTGACTTAAAATTAGGTAAATAATGAGATGTAAAATTTTCGGCACAATTAAATTAGGTTTTTAGATCATTAGGCTAGAAGTTAGTTCAAACATTTACATGTTATCTGAAATAATCAGAAAAAATAATTGGGTTACATTTTTTGGTTTATAACCGTATCACTCAGTAGAAAAGTGTTTTCATGAGCAGAGGAGGCCTTTTAAAAATCTTTCGGTTTGCATCTTGCAAATGCGCTTTTAATATTCACTGCAAGGTCTAAGTGTATAAAAATCTACTGTCGTTGGAAGAAGCTCATAACAGTTTTTCTTTCACCAGTACCTCTTCTGTACTTAATATGATTTAGTTTAAATATAACTTCTCTAGTGAAAAAAACAGAACTATAAATGTAGCCGTAGAAGTAGCAAATGAAATTTAAAAAAATATTTAAAGTTCATTTGCGTGTTATAGGCAATACCAAATTCTGCCATCATAAAATGAAATTATGAAACAAACTTCGAATCAACGCGGAGAAATGTTGAAAAATATCGTCCAAAACTGTTCATATCGTTAACCGTTTTTAATGTGACGGTTTGTCGTCAAAACGGCACAATTTGTATGTTGCTCTAACAAGGTATAGATCAAGTATGTTCTAAAATTCATTTTGACAATGCCGGCGGTTCTACTGACGATTTTTGACAAAAAATCGGCATTGGCGTCGTTATTAGAATTAACGTTAATATACAGTGACAAAATCACAATATGTTACGTTCGTATAGTAGTGTTTGCATGGTAGCCGATAAAATAATTTGTTAAGTTTGAGCAAGCTTGTATGTGACAACCAAATTTATTTTCTTGCTTTCTTTCACATGGCTTTTATTATTTTATACTGTAAAAAGCAGCTGTAAATATACTGCTGTTACATAAAATAATACCATAATCATTGCGAACCTGGAAGATCTCTAACAATTTTAAAATGTTTTTGGTAGGTGTTTTAATTCTGGAACGTATAGCATTTCAGTAGACGTTATTCTGTAATATTCGGCTGTATCGTTAACTGGGCGGTGACAATGGGCGGATCTTATGTAAAAATGTAAGTCGACGTCACGCGCAGGAACAGTTCCGGACCAGTCAGGAAGTCCGTACTGACAAATGACGTAATTCTAAATGAAACGATTTCATTGGTTCATATCGGATGACGTAGTGAATTACAATAAGCTCTCTGATTGGACAATAATACCAATCAAATTAACGCATGAGAAGACATCTGATTGGCTAGATTTGGAGATGTTTCATTGGTTGAGAATACTACACTCTGATTGGTCCGATATTATATCTGCCTTTGACGTCACACGGGCGTCACCGTCAACGTAGGCTGCCTTACTCGCAAGCCCTAAATAATTTGTCAACTTTACATCAGTTCTATTAGATTTTATTAATATATTTTCGCATATGTATAGACACAAACAGTGCAGAAGAAAAACAATTCGTTACGTAACGATATCTGTAATGTTTATTTTTTTTTGTTGATTTAGAATCCGATAGTTAACTCATAATGTATAGTTAAAATATACCGTTCCGCGCCAACAGTGTAGAATTCCGATCATCAATTCATGCCTTAAAAAACATTAGAAAATTAGTTTTGCCATAGCTCTCTGATTATTATTGCAATAGTCAAAATTCAAGCACAAAAAATATAATAATTCTGAGAAATAAGACCGTACATATTTATAGATTACGCCTTCGTTACTTAAAGAAGATGTTGGTTTGAACATTAAATTCAATAAACTATTATCAGATTATATTCTTTGAACAATTAGTAAGAATAAATTTGTACGTTCTTTCATAACGCCGATGATAATATTCATTTTTTCAAATCCAGTCTATCAATTAACTTAAAATTAGGTAAATAATGAGATGTAAAATTTTCGGCACAATTAAATTAGGTTTTTAGATCATTAGGCTAGAAGTTAGTTCAAACATTTACATGTTATCTGAAATAATCAGAAAAAATAATTGGGTTACATTTTTTGGTTTATAACCGTATCACTCAGTAGAAAAGTGTTTTCATGAGCAGAGGAGGCCTTTTAAAAATCTTTCGGTTTGCATCTTGCAAATGCGCTTTTAATATTCACTGCAAGGTCTAAGTGTATAAAAATCTACTGTCGTTGGAAGAAGCTCATAACAGTTTTTCTTTCACCAGTACCTCTTCTGTACTTAATATGATTTAGTTTAAATATAACTTCTCTAGTGAAAAAAACAGAACTATAAATGTAGCCGTAGAAGTAGCAAATGAAATTTAAAAAAATATTTAAAGTTCATTTGCGTGTTATAGGCAATACCAAATTCTGCCATCATAAAATGAAATTATGAAACAAACTTCGAATCAACGCGGAGAAATGTTGAAAAATATCGTCCAAAACTGTTCATATCGTTAACCGTTTTTAATGTGACGGTTTGTCGTCAAAACGGCACAATTTGTATGTTGCTCTAACAAGGTATAGATCAAGTATGTTCTAAAATTCATTTTGACAATGCCGGCGGTTCTACTGACGATTTTTGACAAAAAATCGGCATTGGCGTCGTTATTAGAATTAACGTTAATATACAGTGACAAAATCACAATATGTTACGTTCGTATAGTAGTGTTTGCATGGTAGCCGACAAAATAATTTGTTAAGTTTGAGCAAGCTTGTATGTGACAACCAAATCTATTTTCTTGCTTTCTTTCACATGGCTTTTATTATTTTATACTGTAAAAAGCAGCTGTAAATATACTGCTGTTACATAAAATAATACCATAATCATTGCGAACCTGGAAGATCTCTAACAATTTTTAAATGTTTTTGGTAGGTGTTTTAATTCTGGAACGTATAGCATTTCAGTAGACGTTATTCTGTAATATTCGGCTGTATCGTTAACTGGGCGGTGACAATGGGCGGATCTTATGTAAAAATGTAAGTCGACGTCACGCGCAGGAACAGTTCCGGACCAGTCAGGAAGTCCGTACTGACAAATGACGTAATTCTAAATGAAACGATTTCATTGGTTCATATCGGATGACGTAGTGAATTACAATAAGCTCTCTGATTGGACAATAATACCAATCAAATTAACGCATGAGAAGACATCTGATTGGCTAGATTTGGAGATTTTTCATTGGTTGAGAATACTACACTCTGATTGGTCCGATATTATATCTGCCTTTGACGTCACACGGGCGTCACCGTCAACGTAGGCTGCCTTACTCGCAAGCCCTAAATAATTTGTCAACTTTACATCAGTTCTATTAGATTTTATTAATATATTTTCGCATATGTATAGACACAAACAGTGCAGAAGAAAAACAATTCGTTACGTAACGATATCTGTAATGTTTATTTTTTTTTGTTGATTTAGAATCCGATAGTTAACTCATAATGTATAGTTAAAATATACCGTTCCGCGCCAACAGTGTAGAATTCCGATCATCAATTCATGCCTTAAAAAACATTAGAAAATTAGTTTTGCCATAGCTCTCTGATTATTATTGCAATAGTCAAAATTCAAGCACAAAAAATATAATAATTCTGAGAAATAAGACCGTACATATTTATAGATTACGCCTTCGTTACTTAAAGAAGATGTTGTTTTGAACATTAAATTCAATAAACTATTATCAGATTATATTCTTTGAACAATTAGTAAGAATAAATTTGTACGTTCTTTCATAACGCCGATGATAATATTCATTTTTTCAAATCGAGTCTATCAATTAACTTAAAATTAGGTAAATAATGAGATGTAAAATTTTCGGCACAATTAAATTAGGTTTTTAGATCATTAGGCTAGAAGTTAGTTCAAACATTTACATGTTATCTGAAATAATCAGAAAAAATAATTGGGTTACATTTTTTGGTTTATAACCGTATCACTCAGTAGAAAAGTGTTTTCATGAGCAGAGGAGGCCTTTTAAAAATCTTTCGGTTTGCATCTTGCAAATGCGCTTTTAATATTCACTGCAAGGTCTAAGTGTATAAAAATCTACTGTCGTTGGAAGAAGCTCATAACAGTTTTTCTTTCACCAGTACCTCTTCTGTACTTAATATGATTTAGTTTAAATATAACTTCTCTAGTGAAAAAAACAGAACTATAAATGTAGCCGTAGAAGTAGCAAATGAAATTTAAAAAAATATTTAAAGTTCATTTGCGTGTTATAGGCAATACCAAATTCTGCCATCATAAAATGAAATTATGAAACAAACTTCGAATCAACGCGGAGAAATGTTGAAAAATATCGTCCAAAACTGTTCATATCGTTAACCGTTTTTAATGTGACGGTTTGTCGTCAAAACGGCACAATTTGTATGTTGCTCTAACAAGGTATAGATCAAGTATGTTCTAAAATTCATTTTGACAATGCCGGCGGTTCTACTGACGATTTTTGACAAAAAATCGGCATTGGCGTCGTTATTAGAATTAACGTTAATATACAGTGACAAAATCACAATATGTTACGTTCGTATAGTAGTGTTTGCATGGTAGCCGATAAAATAATTTGTTAAGTTTGAGCAAGCTTGTATGTGACAACCAAATTTATTTTCTTGCTTTCTTTCACATGGCTTTTATTATTTTATACTGTAAAAAGCAGCTGTAAATATACTGTTGTTACATAAAATAATACCATAATCATTGCGAACCTGGAAGATCTCTAACAATTTTAAAATGTTTTTGGTAGGTGTTTTAATTCTGGAACGTATAGCATTTCAGTAGACGTTATTCTGTAATATTCGGCTGTATCGTTAACTGGGCGGTGACAATGGGCGGATCTTATGTAAAAATGTAAGTCGACGTCACGCGCAGGAACAGTTCCGGACCAGTCAGGAAGTCCGTACTGACAAATGACGTAATTCTAAATGAAACGATTTCATTGGTTCATATCGGATGACGTAGTGAATTACAATAAGCTCTCTGATTGGACAATAATACCAATCAAATTAACGCATGAGAAGACATCTGATTGGCTAGATTTGGAGATTTTTCATTGGTTGAGAATACTACACTCTGATTGGTCCGATATTATATCTGCCTTTGACGTCACACGGGCGTCACCGTCAACGTAGGCTGCCTTACTCGCAAGCCCTAAATAATTTGTCAACTTTACATCAGTTCTATTAGATTTTATTAATATATTTTCGCATATGTATAGACACAAACAGTGCAGAAGAAAAACAATTCGTTACGTAACGATATCTGTAATGTTTATTTTTTTTTGTTGATTTAGAATCCGATAGTTAACTCATAATGTATAGTTAAAATATACCGTTCCGCGCCAACAGTGTAGAATTCCGATCATCAATTCATGCCTTAAAAAACATTAGAAAATTAGTTTTGCCATAGCTCTCTGATTATTATTGCAATAGTCAAAATTCAAGCACAAAAAATATAATAATTCTGAGAAATAAGACCGTACATATTTATAGATTACGCCTTCGTTACTTAAAGAAGATGTTGGTTTGAACATTAAATTCAATAAACTATTATCAGATTATATTCTTTGAACAATTAGTAAGAATAAATTTGTACGTTCTTTCATAACGCCGATGATAATATTCATTTTTTCAAATCCAGTCTATCAATTAACTTAAAATTAGGTAAATAATGAGATGTAAAATTTTCGGCACAATTAAATTAGGTTTTTAGATCATTAGGCTAGAAGTTAGTTCAAACATTTACATGTTATCTGAAATAATCAGAAAAAATAATTGGGTTACATTTTTTGGTTTATAACCGTATCACTCAGTAGAAAAGTGTTTTCATGAGCAGAGGAGGCCTTTTAAAAATCTTTCGGTTTGCATCTTGCAAATGCGCTTTTAATATTCACTGCAAGGTCTAAGTGTATAAAAATCTACTGTCGTTGGAAGAAGCTCATAACAGTTTTTCTTTCACCAGTACCTCTTCTGTACTTAATATGATTTAGTTTAAATATAACTTCTCTAGTGAAAAAAACAGAACTATAAATGTAGCCGTAGAAGTAGCAAATGAAATTTAAAAAAATATTTAAAGTTCATTTGCGTGTTATAGGCAATACCAAATTCTGCCATCATAAAATGAAATTATGAAACAAACTTCGAATCAACGCGGAGAAATGTTGAAAAATATCGTCCAAAACTGTTCATATCGTTAACCGTTTTTAATGTGACGGTTTGTCGTCAAAACGGCACAATTTGTATGTTGCTCTAACAAGGTATAGATCAAGTATGTTCTAAAATTCATTTTGACAATGCCGGCGGTTCTACTGACGATTTTTGACAAAAAATCGGCATTGGCGTCGTTATTAGAATTAACGTTAATATACAGTGACAAAATCACAATATGTTACGTTCGTATAGTAGTGTTTGCATGGTAGCCGACAAAATAATTTGTTAAGTTTGAGCAAGCTTGTATGTGACAACCAAATTTATTTTCTTGCTTTCTTTCACATGGCTTTTATTATTTTATACTGTAAAAAGCAGCTGTAAATATACTGCTGTTACATAAAATAATACCATAATCATTGCGAACCTGGAAGATCTCTAACAATTTTAAAATGTTTTTGGTAGGTGTTTTAATTCTGGAACGTATAGCATTTCAGTAGACGTTATTCTGTAATATTCGGCTGTATCGTTAACTGGGCGGTGACAATGGGCGGATCTTATGTAAAAATGTAAGTCGACGTCACGCGCAGGAACAGTTCCGGACCAGTCAGGAAGTCCGTACTGACAAATGACGTAATTCTAAATGAAACGATTTCATTGGTTCATATCGGATGACGTAGTGAATTACAATAAGCTCTCTGATTGGACAATAATACCAATCAAATTAACGCATGAGAAGACATCTGATTGGCTAGATTTGGAGATTTTTCATTGGTTGAGAATACTACACTCTGATTGGTCCGATATTATATCTGCCTTTGACGTCACACGGGCGTCACCGTCAACGTAGGCTGCCTTACTCGCAAGCCCTAAATAATTTGTCAACTTTACATCAGTTCTATTAGATTTTATTAATATATTTTCGCATATGTATAGACACAAACAGTGCAGAAGAAAAACAATTCGTTACGTAACGATATCTGTAATGTTTATTTTTTTTTGTTGATTTAGAATCCGATAGTTAACTCATAATGTATAGTTAAAATATACCGTTCCGCGCCAACAGTGTAGAATTCCGATCATCAATTCATGCCTTAAAAAACATTAGAAAATTAGTTTTGCCATAGCTCTCTGATTATTATTGCAATAGTCAAAATTCAAGCACAAAAAATATAATAATTCTGAGAAATAAGACCGTACATATTTATAGATTACGCCTTCGTTACTTAAAGAAGATGTTGGTTTGAACATTAAATTCAATAAACTATTATCAGATTATATTCTTTGAACAATTAGTAAGAATAAATTTGTACGTTCTTTCATAACGCCGATGATAATATTCATTTTTTCAAATCCAGTCTATCAATTAACTTAAAATTAGGTAAATAATGAGATGTAAAATTTTCGGCACAATTAAATTAGGTTTTTAGATCATTAGGCTAGAAGTTAGTTCAAACATTTACATGTTATCTGAAATAATCAGAAAAAATAATTGGGTTAAATTTTTTGGTTTATAACCGTATCACTCAGTAGAAAAGTGTTTTCATGAGCAGAGGAGGCCTTTTAAAAATCTTTCGGTTTGCATCTTGCAAATGCGCTTTTAATATTCACTGCAAGGTCTAAGTGTATAAAAATCTACTGTCGTTGGAAGAAGCTCATAACAGTTTTTCTTTCACCAGTACCTCTTCTGTACTTAATATGATTTAGTTTAAATATAACTTCTCTAGTGAAAAAAACAGAACTATAAATGTAGCCGTAGAAGTAGCAAATGAAATTTAAAAAAATATTTAAAGTTCATTTGCGTGTTATAGGCAATACCAAATTCTGCCATCATAAAATGAAATTATGAAACAAACTTCGAATCAACGCGGAGAAATGTTGAAAAATATCGTCCAAAACTGTTCATATCGTTAACCGTTTTTAATGTGACGGTTTGTCGTCAAAACGGCACAATTTGTATGTTGCTCTAACAAGGTATAGATCAAGTATGTTCTAAAATTCATTTTGACAATGCCGGCGGTTCTACTGACGATTTTTGACAAAAAATCGGCATTGGCGTCGTTATTAGAATTAACGTTAATATACAGTGACAAAATCACAATATGTTACGTTCGTATAGTAGTGTTTGCATGGTAGCCGACAAAATAATTTGTTAAGTTTGAGCAAGCTTGTATGTGACAACCAAATTTATTTTCTTGCTTTCTTTCACATGGCTTTTATTATTTTATACTGTAAAAAGCAGCTGTAAATATACTGCTGTTACATAAAATAATACCATAATCATTGCGAACCTGGAAGATCTCTAACAATTTTAAAATGTTTTTGGTAGGTGTTTTAATTCTGGAACGTATAGCATTTCAGTAGACGTATTTCTGTAATATTCGGCTGTATCGTTAACTGGGCGGTGACAATGGGCGGATCTTATGTAAAAATGTAAGTCGACGTCACGCGCAGGAACAGTTCCGGACCAGTCAGGAAGTCCGTACTGACAAATGACGTAATTCTAAATGAAACGATTTCATTGGTTCATATCGGATGACGTAGTGAATTACAATAAGCTCTCTGATTGGACAATAATACCAATCAAATTAACGCATGAGAAGACATCTGATTGGCTAGATTTGGAGATTTTTCATTGGTTGAGAATACTACACTCTGATTGGTCCGATATTATATCTGCCTTTGACGTCACACGGGCGTCACCGTCAACGTAGGCTGCCTTACTCGCAAGCCCTAAATAATTTGTCAACTTTACATCAGTTCTATTAGATTTTATTAATATATTTTCGCATATGTATAGACACAAACAGTGCAGAAGAAAAACAATTCGTTACGTAACGATATCTGTAATGTTTATTTTTTTTTGTTGATTTAGAATCCGATAGTTAACTCATAATGTATAGTTAAAATATACCGTTCCGCGCCAACAGTGTAGAATTCCGATCATCAATTCATGCCTTAAAAAACATTAGAAAATTAGTTTTGCCATAGCTCTCTGATTATTATTGCAATAGTCAAAATTCAAGCACAAAAAATATAATAATTCTGAGAAATAAGACCGTACATATTTATAGATTACGCCTTCGTTACTTAAAGAAGATGTTGGTTTGAACATTAAATTCAATAAACTATTATCAGATTATATTCTTTGAACAATTAGTAAGAATAAATTTGTACGTTCTTTCATAACGCCGATGATAATATTCATTTTTTCAAATCCAGTCTATCAATTAACTTAAAAATAGGTAAATAATGAGATGTAAAATTTTCGGCACATTTAAATTAGGTTTTTAGATCATTAGGCTAGAAGTTAGTTCAAACATTTACATGTTATCTGAAATAATCAGAAAAAATAATTGGGTTACATTTTTTGGTTTATAACCGTATCACTCAGTAGAAAAGTGTTTTCATGAGCAGAGGAGGCCTTTTAAAAATCTTTCGGTTTGCATCTTGCAAATGCGCTTTTAATATTCACTGCAAGGTCTAAGTGTATAAAAATCTACTGTCGTTGGAAGAAGCTCATAACAGTTTTTCTTTCACCAGTACCTCTTCTGTACTTAATATGATTTAGTTTAAATATAACTTCTCTAGTGAAAAAAACAGAACTATAAATGTAGCCGTAGAAGTAGCAAATGAAATTTAAAAAAATATTTAAAGTTCATTTGCGTGTTATAGGCAATACCAAATTCTGCCATCATAAAATGAAATTATGAAACAAACTTCGAATCAACGCGGAGAAATGTTGAAAAATATCGTCCAAAACTGTTCATATCGTTAACCGTTTTTAATGTGACGGTTTGTCGTCAAAACGGCACAATTTGTATGTTGCTCTAACAAGGTATAGATCAAGTATGTTCTAAAATTCATTTTGACAATGCCGGCGGTTCTACTGACGATTTTTGACAAAAAATCGGCATTGGCGTCGTTATTAGAATTAACGTTAATATACAGTGACAAAATCACAATATGTTACGTTCGTATAGTAGTGTTTGCATGGTAGCCGACAAAATAATTTGTTAAGTTTGAGCAAGCTTGTATGTGACAACCAAATTTATTTTCTTGCTTTCTTTCACATGGCTTTTATTATTTTATACTGTAAAAAGCAGCTGTAAATATACTGCTGTTACATAAAATAATACCATAATCATTGCGAACCTGGAAGATCTCTAACAATTTTAAAATGTTTTTGGTAGATGTTTTAATTCTGGAACGTATAGCATTTCAGTAGACGTTATTCTGTAATATTCGGCTGTATCGTTAACTGGGCGGTGACAATGGGCGGATCTTATGTAAAAATGTAAGTCGACGTCACGCGCAGGAACAGTTCCGGACCAGTCAGGAAGTCCGTACTGACAAATGACGTAATTCTAAATGAAACGATTTCATTGGTTCATATCGGATGACGTAGTGAATTACAATAAGCTCTCTGATTGGACAATAATACCAATCAAATTAACGCATGAGAAGACATCTGATTGGCTAGATTTGGAGATTTTTCATTGGTTGAGAATACTACAATCTGATTGGTCCGATATTATATCTGCCTTTGACGTCACACGGGCGTCACCGTCAACGTAGGCTGCCTTACTCGCAAGCCCTAAATAATTTGTCAACTTTACATCAGTTCTATTAGATTTTATTAATATATTTTCGCATATGTATAGACACAAACAGTGCAGAAGAAAAACAATTCGTTACGTAACGATATCTGTAATGTTTATTTTTTTTTGTTGATTTAGAATCCGATAGTTAACTCATAATGTATAGTTAAAATATACCGTTCCGCGCCAACAGTGTAGAATTCCGATCATCAATTCATGCCTTAAAAAACATTAGAAAATTAGTTTTGCCATAGCTCTCTGATTATTATTGCAATAGTCAAAATTCAAGCACAAAAAATATAATAATTCTGAGAAATAAGACCGTACATATTTATAGATTACGCCTTCGTTACTTAAAGAAGATGTTGGTTTGAACATTAAATTCAATAAACTATTATCAGATTATATTCTTTGAACAATTAGTAAGAATAAATTTGTACGTTCTTTCATAACGCCGATGATAATATTCATTTTTTCAAATCCAGTCTATCAATTAACTTAAAATTAGGTAAATAATGAGATGTAAAATTTTCGGCACAATTAAATTAGGTTTTTAGATCATTAGGCTAGAAGTTAGTTCAAACATTTACATGTTATCTGAAATAATCAGAAAAAATAATTGGGTTACATTTTTTGGTTTATAACCGTATCACTCAGTAGAAAAGTGTTTTCATGAGCAGAGGAGGCCTTTTAAAAATCTTTCGGTTTGCATCTTGCAAATGCGCTTTTAATATTCACTGCAAGGTCTAAGTGTATAAAAATCTACTGTCGTTGGAAGAAGCTCATAACAGTTTTTCTTTCACCAGTACCTCTTCTGTACTTAATATGATTTAGTTTAAATATAACTTCTCTAGTGAAAAAAACAGAACTATAAATGTAGCCGTAGAAGTAGCAAATGAAATTTAAAAAAATATTTAAAGTTCATTTGCGTGTTATAGGCAATACCAAATTCTGCCATCATAAAATGAAATTATGAAACAAACTTCGAATCAACGCGGAGAAATGTTGAAAAATATCGTCCAAAACTGTTCATATCGTTAACCGTTTTTAATGTGACGGTTTGTCGTCAAAACGGCACAATTTGTATGTTGCTCTAACAAGGTATAGATCAAGTATGTTCTAAAATTCATTTTGACAATGCCGGCGGTTCTACTGACGATTTTTGACAAAAAATCGGCATTGGCGTCGTTATTAGAATTAACGTTAATATACAGTGACAAAATCACAATATGTTACGTTCGTATAGTAGTGTTTGCATGGTAGCCGACAAAATAATTTGTTAAGTTTGAGCAAGCTTGTATGTGACAACCAAATTTATTTTCTTGCTTTCTTTCACATGGCTTTTATTATTTTATACTGTAAAAAGCAGCTGTAAATATACTGCTGTTACATAAAATAATACCATAATCATTGCGAACCTGGAAGATCTCTAACAATTTTAAAATGTTTTTGGTAGATGTTTTAATTCTGGAACGTATAGCATTTCAGTAGACGTTATTCTGTAATATTCGGCTGTATCGTTAACTGGGCGGTGACAATGGGCGGATCTTATGTAAAAATGTAAGTCGACGTCACGCGCAGGAACAGTTCCGGACCAGTCAGGAAGTCCGTACTGACAAATGACGTAATTCTAAATGAAACGATTTCATTGGTTCATATCGGATGACGTAGTGAATTACAATAAGCTCTCTGATTGGACAATAATACCAATCAAATTAACGCATGAGAAGACATCTGATTGGCTAGATTTGGAGATTTTTCATTGGTTGAGAATACTACACTCTGATTGGTCCGATATTATATCTGCCTTTGACGTCACACGGGCGTCACCGTCAACGTAGGCTGCCTTACTCGCAAGCCCTAAATAATTTGTCAACTTTACATCAGTTCTATTAGATTTTATTAATATATTTTCGCATATGTATAGACACAAACAGTGCAGAAGAAAAACAATTCGTTACGTAACGATATCTGTAATGTTTATTTTTTTTTGTTGATTTAGAATCCGATAGTTAACTCATAATGTATAGTTAAAATATACCGTTCCGCGCCAACAGTGTAGAATTCCGATCATCAATTCATGCCTTATAAAACATTAGAAAATTAGTTTTGCCATAGCTCTCTGATTATTATTGCAATAGTCAAAATTCAAGCACAAAAAATATAATAATTCTGAGAAATAAGACCGTACATATTTATAGATTACGCCTTCGTTACTTAAAGAAGATGTTGGTTTGAACATTAAATTCAATAAACTATTATCAGATTATATTCTTTGAACAATTAGTAAGAATAAATTTGTACGTTCTTTCATAACGCCGATGATAATATTCATTTTTTCAAATCCAGTCTATCAATTAACTTAAAATTAGGTAAATAATGAGATGTAAAATTTTCGGCACAATTAAATTAGGTTTTTAGATCATTAGGCTAGAAGTTAGTTCAAACATTTACATGTTATCTGAAATAATCAGAAAAAATAATTGGGTTACATTTTTTGGTTTATAACCGTATCACTCAGTAGAAAAGTGTTTTCATGAGCAGAGGAGGCCTTTTAAAAATCTTTCGGTTTGCATCTTGCAAATGCGCTTTTAATATTCACTGCAAGGTCTAAGTGTATAAAAATCTACTGTCGTTGGAAGAAGCTCATAACAGTTTTTCTTTCACCAGTACCTCTTCTGTACTTAATATGATTTAGTTTAAATATAACTTCTCTAGTGAAAAAAACAGAACTATAAATGTAGCCGTAGAAGTAGCAAATGAAATTTAAAAAAATATTTAAAGTTCATTTGCGTGTTATAGGCAATACCAAATTCTGCCATCATAAAATGAAATTATGAAACAAACTTCGAATCAACGCGGAGAAATGTTGAAAAATATCGTCCAAAACTGTTCATATCGTTAACCGTTTTTAATGTGACGGTTTGTCGTCAAAACGGCACAATTTGTATGTTGCTCTAACAAGGTATAGATCAAGTATGTTCTAAAATTCATTTTGACAATGCCGGCGGTTCTACTGACGATTTTTGACAAAAAATCGGCATTGGCGTCGTTATTAGAATTAACGTTAATATACAGTGACAAAATCACAATATGTTACGTTCGTATAGTAGTGTTTGCATGGTAGCCGACAAAATAATTTGTTAAGTTTGAGCAAGCTTGTATGTGACAACCAAATCTATTTTCTTGCTTTCTTTCACATGGCTTTTATTATTTTATACTGTAAAAAGCAGCTGTAAATATACTGCTGTTACATAAAATAATACCATAATCATTGCGAACCTGGAAGATCTCTAACAATTTTAAAATGTTTTTGGTAGGTGTTTTAATTCTGGAACGTATAGCATTTCAGTAGACGTTATTCTGTAATATTCGGCTGTATCGTTAACTGGGCGGTGACAATGGGCGGATCTTATGTAAAAATGTAAGTCGACGTCACGCGCAGGAACAGTTCCGGACCAGTCAGGAAGTATGTACTGACAAATGACGTAATTCTAAATGAAACGATTTCATTGGTTCATATCGGATGACGTAGTGAATTACAATAAGCTCTCTGATTGGACAATAATACCAATCAAATTAACGCATGAGAAGACATCTGATTGGCTAGATTTGGAGATTTTTCATTGGTTGAGAATACTACACTCTGATTGGTCCGATATTATATCTGCCTTTGACGTCACACGGGCGTCACCGTCAACGTAGGCTGCCTTACTCGCAAGCCCTAAATAATATGTCAACTTTACATCAGTTCTATTAGATTTTATTAATATATTTTCGCATATGTATAGACACAAACAGTGCAGAAGAAAAACAATTCATTACGTAACGATATCTGTAATGTTTATTTTTTTTTGTTGATTTAGAATCCGATAGTTAACTCATAATATATAGTTAAAATATACCGTTCCGCGCCAACAGTGTAGAATTCCGATCATCAATTCATGCCTTAAAAAACATTAGAAAATTAGTTTTGCCATAGCTCTCTGATTATTATTGCAATAGTCAAAATTCAAGCACAAAAAATATAATAATTCTGAGAAATAAGACCGTACATATTTATAGATTACGCCTTCGTTACTTAAAGAAGATGTTGGTTTGAACATTAAATTCAATAAACTATTATCAGATTATATTCTTTGAACAATTAGTAAGAATAAATTTGTACGTTCTTTCATAACGCCGATGATAATATTCATTTTTTCAAATCCAGTCTATCAATTAACTTAAAATTAGGTAAATAATGAGATGTAAAATTTTCGGCACAATTAAATTAGGTTTTTAGATCATTAGGCTAGAAGTTAGTTCAAACATTTACATGTTATCTGAAATAATCAGAAAAAATAATTGGGTTACATTTTTTGGTTTATAACCGTATCACTCAGTAGAAAAGTGTTTTCATGAGCAGAGGAGGCCTTTTAAAAATCTTTCGGTTTGCATCTTGCAAATGCACTTTTAATATTCACTGCAAGGTCTAAGTGTATAAAAATCTACTGTCGTTGGAAGAAGCTCATAACAGTTTTTCTTTCACCAGTACCTCTTCTGTACTTAATATGATTTAGTTTAAATATAACTTCTCTAGTGAAAAAAACAGAACTATAAATGTAGCCGTAGAAGTAGCAAATGAAATTTAAAAAAATATTTAAAGTTCATTTGCGTGTTATAGGCAATACCAAATTCTGCCATCATAAAATGAATTTATGAAACAAACTTCGAATCAACGCGGAGAAATGTTGAAAAATATCGTCCAAAACTGTTCATATCGTTAACCGTTTTTAATGTGACGGTTTGTCGTCAAAACGGCACAATTTGTATGTTGCTCTAACAAGGTATAGATCAAGTATGTTCTAAAATTCATTTTGACAATGCCGGCGGTTCTACTGACGATTTTTGACAAAAAATCGGCATTGGCGTCGTTATTAGAATTAACGTTAATATACAGTGACAAAATCACAATATGTTACGTTCGTATAGTAGTGTTTGCATGGTAGCCGACAAAATAATTTGTTAAGTTTGAGCAAGCTTGTATGTGACAACCAAATCTATTTTCTTGCTTTCTTTCACATGGCTTTTATTATTTTATACTGTAAAAAGCAGCTGTAAATATACTGCTGTTACATAAAATAATACCATAATCATTGCGAACCTGGAAGATCTCTAACAATTTTAAAATGTTTTTGGTAGGTGTTTTAATTCTGGAACGTATAGCATTTCAGTAGACGTTATTCTGTAATATTCGGCTGTATCGTTAACTGGGCGGTGACAATGGGCGGATCTTATGTAAAAATGTAAGTCGACGTCACGCGCAGGAACAGTTCCGGACCAGTCAGGAAGTCCGTACTGACAAATGACGTAATTCTAAATGAAACGATTTCATTGGTTCATATCGGATGACGTAGTGAATTACAATAAGCTCTCTGATTGGACAATAATACCAATCAAATTAACGCATGAGAAGACATCTGATTGGCTAGATTTGGAGATTTTTCATTGGTTGAGAATACTACACTCTGATTGGTCCGATATTATATCTGCCTTTGACGTCACACGGGCGTCACCGTCAACGTAGGCTGCCTTACTCGCAAGCCCTAAATAATTTGTCAACTTTACATCAGTTCTATTAGATTTTATTAATATATTTTCGCATATGTATAGACACAAACAGTGCAGAAGAAAAACAATTCGTTACGTAACGATATCTGTAATGTTTATTTTTTTTTGTTGATTTAGAATCCGATAGTTAACTCATAATGTATAGTTAAAATATACCGTTCCGCGCCAACAGTGTAGAATTCCGATCATCAATTCATGCCTTAAAAAACATTAGAAAATTAGTTTTGCCATAGCTCTCTGATTATTATTGCAATAGTCAAAATTCAAGCACAAAAAATATAATAATTCTGAGAAATAAGACCGTACATATTTATAGATTACGCCTTCGTTACTTAAAGAAGATGTTGGTTTGAACATTAAATTCAATAAACTATTATCAGATTATATTCTTTGAACAATTAGTAAGAATAAATTTGTACGTTCTTTCATAACGCCGATGATAATATTCATTTTTTCAAATCCAGTCTATCAATTAACTTAAAATTAGGTAAATAATGAGATGTAAAATTTTCGGCACAATTAAATTAGGTTTTTAGATCATTAGGCTAGAAGTTAGTTCAAACATTTACATGTTATCTGAAATAATCAGAAAAAATAATTGGGTTACATTTTTTGGTTTATAACCGTATCACTCAGTAGAAAAGTGTTTTCATGAGCAGAGGAGGCCTTTTAAAAATCTTTCGGTTTGCATCTTGCAAATGCGCTTTTAATATTCACTGCAAGGTCTAAGTGTATAAAAATCTACTGTCGTTGGAAGAAGCTCATAACAGTTTTTCTTTCACCAGTACCTCTTCTGTACTTAATATGATTTAGTTTAAATATAACTTCTCTAGTGAAAAAAACAGAACTATAAATGTAGCCGTAGAAGTAGCAAATGAAATTTAAAAAAATATTTAAAGTTCATTTGCGTGTTATAGGCAATACCAAATTCTGCCATCATAAAATGAAATTATGAAACAAACTTCGAATCAACGCGGAGAAATGTTGAAAAATATCGTCCAAAACTGTTCATATCGTTAACCGTTTTTAATGTGACGGTTTGTCGTCAAAACGGCACAATTTGTATGTTGCTCTAACAAGGTATAGATCAAGTATGTTCTAAAATTCATTTTGACAATGCCGGCGGTTCTACTGACGATTTTTGACAAAAAATCGGCATTGGCGTCGTTATTAGAATTAACGTTAATATACAGTGACAAAATCACAATATGTTACGTTCGTATAGTAGTGTTTGCATGGTAGCCGACAAAATAATTTGTTAAGTTTGAGCAAGCTTGTATGTGACAACCAAATTTATTTTCTTGCTTTCTTTCACATGGCTTTTATTATTTTATACTGTAAAAAGCAGCTGTAAATATACTGCTGTTACATAAAATAATACCATAATCATTGCGAACCTGGAAGATCTCTAACAATTTTAAAATGTTTTTGGTAGGTGTTTTAATTCTGGAACGTATAGCATTTCAGTAGACGTTATTCTGTAATATTCGGCTGTATCGTTAACTGGGCGGTGACAATGGGCGGATCTTATGTAAAAATGTAAGTCGACGTCACGCGCAGGAACAGTTCCGGACCAGTCAGGAAGTCCGTACTGACAAATGACGTAATTCTAAATGAAACGATTTCATTGGTTCATATCGGATGACGTAGTGAATTACAATAAGCTCTCTGATTGGACAATAATACCAATCAAATTAACGCATGAGAAGACATCTGATTGGCTAGATTTGGAGATTTTTCATTGGTTGAGAATACTACACTCTGATTGGTCCGATATTATATCTGCCTTTGACGTCACACGGGCGTCACCGTCAACGTAGGCTGCCTTACTCGCAAGCCCTAAATAATTTGTCAACTTTACATCAGTTCTATTAGATTTTATTAATATATTTTCGCATATGTATAGACACAAACAGTGCAGAAGAAAAACAATTCGTTACGTAACGATATCTGTAATGTTTATTTTTTTTTGTTGATTTAGAATCCGATAGTTAACTCATAATGTATAGTTAAAATATACCGTTCCGCGCCAACAGTGTAGAATTCCGATCATCAATTCATGCCTTAAAAAACATTAGAAAATTAGTTTTGCCATAGCTCTCTGATTATTTTGCAATAGTCAAAATTCAAGCACAAAAAATATAATAATTCTGAGAAATAAGACCGTACATATTTATAGATTACGCCTTCGTTACTTAAAGAAGATGTTGTTTTGAACATTAAATTCAATAAACTATTATCAGATTATATTCTTTGAACAATTAGTAAGAATAAATTTGTACGTTCTTTCATAACGCCGATGATAATATTCATTTTTTCAAATCCAGTCTATCAATTAACTTAAAATTAGGTAAATAATGAGATGTAAAATTTTCGGCACAATTAAATTAGGTTTTTAGATCATTAGGCTAGAAGTTAGTTCAAACATTTACATGTTATCTGAAATAATCAGAAAAAATAATTGGGTTACATTTTTTGGTTTATAACCGTATCACTCAGTAGAAAAGTGTTTTCATGAGCAGAGGAGGCCTTTTAAAAATCTTTCGGTTTGCATCTTGCAAATGCGCTTTTAATATTCACTGCAAGGTCTAAGTGTATAAAAATCTACTGTCGTTGGAAGAAGCTCATAACAGTTTTTCTTTCACCAGTACCTCTTCTGTACTTAATATGATTTAGTTTAAATATAACTTCTCTAGTGAAAAAAACAGAACTATAAATGTAGCCGTAGAAGTAGCAAATGAAATTTAAAAAAATATTTAAAGTTCATTTGCGTGTTATAGGCAATACCAAATTCTGCCATCATAAAATGAAATTATGAAACAAACTTCGAATCAACGCGGAGAAATGTTGAAAAATATCGTCCAAAACTGTTCATATCGTTAACCGTTTTTAATGTGACGGTTTGTCGTCAAAACGGCACAATTTGTATGTTGCTCTAACAAGGTATAGATCAAGTATGTTCTAAAATTCATTTTGACAATGCCGGCGGTTCTACTGACGATTTTTGACAAAAAATCGGCATTGGCGTCGTTATTAGAATTAACGTTAATATACAGTGACAAAATCACAATATGTTACGTTCGTATAGTAGTGTTTGCATGGTAGCCGATAAAATAATTTGTTAAGTTTGAGCAAGCTTGTATGTGACAACCAAATTTATTTTCTTGCTTTCTTTCACATGGCTTTTATTATTTTATACTGTAAAAAGCAGCTGTAAATATACTGTTGTTACATAAAATAATACCATAATCATTGCGAACCTGGAAGATCTCTAACAATTTTAAAATGTTTTTGGTAGGTGTTTTAATTCTGGAACGTATAGCATTTCAGTAGACGTTATTCTGTAATATTCGGCTGTATCGTTAACTGGGCGGTGACAATGGGCGGATCTTATGTAAAAATGTAAGTCGACGTCACGCGCAGGAACAGTTCCGGACCAGTCAGGAAGTCCGTACTGACAAATGACGTAATTCTAAATGAAACGATTTCATTGGTTCATATCGGATGACGTAGTGAATTACAATAAGCTCTCTGATTGGACAATAATACCAATCAAATTAACGCATGAGAAGACATCTGATTGGCTAGATTTGGAGATTTTTCATTGGTTGAGAATACTACACTCTGATTGGTCCGATATTATATCTGCCTTTGACGTCACACGGGCGTCACCGTCAACGTAGGCTGCCTTACTCGCAAGCCCTAAATAATTTGTCAACTTTACATCAGTTCTATTAGATTTTATTAATATATTTTCGCATATGTATAGACACAAACAGTGCAGAAGAAAAACAATTCGTTACGTAACGATATCTGTAATGTTTATTTTTTTTTGTTGATTTAGAATCCGATAGTTAACTCATAATGTATAGTTAAAATATACCGTTCCGCGCCAACAGTGTAGAATTCCGATCATCAATTCATGCCTTAAAAAACATTAGAAAATTAGTTTTGCCATAGCTCTCTGATTATTATTGCAATAGTCAAAATTCAAGCACAAAAAATATAATAATTCTGAGAAATAAGACCGTACATATTTATAGATTACGCCTTCGTTACTTAAAGAAGATGTTGGTTTGAACATTAAATTCAATAAACTATTATCAGATTATATTCTTTGAACAATTAGTAAGAATAAATTTGTACGTTCTTTCATAACGCCGATGATAATATTCATTTTTTCAAATCCAGTCTATCAATTAACTTAAAATTAGGTAAATAATGAGATGTAAAATTTTCGGCACAATTAAATTAGGTTTTTAGATCATTAGGCTAGAAGTTAGTTCAAACATTTACATGTTATCTGAAATAATCAGAAAAAATAATTGGGTTACATTTTTTGGTTTATAACCGTATCACTCAGTAGAAAAGTGTTTTCATGAGCAGAGGAGGCCTTTTAAAAATCTTTCGGTTTGCATCTTGCAAATGCGCTTTTAATATTCACTGCAAGGTCTAAGTGTATAAAAATCTACTGTCGTTGGAAGAAGCTCATAACAGTTTTTCTTTCACCAGTACCTCTTCTGTACTTAATATGATTTAGTTTAAATATAACTTCTCTAGTGAAAAAAACAGAACTATAAATGTAGCCGTAGAAGTAGCAAATGAAATTTAAAAAAATATTTAAAGTTCATTTGCGTGTTATAGGCAATACCAAATTCTGCCATCATAAAATGAAATTATGAAACAAACTTCGAATCAACGCGGAGAAATGTTGAAAAATATCGTCCAAAACTGTTCATATCGTTAACCGTTTTTAATGTGACGGTTTGTCGTCAAAACGGCACAATTTGTATGTTGCTCTAACAAGGTATAGATCAAGTATGTTCTAAAATTCATTTTGACATTGCCGGCGGTTCTACTGACGATTTTTGACAAAAAATCGGCATTGGCGTCGTTATTAGAATTAACGTTAATATACAGTGACAAAATCACAATATGTTACGTTCGTATAGTAGTGTTTGCATGGTAGCCGACAAAATAATTTGTTAAGTTTGAGCAAGCTTGTATGTGACAACCAAATTTATTTTCTTGCTTTCTTTCACATGGCTTTTATTATTTTATACTGTAAAAAGCAGCTGTAAATATACTGCTGTTACATAAAATAATACCATAATCATTGCGAACCTGGAAGATCTCTAACAATTTTAAAATGTTTTTGGTAGGTGTTTTAATTCTGGAACGTATAGCATTTCAGTAGACGTTATTCTGTAATATTCGGCTGTATCGTTAACTGGGCGGTGACAATGGGCGGATCTTATGTAAAAATGTAAGTCGACGTCACGCGCAGGAACAGTTCCGGACCAGTCAGGAAGTCCGTACTGACAAAGGACGTAATTCTAAATGAAACGATTTCATTGGTTCATATCGGATGACGTAGTGAATTACAATAAGCTCTCTGATTGGACAATAATACCAATCAAATTAACGCATGAGAAGACATCTGATTGGCTAGATTTGGAGATTTTTCATTGGTTGAGAATACTACACTCTGATTGGTCCGATATTATATCTGCCTTTGACGTCACACGGGCGTCACCGTCAACGTAGGCTGCCTTACTCGCAAGCCCTAAATAATTTGTCAACTTTACATCAGTTCTATTAGATTTTATTAATATATTTTCGCATATGTATAGACACAAACAGTGCAGAAGAAAAACAATTCGTTACGTAACGATATCTGTAATGTTTATTTTTTTTTGTTGATTTAGAATCCGATAGTTAACTCATAATGTATAGTTAAAATATACCGTTCCGCGCCAACAGTGTAGAATTCCGATCATCAATTCATGCCTTAAAAAACATTAGAAAATTAGTTTTGCCATAGCTCTCTGATTATTATTGCAATAGTCAAAATTCAAGCACAAAAAATATAATAATTCTGAGAAATAAGACCGTACATATTTATAGATTACGCCTTCGTTACTTAAAGAAGATGTTGGTTTGAACATTAAATTCAATAAACTATTATCAGATTATATTCTTTGAACAATTAGTAAGAATAAATTTGTACGTTCTTTCATAACGCCGATGATAATATTCATTTTTTCAAATCCAGTCTATCAATTAACTTAAAATTAGGTAAATAATGAGATGTAAAATTTTCGGCACAATTAAATTAGGTTTTTAGATCATTAGGCTAGAAGTTAGTTCAAACATTTACATGTTATCTGAAATAATCAGAAAAAATAATTGGGTTACATTTTTTGGTTTATAACCGTATCACTCAGTAGAAAAGTGTTTTCATGAGCAGAGGAGGCCTTTTAAAAATCTTTCGGTTTGCATCTTGCAAATGCGCTTTTAATATTCACTGCAAGGTCTAAGTGTATAAAAATCTACTGTCGTTGGAAGAAGCTCATAACAGTTTTTCTTTCACCAGTACCTCTTCTGTACTTAATATGATTTAGTTTAAATATAACTTCTCTAGTGAAAAAAACAGAACTATAAATGTAGCCGTAGAAGTAGCAAATGAAATTTAAAAAAATATTTAAAGTTCATTTGCGTGTTATAGGCAATACCAAATTCTGCCATCATAAAATGAAATTATGAAACAAACTTCGAATCAACGCGGAGAAATGTTGAAAAATATCGTCCAAAACTGTTCATATCGTTAACCGTTTTTAATGTGACGGTTTGTCGTCAAAACGGCACAATTTGTATGTTGCTCTAACAAGGTATAGATCAAGTATGTTCTAAAATTCATTTTGACAATGCCGGCGGTTCTACTGACGATTTTTGACAAAAAATCGGCATTGGCGTCGTTATTAGAATTAACGTTAATATACAGTGACAAAATCACAATATGTTACGTTCGTATAGTAGTGTTTGCATGGTAGCCGACAAAATAATTTGTTAAGTTTGAGCAAGCTTGTATGTGACAACCAAATTTATTTTCTTGCTTTCTTTCACATGGCTTTTATTATTTTATACTGTAAAAAGCAGCTGTAAATATACTGCTGTTACATAAAATAATACCATAATCATTGCGAACCTGGAAGATCTCTAACAATTTTAAAATGTTTTTGGTAGGTGTTTTAATTCTGGAACGTATAGCATTTCAGTAGACGTTATTCTGTAATATTCGGCTGTATCGTTAACTGGGCGGTGACAATGGGCGGATCTTATGTAAAAATGTAAGTCGACGTCACGCGCAGGAACAGTTCCGGACCAGTCAGGAAGTCCGTACTGACAAATGACGTAATTCTAAATGAAACGATTTCATTGGTTCATATCGGATGACGTAGTGAATTACAATAAGCTCTCTGATTGGACAATAATACCAATCAAATTAACGCATGAGAAGACATCTGATTGGCTAGATTTGGAGATTTTTCATTGGTTGAGAATACTACACTCTGATTGGTCCGATATTATATCTGCCTTTGACGTCACACGGGCGTCACCGTCAACGTAGGCTGCCTTACTCGCAAGCCCTAAATAATTTGTCAACTTTACATCAGTTCTATTAGATTTTATTAATATATTTTCGCATATGTATAGACACAAACAGTGCAGAAGAAAAACAATTCGTTACGTAACGATATCTGTAATGTTTATTTTTTTTTGTTGATTTAGAATCCGATAGTTAACTCATAATGTATAGTTAAAATATACCGTTCCGCGCCAACAGTGTAGAATTCCGATCATCAATTCATGCCTTAAAAAACATTAGAAAATTAGTTTTGCCATAGCTCTCTGATTATTATTGCAATAGTCAAAATTCAAGCACAAAAAATATAATAATTCTGAGAAATAAGACCGTACATATTTATAGATTACGCCTTCGTTACTTAAAGAAGATGTTGGTTTGAACATTAAATTCAATAAACTATTATCAGATTATATTCTTTGAACAATTAGTAAGAATAAATTTGTACGTTCTTTCATAACGCCGATGATAATATTCATTTTTTCAAATCCAGTCTATCAATTAACTTAAAATTAGGTAAATAATGAGATGTAAAATTTTCGGCACAATTAAATTAGGTTTTTAGATCATTAGGCTAGAAGTTAGTTCAAACATTTACATGTTATCTGAAATAATCAGAAAAAATAATTGGGTTACATTTTTTGGTTTATAACCGTATCACTCAGTAGAAAAGTGTTTTCATGAGCAGAGGAGGCCTTTTAAAAATCTTTCGGTTTGCATCTTGCAAATGCGCTTTTAATATTCACTGCAAGGTCTAAGTGTATAAAAATCTACTGTCGTTGGAAGAAGCTCATAACAGTTTTTCTTTCACCAGTACCTCTTCTGTACTTAATATGATTTAGTTTAAATATAACTTCTCTAGTGAAAAAAACAGAACTATAAATGTAGCCGTAGAAGTAGCAAATGAAATTTAAAAAAATATTTAAAGTTCATTTGCGTGTTATAGGCAATACCAAATTCTGCCATCATAAAATGAAATTATGAAACAAACTTCGAATCAACGCGGAGAAATGTTGAAAAATATCGTCCAAAACTGTTCATATCGTTAACCGTTTTTAATGTGACGGTTTGTCGTCAAAACGGCACAATTTGTATGTTGCTCTAACAAGGTATAGATCAAGTATGTTCTAAAATTCATTTTGACAATGCCGGCGGTTCTACTGACGATTTTTGACAAAAAATCGGCATTGGCGTCGTTATTAGAATTAACGTTAATATACAGTGACAAAATCACAATATGTTACGTTCGTATAGTAGTGTTTGCATGGTAGCCGACAAAATAATTTGTTAAGTTTGAGCAAGCTTGTATGTGACAACCAAATTTATTTTCTTGCTTTCTTTCACATGGCTTTTATTATTTTATACTGTAAAAAGCAGCTGTAAATATACTGCTGTTACATAAAATAATACCATAATCATTGCGAACCTGGAAGATCTCTAACAATTTTAAAATGTTTTTGGTAGATGTTTTAATTCTGGAACGTATAGCATTTCAGTAGACGTTATTCTGTAATATTCGGCTGTATCGTTAACTGGGCGGTGACAATGGGCGGATCTTATGTAAAAATGTAAGTCGACGTCACGCGCAGGAACAGTTCCGGACCAGTCAGGAAGTCCGTACTGACAAATGACGTAATTCTAAATGAAACGATTTCATTGGTTCATATCGGATGACGTAGTGAATTACAATAAGCTCTCTGATTGGACAATAATACCAATCAAATTAACGCATGAGAAGACATCTGATTGGCTAGATTTGGAGATTTTTCATTGGTTGAGAATACTACACTCTGATTGGTCCGATATTATATCTGCCTTTGACGTCACACGGGCGTCACCGTCAACGTAGGCTGCCTTACTCGCAAGCCCTAAATAATTTGTCAACTTTACATCAGTTCTATTAGATTTTATTAATATATTTTCGCATATGTATAGACACAAACAGTGCAGAAGAAAAACAATTCGTTACGTAACGATATCTGTAATGTTTATTTTTTTTTGTTGATTTAGAATCCGATAGTTAACTCATAATGTATAGTTAAAATATACCGTTCCGCGCCAACAGTGTAGAATTCCGATCATCAATTCATGCCTTAAAAAACATTAGAAAATTAGTTTTGCCATAGCTCTCTGATTATTATTGCAATAGTCAAAATTCAAGCACAAAAAATATAATAATTCTGAGAAATAAGACCGTACATATTTATAGATTACGCCTTCGTTACTTAAAGAAGATGTTGGTTTGAACATTAAATTCAATAAACTATTATCAGATTATATTCTTTGAACAATTAGTAAGAATAAATTTGTACGTTCTTTCATAACGCCGATGATAATATTCATTTTTTCAAATCCAGTCTATCAATTAACTTAAAATTAGGTAAATAATGAGATGTAAAATTTTCGGCACAATTAAATTAGGTTTTTAGATCATTAGGCTAGAAGTTAGTTCAAACATTTACATGTTATCTGAAATAATCAGAAAAAATAATTGGGTTACATTTTTTGGTTTATAACCGTATCACTCAGTAGAAAAGTGTTTTCATGAGCAGAGGAGGCCTTTTAAAAATCTTTCGGTTTGCATCTTGCAAATGCGCTTTTAATATTCACTGCAAGGTCTAAGTGTATAAAAATCTACTGTCGTTGGAAGAAGCTCATAACAGTTTTTCTTTCACCAGTACCTCTTCTGTACTTAATATGATTTAGTTTAAATATAACTTCTCTAGTGAAAAAAACAGAACTATAAATGTAGCCGTAGAAGTAGCAAATGAAATTTAAAAAAATATTTAAAGTTCATTTGCGTGTTATAGGCAATACCAAATTCTGCCATCATAAAATGAAATTATGAAACAAACTTCGAATCAACGCGGAGAAATGTTGAAAAATATCGTCCAAAACTGTTCATATCGTTAACCGTTTTTAATGTGACGGTTTGTCGTCAAAACGGCACAATTTGTATGTTGCTCTAACAAGGTATAGATCAAGTATGTTCTAAAATTCATTTTGACAATGCCGGCGGTTCTACTGACGATTTTTGACAAAAAATCGGCATTGGCGTCGTTATTAGAATTAACGTTAATATACAGTGACAAAATCACAATATGTTACGTTCGTATAGTAGTGTTTGCATGGTAGCCGACAAAATAATTTGTTAAGTTTGAGCAAGCTTGTATGTGACAACCAAATCTATTTTCTTGCTTTCTTTCACATGGCTTTTATTATTTTATACTGTAAAAAGCAGCTGTAAATATACTGCTGTTACATAAAATAATACCATAATCATTGCGAACCTGGAAGATCTCTAACAATTTTAAAATGTTTTTGGTAGGTGTTTTAATTCTGGAACGTATAGCATTTCAGTAGACGTTATTCTGTAATATTCGGCTGTATCGTTAACTGGGCGGTGACAATGGGCGGATCTTATGTAAAAATGTAAGTCGACGTCACGCGCAGGAACAGTTCCGGACCAGTCAGGAAGTATGTACTGACAAATGACGTAATTCTAAATGAAACGATTTCATTGGTTCATATCGGATGACGTAGTGAATTACAATAAGCTCTCTGATTGGACAATAATACCAATCAAATTAACGCATGAGAAGACATCTGATTGGCTAGATTTGGAGATTTTTCATTGGTTGAGAATACTACACTCTGATTGGTCCGATATTATATCTGCCTTTGACGTCACACGGGCGTCACCGTCAACGTAGGCTGCCTTACTCGCAAGCCCTAAATAATATGTCAACTTTACATCAGTTCTATTAGATTTTATTAATATATTTTCGCATATGTATAGACACAAACAGTGCAGAAGAAAAACAATTCGTTACGTAACGATATCTGTAATGTTTATTTTTTTTTGTTGATTTAGAATCCGATAGTTAACTCATAATATATAGTTAAAATATACCGTTCCGCGCCAACAGTGTAGAATTCCGATCATCAATTCATGCCTTAAAAAACATTAGAAAATTAGTTTTGCCATAGCTCTCTGATTATTATTGCAATAGTCAAAATTCAAGCACAAAAAATATAATAATTCTGAGAAATAAGACCGTACATATTTATAGATTACGCCTTCGTTACTTAAAGAAGATGTTGGTTTGAACATTAAATTCAATAAACTATTATCAGATTATATTCTTTGAACAATTAGTAAGAATAAATTTGTACGTTCTTTCATAACGCCGATGATAATATTCATTTTTTCAAATCCAGTCTATCAATTAACTTAAAATTAGGTAAATAATGAGATGTAAAATTTTCGGCACAATTAAATTAGGTTTTTAGATCATTAGGCTAGAAGTTAGTTCAAACATTTACATGTTATCTGAAATAATCAGAAAAAATAATTGGGTTACATTTTTTGGTTTATAACCGTATCACTCAGTAGAAAAGTGTTTTCATGAGCAGAGGAGGCCTTTTAAAAATCTTTCGGTTTGCATCTTGCAAATGCGCTTTTAATATTCACTGCAAGGTCTAAGTGTATAAAAATCTACTGTCGTTGGAAGAAGCTCATAACAGTTTTTCTTTCACCAGTACCTCTTCTGTACTTAATATGATTTAGTTTAAATATAACTTCTCTAGTGAAAAAAACAGAACTATAAATGTAGCCGTAGAAGTAGCAAATGAAATTTAAAAAAATATTTAAAGTTCATTTGCGTGTTATAGGCAATACCAAATTCTGCCATCATAAAATGAATTTATGAAACAAACTTCGAATCAACGCGGAGAAATGTTGAAAAATATCGTCCAAAACTGTTCATATCGTTAACCGTTTTTAATGTGACGGTTTGTCGTCAAAACGGCACAATTTGTATGTTGCTCTAACAAGGTATAGATCAAGTATGTTCTAAAATTCATTTTGACAATGCCGGCGGTTCTACTGACGATTTTTGACAAAAAATCGGCATTGGCGTCGTTATTAGAATTAACGTTAATATACAGTGACAAAATCACAATATGTTACGTTCGTATAGTAGTGTTTGCATGGTAGCCGACAAAATAATTTGTTAAGTTTGAGCAAGCTTGTATGTGACAACCAAATCTATTTTCTTGCTTTCTTTCACATGGCTTTTATTATTTTATACTGTAAAAAGCAGCTGTAAATATACTGCTGTTACATAAAATAATACCATAATCATTGCGAACCTGGAAGATCTCTAACAATTTTAAAATGTTTTTGGTAGGTGTTTTAATTCTGGAACGTATAGCATTTCAGTAGACGTTATTCTGTAATATTCGGCTGTATCGTTAACTGGGCGGTGACAATGGGCGGATCTTATGTAAAAATGTAAGTCGACGTCACGCGCAGGAACAGTTCCGGACCAGTCAGGAAGTCCGTACTGACAAAGGACGTAATTCTAAATGAAACGATTTCATTGGTTCATATCGGATGACGTAGTGAATTACAATAAGCTCTCTGATTGGACAATAATACCAATCAAATTAACGCATGAGAAGACATCTGATTGGCTAGATTTGGAGATTTTTCATTGGTTGAGAATACTACACTCTGATTGGTCCGATATTATATCTGCCTTTGACGTCACACGGGCGTCACCGTCAACGTAGGCTGCCTTACTCGCAAGCCCTAAATAATTTGTCAACTTTACATCAGTTCTATTAGATTTTATTAATATATTTTCGCATATGTATAGACACAAACAGTGCAGAAGAAAAACAATTCGTTACGTAACGATATCTGTAATGTTTATTTTTTTTTGTTGATTTAGAATCCGATAGTTAACTCATAATGTATAGTTAAAATATACCGTTCCGCGCCAACAGTGTAGAATTCCGATCATCAATTCATGCCTTAAAAAACATTAGAAAATTAGTTTTGCCATAGCTCTCTGATTATTATTGCAATAGTCAAAATTCAAGCACAAAAAATATAATAATTCTGAGAAATAAGACCGTACATATTTATAGATTACGCCTTCGTTACTTAAAGAAGATGTTGGTTTGAACATTAAATTCAATAAACTATTATCAGATTATATTCTTTGAACAATTAGTAAGAATAAATTTGTACGTTCTTTCATAACGCCGATGATAATATTCATTTTTTCAAATCCAGTCTATCAATTAACTTAAAATTAGGTAAATAATGAGATGTAAAATTTTCGGCACAATTAAATTAGGTTTTTAGATCATTAGGCTAGAAGTTAGTTCAAACATTTACATGTTATCTGAAATAATCAGAAAAAATAATTGGGTTACATTTTTTGGTTTATAACCGTATCACTCAGTAGAAAAGTGTTTTCATGAGCAGAGGAGGCCTTTTAAAAATCTTTCGGTTTGCATCTTGCAAATGCGCTTTTAATATTCACTGCAAGGTCTAAGTGTATAAAAATCTACTGTCGTTGGAAGAAGCTCATAACAGTTTTTCTTTCACCAGTACCTCTTCTGTACTTAATATGATTTAGTTTAAATATAACTTCTCTAGTGAAAAAAACAGAACTATAAATGTAGCCGTAGAAGTAGCAAATGAAATTTAAAAAAATATTTAAAGTTCATTTGCGTGTTATAGGCAATACCAAATTCTGCCATCATAAAATGAAATTATGAAACAAACTTCGAATCAACGCGGAGAAATGTTGAAAAATATCGTCCAAAACTAATCATATCGTTAACCGTTTTTAATGTGACGGTTTGTCGTCAAAACGGCACAATTTGTATGTTGCTCTAACAAGGTATAGATCAAGTATGTTCTAAAATTCATTTTGACAATGCCGGCGGTTCTACTGACGATTTTTGACAAAAAATCGGCATTGGCGTCGTTATTAGAATTAACGTTAATATACAGTGACAAAATCACAATATGTTACGTTCGTATAGTAGTGTTTGCATGGTAGCCGACAAAATAATTTGTTAAGTTTGAGCAAGCTTGTATGTGACAACCAAATCTATTTTCTTGCTTTCTTTCACATGGCTTTTATTATTTTATACTGTAAAAAGCAGCTGTAAATATACTGCTGTTACATAAAATAATACCATAATCATTGCGAACCTGGAAGATCTCTAACAATTTTAAAATGTTTTTGGTAGGTGTTTTAATTCTGGAACGTATAGCATTTCAGTAGACGTTATTCTGTAATATTCGGCTGTATCGTTAACTGGGCGGTGACAATGGGCGGATCTTATGTAAAAATGTAAGTCGACGTCACGCGCAGGAACAGTTCCGGACCAGTCAGGAAGTCCGTACTGACAAATGACGTAATTCTAAATGAAACGATTTCATTGGTTCATATCGGATGACGTAGTGAATTACAATAAGCTCTCTGATTGGACAATAATACCAATCAAATTAACGCATGAGAAGACATCTGATTGGCTAGATTTGGAGATTTTTCATTGGTTGAGAATACTACACTCTGATTGGTCCGATATTATATCTGCCTTTGACGTCACACGGGCGTCACCGTCAACGTAGGCTGCCTTACTCGCAAGCCCTAAATAATTTGTCAACTTTACATCAGTTCTATTAGATTTTATTAATATATTTTCGCATATGTATAGACACAAACAGTGCAGAAGAAAAACAATTCGTTACGTAACGATATCTGTAATGTTTATTTTTTTTTGTTGATTTAGAATCCGATAGTTAACTCATAATGTATAGTTAAAATATACCGTTCCGCGCCAACAGTGTAGAATTCCGATCATCAATTCATGCCTTAAAAAACATTAGAAAATTAGTTTTGCCATAGCTCTCTGATTATTATTGCAATAGTCAAAATTCAAGCACAAAAAATATAATAATTCTGAGAAATAAGACCGTACATATTTATAGATTACGCCTTCGTTACTTAAAGAAGATGTTGGTTTGAACATTAAATTCAATAAACTATTATCAGATTATATTCTTTGAACAATTAGTAAGAATAAATTTGTACGTTCTTTCATAACGCCGATGATAATATTCATTTTTTCAAATCCAGTCTATCAATTAACTTAAAATTAGGTAAATAATGAGATGTAAAATTTTCGGCACAATTAAATTAGGTTTTTAGATCATTAGGCTAGAAGTTAGTTCAAACATTTACATGTTATCTGAAATAATCAGAAAAAATAATTGGGTTACATTTTTTGGTTTATAACCGTATCACTCAGTAGAAAAGTGTTTTCATGAGCAGAGGAGGCCTTTTAAAAATCTTTCGGTTTGCATCTTGCAAATGCGCTTTTAATATTCACTGCAAGGTCTAAGTGTATAAAAATCTACTGTCGTTGGAAGAAGCTCATAACAGTTTTTCTTTCACCAGTACCTCTTCTGTACTTAATATGATTTAGTTTAAATATAACTTCTCTAGTGAAAAAAACAGAACTATAAATGTAGCCGTAGAAGTAGCAAATGAAATTTAAAAAAATATTTAAAGTTCATTTGCGTGTTATAGGCAATACCAAATTCTGCCATCATAAAATGAAATTATGAAACAAACTTCGAATCAACGCGGAGAAATGTTGAAAAATATCGTCCAAAACTAATCATATCGTTAACCGTTTTTAATGTGACGGTTTGTCGTCAAAACGGCACAATTTGTATGTTGCTCTAACAAGGTATAGATCAAGTATGTTCTAAAATTCATTTTGACAATGCCGGCGGTTCTACTGACGATTTTTGACAAAAAATCGGCATTGGCGTCGTTATTAGAATTAACGTTAATATACAGTGACAAAATCACAATATGTTACGTTCGTATAGTAGTGTTTGCATGGTAGCCGAAAAAATAATTTGTTAAGTTTGAGCAAGCTTGTATGTGACAACCAAATCTATTTTCTTGCTTTCTTTCACATGGCTTTTATTATTTTATACTGTAAAAAGCAGCTGTAAATATACTGCTGTTACATAAAATAATACCATAATCATTGCGAACCTGGAAGATCTCTAACAATTTTAAAATGTTTTTGGTAGGTGTTTTAATTCTGGAACGTATAGCATTTCAGTAGACGTTATTCTGTAATATTCGGCTGTATCGTTAACTGGGCGGTGACAATGGGCGGATCTTATGTAAAAATGTAAGTCGACGTCACGCGCAGGAACAGTTCCGGACCAGTCAGGAAGTCCGTACTGACAAATGACGTAATTCTAAATGAAACGATTTCATTGGTTCATATCGGATGACGTAGTGAATTACAATAAGCTCTCTGATTGGACAATAATACCAATCAAATTAACGCATGAGAAGACATCTGATTGGCTAGATTTGGAGATTTTTCATTGGTTGAGAATACTACACTCTGATTGGTCCGATATTATATCTGCCTTTGACGTCACACGGGCGTCACCGTCAACGTAGGCTGCCTTACTCGCAAGCCCTAAATAATTTGTCAACTTTACATCAGTTCTATTAGATTTTATTAATATATTTTCGCATATGTATAGACACAAACAGTGCAGAAGAAAAACAATTCGTTACGTAACGATATCTGTAATGTTTATTTTTTTTTGTTGATTTAGAATCCGATAGTTAACTCATAATGTATAGTTAAAATATACCGTTCCGCGCCAACAGTGTAGAATTCCGATCATCAATTCATGCCTTAAAAAACATTAGAAAATTAGTTTTGCCATAGCTCTCTGATTATTATTGCAATAGTCAAAATTCAAGCACAAAAAATATAATAATTCTGAGAAATAAGACCGTACATATTTATAGATTACGCCTTCGTTACTTAAAGAAGATGTTGGTTTGAACATTAAATTCAATAAACTATTATCAGATTATATTCTTTGAACAATTAGTAAGAATAAATTTGTACGTTCTTTCATAACGCCGATGATAATATTCATTTTTTCAAATCCAGTCTATCAATTAACTTAAAATTAGGTAAATAATGAGATGTAAAATTTTCGGCACAATTAAATTAGGTTTTTAGATCATTAGGCTAGAAGTTAGTTCAAACATTTACATGTTATCTGAAATAATCAGAAAAAATAATTGGGTTACATTTTTTGGTTTATAACCGTATCACTCAGTAGAAAAGTGTTTTCATGAGCAGAGGAGGCCTTTTAAAAATCTTTCGGTTTGCATCTTGCAAATGCGCTTTTAATATTCACTGCAAGGTCTAAGTGTATAAAAATCTACTGTCGTTGGAAGAAGCTCATAACAGTTTTTCTTTCACCAGTACCTCTTCTGTACTTAATATGATTTAGTTTAAATATAACTTCTCTAGTGAAAAAAACAGAACTATAAATGTAGCCGTAGAAGTAGCAAATGAAATTTAAAAAAATATTTAAAGTTCATTTGCGTGTTATAGGCAATACCAAATTCTGCCATCATAAAATGAAATTATGAAACAAACTTCGAATCAACGCGGAGAAATGTTGAAAAATATCGTCCAAAACTGTTCATATCGTTAACCGTTTTTAATGTGACGGTTTGTCGTCAAAACGGCACAATTTGTATGTTGCTCTAACAAGGTATAGATCAAGTATGTTCTAAAATTCATTTTGACAATGCCGGCGGTTCTACTGACGATTTTTTACAAAAAATCGGCATTGGCGTCGTTATTAGAATTAACGTTAATATACAGTGACAAAATCACAATATGTTACGTTCGTATAGTAGTGTTTGCATGGTAGCCGACAAAATAATTTGTTAAGTTTGAGCAAGCTTGTATGTGACAACCAAATTTATTTTCTTGCTTTCTTTCACATGGCTTTTATTATTTTATACTGTAAAAAGCAGCTGTAAATATACTGCTGTTACATAAAATAATACCATAATCATTGCGAACCTGGAAGATCTCTAACAATTTTAAAATGTTTTTGGTAGGTGTTTTAATTCTGGAACGTATAGCATTTCAGTAGACGTTATTCTGTAATATTCGGCTGTATCGTTAACTGGGCGGTGACAATGGGCGGATCTTATGTAAAAATGTAAGTCGACGTCACGCGCAGGAACAGTTCCGGACCAGTCAGGAAGTCCGTACTGACAAATGACGTAATTCTAAATGAAACGATTTCATTGGTTCATATCGGATGACGTAGTGAATTACAATAAGCTCTCTGATTGGACAATAATACCAATCAAATTAACGCATGAGAAGACATCTGATTGGCTAGATTTGGAGATTTTTCATTGGTTGAGAATACTACACTCTGATTGGTCCGATATTATATCTGCCTTTGACGTCACACGGGCGTCACCGTCAACGTAGGCTGCCTTACTCGCAAGCCCTAAATAATTTGTCAACTTTACATCAGTTCTATTAGATTTTATTAATATATTTTCGCATATGTATAGACACAAACAGTGCAGAAGAAAAACAATTCGTTACGTAACGATATCTGTAATGTTTATTTTTTTTTGTTGATTTAGAATCCGATAGTTAACTCATAATGTATAGTTAAAATATACCGTTCCGCGCCAACAGTGTAGAATTCCGATCATCAATTCATGCCTTAAAAAACATTAGAAAATTAGTTTTGCCATAGCTCTCTGATTATTATTGCAATAGTCAAAATTCAAGCACAAAAAATATAATAATTCTGAGAAATAAGACCGTACATATTTATAGATTACGCCTTCGTTACTTAAAGAAGATGTTGGTTTGAACATTAAATTCAATAAACTATTATCAGATTATATTCTTTGAACAATTAGTAAGAATAAATTTGTACGTTCTTTCATAACGCCGATGATAATATTCATTTTTTCAAATCCAGTCTATCAATTAACTTAAAATTAGGTAAATAATGAGATGTAAAATTTTCGGCACAATTAAATTAGGTTTTTAGATCATTAGGCTAGAAGTTAGTTCAAACATTTACATGTTATCTGAAATAATCAGAAAAAATAATTGGGTTACATTTTTTGGTTTATAACCGTATCACTCAGTAGAAAAGTGTTTTCATGAGCAGAGGAGGCCTTTTAAAAATCTTTCGGTTTGCATCTTGCAAATGCGCTTTTAATATTCACTGCAAGGTCTAAGTGTATAAAAATCTACTGTCGTTGGAAGAAGCTCATAACAGTTTTTCTTTCACCAGTACCTCTTCTGTACTTAATATGATTTAGTTTAAATATAACTTCTCTAGTGAAAAAAACAGAACTATAAATGTAGCCGTAGAAGTAGCAAATGAAATTTAAAAAAATATTTAAAGTTCATTTGCGTGTTATAGGCAATACCAAATTCTGCCATCATAAAATGAATTTATGAAACAAACTTCGAATCAACGCGGAGAAATGTTGAAAAATATCGTCCAAAACTGTTCATATCGTTAACCGTTTTTAATGTGACGGTTTGTCGTCAAAACGGCACAATTTGTATGTTGCTCTAACAAGGTATAGATCAAGTATGTTCTAAAATTCATTTTGACAATGCCGGCGGTTCTACTGACGATTTTTGACAAAAAATCGGCATTGGCGTCGTTATTAGAATTAACGTTAATATACAGTGACAAAATCACAATATGTTACGTTCGTATAGTAGTGTTTGCATGGTAGCCGACAAAATAATTTGTTAAGTTTGAGCAAGCTTGTATGTGACAACCAAATCTATTTTCTTGCTTTCTTTCACATGGCTTTTATTATTTTATACTGTAAAAAGCAGCTGTAAATATACTGCTGTTACATAAAATAATACCATAATCATTGCGAACCTGGAAGATCTCTAACAATTTTAAAATGTTTTTGGTAGGTGTTTTAATTCTGGAACGTATAGCATTTCAGTAGACGTTATTCTGTAATATTCGGCTGTATCGTTAACTGGGCGGTGACAATGGGCGGATCTTATGTAAAAATGTAAGTCGACGTCACGCGCAGGAACAGTTCCGGACCAGTCAGGAAGTCCGTACTGACAAATGACGTAATTCTAAATGAAACGATTTCATTGGTTCATATCGGATGACGTAGTGAATTACAATAAGCTCTCTGATTGGACAATAATACCAATCAAATTAACGCATGAGAAGACATCTGATTGGCTAGATTTGGAGAATTTTCATTGGTTGAGAATACTACACTCTGATTGGTCCGATATTATATCTGCCTTTGACGTCACACGGGCGTCACCGTCAACGTAGGCTGCCTTACTCGCAAGCCCTAAATAATTTGTCAACTTTACATCAGTTCTATTAGATTTTATTAATATATTTTCGCATATGTATAGACACAAACAGTGCAGAAGAAAAACAATTCGTTACGTAACGATATCTGTAATGTTTATTTTTTTTTGTTGATTTAGAATCCGATAGTTAACTCATAATGTATAGTTAAAATATACCGTTCCGCGCCAACAGTGTAGAATTCCGATCATCAATTCATGCCTTAAAAAACATTAGAAAATTAGTTTTGCCATAGCTCTCTGATTATTATTGCAATAGTCAAAATTCAAGCACAAAAAATATAATAATTCTGAGAAATAAGACCGTACATATTTATAGATTACGCCTTCGTTACTTAAAGAAGATGTTGGTTTGAACATTAAATTCAATAAACTATTATCAGATTATATTCTTTGAACAATTAGTAAGAATAAATTTGTACGTTCTTTCATAACGCCGATGATAATATTCATTTTTTCAAATCCAGTCTATCAATTAACTTAAAATTAGGTAAATAATGAGATGTAAATATTTGGCACAATTAAATTAGGTTTTTAGATCATTAGGCTAGAAGTTAGTTCAAACATTTACATGTTATCTGAAATAATCAGAAAAAATAATTGGGTTACATTTTTTGGTTTATAACCGTATCACTCAGTAGAAAAATGTTTTCATGAGCATAGGAAGCCTTTTAAAAATCTTTCAGTTTGCATCTTGCAAATGCGCTTTTCATATTCACTGCAAGGTCTAACTGTATAATAATCTACTGTCGTTGGAAGAAGCTCATAACAGTTTTTCTTTCACCAGTACCTCTTCTGTACATAATATGATTTAGTTTAAAATTAACTTCTCTAGTGAAAAAAAAAACAGGACTATAAATGTAGCTGTAGAAGTAGCAAATGAAATTTAAAAAAATAATTAAAGTTCAACTGCCTGTTATAGGCAATACCAAATTTCCCATCATACAATAAAATTATGAAACAAACTACGAATCAACGCGGAGAAATGTTGAAAAATATCGCCCAAAAAGTGTTCATATCGTTAACCGTTTTTAATGTGACGGTTTGTCGTCAAAACGGCACAATTTGTTTGTTGCTCTATCAAGGTATAGATCAAGTATGTTCTAAAATTCATTTTGACAATACCGGCGATTCAACTGACGATTTTTGACAAAAAACCGCATTGACGTCCCTATTAGAATTAACCTTAATATACAGTGACAAAATCACAATGTGTTACGTTCGCATAGTAGTGTTTGCATGGTAGCCGACAAAATAATTTGTTAAGTTTGAGCAAGCTTGTATGTGACAACCCTATCGATTTTCTTGCTTCCTTGACATGGCTTTTATTATTTCATATTGTAAAAAGCAGCTGTACATATACTGCTGTTACATAAAATAATACCATAATAATTGCGAACCCGGAAGAACTCTAACAATTTTAAAATGTTTTTGGTAGGTGTTTTAATTCTGGATCGTATAGCATTTCAGTAGACGTTATTCTGTAATATTCGGCTGTATCGTTAACTGGGCGGTGGCAATCGGCGGATCTTATGTAAAAATGTAAGTCGACGTCACGCGCAGGAACAATTCCGGACTAATCAGGAGGCCCATACTGACAGATGACGTAATACTGAATGAAACGATTTCATTGGTTCATATCGGATGACGTAGTGAATTATAATAAGCTCTCTGATTGAACAATAATAACCAATCAAATTAACGCATGAGAAGACATCTGATTGGCTAGATTTGGTAATTTTTCATTAGTTGAGAATACTAGACTCTGATTGGTCCGATAATATATGTGCCTTTGACGTCATACGCGCGTCACCGTCAACCTAGGCTGCCTTATTCGCAAGACCTCAATAATTTGTTAACGGTACATCAGTTCTATTAGATTTTATTAATATATTTTCGCATATGTATATACACAAACAGTGCAGAAGAAAAAAAATTCGTTAAGTAACGATATCTGTAATTAATGTTTTTTTTTTGTTGATTTAGAATCCGATAGTTAACTATAATGTGTAATTATTGTTCACATCTGATATGACACGCTACATAAACTTTGTGTAGCATGTCATATCAGATGTAAAGAATTAATGAAGTTTTAAAACGTAGGTCTATTGTTTGTTGTGGACATTAAATGGTCAACAGTAGGATTAGGTGATCACAAATTATTTACCTAAATAAATGTAAGCCCAAATTACATAAATAAACAAATAAATAATAAATTTTAAAATTTCGAAGCAGTCGTACATTTTTAATGACCGCCTACCGATAAGTTCCATCCATAGGATGTGTAAAAAGCCTGAACCGGTTAATTTTTAGTGAAATAAATTGTTTTAGCGAAGAATAAGCAATGAGAATTCAGTACAAGTACAAAAAGATGTACTTAATATGTATTAAAATTTACGTCCACTATATTAAACCTCTTTTTCTTTAAATTGGAAGGCAGACTTATGGCACGTGATTTCGACGTAAATTTTCAAGAAAAACATTGCCGAAACTTGTTTAATGCTATTTTTTACCGTTCATTATATATTAATTATTGAAATGTCCAGATCGCAAAAAACGCTATCTTGAACCACAGTCTACATTAAATATTGTTCGCAGTAGAAAAACATAAATGACACGTCATTTAAAATTGTCTTCTTAAGTAAAAATAATTTCTGCGATTCATTTAATAACATCTCTTCTCGTAAGTTGAAAAAACGATGAAGTTTTTTTGCAAATTTATGGCCATTTTGTTGTCAAAATTCGTAATAATCATCGTTACTCATTGTAATTATCATCATGACCCACCGTCTGCATTAGCAGAAATTGCAAAACAGTAGACGTGAAACAAAAGAAAAAAATAATCACGTATTGAGAAATTAACATTGGACAATGGGCTGTCAACATTAATCTGATTAAAAAAAATCAGATCTTAATCTCCATTCGTAAGGAAACGAAATAAAAATGAGTCTACAAAAGATTTTAGTAGTTAATGATATTTAATTATTAAAACACAAATGCAAAAATGTTATTCAATTTCGAAAAAGTGCGGCACGTACTGAAGAAAAACTTTCGCTTCACTGTTAGCTTCCAAAGTTCTACTTAGATACTACATTCAGGCATTCCTTTTTGGACAGTAAACATGGTCGGTCAGTTGGAATTGAGGTTTAAGATAGTTAAGTTAAAAAGTTAGCTTTAAAATCGTTAAAATATGGCAATGACTGCGTCTGTAAATTGCATTCAAATCTCGGTTATGAATTACTCACTTAGATTTGAGACATAACCACCTTATATTTGTAGAATGATCCTCCGCCAAATCATTGTACTGCAACTCTAAAATCACAATATAATTTACGGGTACAGGAAAAAATAACATAATCTAGAACACACAAAGAACGAGAGTACGAAGGCAAAAATGTATCATAATAATATAAATACGAAAGGTTGTTTTTTTTCAACCTCCGATAGGCCATTAATAAAAGTCAAGTGAATATAAAAAAATATGTTTTATTACTAAAAGTTAAGTATACGTCTTGTGGCTACTTTTCGGCATAATCACCTGGACGATTGAAGAATTTGTCGTACCTGTGGATGATGAGCTTTTCAATACGGTCTTTATAAAATGTTGCCGCCAATGAGTGTAGATGGCTTTTGACGTTGTCAAGTAATGAAACTTTTCCTTGGTCTACCTGTACTCCTAGCCACGTTTTCAGTTCAGGGAAAAGGTGGATGTCACTATTGGTCCTAGGTCGGAACTGTACGGCGGGTGATCAAAAATATCCCATTGAAATTGCTTTGCTCAAGGAGGCATTGGGTTGCACCAGTTCTGTGAAGACGGGCGGCTTCATGGATCAGAACAATTCCAGACGTCACCATGCCTCTTCTTTTGATTAATCGTGGTTTTCGGCTGCATGAACTCCAACAAACAAACAAAAAATAAATAACGAAGAGCTTCAAGACAATATCAAGACCCATCTAAACTCATTTAGGCTATGGCAACGTATTATGAAGAACGCATTGAAACCTCGTTCACGAAGATTTCTTTATGTCCAATTAATTTAAGTAAAAACAATTTTGGTTTGTGGTACCAAACATTTTAAACACGTTACAATTACAATTAAATTTTAATTAAATTACAATTAAAATTCCAAACGTTTATGGTCTAAACTTTAATTTTCACCATAATTTATTGTTCTTAAAGGTTTAAAATATGGTGAAACTCCCTAAATAAATAGTCCTTTCAGGAGTTGTTTTTTCAAAATTGTTGCTTTCCAAAACTTAAATTTTAAACGTTTACAGTGACTTAGAAATACTGATATTATTAAAAATACATACAGAGTTCTTACCATTACATTTTCGGGACATGAGTCGATTTCTGATGCACCCATCACATCATTAAACTGACTTAACATAATTAAACCAAATACTAATAAAATAACTTTAAATCCCTTCATTTTAGTTAATATATTATTCTAAATAATATTTGAAAGACTTAGGCCCAAAAAAATTAAACGTAGGGGGACTTAGGGGGAAACTTAAACTTGGGGGGACTTAGGCTGTCAACGTCAATTTAGTTTTCAAATAAAAATTCTGTATGTTTTACGAAAATTTATAGCTGCAGCAATCATATTAAAACAGTCATATTGAAATTTAATGACTTTTTTCAATTTTATGAAAAACGTTTATGTCTTCTACAATAATTATTTTTTATATAGGTAATTAGGTGTTTTTACTTCATTTTTTCAGGGGTATATTAATGGGTTTTGTAATTTATTTTATTTGCTGTTTTTAATATAAATTTTAAGGTTTTTTTGTAATAAAATAATGTGTTATTTTAATAGTTAATATTGCTTTTGTTTTAGGTCTAAACTCTTTGTATATAATTTTAAACCTTGAAGTTCTTAATGAAAAAATATAAAGTACTTAATAAAAATTAAAAAAAAACAATATGAAAATAATAATAACAATAATAACTCTAAATAATGTGGAGTGAAACACACTACTTTCCATTGCCAATGTAAATAATGAAGAATGTAATGTATCTTTAATCATTACTAAACAATGTAAAATGAAAAATATAACCTACAAATAGTAATTTTAATCATGAGTGAATGACGCTAAAATGAAAATGAACCTCTGTAGAACGTAAACATGGCGCTTACCCTACCTTGTAAAGTATAAAACATGTAGTAAATGATGCAATTAAAAAAAATCTATGTCCTTAACCACACGATAGAAGTGAAAACTTTTATGATTTTATAATTTCAACACGCGTCCCCGGCCCTCGTGGAAGGTTGAACGTTGTCTAATAACGAATTTACGTAAAGTTTTATGCCTGATTGACTCTAATATTTTTATTTAATTCCTTTAATGAGCAAACCTGAACTTCTTACTGTATAACTCATAACATCAGAAAAGACTAAAATAGATGTTCAACAGTTATTGCAAACTTTCGTTATCTCATTACGTAACACATATCAATATTTAGAGTGGAGATTTGAATGTGAATTGTACGAAAGAAAAAAAATCCTTTAGTAGATTGTTTACAATCAAAATTCAGTTTTATTGTCTTTGTTAAGTGATTCAAATGACAGCACAACGAAATACAAACAACACTTAACGGAGTTTTTTTCTAGACATTTAATAAAATCGAATCTAGAGTATTTATTTATAACATATTTAATTTTCCATAAACATAGTGTTTCATTTTTAGAATACGAACAATGAAGAAGTCCAATAAAAGCAAATAGTAACTAAGATAATTTTATCATTATAGAAATAATCCTCATACAGTATTGTTAGGCCTATAGTTTATGTAGGAATAGCTTGAACGAAGCAAGTGTTGTCTCCATCTCATTTAATCAATTTTATAAAATAAAAACGTAAGCTTTTTATAAAATAAATGCAATAAATGTAACAATAAAAAAGGTACGATGTAAATAACACTATTAAATTTGTACATATTATGCTACAAAAAAATATAATTGAACCGGGTTTGAACCCTGGCCGACCACGTGACAGGCGGCAGTCTACCACTGACCTTTCAATGCTTACACTCGACGCTAGAGACAAAGTGCAATTAAACTACGGATAGCTCTACAGTAGGTGACGGCAACACGTAAGATTTACCTATCCATAACCCACCAACGTGCCTGTAGTTTTCACTTCAAAAAAATCGTAGGAGCCATTTTTGAGAAAATTCCAAATGAGTGAAAAATTGCACGAATAACCTACTACTTTCGGTTGACCGATTTTGTTGAAAATTTTCGTGTCGGGTCCTCTAGCGGTACTTAATTTATGTTCTAAGTCCAAACTTGGTACGTTATTCCGTTCTTGCTATATTTTGTTCACACACGCGCGCGCACACACACACAAGCACACATACAGACTAATTGCTAAAAAAACTTATTCTTGTGGGTTCAGGAGGCGCGAAAACTTGTATATCCGGTTAAATATAGTTTTCGAAAAATCGATATGAGTGTGATACTTTCCTTTCCTATAGCCTATATTCATACAGGGCAAAGAAAGTAAAAAGTACAGTTTAAAGTATAAATTAGAAGTATTTTGCTAAAAGTGACAACTAATCACAGAAATAACAATCAGTAGGCTAATCGTACATTTTCCTATACGAATAATATTATCGCAAGATACTATATTATTAAGGTCGATTCACACATACAGGACTGTGCACCGACTAAACTGTGCTGCTACCGTCTTTTGCATTGTCTTTTTCATAGCTCTCTCTCATAGTTGTTTTTTACTTTTTCTTGCCCTACATGAACAGGGAAGAAAACTATTGTTTTCATGTCAATTTCTCGAAATCGAGTTTAACCGAATATAGAAATTTTCAGGCTTTCTGAACCTAAAAAACATGTTTTTAGCGATTGGTCTGTGTGGACCTACGACCCGACACGGCAAACCAACGTCTACGATTTTTTAAAATTCATTTACTTCATTTTTTATTTCTTACAGTTTCTAAAGTTTTGGGGGGGCTGTACTCTTTTGTTAAAAAAATTGTTTTTTTTAAGATTGTGGCCTTAATGTGTGTTTCAGGGCAAAAGTGTATAATTGAAGGTATAGAAAATTAAAAAACCTACAACTTTTATGTCAAGCATTTTACCTGCCGAACTTTGTTTAGCGTCAATTAGTGGTTTTCCATACTTGGTGTCAAAAAGAGGTTGATTTTCATTTTCCGTCATTCGCTCATGATTTAATTAGGTTTTATTTTACATTGTTTACTCATGAATAAACGTGGGTTATATTTTTCATTATCTACAATGGAAGAGATAGTCGTGTGAGTGTTTCACGCCAGATTTTTAAGAAAGGTTGTGTATTATATTCTATATAAGTTTTACAAAATTACAACAAAAATATTTTAAGTTATATAAAAGCTTAATCAGAATTTTAACTCATCTGAACGGCTATGGCCTTCCGTATGTGTTCTATAATAAAATTATTATCGTAATCTTTGTGCTGAAGATTGTACAAACATTCATATTCTTGTACTAAAACAATGAGTTTTTCTTCGTACATTTTTACTTTTCATTTTATAGTAGGCCTATTCTCAAACTACAATAACCATATTCTGCAGTGTTTAGTCGAAGAATAATTAATTTGAAGTGCTTCGGATCATAGTTAGATACCACCAAGCAGTTACCGAAGTGCAAAAGCGACCTGTGGGCGCCCTCAACCGATTCACTCATGGCGTGCTGTGCACCGACCGTGTCGAACCGTGACTTTGATGTGTTACTTGATGTGGACGATCGGCAACGACACGGTCGGTGCACGGTCTGTGCTCAGCCCCCATGTAGTGTGAATCATGATGAACCGTTTCTGCACATTTTAAATGAAAAGGGCTGTTTTTCTATTCCTCTAAAACGATACAGTTGGTGCACAGTTCTGTATGTGTGAAACAGCCTTTACACGATCCGGCAACGCTGTATGACCTAGACATGAACAAAACGTTAGAGGGAAATGCCCTTGATTGCAGAAAGCATTATGCTAGTACTTCTTCCTTAACTGTCAGCTTTAAGCACTGTCGAACAGCTGAAAAATTTATGTTTGTAAAGGTTTCTTATGCCCAAAACGGGCAGGTGGAGTATTATTTTTATTGCACTCCATCTTTTTGGTCCAGGGCTAAAAAAATAGTTCTGTTTCTTATCACGTAGTCAGCCACTTATATGACTGAACTATTTAAGAACAGAAGAGGTAGAGGTGTAAAAGACACTAGTCAGAGTTATCTCCTCTGAGAGTAATGAATTTCACTGTGCAGCCAGACCCTGTGGTGAGTGAAGTGAAGGTGTCATTTGCAGGGTAGAAAGTGAGTGCTTTTCGGAGGGCCTGGCATGCTGATAAGCATACTCTTTCAACTCGGTGAGGAAGGCAATGGTAAACCATCTTACTCCTCGTTTTTACTTAGTAAAACCTCTAGAGGTTCAAACCAGCCTTTCGGCTGTTGACCTAAACAACAACAACAACAAAGGTTTCTTAGATAATAATACATCGCCGCTGATAAACATGTAAACGTGTTATAAAGTTGGTATTTTAAGAGTCTTAAAAAGACATTTTTTTAACTGACGCAGAATAATTTGCGACGAATATCTTCCTACCTTTACGAATAAGTTTAAAATAAAATACAACTTTAAGAAATTAATTTTTTAGAGCTTAAATATAATACTTATACAAAAAATTGGCGTTAGTTGGTAGAGCATATTTCATGCTTAAAAATTCATGTTAAAATCAATTATAACTTGCATAATATCCGAGTTTGTGGTAATCTTCTAAATTACATTGAGCGGCGCTGTAGAGGTAGGGCGCACCATTAACGCTCTTTTACAGTGAGACTACTGCACCATCTACTGAGGTTCAAATAGATATTTCATGGTATTCCAGTTAACCAGCAGTTAACGCTTTATTTCACAGTCTAACCGCTAATATTATTGTTATTTAAGTTTTTTTTTAACATTTCCTGCTGATCCAAGTACCATCAAGCGGTCCATTACAAAACTAATTTTCAAGGTAAGTTTGTTTGTCTTTGGATATAATGTACCTCTATTTTTACTTTCGCTGGTCCCGTATAAATATGTTTGTACAGGGTCCTTTATGTCTGTACCTTAGATCAAGAACAGCAAATGTCAAAAAAAAAAACAGTTTTGAGAAAAGAGCAATAGAGGATCTGTGCAACATTTTACACAACACCAGTAATTCCACAAAGGCAGCAAAAATTAAGAAAAGTCACTGCAAAAACAACCTATGTCAACATTGGTTCTTATTGCTAACAAACTTCATTTAGAACAATTTTATTGCAATGTTATTATTTTTATTGTTATTATTTAATGTTATTGTTGTAATTGGATATTCAATTACGACTAAGATTGTTTTTGCATGAAGAAATTAAGGTACCTGAGAACCAATGTTGTGTTAGGTTGTCCTTGCAATAATATTTGTCACGCAGCTGATTGAGTAATAAATATATGCAAAATCTCATGAACTGTACATAATGGACTTCGTTTGTTCTTGTATTAAAAAGTAGCCTACACAAAAATTACGTTGAAAAAGTGTTTAACTCATTTTTGTAAAAGTTGACATTGGTTGTTCTTGTTCTAAGGTACAGATATAATGAAAGGAATGTATTGTTTTCATTTCGATTTTTCAAAATCGGGTTTTCACCAGATATTCACATTTTTAAGACATCTGAATCCAAGAAAGTATGTTTTTAGCGATTAGTGTGTGTGTGTGTGTGTGTGTGTGTGTGTGTGTGTGTGTTTGTGAACGAAATATCTTAAGAACGGAACATTGTACAAAGTTGAAACTTGAAACTTAAGTTAGGTAACACTAGAGTACCCGACACGAACATTTTAATCAAAATCGGTCTACCGGAAGTGGTAGGCTACTTTATTCGTGTAATTTTTTCACCTTTTGCCATTTTCTCAAAAAACGGGTTCAGTGTTTTTTTTTTTAAATCGCCTCATTCACATTTTTTATGCTCTACAAAACAGGGTAAGCGACAAAAAAAAAATAAATAAATAAAAAATGTCTGCTGAAATAGTAGGGTAGGCTATGCTCTCGTAGAAAAATATATTTTTTTAAGATTGCGGTCTTAAGTTCCACGTTTAAACTTCGTACACTATTCCGTTCTTGCGTTATTTGCGTTTATTCTCTTACTCTCTCTCAAAATTTTTATTTAACGTTTAACGTCAAAAAAAATGCCGTTAAGATATATTTTGTATTCTAAAAATTTAGAAATTTCATAATTTTTCGGATAGGGATAGCAACCCCAATTGGACCCCGATCTAAAATTTAAAAAAAATTACCTGAGATGCTATAAGTACCTGTAACGTTTTGCTAATAAAAATTTGTCAAAAAACAGTTTTGAAGGTGTAAAGATAGGAAAACCTGAAAACGGCATGCCCCAGGTAACCGCAATTTGTTTATGTAGTTAATTCAGCGACCCGGGGGGTTAAGGGCAACTTTGGTTACATAATCTTAAAGTATTTTTTGTGGGGCAAAAAACAGGTTCATGCATTTTGTACGTATTATTCACCGTTTAGGAGGTAAAGAAATACAACCCCAACCCCAGGGAAGAGGGTGTAACCTGAACATTTTTGGGTTACCAAATATTTATGTAACTTTAACGCCAAACAACATGCCGTCAAAAAAAAATTTTGTATTCTAAAAATTAAAATATTTCATATCTTTTGGATAAGCGTACCGACCCCCTAGGACCCAGATTTGAAATTGAAAAATTACCTGTGATGCTAATGGTTCGTGTAACTGTTTATAAATAAAAATTTGACGAAGAAACCCATTTTGAATGTGTAAAGAAAGAACAACATAAAAACGGCAAACCCCAAAAAGCCGAAATTCTGTTTTATTAGTTTTCTTACGAAACCGGCAAATTAAGGGCAACGATAACTATATGCTTTTAAAGTACTTTGCAAGGGGTACAAAAAAATTTTGTATACAATTTTTCTCTACAGTGCACCGTTTAGGAGGTAAAAAAGTACAAACTCTACTGCAAGAAAGAGGGTGCAACTTGAAAATTTTTGGATTATCACATTATGTTTTATGTAATTTTTAACGCCTAACAACATGCCGTTGTCAAATTTTTTTGTATTTTAAAAATTTTAAATTTTTAAAACTTTTAAATAAGGATACAAACCCCCGTAGGACCCCGATCTAAAATTTGAAAAGTCACCGGTAATGCCGGGAGTAAGTGTAATATGGTCCTCATAAACATTTTCCAAAGAAACCCGTCTTCATGGTGTTACGAAGAAAAACCTAAAACCTGCAACCCCAAGAAGCTTAAACTTTGTTTTTTGAGTTTTTCCAGCGAACCGGCGAATTGAGAGCAACTTTATAATATGATCTTAATTTACTTCGGGAGCGGAACAAAAATTGTCGCAGTGGCCTTTGCCTACGAAACTTCGTTAAAAAGTTTGAAATTTTCGGGCCCCTCCCTTGAGTCCCGGGGAGGTATCTTAAATTTGCCATTTTCCCGAGAGTTTCAGCCGACGCTCGACATAAAAAGGTTCTTAGGAATTTTGCTCTTCGAGACCTCCTAATGGGTTAGAGTTCATGTCAGTGAGTCATTATTGGTTGGAGCTTTATACACTTCTGCTATATGTAGTCACTTGACTTACGGAGTTTGCCCTTGTTTGCAACGAGGGGTAAATAAGAACGGCATCAGTACGCATGCGCGAATGCTTTAATTTCAGTACACAAATATAACAACTTATACTACACCCAGAGCATAGCCTATACAGTACATCGCGGAACCTTTTGTAGGTTAACGGTACGATTATAACTGTTTGTTACCGTAAACAGAAATGTTAGTTTCTCGAAAATGTGGACAGACTATTCACAGTGCTGAACGAAATCTAATATGTATTGTAATGAAATGCTGTGAAGTTTAAACTAAACAAAAAGCCTTTCATTTCCTCTTAACAGACCCATGCGCGAGTGGCTAAGTACTATGATGTTTCTCTTTCCACAGTTCGGAAAATAAAGGAGGAAATTAAAGACATGAAGAAGTTATTCTTCAACAGTTTTATTGACACCTGGTAAAAAAAGGAAGCGGTTAGGTAGACTAGTGGGACTGATAGTGAAGACGCCGGTGAAGGCGATCGCAAAGAAGGCGATTCATTCGTAGAAAATTTATTCCAATAGAATAAGGTAGCTGGTAATTACAGTAAATCAGACATTTCTAGTCGTAATTAAACTGTAGGCAGTATTACAGGTCAAATTTATTTCTTATAAGGTTTATGGAGAAAATTTTCTCGGATTAAACCACAGCTTACAAAATGTATGTAGAAACTGCACGGTAGTGGAATGTACGAGTAGTGTCCCACTGTTGAGGTTGGCAGCACTGTCATATTTTCACTTTCCTTTCTCACAGCCCATCCATACGCAAAAGGTAATCTCGTAATTTCAGTCTCTTTACGCATTTATACACTTTTATGCACCTTTTTATACACTTTATATACACGTTTTTACACTTTTATACACTTATTTACTTTTGCTCTAAAATTGATATTAAATGAGGTACTTACTATAAAGGGAATCGGCATGAACATTTTCATTAATATCCGTCATCCGGAATCAGTAGTTTGTTTATTGTTTGTTGTTTAATTTATTTATTTAAAGTTGCATCAACTGGTTGGTTACTAGGGACTATGGTTGAATATGTAACTGTATCTGTGGAATTTGATACGTGAAAATTTCCAGACCCTGGCCGGAAATCGAACCCGGGACCTCCACGTATAGGCTAACGCACTAACCACTATGCTACGGAAGCGGCCGAATTAGTAATTTTATTCCTGTGATTTTTCATTTTTTGGTAATTTCCTCAGAAACGGCGATTTTAAAAAATCACCTAATTGCTACATGACTTACGATTCGCAGAACAGGATAACCGCTATATCTGCTGAACAACTTGTGGAGTCTGTGCTCTTTTAGAAAAAAGTTTCTTTTTAAGATTGCGGCTTTAACATGCATTTTACAGAACTATAATAGCTTATAATCAAAGTTGTTGAACATTAAAAACCTACACATTAATTTCAAACGTTTTTTGTACAACGCTTAGTTTATCAACAATTTGTAATTTTCTATTTTATTTTTTACCAAAATTGGTAAAAAATTAGATATTTTAAGATTGCGACCTTGGTATGCACTGTAACAACAAACGTGTTTACAATTTAAGTTATAGAAAAGAAAAGACCTACAACATTTATTTCAAGTATTTTTGCTACAGGTAACCTTGATTTGCATGAATCAGTGATTTTCCGTATTTTTAAGTTGACCTGAGGTTAATTTTATTTAGCGTCATTCACTAATGGTATAAGTTAGGTTATGTTTTTCATTTTACTTTGTTTACTAATGATGAAGCACAGGTTATATTTTTCATTATTTTAAATTAGCGAAAGAAAGTCGAGTGAGAGTTTCACATCAGACTTTTTGTCAATGTATTAAATACTACAAAATTTAATTTTCAAAAGAGATAGCTTAGTAATTTAGTTTCTCACTAGCAGCTTCAAAATACATCGGTCATTATAGATATATGAATATAACTTAGGCTATAGGCAAAATCTGGTGTGAAACACGCAATGGACTTTCCCTTGCAAATGCAAATAACGAAAAATGTAACTTGCATTAATCATTGTAAACGAAGTAAAATTAATAACCTAATATTAATCGTGAGTGAATGGCACAAAATGAAAATAACCGCTAGAATTAAAAATACGGAGATTTGCTAATTGACCATAAAAAGAGGCTCCGTCTAAATAAATGCTTGAAATAACAGTTAGAAGGTTTCTTTTTAATATTGTATAACTTTGTATTAAAATGCATAATAAGCAATCCTTAAATTTTCCAGTTTTTACCGATTTTGATGAGCAAAATGTAGAAAATTGCTAGTTGACGCTGAATGAATCAGGAAAACCTCACACTATTGCCGAAAATTTTATTTTACTAGCAACTTTAGATATAGCAGAGATTATGTTGTGTGGCAAACAAGAGGTCGAAAAGCCCAAAAGTATACCTTTCTCTGACAATACCATTCAACGTAGGATAAGCGATATGGCGACTGACGTTCGTGATCAAGTCATAGAAAAAATAAAGAAAAGTTCTTTTGTGTCCTTAACTCAAACTGAACCGAGGGCGAAATCTTTCGCTAGCCGTAACTCGCTAGCGAAGCGTTTCCGGACCCATGTTTATAGAAATGTTTTTCATTATTTTGATAAGAGGAAACCACCTTAGTAGTTTGTCGGGTTACTCGTGAGACACCTTGTATTATATATGTATTTAATTATGTACGTTGGCATGATAAAGTTGTGTGAGAGTTTTTTACCAGATTTTTCACTTAACTGACCGTATAACCAGTATATTAGACTGTGCTAATACCGTCAGGAAAGAGCTATGTGACTGTTGTAGACGGTAAAATTATAAAGAAAACAAACTGATTTTTTGGTATCTGCTCACTGCTATATTTTTAATCCTAACACATTTTTATTGCTATATAGTATGCATAAACTTACTATGATGGTTTAGCAAAACCCATACAACCTGAACTTTTCATTGACATTTCTTGGCCATCGGTTGGTACAAATACTATAAAGCAGCATGCAAAAATGGTGGGATGCTGAAAAATTAATAAAAAATTAATGAGTTAAAACTTAATCAATTTATTTGCATAAACATTTTGCGAGAAATATTCCTAGCATTATTTTGTACGCTATGAAAAATTTTTGATATGGCTAAGCGGACTAATTTGCGGGTGGCTTTGGCAAAAAAGGGTCTCCCAATACTTCTCATCAATTTTATTAAAGCGCTATGTTGTGGGATTACAAGAAAAATTGTAGCTAGCAGAGGAACATGCGCTCACTAATCAGGAATTAAAGCAGGGTTGTCCTCTCACGCTTTTCAACCTATCATAAGGAGATATTTCGGTGACGGAAATAAAAAGTCTCGGACCTTCGATAACGCATCACAAGAAAACTGAAGGTATTTGAGATGTGTCTGAACAGACGACTGTTATGGGTCCCAGGGACTATTAGGATGACAAAATATAAAGCTTTTCAAGGGAATGAAGAAAGAAGTTGAGGTTATTTCCACCATCATGAGTAGGAAGCTGAAATATTTTGAACATATCATGCAGAATGAATCACAATATTCAATACTCCAAGCTATTCTGTTGAAAAAAATTATGGGAAACGAGGACTGGTAAAAGTAGGATGTCTTTTCTTCGGAATCGGAGAACTTGGTTTGGAAAAAGCTTAAAAGAGCTATTTCGAAGTGCAAAGAACAAACTGAGAATAGCTATGATGGTGGCCAACATTTGGAAGGGATAGACACTTGAAGAGAAAAATAAATCAAAAGTTTTACTATTTGCATTAATAACATGTTATCTGCTGATTATACCTGATGTTAATACAGGAAACAGATGGTGATCCGGTAAAGGTTATCTTCAGTTAACACTCTGTAAGCCGTGAGTTTAGTGTGGAAATTTGTGTAAGGAAAATAAAAGTTATGTTTTTTTTGGAAGGACCTGTCTGCAATAAAATAGTACTGGATAACAAAGTTGTTGAACCAGTATGACACTCTAAATAGTTCAAGTCGTGTTGTATCATGTGCCGGTACTCCATTATGTGAACGCAACTCCGACTTCCCTTGATTTTTTCAATTCTACGATACACAAATGTAAGAAGCGATTAGATTATATTGTACGATTGGTGATTTTACAAACGAAAACGATAGTAAATTATCCGGCGAACCGAATGTAATAAAGGCGCCCGCATAATAGAACTTTTCCTATACAATCTTCTATTATATGAAGCCACCGATCTTACTGCTAATTTATTTACACTTAAAATTAACCTATAACTTATCTTGAATTCATCAGAAAGGTTAACACTGAGTTAGGTTCAGTTAATTAACTTAACTCTTAACTTGATTTCACCAGGAAAGGTAATGTTAGTATTAGGAATTATAGCCCAACCCCGTCGATCAGGTAAAAAGTCATTTCGTGAGATTAACCACTGACTTAAGAAATAATCTTTGTTTTCATTTGATAAAGACTTAAATTTTATATATAGTAATTCTTTGTCGAATTTATTTTTAGTTAAGTTTGCAAAAGAGCAATGCGAGCTACTCGGATCCGAGTAATGAACTGTGACGTCACATTTTTGAAGCAATGTAAGCTAAATAAAATCTAGTGTGAAACACTCTCACGACTTTATCATACCGATGAATCTATAGTCTATGTACTGAGTTTGGAGACACGCACTAAACAAATGGATCACGTGATAGCTGTTGATTGAACGTATAACCAAGGTCACTATGCTTTCTTCTAACACCAGTCTTCGTTGCATTATCCCTAGCGTAATACACTATGCTAGTTATTTTTAATGAAATAGATCATGAAAATTTGTTGAAGTTTTAGAAGAAAAGAACGGAATCATTTTTACGTTATTATCCAATAGCCGACATTAGTTAGGTCACCAATATCTACGTTAGCAAGAGAAAATCGTATTGAGTATTTAACACCAGATTTTTATTAGTTAGAATTTGACGTAAAAGAATCACAAAATGTATTAGTTTTATAATACTGACCCGCCACTCTACCAGCGTTTCGCCAATCTCTCCCAGTGGCATTAGGTAGATCAGAATGTATAAGCGGATTTCATAATATTTAGTTCAAAAGTAAAAATGACAGGAACTGAATGCTCTATCTGAGTTTGGAGACATATTCCGTTTTCTAAAGGCCCACAAATAGAGATGGTTCGGGTTCATTGAGGGAATGGAGTCAAAGAAAATTGTTAAGGTGATATGGAAGGAAAGACCACACAAACGAAAGGAAGGTCGTCTTAAGAACAAGTGGATTTTAAATGTCTCGAGTAATTTGATTTTGGTGGGTGTCAGAAGATTCTATGGCGCTAGCAAAGTAGCAGATAGGATAAGAGAAATATTATGAGGAATCCAAAGCCCACAAAAAGCTATAGAGCTGAAAGTCGAGTGGATAAATATTTTTACCCAACATTATTATTATGTTTATATTCATATTGTCTAACTTTATATTGCTTCTGTAATTGTTATAGTCTACTGTACATAAAAGGAATACTTACATCAGGAATACGTATGCCCCCTGAAATATTTGTTCCAATTGGACCGAGAACCTGAAACCATAAAATTTACAGTCATCAATATTTATATGTACAAAATCACTGCTAACCCCATTAAAAATAATAATTAAAGGAAGGCAGTTTAATAGTTCACAGAGGGAAAAAGACACTGAATAACTACCACTCACACACAATCATACTAAAAAAATATAAAAAGAAACAAAACTGCAAACTACTGTAGATAAAAAAAAACCATAGTGCACGAATGAATAACTGTCTCCATTATCAACATACCAATGTAAAGCTAAATGAGGAAAATAAAAGTCATTCAAACCAATCACTAACACATCATTGCGGTGACGAACTGGAAAAAAAAATTCATTGTTAGAAACTCATATAATATCAACAAACCTTGTCACTTCGAATACATTAATTTGATTCCAAACTATCTAATGTTAATAATCCTTCTGTCTGATAATGTCAAATTACAAAAAAGCCTTTTAATACTTCTTGTACAAAACAGAACTAATGCAGTGTACTAAGTTTGATTTTAGTAAATTTAACACACTTTTTACTATTTACAACTGAATTCATTAAAAAACGTATTTCCGAGAAGGGACATTATTATTTCGTGACCAAATTAGAGGCTATCCTTGCTGTTTATGACGAATAGGATCAATGTGCGCTCTTCTCAGCGATTCTCGTCCTTTACTAATTGAACACCAAATTCTTGTTTCAACCGTCGCGCTTCACTTAAAATTATCTTCGTTTCTGGAATACATGGATTGACATACACTTTAGTATCAGAGTTGAACCCCAACTCTGACGAACCAAACCCCATTTTCTTTCTCGATTATCGCACCATACTTTTAGCGTTATTTGTGCGCAGAAATTTTATAACTATGTCACGAATACCGCTTAGTTCGGGTCGCAACCAATGCATAACATCAGTCATATCAGGGTTGTAACAGAAACCAATTGGTTGCTTAATTTTTTAATTACATCTCCCAAACTTCCACCAGAACTTGCAGGAATTTCTGATATTTCAACAATATTTATTCTTGATAAATCAAACTATCAGTCAACTTATAATTAAGATCTGCAGTTTATCTTTTTAACTTCTCATTTTTTTACATCATTTCTTGATAACGTACAACCTTGTAATATTTTTTATTAATTGCGAATTCAAATATTTTCTTGTAAACTTTCTACAGAATTGAACAAAAATTTTTGTTGAGTATTCACTTCTATTATTTAATTTGATATCAATTACACTTTATTATTTGCTCTCTTAAATCTTCAACTTGTTGACAAAGAACCAAGTTTCATTTTTTCTTTCTCAACTCTCTTCAAAAGCTTTGCGATACAGCCTGCTTCTTCAGAATCCGTATTAAAAAATAGTTGTAGAAAAAATAGATAAAATGTGAACGTTTTAAAAGATCTTAAATGATAAATTATGTTTTGTATACGATAATGGAAGATCAAAGTTTATTCTTCACGACGAAAAAAAACTGGTAAGAATGGACACAAAACCTACACACTGCTGCGCTCTCTCCTTAAAACCAACATATAAAACCCCCTTTTTTAATACTTCGTTTCGAGAAAAAGTTTACGATTTTTCTCGACGTACTCGTCTGTTCGGGCAGTTGACGTACGTCGGGACAAGGTTTCATCATCGGCTTATCACTAATTTTAAACCGAAAACTACTCATACATTGACTTTTTCTTAAAACGTCATCTTTGTAGGCAGTTTTCGTGATCAAAACCTTTTCAGCGGCATTTTTACCGTGCAGGAAAATAATTTTACAGCTGTGTAATTTTTCTCCTTAAACTCTCCATCATAAACACCGAGGCATGTGTGTCGATTCTAGATACAAAATATGATAAGTAAAAAATAATCGGTATCGAAAATCGACGTTAAAAAGTTTATTTTTTCTATACCGAATCATTAGTTTTTCATTATTGACACAAATACCATGATTTTCTGAGATAAAATATATTAATATAGTTGGGCAATTTTGGCTTAGAAGAGTAAGAAAATTACTTTTCCATTTGAAAAATGGTTTAAATAGTTTAAAACATTACAACAATTTTTGTTATCATATTAAATAACTTATTCAACGAATATTAATCATAAACCGGAGTTCAACCACTCGTTTTAATACAAATACGGCTATCCAAAAAGAGGGTTGAATCACTTATCACTTTATGCTAGATATGGATCACGATTTGACACAACCAGATTCACGAGATTGAGCTTAAATGGTGAACAAATTGTATTACATCACGCGTTCATACTGCAAGCGAGGATTTACTTAATATATTTTCTTTTAAAATATAAAAATACTAACAAAGAGTGAATGTCTTGAAGTTCACTCTACTAGTTAGAGCCGTTTCAATTGATCGATCGGCGTTGTTTTATCTGTCACCGGATGGCGACATTTTGTGGCGTGGGGAAACCTGTACTTTGTGGTGGCGCTGAAAAGGGCCATTTAAGCGGTAGTCGTCTAGACGTCACGGCGTGTCGTCTTCCAGCGGAGACGTCATGTTCTTCCCTCGCAGTAGTGCGTCGATGGCTGCTTTGTCGGGATCCGTTGGGTGCAAGGCTCTGCGAGGGACCACTGTAGGCATCACTCGCGGCACCAGACGATGACAGTTCTGTTCGACGGCTTACGGTGTCAGGTCGGCGAGCAGAAGCATCATCTTCTCTCTTGCGGGGTCGTCGATGAGTCTTCGTCAGAGTCCGGTAGCCGTGTGCTGATGGTGGATGTCTCGTCTTCTGTTAAGTGGATTGGAATCAAATCCCTTCGGGCTCTACGGAGCGCTCATTATATAGTCTCAAGTGCGTAGCGGTGAGAGCGGTTACAAGCCCTCTGCAGTGCCGACACAGGCCTACCGCCTCTTTCGGAACTGTTGGAGGCTTCCCTCTGACGCTAAGCTGAAAGCTTTGACAGCCGACAGCACAGTACCTAATCAAAGAGGGGCAACGGTAACATACCGTAGTAAATTTAGAACTTTCATATACGGTTACGAGCTCGAATAATTAGAATTGGTTTACTTGTGTTCCATTGTGTCTGCCATGAAAGCTATTATAATATTATAAAATTTTTTTACATTTTATTTATACACTTATTTGATTTGTGGTATCAGAATCGACTTTTTGTACTGAGTAATACTGGTATCGACACATTACTATAATAAATGAAATGAGTTAAAATAGCACCAGGGAAAAAATTACAAATACAACAAGCCAGATCGACGACACAGGGGGCCCAAAACCAGCAACGTGTTGCGCTTTACACGTCTAGCGGAAGAAACACATACTACGTAAGCCCCGCCCACAGCAGCGCTATTCTGGTTTCTTATGAGTACCCTTAATAATATTGTGACAATATCGAAGACGAATATGGTTCAAGAAATTTCTAGTAGGCTACTTCAATCATAAAATGGTAAAGAGTTGATAACAGAATGAAAAAGTAACAATAGGGTTAGCAATCGACTAACGATTTTTTTTGGGTTGAGTGTTTAGTAAACCTATTCATAAAGGTTATTTAAAAGCACCGCGCTATTGTGTACGATAAGGTAGGGTTATTGTTGTACAACTATTTATGAAAATTACCTGTAACACCTTTTATTCTATTTACAATAGATCTATTTACTTGTTTACAATAGTTAAGACTTTTCCAGTAAAAAAGGTTTTTTTTACTTTATTATTTGTATCGAATTTTTTGGTTTTGCTAGAATTATTTTTTTTGATCCACTATACAAAGAGACCCTCGAGGCGATCAGTTAGTTAGTATCCGTTTGATCTTTGACGAGTGTTTATTGAGTGGTTAACAGTGCGTAGTACAGGTTACGTATCCGAGCATTGTAGTGGTTAACTATTGTTATATTATCTTGTGTATGTGCGTTATATTCAGTTTCATTGTGTATGTGTGTTCTACATAATTAATTGTAAGTAGTACTCTACTAAGTAAATTATTAAGTTATTTATTGTATTACTTCATTATAATTAGTTTATTATTTATTCTGTAAATGTTTTAGTTGTAATAAAAACTTGTAATTGTAAACTTTAGTGTATTAATTATTTAATTACCTAGATCCCGAAACGGACCTTAGCGATAAGTGTCACAATATTAAGAAAAAAACCAGGGCTAAGGAACAAGGTACCGGGTGCCCGTAAAATACCTAGCACTTAAATTTACAGGAAATTTGTGTTATCTAATTGTGAAGAAATTACCTGCTTAGCTGCTAAAAGAAGTATACTATTTTGGGCGCCAGTTGCTCCAACCGATGGCTCGAAAAAACGCTTTGCATAGTTAAGACCCCGAACCACATCATCATCAGCCATTGGATTCATTACATATGAATAACCTCCTAGTAACGGTCGGCCTTTCTGTAAATCATATACAAATGTTGGTTAAAAATTGAACACTCAAATCTGATATATTGTAAAGATACCCTTGTAAAGAACTGTTTCTAGGTAAAACATTATAACCAAAAAATCCCACTTCAACTCTAAAATCTCAACATCATATTACCGGTACGAGAAAAAATGTAGTGTTTTTTTTAAGTTTATAGCCTTAGCATACATTTCAGTGCTATAGTGTTTAATATAAATAACGTTACAGAAAATAAAATAGGTAGCCTACAGCATGTAGAGGATTGGTGTAATCACACAGAGTTCATGTGATCACATGTCGAGTGTGTGTGTTGTCTAGGTTCTTGGTGATTAAAAATAAATGTATACACGTAGTTTAATTTTCGTAGATACTGGTAATTTTTAGAAAAATTCTATTTTGATTTTTTATGGTAAAATAAAATGTTAATGATGTCAAAATTAAAATATTTTGTTTTAAAATTTGTTTAAATTCGGTTTAAAATTTCAATATTTTTCTGTATGATCAAAAGTATTGTTGTTTATTGAGAGCTGCTCTAACCGGGAGGCGAGAAGAGTGTCTCGCACTAAAACACAATATCAAACGCTGACATCAAAAGGTTTTACAGTAATGTAAAAATACTGAAATAATTTGGAATAGCCTACATAAAAAGTACTGTGATAATATCTAAAAAAATGTGTGTTCGAGAATTTTTGAGGAGGAAAGAGATTTTAAAAATATTAATGTAAATAATAAGAGTGATTAACAGGGTTTCTAAGAAATAGAAATATTAAGCATAAATGGTTATGTTTAGTACAGGTAGGCCTGCCTATTGTTGAATGCTGATGGCTATTGTGAAAGAGTTGTGGATTTATTAAGATAATAGGCTTTTTTGTAACACCTCTTATTCAATCTAAATTTGTTCACAGTAGTTAATATTTATCCAGAAGCCATCAGAAGGATTTTGTACTTTTATTATTTTATCGAAAATCTCTGTCTTCGAAATCTCCTTAGCTTATTTATATAAGGGAGTACGCGCGTTTTTGAGTCAGTCTTGATTTGTCTGTGATTCAGTGAGCGAATTGCGTAGTGCGTAACAGTGCGTTAAAAAAGGTCAATGTTACTGTGAATTATTGTCTAACGTTTGGTATCATTTGTAAGTAATATTTAGTTAAGTCTAATTAATTGCGAGTTAAGTTTATTTAATTTATTTATGTATTTTAATTATTAATTTAATTGTAATAATTGTAATTTACTTGTAGATTTAAGACACTTTATTAATTGTAAATTGCAGTTTGTAATAAATACTTGTAATTGTAAAAAATAGTGTGGAAATTACTTATTTTTACCCAGATCCCGAAACGGACCTTACAGATAAAGTTCAATGTACGTACGTTCATTAATTCTCCAGGACATGAAAATTCTTCGGCACCCATCGAATCATTTATCTGGGTCAACAGAACTAACCCAAATACGGATAAAACGGATTTACTTCGAATCATTTTACGTTCTAATATATTATTTTAATTAATATCTGGAGACTTAGTAAGTGCTCAGAAGCAGACAACGTCAATGTAGTTAACAAATGATAACGTTATTTATATTAAGTGACAAATTACACCAAACTTTAAACAATAACAGTAAAATTTAATGATTATTTTTTCTATTTTAATAATAAATTTTATACTCTTTTCCAATAATTATTTTGTTATATAGGTATTTTATTTTTACTTGTAGGTTATTTTTCCTACTATAATAAAAAGTGTTTATTTCTAATTTACACATATAACTGCGTTTATTTATGAATTTTAATGGGTTTCACGTAAAAATTAATGCGTCTATTTAACACTCGAATAACGACGTAATTATTTTCATCCTTGAAGTACTTACTTAATTATTGTAACAGTCGAAAGTACTACTTAATAATAAAAAAATAGTAGTATAAAATAATAATAATTAACTTTATAAAAAATTAGGGTGAAACACTCACACTACTTTTTCTTATCAATGTAAATAATGAACCATATCGGTAACCTGTTAATTTTTTATTTAATTAATTTTTTTTTTTTTTTTTTTTGGTTTAACGTCCGACTGTTCTGCAATTACTGCTAATGCAGACGGAGAAGGATGAAATTATTTTTCGTAACGTATGAAAATATGCCGTGCCTGAATGGGATTCGAATCCAAGACCGCATGATGAGAGGCGAGCACGTTACCAACTACGCCAATGCGGCCGGATAAAAATCTATATTTAGGCGTAACCTAGTAAACAAATATAAAGGAAAAATATATCCTAATTTTTTTCTTTGTTTATTTAACGTCGCATCAACTACAGTGCCCATTAGCGACGACGTTGGGTTGTAACTGTAAAGCATGAAATAATTTTTTGTAACGTATGAAAATATGCCGTGCCTGAGTGGGATTCGAACCCAAGACCGCATGATGAGAGGCGAGTATGTTACCAACTACACCAATGCGGCCGGCATAACCTAAATTTAATCATGAATGTATGACGAAAAATGAAAATGAACTTCTGTTTGATTTAAAAATACGGGAAATTACTAATTGCCGCTAAACTAGGCTTTTTAGAAGAATATGTTAGAAATAATAGTTGTATACTTATAGACTTTTGTTGTAAAATGTATAGGCCTACTTATTAGACCGTAATAGTTAAAACCCCTTTTTTACGGATTTTTATGAGAAAAAACAGAAATTCACTAATTGCACTGAACCAATCGTTATACAAAAATGTTCTGAAATAAAAGTTGTAGGTTTTTAATGTTTCACAACTTAATTATACACTTTTGCTCGAAAATGCATATGAAGGCTGCAATCTTAAAAAAGGGCTATAAAGGGCTTCTGTCGTCAACTGGAGGGAGAGCTCTTTATTCCTTTTGCAAAAGAGTTAAGGGAACCGGCCGGGACAGAAGGCTAGTGTCCTATCCACACAATCACGTTGTGTGGCCTGTCAGTAACCGTGTGACCGCTCATCAGCAAACTGAAAGGGCTGCCCATTCCACCCTGGCGGACGGTGGCTTGGAACACTCATTCTGCCAACCTAAAAGGTGAAAGCAACCGTAAACTACAGCCTTTTCTGTCGGACTAGAATTATCGTGGGGAAACTCCTTCATGTATGATTCTGGTTAGGCTTACTTAGTATTGACTTATATTGACATGTCCTATACTCCCTTTGGAGTCTCCTGAATGCAAGAAAAAAAAAAAAAAAAAATGCAGGTCTTTAAGAGCTTTGAGAACAAGAACTTTAAAATATGAAAAAGTTGTGATGGCGTCCTTTCTTCTCTGGTAAATCATTCCGAAGATAAACTAGTCCTCCATTCGGATCTACAGGCGAGGACTATCAGAGCGGACTTCCTCAAAAAGATAAAAGTTTCTGAAAGTCTTCGTGTTGGAACATGGAATGTTAGAAGTTTAAAACAAACTGGTTGGTAGCGCCGATGCGAGCGTGGTGCGGTGCGTTTGTCCCCGTGCGGAGACAAAAAACGAAAACAAACGAAGGATCCCGCGGGACCCTCCTCCAGAGCAGTGGACTGTATGCGATGCGCTTGATGTTGCGCGTCTTGTGCCTTATTTATTTGGTTGACATACCCGGAACGCGATGTGAAGAAAAATACAAAATTAAGCAGCCTCTTACCTCCTTTTCCAGGGTGAATCGAACTCGTGATGAGTGGGGGGTAAAAGGGGATAGACAGGAATAAGGGATAGGTATACCCACTATACTGCTGTCTTCTTCCAAAGAGCGATTTCTTCGTATTAATTGCCGGTTGTAGGCCGTTTTCCGGGTGCGCGTATAGGCGGGCGGTTCATAAAGCGTGGCGACGCACTACAATAAAAGCTGCGGGTCGACTGTCCCCGGCGCGTACTGGCGAGCGAGTGTGTCGTCAGCTGCAACGACATAAACGACAGCGGCGCCCTCAACCTTTCAACTACAAATTCAAATTGTGGCGCAACCATTTCCCCCCGCCCTGAAAAGATCATTTTCAGCCAACATAAAAACATAAAATAAATGCGGAACATAAAAAACAAAAGAAAACAAAAACAAATTTCTTGGCGATGTGCAATTTGCACAAAGTTATTTACACTATATACAATGCGTAATTGTTGATAATAATTATTGCGTCGGTAAAGGACATATCTTGACCACAGGACGCCGGTAAGTTCCGTCCTTGGTCCTTACAGATACAACTCTGGATACTCCATCCTTTCCCGAAAAGACCTTTTCTACAATTCCTATTGGCCATTTCAAAGGTGCGGTGTTCTCTTTCATCAGTATTACAACAGTTCCTGGTGTAATTGCAACGGACGAAGAATTCCACTTAAGTTTCAACTGCAGTGATTGTAAGTATTCTTCTTTCCATCTTTTCCAGTAATGTTGTACCATTTGATCCAGTAGTTGGTAACGTGACAAGCGGTTTGATGGTGTCTGCGACACATCAGCGGATGGAAAATGGTCTAACGTTGACCCAAGCGTAAGAAAATGAGCTGGTGTAACACTGTGGGTGATTGAGCATCATTACTTAACACGCATAACGGTCGACTATTCATGATTGCCTCAATTTGTATCAATACTGTGTTGAATTCTTCATACGTCAGGACTTGTTGTCCAATGACTCTAAATAAATGAGTTTTTACAACCTTGACGTTAGCTTCCCAGATGCCGCCAAAGTGAGGGGCAGCGGGCGGGTTGAAATTCCATTGATTTCGACGCGATGACAATTCTTCACCTACAGCTCTCTGATATCCTTCTGAAGTAAGAAAACTGTTTAACTCTTCAAGTTCTTTCTTAGCCCCAATGAAATTAGATCCACAATCTGACTGGATGTACATACATGGTCCTCGTCTACTCAGAAATCTCTTAAAGGCGTCCAAAAAGCTGGCGGTAGACAGATTCGACACTAATTCGAGATGTATTGCTTTTGTGGTTAGACATACAAACAAACAAATGTAAGCTTTCTGCGACTTAACACCTCTGTGACGAGACAAAACGATGTGGAAGGGACCAGCGTAATCAACTCCACACCGAACGAAAGCCTTAACCTCTGGACGTACTCTGACGTCTGGTAACGGAGCCATTTTGGGAAATGTTGACTTCGGATTCGTTTTGAAACATATATTACATTTTCGCGTGCGTTGTCGTATGATACTGCGTGCAGATAAAATCCAATATCGTTTCCTAAGATGGTAATAAATGAAATGTGGCCCAGCGTGAGCATTTTTATTATGACAATCATCAATTAACAGTTCGACAAATTTGTCCCCTTTTGGAAGTAAGACTGGATGTTTCTGGTCGTACTCCAAATCTGCGTTATCAAGTCGTCCTCCGACTCGTATTAAGTCTTCCTCTATGAACAAATCCAGCGACTGCAACCGAGATGGCGTTAGTCCATTTTTTAAAGCGGTAAAAATGTCTGAGAAATATTTGCGTTGAATATTTTTTAACCAGAACACTTCAGCGGTTTCAATATCTTCAGCACTGATGAAGAGATTACAAGGTTGATGGCAAAAAATAAAGCGAAGAGCGTAGGCGGTTGATCGTAACAATTTGAATAATGAAGAGAAGCGTTCTATTAAGCAATCAAAAACAAACTCTGTTTGAGTTACAATTAAACAACTAGGTTTCACTTCGAGATCGTGAACGGTATCAGACAAATCTACAGTATCTTCTGCCGTTGAATTTGGCCAAAGTTCTGGTGACAAGGAAATCCAAGATGGTCCTGAAAACCAAATATCATGGTTTACCAAGCATGAAGGCAGAAGACTTCGGGAAAGACAGTCAGCAGGATTCTCTTCTCCTTTTATATGTCTCCAATATTTAGAGGGCAAGTTTTCTTGCAGCTTACTCACACGATTGGCTACGAATATTTTCCAGGTACTCGGTGAAGCAGCAATCCAATGAAGAACCACCGTGGAGTCAGTAAATGCGGCTACTCTGTCAAACTGGTGACGGTCACTATATAGTTTGATGATGTGGTTCATTAGCTTTGACAACATCAGCGCTGAACAAAACTCCAGTCTAGGTATAGTCAGCGTCTTCATTGGTGCAATTTTGGATTTTGCACACATCATACGTACTGTAGATTTTGCAGAAGAATCACGAACAATCAGATATACTACAGCTCCAAATGCCTTTTCCGAGCCATCACAAAATCCTACCAGATAGGTAGCGACGTTTTCGACGACGGCAGAATGGCGTGGTATTTTCAAATAGGCGAGTTTTTCCATATCTCCTTGAAAAGTTTTCCATTGATGTAATATCGTTTCTGGAAGCGGATCATCCCATTCAAGTTTATGAAGCCAAAGTTGTTTCATAATTAATTTTGCGTATGTGACAACAGGTGCCACTAACCCAAGCGGATCAAATATTTTTGCGATTACCGAAAAGACGGTGCGTTTAGTATCACATGATTGATCTATGGACACTTTAAAAGTAAAAATATCTTCAGCGGGTAACCACCTAATTCCTAACACTTTTGTCATGGTTTCTTTCTCAAATCCTATTTCCCTTTGAGTGTCATCTGTCTTTATAAATGCGTTGAGGTTCGGAGAATTAGTGTGCCATTTTGCTAAATCAAATCCACCTGAGCGAAACATGGCAATAAGTTCGGTGCATAAATTAATAGCACTACTTTCAGTCTTCACAGACGAAACAAAATCATCAACATACATATCTCGGCGTATAGCTTCTGCGGCATTTGGATAATTATTTTCTTCCAGCAAAGCTAACTCTCTCACTATTCGTTGTGCTATGTATGGTGAACTGGTCATGCCAAAAACAACAGTATTAAACTCAAAAATTTGAATATCATCCTGAGGTGATGACCTCCAAAAAAATCTTTGAAATTTTTTATAATCAGCGTGCACAAGAATTTGTAAGTACATTTTGCTGATGTCAGCAGTCATGGCAAAAGCAAAAAGGCGAAAATTCAATAAGACATCAAAAATATTTGATTGCAATTTAGGTCCAACATGTAACAAATCATTTAATGATTTACCTGAACTTGTGGAGGCGCTAACGTTGAAAACTATTCGTAAGGGAGTGCTAGTACTATCCGGTTTGTATACTTCATGGTGCGGCATAAAATACTCCAAGCATTCTTCCGTATTTTCGGTTGTACATGAGATAATTTCTCTAGATTTGTAATCGTCAATGACAGACTTGTAATGAAAGTGTAGGGCGGAATTTTTCATTAACCTATTTTCAAGCGAAAGAAACTTTGCAAGACAGCTTTTCTTAGACAATCCTAAAAGTTTTGGTTCTAACTTAAAGGGTAAATGTACAGAAAATCTTCCACTAGGTAGTCTTTTACAAGTTTTGACAAATATTTCTTCACATTGTTCCTCTTCTGGAGTCATTCGAGAAGATTGAGGAATCTCTTCCAGCTCCCAAAATCTTTTAATTGAATTACTTAACTCGTTATCCCGGTTAGAACAAAAACTGTAGCGCAATTTTGTAGCAGGTTTACCTTGGGCTTTACCCATCAATATGTATCCTAGAGTGGATTCAAAGGCGATTGGAGCGTTAGGCGGACCATAAATTTTACGAGAACCTATTATTTCAGGCCACAATTCAGCTCCGAGCAGAAGATCTATTTGACCAGGTGTATGGAAATCTCGATCAGCTAATGGTAAATTTTTTATATGAGGTAGATTTTTATATGATATAACAGTAACCGGTAAATCGTCAGTAATTTTATCCACCACTAAAGCGGTTATTTCATAAGAAGTAAGTGTAGGTTGAGTAGATGAAAATCTAAATGTCGAAGTGGATTCAGCCTTCATTTGACAATTACCAATCCCTTTTATTGCAATGTCAATTTTATTTTCTATTAAACCTAGTCGTCTGGACGTTTCACGTAGTAAAAAATTAAGCTGCGATCCAGGATCCAATAATGCGCGTAAATTATGTAAATTTCCCATAGTATCAGTTACAGTAACAACAGCGGTGGCTAAAAGCACGGTAGAAGACATTTCAGCGATTTCTGGAGCGGTGTGGTGCACTAGACTATTAACAGGTTGTGCAGCAACAATCAAATTTTCATCGGTCCCAGAATTTCCCTTTTGAGCGTTTTGAGTCAATTTTCCTTTATTATTGTTGTCAAAATTAACTGAGGAGACAACAGAAGCGGTTGCTTGCGAATGTAAAAGTGTGTGGTGCCTACTTTTACATCTAGAACAATGGTTCTTAGATTTGCAAGAAGATGCGCGATGCAAATCTGGCGACAAACAGTTGTAACACGCCCCGTTGGTTTTAATGATATTCCAACGTTCAGGAACAGTAGCAGTGCGAAAAACCGAGCATAAATAAAATTGATGTTTTTTCTCAGAACATAATGTGCAATTTTTTAAAATAGACTGCAATGTATTATTTTTTGATTGGTCAGAATTAGATTCATGTGTCACAAGCGAGTGTGGTTTTCTTTCACATGTGTAACCTTGTGAACCTTGCGTGGGTTTTGAATAATTAGGTTTTTGAGTTCGGCCTAATATTTTTGCTTGTTCTTTTAAAAACACAACAAGCGAATCAAATTTCGGAACATCTTCATCGCGACAAGACATTTCAAATTGTTTTACTGTAACAGTATCTAATTTTTTAAGAGCGATATGCAACAATATAAAATCATTTAAATCCGGCAAGTTTAACTGTTTTAATCCTACCGTAGCTTCAACAAAATTTTCTAAAAACATAAATAAACCCTTTTCACTTTCTTGATTAAGCGGTTTAAAATTGAGCAATTTATCGAGATAAGTTGATGCAATTGCGCGTTTATCGTCATAGCGATCAATTAAAGATTTAAACAACGAGTTATAATTTTCTTCAGTCGGAAGAATACCAACGCAAATTGAACGCGCTGTCCCTTTAAGGTGAGCTACTAAATAATTAATTCGCTCTAAGTCCGACAATGATGTGTTTTCATGTACGAGACGAATCCGAATCCTGGTTGAGAGGGCTGAGAAGCCCTATGATGGCGACATCGTGTTAAGGAACACCTGGTCGCTCGGGGAACAATTTTACCGAATAATTGCAACCTCATGAAATTTAGGGGGAATTTTATAGTTTAAAATTAGGAAATAGGATTCTGGCTCTTGCGGGATTGGGACTGGGACTTCAAAGGAGGTAATGTATTTTAAGAAGTTACTCGTGGATGAAAATTTATATTAAGGGACAAGTGGGTTTAAGAGCGGCTCTTTTCTTTTTTTTGTTTTTCAATGGCCTTTTTCAGTTATGTGGGAGTTTTATTGTCTTGAGGAGGGGAAGGCACGCACCGTACTTAACGTGGACAAATGGTACAATTTTAGGTAGGGGTTAGTTTATGATTTTAGGGGAGACGAAAAGGGTAGAGTTTGGCATAATCACCGGCCTTTTATTTTCTAAGTGTTTAATAATTTAAAATGGCGGCTCTTTTCACCGTAGTGGAGTGATTATGCATAGGAACATGGGGACTACTACCAACTGGGGGGCGTGAGTCATACAAGTAGATGAAGGGGCATGGGTATATAAGAGGAATACAGGGCGGAATAAAAATGTGGCAACTCAAAATTTTGATAAGTGGGTCATACTGGAATTTAGATAAAGTCGTGGAATGGTAATGGCATAAAGACTTCGGGCGGATGTGGGCGTCGGTACAAGTCCTGAATGATCTGGGGTCCGTCAGTTTTCCCGGCGTCGTGGAGCCGTTTCGAGGTATTGTAAATAAAGTCCTCCATAGAGGGGAAGAGAAGGTGTTCGTGTACGATGCGATTGGAGATAAGATAGTGAAACTTTGTGATGCAACGGAGGACTTTGTTCTGGTATGCTGAAGTACGTTTTTTGTTGGTCTTGGAGAGAAAGGGCCACCATACCGGCGACCCATACAAAAGGAAAGGACGTAGAATGGAGGAGTACATCAGAAGTTTCAGTTTTGAGGAGTATGCAGTAGAAATGAACAAAGGGACGAGTAAAGCGAACAGGGCCCTACCCTTGCTAAGCTTGTTGTCAATGTGCTGCCGAAGTGTCAGTCGTTTATCTAGGTTAACCCCTAGATATCTGACGCTGTTCTGCCATGGGAGGAGTTCCCCTTCCAATCGTAGAGGCGGAGGAACGTTGCGTTTTAATGTAAAATGGATTGCTTCGCATTTGGTGGGGTTAAGTGACAGTCTCCAGACACGACACCAGCTCGTGACGTCTAAAAGTTGAGTTTGAAGCGCGCGGCAATTGAGGCGGAGGCATCTGCCGTGACGGTACAGAATAGCGTCATCGGCAAACAGTCCGAATTGGATTGAATCACGGACAGGGAAATCGAAGGTGTACATAAGATAGAGGATGGGCCCAAGGACCGAGCCCTGAGGTACACCCGCGGACGAAGGGGTGAGTGGGGACATGACCATGTGGAACTGAGGAATAGTGACAGAGACTTGGAATCGTCTCCCAGTAAGGTAGGAATGAAGTAAGCGTACAGTTGAGGGGGGGAAAAATTGTGCCAGCTTGTAAAGGAGGCCCACATGCCAGACGCGGTCAAATGCAGCCCTAAAATCGAGCAGCACAGCCGTCGTGTCGCAGCGGGAATTTCTGGCATCCACAAGTGCCGTGACGATGCGGAGGAGTTGGGTAGTTGTGGAGTGTCCTTGACGAAAACCAAATTGCTCAGGAGGAAGAACAGAATCAACAACAGGACGCAGGCGCGGGAGAAGAAGCATTTCGAATAATTTGGACAGGATCGGTAAAAGGGAAATTGGCCTATAACTTTCGGGATCAGTCGGAGGTTTGTGGGGCTTCAGAATAGTAATGATTTTGGAAACCTTCCACGAAGAGGGGAAATGCTGCAGCGCCAACACTGCATTGAAAATTGCCAAAAGATGAAGCTTTAGATCTGGCGGGGAATTCAGGATGGCGTATCCAGAGACATTATCAGGACCAGGGGCCTTACGCGGGTTGATCGAGGAAATTACAGAGGTGACATCATCCTCTGTGAAGGGCTGCATGTGACAGGGTGTAGGGTCAGAAAGCGTTAAGTTGACTTCGTCATTAATGAGTTCATCCTGGTCATGATGAACGGGCGGAGGGGCAACAAAATGTCGTTCAAAATGCGAAGCGAAAGTGTCAGCAATCGCCTGCGCAGAATAAGTCAAACCATTAGGTGTCATCAGAGGATGCGACTTCCTCTGGGTCGACAAGAAACGACGTGTAGCCTCCCATGGTCTTCCGTCGTCAGCTACTCGATGAAGGTAGTCCTCCCACTGACTACACCGGAGACCATCGAGTAGCAGTTTGCGGCGGTGGCACCGTTGAATAGATCCCGATGATGTGGATCTCTGGTGCGCTGCCAGAGCCGTCGAAAGCGACGTCTATCGGCGATTGCTGCTTTAACAGCAGTTGGAAGTGACGACCTAGTGCGAGGCGGGCGTGGGTGTGAGTTCTGGGCAATAGAATCGGAAAGTATCGAAGTGAGGGAATCAAGATGGGACTCAAGCTCAGTTACTGTGGTAATAGTAGGGGGTTCAGGCGGGAGTACGGAGGCAACTGAGGCATAGAAAGAACGCCAGCAGACCTTCAGAGAAGGAGGCGGGACCGGAATACGAGCAGTCGAGGACGTGAAAGTAAACAGAACCGGGAGGTGATCAGAATTCAATTCGGGCAATACATCGATGTCAGGGGCGGAGGCGAGATCGAGAGAAATAGCATAGTCAAGGATATCAGGAAAGTGATGAGTGACTGGGGGCACCCTAGTCAGGGTGTCAGGCACATGGAGCGCTAACGATAAAGGAGACTGCTCGAGGAAGGATAGGAGTTCGGTACCAGCAAGGTTCGTTGTTCGGCAGCCGAGGTCCGTGTGTTTGCTGTTCCAATCACCAGCTGCAAACACAGGTTGACGTTGGTCGAAGAGCGTAGCAAGGGCTGCAGGGTGGAAATGGGCAGTCGGGGGGCGGTAAACCGAAATGAAAGTAACCAGACGCGAGAAGAGAGGCACCGAAACAGCGACATGTTCAAGTGAAGGAATAGGGGCCGTGTCAAGTAAGTTATGAACATGTCTTTTATGTATTAGAATAGCTACCCCCCCCTGCCGGGGCGACAGCGCCAGGGCGGTCGACACGATACACAATGTAGGGGGATAGGCGAAAGCGAGTAGTAGGTAGAAGTTTAGTTTCCTGTAGAAGAGCAATGTCAATGTCGTAATCCGTCAGTACCCGTAGTAGATCGTTACGTTTGCGAAGGATGCCATTGCCATTTCATGACATAATGCGAAAACGCATTACAAGAGAAGGGAGGGCAGAGATGAGGCAAAGACAGAGAAAGCTTCAGAGGCGGAGCTAATGGATGCGAGTTGAGGAAGAATGTTAGCCACCCAAGCGAGAAACTTAGGGAAGGTTAGGAACTGGACAATCTTAGTAAAATCGAATGTAGTGCTGTCCTGAGGAGGGACTTTTTTAGCCGGGAGTGGCGGAAACTCCCTTTCTGAAAAGACCGGCTTGGATGGCACTGAGTGGTACGAGACGTTTAAATAATTGGTAGAATACGGGCCAATTTTCTTGACGACCATCAAAATCGGGAAGCGATAATTTTGGTAAACGGGCAATACCCGTAGCTTCTGGTTTAGCGGGTGTCAAATCCGAATTTGAACCCTTAAGTTTTAATTTTCGCTTTTCTTCTAACGACAAAAATAAAGACTGTACTTTGTCGTAAAGGTCATCGAATGAATCTAGAGCTTGATAACTAACGACATAATTAGGGTCTTTTTCAATTTGAGCGTCAAGATATTTTTCTAACGCGTCAACAAAATCACTTCTTAGAATTGTGATAGATTTAGCTTTAATCATAAAAAGATCCCTTTTTTCCGGGTCTGCAATTTGACGTGAAAGATCATACAACTTTTGCATCTTTTCAAAGGCATTGCCTCTTTTTATTTCAAAACGTTTTATTGCGGCCATGATAGATAATAAAAAAATGTGACAGTTTACTCAACAAAATTATGATATTTAAACACAATATGTAATTGATTGAAGTATTAATTACAATTAAAACAATGAAATAGAGTTCATAAAATTCAATCGAAAAAAGCTTTGTTTTGTTTATGTAAAACAGCTGAGTATGACGTCATCGATTTAATAATATAAGTGAAACATTATAAATTTATTTTAATTTAAATAACTAAATAATTTAATTTAATTTATTAACCAGGAAAAATTAATACTTTATTCTGAATAAATGTTCTTATCTTTATTCTATTGAAAAGTTTTGCGATAGCGAATCTTCAAAACTGATAACGTGGAAGGAATGGAATCGAAAACTGATAACAATTCCTTATACATAACAATTTCCTTATACAATTTCCTTATACGATTTCGATACAATTTCCTTATACGATTTCGATACAATTTCCTTATACATAAATATGCGATCTTCTTTTTTCGTAACCAAATAAAAAATAGCACAATTTCGATTGTTCGAAAAATCCGGTCCGAGAGTACCAAACAATAGTAGCGCCGATGCGAGCGTGGTGCGGTGCGTTTGTCCCCGTGCGGAGACAAAAAACGAAAACAAACGAAGGATCCCGCGGGACCCTCCTCCAGAGCAGTGGACTGTATGCGATGCGCTTGATGTTGCGCGTCTTGTGCCCTATTTATTTGGTTGACATACCCGGAACGCGATGTGAAGAAAAATACAAAATTAAGCAGCCTCTTACCTCCTTTTCCAGGGTGAATCGAACTCGTGATGAGTGGGGGGTAAAAGGGGATAGACAGGAATAAGGGATAGGTATACCCACTATACTGCTGTCTTCTTCCAAAGAGCGATTTCTTCGTATTAATTGCCGGTTGTAGGCCGTTTTCCGGGTGCGCGTATAGGCGGGCGGTTCATAAAGCGTGGCGACGCACTACAATAAAAGCTGCGGGCCGACTGTCCCCGGCGCGTACTGGCGAGCGAGTGTGTCGTCAGCTGCAACGACATAAACGACAGCGGCGCCCTCAACCTTTCAACTACAAATTCAAATTGTGGCGCAACCACTGGTAGGTTAGGGAATTTTAAGGTAACCAGTGCCCGTAATTAAAAACAGAACAATTTTTTTTTATTGTAGAATAATAATATTTCATGTTTTCTGTGCGATTAGACACCAAAACCATGACTGTAGATCTATTAGTTATTTTATTATGAATTTTTAAAAATAATGTTGCACGAAAAAAGATTCAGTTTTTCCAGCAGTCTCCATGCAGTACCTACTTGCAGAGTTGAAACGCGCATGGGATGTAAGCGTTTTCAAGCACGGGACATGTCTAAAACTCGCGGTTGTCTGGTTCTTATTATAATAGAAGGGAAATTTATGTATAGCTTTATGACATCAAATAAAACTGATTCTAAAAAGCCATATGAGATAAATTCCCGACTAGTGTACGGCCTAAGGTCAATAGGTAAGGGTATAGTCGGGGGCAAGATGTTGTGTGCGGTATTGAATTTACCAGAACCCCCAAAAAAGTTCCAAAAAATTTATAAAAGTCTAATAAAAGTTTAAAAAGCGGAAACTAGAAGACCAAGTGGATGAGACACAAGATCAAATGTATGGAACATGACTATTTTAAATGAGGTAAAACAATTACTATAACTTTAAATGCGTTTTCCCGAAAATTACTATTTTTTGTACAAATGACCCTTTATCTCAGAAACTATTGGACCGATCTGCTTGGAATTTTTTTGTAGGTGTTACTATAATAGAGGTGCAGTTTTACCACCAAAATTATTAGGTTTTTCTTAAAAATAATTTAGTTATTGTGTTTAGCAGTGTTTTTTATTTTTTTTAAATTTGCAGTACAGAAATGAAAAAAAAATTTGAATTAAAAATTATGATTATAATTTAGTCATTTTGGTAGTGTAGCCTGTTTATGATGTCAGGAACAGCCTGCAGAAATTTCAAGCTTGTAGCTGTTGTAGTTTTTGAGAAAATGGGTCACAAATATTTTACTTTTTAGCATAGGAACTTTAGCGTAGTTAATTTCAATTAGTGATTTGCTGTATAAAATTCTCATCAAGTTCGGTAAAAATCGTGATTTCTGTAGGAAATAACTATGCTTAACTATGAATAGGAATGAATAGGAATATGCCCTTAATAGGAATTTAAAAACATTAATGTATGATTATTATCAGAGTTATAAGAGCCGGCCGCATTGGCGTAGTTGGTGACTTGCTCACCTCTCATCATGCGGTCGTGTGTTGGAATCCCACTCAGGCACGGAATATTTTCATACGTTACAAAAAATCATTTCGTCATCCATTGTACACAGTTATACCCAAACGTCGTCGCCTAATGACCGTTTGCAGTTGATGCGACGTTAAATAAATAAATAAAACGTTATAAGAAAATAAAAACTAAACAACTTTTATTCCTAATATGTTTTTCTAAACAGTTTAGCTCAGCGGTAAAGTTCTACAGAGATTGATTTTCATTTTGCGTCATTCACTCATGATTAAAATTATGTTACTTTTTTATATTATATTGTTTAATGATTAAACAGGTTATAATTTTAATTATTTACATTGGCACAATTAAGTCTTCGGAGAGTTGATACCAGATTTTGTATTTAATAGCCGAAGTTGCTTTATACCCTTATAACCGGTGTACTAGGCTCTGCTAATATCGTCAGGAAAAAGCTTATGTGACTGTTGCAGGCGGTAAAATTAAATAAAAACAATTACGGTTTCATCTCTCTGCTATATTTATTGGTAACACATTTTCAGGGATTTCTACAATAGAATATCTCACAACCGTAACTTACTATAATCATTGGCATTGTATATCGCTAATTGACGTTCCATAAAAGTTGCTTGTCGATTGTACTGCAGTAAAACAGCATGTTCTAACACAGTTACCCTGTAAAATCAATAAAAAATAAGTTAAGAGTTATTCTATTTATTCGCATAAGCATTTTCTAAGAAACTCTCTAGCATTTGTTCGCTACGACTAAGTTTTTCACATAGTAAAGCAGACTAAGTTGTGGGTGGCATTGGCAAAAAGGGTTCTTGTAATACATCTGATTAATTTTATTATGGCGCTATGTTGTGGGATTACGATGAAGATAATTGCTAGCAGAAAAATAAGCGACTATGCGCCAACTAATCAGGGATTAAAACAGGGTTGGTCACTCACACCTACGCTTTTCAACTTCTGGTAACGAGATATTTCGGCTACGGAAATCGTAAGTTCTGGACATTAGATAAAGCCGCCACTAGGAAACTGAATGCGTTTGAATTGTGGCTGTAGAGACAAATGTTATAGATTCCATGGACTACTCGGACGACAAAAATATAAATGTTTTCAAGAGAATGAAGAAAGAAGTTGAGGTTATTTCCAACAATCAACCATCAAATGTAACATCGAGTGTAGGAAGCTGCGATATTTTGGATATATATCATACAGAATGAATCACATTATTCATAGCTACAAGCATCTTTGCTGGGGAAAAAGTATGGAAAACGACGACCTGGCGAAAGTAGGATGTCTTTGCTTCGGAATCTAAAAACTTGTTTTGGAAAGACTCAGTAGACCTATTCTGCTGTACAACGAACAAACTGAGAATTGTTATGATGGTGGCCAAAGTGATTGACACTTGAAGAGCAGAATAAAACCAAAAAATCCTATTGTTTGCAATAATATCATGCAATTTGTTCATCTGGTGTAAAACATTCACTACACTTTTCTTACCGATGTAACTGATTCAAAAAATAACATATTATGTTCAATCATTCACCCATGGTTAAGATATTTTGTAAGGCCTATGTATTTCATATTACATTCTTTACTCATGGCGTAGAGTAGTTATATTGTTCATTTATCTACATTAGAAAGAGAACTTCGTGTGAATGTTTCACATTAGATATTTATTTGTTGGCATTTGACGTAAAAATCAAAAAGTTTTTAAGGTTATAATATTGACCCACCACCCTACCTGCGTTTCGTGTGTCTCTCTGAGCAGCATAAGGTAAATCAGTATTTAAAAGTGAATTTCTTAAGGTTTAGTTCGAAGATAGAAATGATAGGAACTTAATATTCTACTTGAAGTCACAGATATATCTTATTTTCTAAAGGACCAAAAATTGAGATGGTTCGGGTTCATTAACGGAATACAGTCAAAGGTAACGATGAAAGTAATACGGAAAGAAAGACTACACAAATGAAAATGATCGTCTTAGGAACAAAGTGGATTTTGAATATCTCTAGTGACTTCATTTTCATTGGTGTCAGAAGATTTGACAGCGATAACAATTAGCAGAGAGGATTGAAGGAAGATTATGGAGGAAACCAAATGCCACCAACGGCCATAAATCTGTAAGATAAGAGTGAATAACTATTCTTATCAATTGTTAGTGTTAGAATATTTCTATTCATACTGTCTAACGTTTTTTATTTTTTTAGAATTGTTACTTGAAAGAAATACTTACAGTATAAATAATTACTTTCTGCGAGATATTTATTGCATAAGGACCGGTAATCTGAAACCATAAAAAATTTGTTGTAATTTTTTTCGGTTTTACTTCTGACCATTCTGCATTTCTGCTTATGCAGACTGTGGATAATGATGATAATGAAAATGAGTGATGAAAAACTGCGAGACCTGACCGGTAATCGAACCCGGGACCCCAGCGTAGAAGCCAGTTGCGCTAAACACTACGCCAACGGGCCGGCCAAATCATTATGTAGTTATCATAATGTAACAAAGTACCTTATAAAAATTACGAGAACTTTAATTTTTGATTAGATTATCGAATGTTTTATGATATAAATATTTATGTGTCCGTATGGACCAGTTCATGGCGAACAGAGAACATGGGCGTGGCGACTGCCGATGCACTTATTTCTAAATCTGTGCAACTTCTCTAGCTGGTAACATGCCGAATGGGAGACAGACCGAATAGCAGACAATCTCTTTTGTTTTATTCCGATAAATATAGACCGGCCGCACGTGTGTTCTGCTTCTCTTCTGTTTTATTCCGACAAATTTAGCCAAATGGTAGACAATCTATTTTGTTTTAATCCGACAAATATAGTCCGGTCGCACGTGTTCTCTGTCACTGGTACTCGCTCTTCGAGCACAAGTTCACGAGTTTTCTTAAGTTAAAGCAGTTGATAGACGTCCTGAACGAGTTTCTTCATCAATCGACAAATCACCGTTTTTAAACCGTGAAAACCACGATACACGTGACGTTTTCTTGTAGCGTCATATTTGTTAGCTCTTAACATCACTAAAACCTTTTCAACGGCGTTTTTACTGAGCGGGAAGATAAATTTTACACCTGCGCAATTTTGTTCACTTAAACGTGCCATCACAAAAAAACTAGGGGTATGTCAATCTTTGATATCATCGACACGTAAAAAAAATCGATATCGACAATCGACGGTAAAAATTGATTCTTCTATATCGATTTTCTAGTTTTCCTATTGTGGCACAAATACTGTACGCGCGCCAGCTCATGATCTCTGTCGCCTGGGAAGTGGGGCGGGTGGCGTAATAGAATGTGAGTAATATATTTGTCTTATCATGCAGTACAAAAACATTTAGTCATCGTGTAAATATTATTATTATGTCTATGTATCAATTTATTATACGCCTACTTATTATTGCTTTTCACAACGGATACACGTGTCACAATATACAGTTGTATATTTTGTGCTTGTGCGTCTCGGATGTGTTAATCATTATTCATGATTTTTGATCACTAAAGTGATTTTTATTTTGAAATTTAAAGTGTGTTAACGTGCCAAAAGTTATTTGTTTTGTGTTAGATAAATTTCAACGTGTATTTCTCATACCTTTTGTTTAATTTTAATATGTCTTTTCGGAAAAATAAAGCGGTAATTCATTCGGAAGGGCGACAAATTATTGCATCAGTTATAAAAAACTGTGATGAGGAATCGCGTAAAGGAGCGTACCTGCATCCCGTTAAAAATAGGCCTATAAATTAATGTTATGAAATATATATTTTTTAGTTTCCTTATTTTCTATGCTACGTACATATTTTAATTCCTGAGAACTGCAATACAATGAAAGAAAAGTAAAAGAGTTACTATATTGTAGAATAAATTAAAATAATAAAACAAAAGGTTACTTTATAATGACAAGAACATTATGATAAATGTTTTTTTTTATGAATAGTATAATCTTTCACTGCATGCCGTAACAGAAATTCCTCACACGGATCATGAGCTGACGCGCTTATAGTACCATGATTTTCTAAGAAAAAATATATTAAATATTAATACAGTCGGTAATTTTGGCTAAGGAGAGTAAGAAAATTCATTTCCACTTGGAAAATGTTGTAAATTTTTGTCATATTAAATAACTTATTTAACGAACACTGATCATAAACCGGAGTCCATACACCCGTTTTAATACGTAAAAGGACCGAGTACAATAGAATCACTTATCGATTTATGGAAGAAGTCGATCACGATTAAATACAACCAGTTCACGAGATTGGGCTTTTATAGTGAAAATAATTGTAATAAATATACGTTGATACGGCTCGTATTGGTTTTTTTCATTTTTTAAATTTTTTATAACGTAAAATTATAGTACGTAACACAGTGAATGTGTTAAAGTGCACTCGATTATTTAGAGTGTTCTCGATTAATCGATCAGTGTTATTTAATCGTAGTAAAATTTTAACTTCCGAATTCGGTTACAAGCATGAAGTTAATAGAAAAGATTAACTTGTGTGTCATTTTGTATGAAAGTTTTAATATAAAACATTTGACTATTAGTAGGTAATAGTTTAGTATATAGTAGTAACACTTTTTTTATTTTTTATTTTACACTTCTTTATTTTGTGTAATCGGAATCGATTTCTTCGTTTTAAAAAATATTGCTTTTTTTGTCATCAGTCTCTCGACTGGTTTGATGCAGTTCTCCAAGCTGTTCTATCTTGCGCAATTCGTTTCATATCTACATACCTGTAACACCCTACATCTTTCGTAATTTGCTTTATATATTCTAATCTTTGCCTCCCTCTACAATTTACTCCCTCAATATTACCCTCCATTATTGATAGCCCAATACCTGGATGTCTTAGGATATGCCCCACTAGCCTATCCCTTCTTTTGGTAAGATGCTTCCATATACTTTTTTTTTCATCCACTCGCCTAAGAACCTCTAAATTACTTATTTTGTCCACCCACCTAATCTTTAACATTTTCCTATAACACCACATTTCAAAAGCTTCTATCCTCTTCCGCTCTACAGCCCCTATCACCCACGTTTCACTTCCGTATAATGCTACACTCCAAACATAATGTTTTAAGAAATTTTTCCTAATCTGTAAATCAATGTTTGTAGTCAGTAAGCTGTTTTTCATTTCAAAGGCTTTTCTAGCTTGAGCAATTCTACTCTTGATATCACTCGTGCTTCTACCGTCCTTTGTTATTTTACTCCCTAGATAGCAGAATTCCCCAACTTCCTGTATGTTTTCGTTGCCTACTTTTAAATTTCCCATCTCTTCTAAACCACTCTTGCTGCTGCACAACACTTTCGTTTTGTTCTTATTAATTTTCATTAAGTAATCCTTCCTCAAGATCTCATCCATTCCATTTAAGGCATCCTCTAGTTCATTCTTTGCCTCGGCTAATACTACTATATCATCGGCGAATCTCAACATTTTTATTGTTTCTCCTTGAATTTTTATTCCTACGTCAAATTTCTCCTTCACTTCATTTATAGCCTCTTCTATATACAAGTTAAAAAGTAGTGGTGACAAAGAACAACCTTGTCGTACACCTTTTCTTACAGCAGCCTCTTTTTCGTACCCCTCGATTCTCAAAACAGCCGTTTGATTCTTATACAGACTGTAGATAACTTTCCTTTCTTTGTATTTAATTCCTAGCCTTTTCAAAGTTTTAAACATTTTACTCCAGTCCAGATTGTCAAATGCTTTCTCTAAATCTACAAATGCCATAAAAGTAGTTTTATTTTTCTGTATCCTTTTCTCAATAATCAGTCTCAGAGCCAATATTGCATCTCGAGTTCCCATTCTCCTTCTAAATCCAAATTGGTCATCGTCCAATACTTCTTCTACTCGGTGTTCTATTCTCCTGTATATAATTCTTGTCAGTATCTTAGATGCATGGCATGTTAGGCTGATAGTTCTGTAATGTTCACACTTCTCCGCTCCTGACTTTTTTGGTATTGGAATCATAATATTTTTTTTAAAGTCCGATGGTACCTCTCCACTCTCATAAATTCTGCACACAAGTTTGTATAATTTGTTTTGAGCAACTTCGCCACATCGTAATAATAATTCCGATGGTATGTTATCTATTCCTGGTGTCTTATTCATATTCATATCCTTAAGTGCCCGATCGAATTCTTCTCGTAGTATATAGTCCCCTCTTTGATCTTCTTCAACATCAGTTTCTTGTTCTATCGCATCATATTCTAATTCTTTTCCCCTGTAGAGTTGGTTTACGTATTCCTTCCATCTTTCAGCTCTCTCTTGGCCATTCAACAATGGTTTGCCACCTGCGCTTGGTAAATTAACAGCTTTCATCTTTCGTTCTCCAAAGTTTTCCCTTATTTTTCTGTAAGCTGCGTCCACTTTACCAACTGCCATTTTTCTTTCAATGTCCGTACATTTCGCTCTGATCCACTCTTCCTTCGCTTTCTTACACCTTTTGTTTATGGTATTTCTCAAGTAGCAATATTGCCTTTTACCTCTCTCGTCCTTTGCGTTTTTATATTTTCTTCGCTCATCCATCAGTTCTAAAATATCATTAGTAATCCACGGTTTCCTACCTCTTCTTTTAGTATGTCCTAAAACCATTCTTCCGCTGCTTTCACTACCACCTCCTTGAAGTTTATCCACTCCCCCTCTACACTTCCTGTGTCATTACCTCTTTCTTCTATCCCTTTTTGAATACTCTCCTGGAAACCTACCTGGTTGTCTTGTTCTCTTAGCTTGTCTACATCCCACCTAGCATTTCCCTGTCCCTTCTTCAGTTTTTTAAGTTTAAGCCTGCTATCCATTACTACTAAGTTATGATCACTCCCTATGTCTGCACCTGGATAGGCTTTACAGTTCATAATTTGGTTTCTGAATCTTTGTCTAATCATTATGTAATCTATTTGGTATCTTCCCTTGTCACCTGGCATCATCCAAGTGTATAACCTCCATTTGTGATTCTTAAAAAGTGTATTGCCTATCACTAAATTATATTTGGAGCAGAAATCTACCAGCCGACTTCCTCTGTCATTTCTCTTCCCTAGACCATATTCTCCGACTATCTTTCCTTCTTTTCCTTCTCCAACTACTGCATTCCAGTCTCCCATAACTATCAAATTTTCATCACCCTTGACATATTTTATTACTTCATCTTATTCCTCATATACTTGTTCTATTTCTTCCTCTCTGTGTGAAGACGTAGGCATGTAGACCTGCACTATAGTGGTAGACTTTGGTTTCGTATCTACTCTAACCATGATAATCCTATCACTACACTGCTTATAGTAAGTCACTCTTTGTCCAATTTTTTTATTCATTACTAGACCCACTCCGCCCTGCCCTCCGATGGCTTTAGTGTTAATAACCCTATAATCCCCTGACCAAAAGTCTTGATCATCATCCCAGCGTACCTCACCAATGCCTACAATATCTAACTTCAACCTATCCATTTCCCTTTTTAAATTCTCTAACCTACCAGTTTGTTTTAAACTCCTAACATTCCATGTTCCAACTCGCAGAATTTCAGAAACTTTTATTTTTTTGATGAAGTCTCCTCTGATAGTCCTCGCCCGGAGATCCGAATGGAAGACTAGTTTATCTCCGGAATGTTTTACCAGAGAGGACGCCATCATAAATTTTTCATATTTTGAAGTTCTCGAAGTTCTTGAAGATCTGCATATACTAAGTAAGCCTAACCAGAATCATACATGAAGGAGTTTCCTTACGATAATTCTAGTCAGACAGAAAAAGCTGTAGTTTACTGTTGCTTTCAGCTTTTTGGTTGGCAGACTGAGTGTCCCAAGCCACCGTCTGCCAGGGTGGAATGGGCAGCCCTTCCAGTTCCGTTCACCATGAGCCGGTTATCGTGCTGATGAGCGGTCACATGGTTACTAACAGGCCACACAACGTGAATGTATGGATAGGACACTAGCCTTCTATCCCAGCTGGTTCCCTTAAGCCTTTTGTAAAAGGAATTAAGGGGTCTCCTTCCAGTTAACGACAGAAGCCCTTTATAGCCCAAAATATTGCTATCGATACATTTCTATAACATATGAAGAGACAAAAACAGCACCAGCGAAAATACCACTGCAGATGACAAAGCAAGTCATGACGATGACAGAGGTGGGAATGAAGTGGTAATTTGTGGCGCTATACAGGAGCCCCGTCACGACAGTGCTATTCCGGTTTCTTATGATTACAGAAAACTACTGATATCTCTATTCTAAAGAAAGTACCTGCGTAGCTCCTGAAACAATATAACTATGCTTGATGGCAGTTGATCCAAATATTTTCTCTAATTTACGCTTTGCTTGTTCAAACGCACGAACCAGAACTTGATCAGACGATGGATTACTTACATATGAAAAACCTCCAGGTAAGCCTTGGCCTGACTGAAAATAACAAACAAATCTTGGTTATAAATTGGACACACTGGACATCTTAATTATGTGAAGATTCATTCCCAAAACATCCCACTTCTACTCCTAAAATCTCAATATCATTTTACTGGCAAACAGGAAAATAATTTTTTTAATCGTGTTTTTAAGATTACTGGATTAGTATGCATTTCATTGCAAATGTGTCTATAATCCAAGTTATAGGAAATTAAAATAGCTAAACATGACGGTTGGTGTGATCACACATAGTTCATGTGATCCACACCAAGTCAAGCGTGAGTGGTCTGGTTCTTGGTAATTAAAAATAAATAGATATTATAAATAGTTTAATTTTCGTATTATACAAGTTATTTCTGCCCATAACAGACAGGTGGAGTGTCAAATTATTTACGCTCAATCTGTTCATTGCAGGGCTAAAATAAATAGTTCTGTTTCTTATCACATGGTCAGCCAGTTAAATGATTGAATCATTTAAGAACAGAAGAGGTAGAGGTGTAAAAGACACTAATCAGAGTTATCTGCTCTGGAAGTAATGAATTTCATTATACAGCTAGACCCTGTGGTGAATGAAATAAAGGTGTCATTTGCAGAGTGGAAAATATGTGCTTTTCAGAGGGCCCGGTATGCTGATAAGCGTAATTTTCTACTCAGTGAGGAAGGCAATGGTAAACCACCTCACTCCTCGTTTTACTTAGTAAAACATCTACAGGTTCAAACCAGCCTTTCGGCTGATGACCTAAACAACAACAACACAAGTTATTTTTAGAAAACTTCTAGTTTAGTATTTTATATTAAAAATATATTTAGGATGTCAAAATTGAAATAATTCATGTTGAAAAATTGTTTAAATTTGGTTTAAAATGTCAATATTTTTTCTTTGTAATCTTAAGTATTATTAGTTTTTAATTAATTCTTGTACCGGGAGACAAGAAGGAGGTGTTGCACTGCAACACAACAACTTATGACTCTTTCGAGGTTTTACTCTAATACGGAAATGCTAAAATAATTAGGAGTACAAACAAAGTACTTACTATCACTACGTTTTCGGGACATAGTTTTAATGCAGCCATCGAATCATTTATCTGGCTCAACAGAACTAAACCAAATACGGATAATATGAATTTACCTCCAATCATTTTACGTTCTAATATATTATTCGAAATAATATCTGGAGACTTAGTAAATGCTCAGAAGCAGACAACTTCAACCTAGTTAATCAATAATAACATCACGCATATTCAGCTACAATTTATACAATTTATACCAATCTTTCAACAATAATATTAAAACTTAATGATTATTTATTTTTCAATTTTGATAATAAATTTTAATATCCTTTCCAGTAATTATTTTGTTATATAGGTCATTTAGATTAGTTTCTTACTTTCACTTTATTGTAGGCAATTTTTCCTATTATAATAAAAATTATTTATTTCTTATTTATACATTGACTGCGTTTATTTACGAATTTGAACGGTTTCTTTTAAAAATTATGTGTCCATTTAATAGTATCTAATTTTAGAATAACGACTTAATTCATCCTTGAAGTACTTACTTAACTGTAACAATCGAAAGTAATACTAAATAATAAAAATATATATATAATAATACAAATTATTATTACCTGAAATAAAAATCTGGGGTGAAACACTTACACAACTTTCTTTTGCCAATGTAAATTATAAACCATTTATCATAAAGAAAGAGAGATACTTCGGGAGGTGAATCTACATCAGAAAATAAAAAGAAACAATTCTGAGGACTATAGGGCCGCAATTGCTTTGTTACCGAGTTACAATTGGCGAACGTTTTCGTCCGGATTTCAGTTTCCCCGCAGAAATTAAGAATACAGAAAACTTTAGAGCATAAATTACGTTGTGAAACTAAGTAGATTTTATGTTTTTTTACATATGTGACTAGTCTAAGACTAAAAATGCAAAATGCATGGTAATAAGTAGGGCACGGAAGAAGACGATGGTAAGCCTCAAAGGGAACAAAATAGAGCAAGTCAAGTACATACATCACCTTGCGAGCATGAAGCCCGGAAATTGGATCAGTAAACAGCGAAACCGGGTACTGGGATCCGGTTACTACGATCCACAAAGGGGAAACGAAGACAACAAATCGGAAATACTTTTCAGTTTAGAAGCAGAAAAAAGGAAATAGATTACATTTTTAAATAAACGAATCCTACACAACTGACTTCCACAACAAGCAGAGATGTAGTGGCATGGCAAGAAGGAACAGCTAATGACTTGAGAGCGAGCTTGCAAAGAAAAACTGCAGAGCGCACCAGCATTCAGAAGACGTCAGGATGAAAGACGACCCCGCGAACCATTCGAAAGACTGCGAAAAAATAAAACTTTAAAAACAGACGTAACACTAATGAACCGTTATAAGCAAGTAAACAAAGAATTGGTAATGAAAAGTTGAAAGGAAAACACAATATTGAAGGGAAACAGAAAACAAACGGATATCACTGCGTTAATAGACTTATAACAAATTAAGTATGCGTGGTCACTTACCACAAAATAGGACTGTAAGAGGCGTAGGAGCGTAGTAGATGATTGAAGGACCGGTAACGATTGTAAAGTCCGAAGAAAACGTAAATGTATTTTAGCTAGCATAAACACTATTAACACACATAAGCACAACATGAATATATCGCAAAAAAGAACATAAAGCCTTGCACCTCCAACTGTCGTCCGTTGGAATGCGCCACGAAGAAGCGACCATTGCATTCAGTTACAAGCTACGACACGCAGTGAGTAAAACAAAAGGAACAAAGGCACAGGAAACAGGAAACAGGGGTAAAGTGGGGAGAAAAGGATGTAAAGGTGATGTAATACTGGATAACGCAGACAAAACAATACAGATCGAAACTATTAGATGTAACTAAGAAGCAAAAGGCGCGAACAATTGAAATAACAGCAAACAACGACAAAACAAGTTAACCCCCGTGTAAATGCCTTAACACCAATTTTTGCCGATTTTTAGGAGCAAAATACAGAAAATCACTAATCGATACTAAACTAATTGTAAAATAGTTCAGAATTAAACATTTGTAGGATTTTTAATATTATCCAACTTATTAGATACACTTTTGCTCTGGAATGCATATTAAGGTCGAAATATTAAAAAGAATTTCTTGCAAGAGCACAGCCGCCCTAAGAATTTTAGCAGACTTGGCGCTTACCCTATCTTGTAGAGCATCAAAATGTACTAGTATACGTTGTGATTTTTTAAAGAATTGATAGGAGCCGTTTTTTAGAAATTCCAAAAATGTAAATACAGCTCAAATCAACTGCTACTTCCGATTAACCGATTTTGATGAAAACGTTTCAGCTGTGTCCCCTTGTGTTGCTTTCTCAATTTCTAGTTTTTACTTTCGTACATTATATTATGTTTGCAGATATTTTGTTACTACCTATACACACACGCGCGCGCGCACATACCTAAAACATGTTTCTTTGGGTTTAATAGACCTAAAAACGTGTATGTCAGATGAAAAATCAAATTCGACGAATCACCAAGAAAACAAAACTCTCCTTTCGTATATACGAAAGGATATTCTTATAGGGTAAGAGAACGTAATAAATTATGATTAACGTACTTGATACGGTGCTTGAACTGACTAAATTGATCTAACAGCACTCAGTTATTCGTAATTCCAGTTTCTACTAGAACAGGCCAACAAAAGGGCTAGCGACTTCTTTACTTGTGGTTGTAATAATTTTTATAAAGACTGTGAACATTTAAACATAAAGGGTAAGAGACCCAATTAGCTATAGAAACAAATAAAAAGCGTAAAAAAACTCCAACCGTAGTTCATGGGGGCAACAATTGAACTTAATTCGTCCGCTTTTCCAAGAATACTATATAAAAGTAATATATCCTTTGGCAAACCATTGTTATTGTTACAGTAGGTCTAATATTTTTATGTCGATTTTTTAAATTCGAGGCTTTACCGGAAATACACGGATTTAGGTCCCAAAACCCAAAATATGTGTTTTAATATTGGTTTTTGCGTGTTTTGAAAAAAATATCTCAAGAACGGAAACTTATACGAAGTTGATATTTTAGAACGAAGTTTGGTTAATACCTAAGGACACGACAGAGACATTTTGGTCATAGCGGTCAACCTGAGGTTGTAGGTTATTCGAACAATCTTTCACTTGTTTTGTATTTTTCAAAAACGACTGCTTTTATTTATTTTTTCCAATCTTTTTTCAGATTTTCAAATATATTTTTTCAGTATATCGTTTTTCGAGGGAGATTTAAGACTTACTGACTAAAAGCTAAAACAGTTGACGTAACTTCAGCACAAGTTGCTTTCGTTTTGTCCTAATATGACTTCTCCACGTTAGTTCGATCTAAATATAAACGCAGATATTTAACTTTATCTTTCTGCTGGATTTCTGTACCGTTCAAGGCACAGTATTATCAAAGTAAAGTATTCCAAATGCATTAATCAAGTTAATACATTCACTTTTATAGAACTTCTGTTTCCGTGAATTTTCTACGTTTGCAGTTTTAAACACTTATTAGGGATTGAAATTACATCTTCATGAATACTTTTCTAAATTGATTTTCATTCGTTTTATTAGCGTTAGTCATTGCGTTTCCGTTATTGGTCTCGATTATTTATCTTTAGCATAACAGAACGAACGATTTTAATAACGTCAAATGCCCAAAAAGTTAAATAATCATTCTTTAAGGGGAGTCGGACTCGAAAAAATGAAAAATATCGATTTTCAGGTTTTAACTGTATTATACGTAAAATGGTACCCAATGGTAAAATGGTAAAATGGCTTTCCAATGGTACCAAAATCACGTTTCTACAACTAGAACGTTTTTTTGTTTTTATAAAACACATTTCATGTGAAAATTTTTATGTTTTCTTAAACAAGTCATATTGCGTAGTTATTGCTTGAGTCCCAGCTCAGTGTAGTTGGAAGGAATGCAGTGCGTTGTTATAGTAGTGGAAGAATGAATGAGTGTTAGTAGAGTTTCACTGCTGCTGCATTTGTAATGGTAGTGTGTACTAACTAGACTAAAAAAATATTCTTATCATCCAGCGCATTAATTTAACAAATACCTTCCGGGTTATTAACTTGGTCGGAAATATAATATTTAACTTACCAATTTATTTCAAAATATGTAAATAAATAAATGTAATAAATACAAACAAATATGTTAAATACGGAAAGTTTGAAAACGAATGTTTTGTATCAGAGTAATACAACAATCGTTCTCCCAGCATGCGTCACTCATTCATTATACCTCACCCGTACCCTTCATACCGCAACTAAACGGAGCTTGGAACCGCCATTACATGATTTTTAGTTATTTTGTTTCTAATTTTTATGATTTGTTTAGTATTTCTCTTTCAATCTAGAAGGCACGTTTTGTTTGTGAGGTTTAGGTTATGCAATTTATGTTGCATAAATTACTTAGTACATTCCTGCTCGTATGGAGCGGTAATCATAGAACTCTATTACTGGAACGCTGAATGATGTGGCGCTGGGTGGCAAGAGACGAGCCGGCTCTATTCGGCGCCCCCCACCAATAGTCAGTGTAAACAGCGGGCACTTGATGTCACCACGAGTCTATGCCTGTGATGCCAATCATTTGGTCGTCGATTGCGTTCGCTCAAAAAATTAACATTATTATACGCGTTTCTATTATAGTATAAGTTTGTGTTGGCATTAAAAAAATGCCTAGATATTGTGTAGCCTACAACTGCAAGAATTACATACAAGAAATCTGGTGTATCCGCTCACAAGTACAATGGAGATTACTTATTTTCATTATTATTAAAATTGATATATTTGTTAAAACTAGTGCAAAAATCCAGTAATAGTTTCAAATTAAGAAATCATTATTTAATTTCATACGTAAACGTTTACTTAACATTTCGAAAGTTTATCCTAAATGAGTAGGTCTATTTAACGATTTTCTCATAATATAGAACAATTATTCTTAGTAGACGCTTCATATCAGTAATTACCTGAACTATGTTATTTTTATCACTTAATCCTAAATTTTCTTTATGACTGAAATGATTGTGCCCAAAGAAATAGGTTGATTTAGTCAATTATTTTATTAAACATTATTTTTCTTTTGTTTGCATACAGTAGATATATGATATAAAGAACAGCCAAAACAAAACAAATTATATATAACACTCAGGTGAGTGTTAAATATAATTTGTTTAGTTTTGGCTGCTTGTTATATATCATATAGTTAGTAAATTATATATTTATTCTGTGAAATAATAATAATAATAATAATAATACACATATTCAAAGGAAGTCACGTTATATTAGTCAGCCGCATTGGCGCAGTTGGTAACGTGCTCGCCTCTCATCATGCGGTTTTGGGTTCGAATCCCATTCAGGCACGGCATATTTTCATACGTTACAAAAAAATCATTTCATCTGTCACCGCCTGCATTAGCAGTAATTGCAGAACAGTCGGACGTTAAACCAAAAAAAAAAAAACACGTTATATTAACCCTACTATTTTTTTTAAGGTTTCCCAAGAACCGGGAACTTCGTCTACGATGGATTATAGCTACAAAAAGAAAGGATTCAATCCTTCGAGCACTTCTAGCCTTTGTTGTGAACACTGAAGAAAGTGCATTTGAAACAGATGCTCTGCGGAGAAGAAAAAGGATGCATTGCCTACATTATTCCAATTTCCACCCAACTTGATAACAGAGCCACCGAAACGAAGAAGAATCATTTAATTATTTAAAAAGTACCCTTTTTAGTCGTCAATATTAATTTTAACAATACAAATTAAGAATTCGTATTAAAGGACAAACAAACGTAAAACAAAACGTCAGCGGCCCTTGTGTAAACGAAGCTGGGCCGACGCACCACTGACTAATGGTGGGTGGGGGGTACTGACAGAGGCCGGCTCGCTCGCACTGCACTGCACTGGGCTCAGCATTCCATTAGATAGAGTTCTATGGCGGTAATACATTAAGGGGATAGGTCATCTTAATGGGAGGGGGGTAAGTACGTTTTTGTATTGAAATTCGTTTATGATCTCAATTACCATTTCCCAAAAACTGTGGTTTTTCATACAAAAGACCTGTTTTCTCAAGAACCAATAAAGCTTTTTGCTCTAAATTTTAATGGCTCATTCCTTACATGTATTACATCATCAAAAGACCGGGGCATTTGACGTTATTTTATTTTATAAAAAATATAAATTTTCTTTCATAAAATTTCAGTTTTTGGAGTAGGCATTCACGGAAAAATTTATTAAAAATTAATAATCAATATATTTTAAAATGACTCCGTCTTTCTTTCAGGAACATATCAATGGTTAAAATTTGAAGATTTTTTGGCCATAGATAATGGAGAAAATGGATTAAACATTAACATGGGCTAAGATAACAGTTCCAACTCCCTTTAAACAAACACATAGTGAAAAAGACTTCCTTATTTTTTAAAGGCCTTAAATAATAATTGTAAGTTATTACTGTAATTCTTTGATTTGTTTTTAGATTTGGTTTTTTTAATTTAATTAATTTTCATTTTGTTTACAAAATCATTTACAAATTTTCATTATTTTAGCAGAAGAATCCTTAGTTTTACGACAATACATTGAAACAAAGGAAAGGACCGTATATCCTGGAGCTCGATCTCTCAACATTTCTAAAAAATTGGGTTTTCGGAGTTCAATCGACCGAATTATAAAGGAACTCCATAAATGTCCCTATCTCGATTCTGCTTATATTCGCATTAATTCTTGTCGGTTAAATTTATTTTTACCTTTCTTCAATTTAAATGTTTGTATAGTTTACTATTTTGTTTAAAATTTTGTCAGAATAAAATAACTATTATAGTCTGTGAACGCTGTTATAGACGTGAATTAATTTTCTAGGAAGTTAGACGTAAAATATATGGAGTACAAAGAGAAATATAATAATGAAAACTGTTAATATGGAGGCAGCGGAAACATCCCAACTTCTGCCAAAAATGGGCTAACAGAGATGGCTGTGTGCGCTGGTGCGTTGTCATGGTAGAAAAATTAGTTCCTTTTCTTCCATGAATTAGGTCTTTTATCACGTAAATTGTTGCGAAATCTTCATAGAACCTCAAAATAAAAAGCTTAACTAGTATTCTGTCTTCGAGCACAAGTTTACAATTTTTTCAACGTTTTTGTCCGTTCGGGTAGTCGATGGACGTCCAGAGCGAGGTTTATCATGAATCAACATACATCTTTAAGCTGAGAAAACCATTCAAACCTTTGATTTTTTCACATAACGTCATCTTTGTAAGCTGTTTTGTTCATCAAAACCTTTTCAGCAGCGTTTCTACTGAGCAGGAAGGAAACTATTTCAGCTGCGCATTGATGCTCTTTAATCAAATAATAACAAAAAAATACTGTATATATAAAATTCTGTATAAGTTCATGTTCAGCGTTGTTTGTTGCCGTTGGTGGTAGAACTGGTCAAAGTCATATTTGTGTACATATGTGTGCCGTGAAATACGAATTGGTGATTTTTCCTACTTTTAAGTCCTACAGAGGTTGATTTTCATTTTGCGTCAGTCACTGATGATTCAAATGAGGTTGTTTTTCAAATAACATTGTACACTTACAATTTAACATTGGTTATATGAATCACTGCACTCGATCTGCTAGTTCCAGGGCTACAAAGAATAATTCTGTTTCTTATCACATGGTAGGCCAATTATATGACTTAAGCATTTAAGAACAGACGAGGTAAAGGTGTAAACAAGTCTAGTCCGAGTTATATCCTCTGAGAATAATGAATTGCATTACAGCCAAACCCTGTAGGGAATGAAATGAAGGTGTCGTTTGCAGAGTAGAAAGTAGATGCTTTTCGGAAGACCTGTGTTGATAAGCATAATTTTTCACTCAGTTAGGAAGGCACTACTTGTCATCCACCTCTCTCCTCGTTTTATTTAGTAAAAATTGTAGAGGTTCAAACCAGGCTTTCGGTTAATGACCTAAACAACATAGTTGAATCATTATTTTATCGCAAGAGAAAAGTCCGGTTAATTTTTTGAAATAATACCTCACTATAGATAACATACCATAGCATGTTATATTTTCTAATAGTGTTATAGTATAATTTTGTCTTCTAATCAACCGTTTTATTTTTGTGTTTCAGGTAGGTGTTGTATTTCCTGTACATAAGTAATACAGTAAGTTAAAGTTAATTTGTTAAAATTAGCGTAAAAACATGGCAGTTGGGAGTTTTAAAAATTGTTGCATGCAAAACACTTTAAAATTATTTATAAGCCGATTTCATTATAACCGGTATAATCTCACTTTGCAGTTTAGGAATGACTATTTTTCAAGTTATAGGTTAGGTCAGCGGTTCCCAAGCAGTGGGTCTCAAGAGCAGTTTTGATGGGTCGCGGGAGCCAGTCAAAATTTTAGAATTAATAAAAATTTTGTTACAAATTTTATCAGAAGACCATTTGAAAACAGCTAAAGATTCCTTGATTGATCTCTCATGTGGTTCAGGTTTGATATGTTTTTAAGAGACAAGCCTAATCCAGTTTTGATTTAAAGCGAGAGAGCAATACGCAGACATAGGGAAAATAGCTTTATAGTAACCCATGTTAAGTCAATGTTTAACTTAATTTTTATTGTTTTACTGTAGTATAGTATGCTCCTGTAGATCTATATAGATCTCTAAATCTGTATAGGAAAGGAGAGTATTGTTTTACATAGATTTTTTGAAATTGAGTTTGCACCAGAAATACACGTTTTCATGCTCCCTGAACCCAAAAACCAGATTTTTAGCAATATTGGTGTGTGAACAAAAATTTCATGAAGGGAATGTCGTAGGAAGTTAAAATTTGGAACTAAAATACGATACAATTGGGAGACAACATTTTCTTCAAAATTGGTCAATCAGAAGTTGTAGCTTATGTGTGTGGCCTATGTCTGTGTGGTGTGTGCTTTTCCACTTTTTTCAATTTTCTCAAAAATGGCTCCTACGATTTTGTTTAAAATCGTCCTACTTACTTCATTTTTTCTTCTCACCACGTTCAAGGCGCTCAAACCACTCGAAAACTTGTGTGTGGCTCATAGCATCTTCCTTAAAAGCCTGTAGAAGCATTTGGTAATCTGTCGTTGCCGATTTTTCAAAAAAGGAATTAAAATTTCAAACACACTCTGTGTTCTTAAATTTGCTAGAACGTCGTCGCAGGTGGAGCACGATATCAGTAAGGCAACACAATACTACGACAATTCGAATTGGCGCAAGCAGCTTCGGTATTTATCTACTCCACTCTTCGCCCCTCGCCTTGCAGTGATAGTACAGTCACAAAAGTATACAATCGCTACTGTAATGTGCGACTTACGCACGGCTACTACGCTTTGTTTTCACTGTTGTTATTAATCTGTCAGACATAATGATGTGACTAATTTGTTTACATATATTATTTTCTGTTCGTTTTATATTAAGACCAATGTGTTTAGTTAGTTGCGTGCATCTGTAGAGTACAGTTTTGTGAGTTTTTGCAGTTTAGTTTGTGTAATTTATAATTAAAATTATTATTCGGACAAATGAAATACATATTTTAAAATAAAATAATTATTTATATGTTTACACACTGAAATAAGGTTGAAAGCATTTGCATACATTAAAATTTGTAGACCTTGTTGAAAGAATAGGTTATGGATATAATTTATGCGGAACTGTGTGTACACGTAGAGCAAGAGTTGTGCTAGTTCGAATTGTACACAGTATACGAATGTTCGGTTGCTCAGATCACCAACATCAACTTGTGATTTTTTAGACTCTCGTATTGTGTGTCGAGTGCGAGTGGACTAACAATTTAACTTCCTACATTCAAGTAACAAGAATAGGAACACTAAACCTATATATGAACAATCTACGAATATGTGTTTACAGAGAAAACTATGCTTGCAGTTCAAAAACAAACAAAACAGAAATAGAGAACTTTATGTCTTTATTTACAATAACTACTGAGAGCATGCAGAAACAGTGAAGTTAGTAAGAGTATCACAAGACAGATATTTTGTCTTGGAATTTCTATACCGATCAAATTTGTAGTAAAATATCATGTAGGGTTTTGGCATTAAAACAAAATAAAGAATTAATAAAATTAGGAGAAAATAGCAAAACGAAAAAAATTCAAAAAATACAATAAGACAATAATTGTCTAATAATAATTATTATTAGATAATAATAATAATAATAATAATAATAAGACATAAGTGCGGTCTTTTCCGTTTCCCACTGCGCGCGTCTCCTCCCGTAAGGCAACACCGCGCGAGTTTTGCCGGGATTAAGTTTTTGACGTGTCCTGTACTTCCTTGGGATCCTGGATATAATAAAAAAGGTGTAAAACGTATCAAGGCAACCGTACGTCACTACAGAGAAGTGCAAATTATTAAACTCATAAAAAGAAATCAAAACAATAGCACGCATTTTCTACGGAACTTCTTTTTTGACATAATGTTTAAAAAAAATTATCTATCGGATTTGCATCAGGGCTATTACCTGGCCAGGAAAGTTTTTCAAGTTATTTTCTTTAAGTAAATTTTTTTTAATCTGGCTTTTTGGTACGGAGTCTTGTCCTCCATGAAACCACGAGTGTTATAGTGATTCTCTTCAATGTACCAAAAAGGGTAATGTACAAAGGATAAAAAGTTAAAGAAAGAAAAATCCTAAAACATGTAACAAAATATTCGGAAAGTAAATCGGGCAAAAGGAATTAATACATAAATGTTAAGGGCAAAACTGTTTAGGCCAGAACACACGATTACCGTGCAAAAATACGACGACGTAATGAAGCTGGTAAAGAAATACGTACCTGCAAAACTTTTCTTGTTTTATGGCAGCCTCATCAGGGGAAACCCATAAATGGTCGACAAAAACTCTCACGATGAAGAACACTATTAAAATATATTTTTGAAGAATTAAATTTTGTAATAATTTTAAAAAATTACGTATTTATTTTTTTAACTTGTATTTGCATTTTTAATGCAAGTATACCTAATAAAACTTATTTTGTATTATTGTTTTTATTTATTCAATAATTTCATTTTTGGTGCTATATCCAGTCATATCAAATTTCAGTTTAAGTTTTACAATATAAAATATGCATGAAAGTGTTTGAAACTTTGCATATAACAACAGCTGTATCTGGTACACATATGAGCCAATATAACGAAATAATAATATAGTGAAAGGTTTTATTGATATTCGTTTTTTGCCTCTCCCAAAAAATTTCATAGAAGTGAGATGCTGGTTTTTGCACTGAGGCTTCTTGTATAGTGAACCCTTCTCACTTTTCAGCACTTTCATGGTCAATGCATTACACACAAATTTTACAGACGAAAACTAAATGCGGACTGAAGGATTGAAATGCCAAAACAGGTGGGTGATAGAGAGGAAATCCTGGGATTTCTGGGAAATCCCCGGAAATCCCTGGGGGTAGCACACCTTATTTTTAGCAGTAACGGGGACAAAATTGACCGGTTTGAAAAAGGGTCTCATGTAGCCGCGGACGCAACTGACCTAGACCGATTAAATACATAATTTTGTATTGTTTCGTTTTTATTTTCAATATTGTTCTTTGTATGGATAAAATTTCTTTTTTTTTAATTTATTGTGACTAGACTAAGACTAACTAACAATTTTATTCTAACTTTATTGATCTAAGCACTTAATCTAAGAATTTACCAACTAATAGTTCTTAGTTATGTTCCATATTCTAAAACACTGTTTATAAAATTTACTAATCATTGATATTTAACGAAATACTTAAATTATATATAAGTTACACAAAAATAAATACATTCATAAAATGTAATGGCATTCTTTATCTTGCAGGTCTAATCCATCCATCTACTTTGTAATTTATAATAAAACACCTGGTTAAGTCACCATAATTCTGAAAAATTAACAAAAATTAATGATTAATTACTAATGTAGGACTGGCTTACCCGTTGATGTATTAAGTTGAACCCAAATAAACTGATTCAAGTTACGTTCACCTTATGACGTCAAACTTTGACCACCTATGGTGGTGAACAACGTTCACAGTTCTCAGGCGAGATTGGTGCGATATTCTTGGCTTGTGGCTTGACAGACGAACAATTTGGAAGCACCGTCTACGTAAAAAAGTTTCAAAACTTAACAATCGTCAGAAGCTATTTAAATTATTTACAATCAATCAGATCGAACTTCCGTTCCCAAATTTTCATATAATACAGAACCCTTGTGAGACCAATCTGGACTTCTGGTATCCAGCTCTTTGAAGGAGCGGCAGAGAGTAAATTTAAGTCGATTCAGGCCTTTTGATCAAAATTCGGAAAACTTGCTTCTGGCTCTCCTTCTTTTGTAAAGAATAAAACCTTCCACGTTAATTTTAAAATTCCGGCAGTAAAGGAACTAACTAACGTCGTACTATAGTAAATTCTATGAACAACTAGATGACCATCCAAACCAACTAGCCCGTGACCTAACTACAAGGAATTTCCCAACTGTGTCGTCTAAAGCGAAAATAGAGCGGAGACCTCTTTGTCTCTGCTTAATTTTACATTGTTTACTCGTGATTAAACTTGTCATAGGTTACCGTATAAGTTTCATTAGTTATATTATCCCTCCGGGTGGGTCTAGAGGTAAAGTAGTCGTTGCAAGTCAGTCGTTTAACAGTTGATTTTCGGAGACGAAGGTTTCTGGTTCAAACCCTAATAAAAAAACTTAACAACCGGGTCTGTCTCACAATTCTCTGTCAGACGGGTCTGTCTCACAATTTTACCATCAAGGTGTATTTAAGATAATAAAGTCACAAGGCAAATATTTTTGGATAATTTTTTTCACAGTATTTATTTTTTAAATGCATCATAATTCATTATTACCGGCATTATTGTCATTTAGAAACACTCAATATCTTGCAGAGTCGGTTGGTTATCAATAGGTAAGTTCACAAGAAAGCAGCATGATTTTTCACCAACGTTCTGAAAAATTAAAGAAGCAAATATTTTTATATCTATGCAGGATGTTTAAAAAACAACGTGCAAACTTTGGTACATGATTTGTCTTGTCAATCCGAATAAAATTTTTTAGTAAAGTTATGCTGAAAATTATGTAGTTTCCTCTCTAGCAGCCATTTATTATTTGTAAATAATATAACTTGCTTCGTTAACTGATTGTAAACACTAAAAAAAATGTATAGCATATTTGCTTACTAATTTGTACTCCACAAAACCGATAAATTTATACAAACTCACTGTCAAAATTTTAAAAATGGTGGTATTGGAAATTTTAAAATTTTGAATATATAATGCAGCGTTCGTGGTTGTATCACGTAAGTTATTGCTCACGTCTCTCGGGCGTCAAATGGAACTCTATTCTGTTACGGCTGCCGCCTTTCGAACGTCATTGTTCTTTCATATTTCCAAACGTATTATAAGTTTTTCCGGCAGCTGAAAAATGTTTCTTTTTACCGTTTACAGAAATTCCGATTCAGAAACGTTTTCTCTGTATCTTCGTAAAGATCGTTTTGAGGTATAGGCTCTCAATTTTGTTATTTTTATTTTCTATTGGTCTATATGAATATAAAGGGAAGGAAAGTAGCCCTATTATTATTTTCATATCGATTTTTCGATATCGAGTTTTTACCAGACGTACAAGTTTCAGGCCTCCCTGAACCCAAAACCATGGTTTTAGCTATTGGTCTGTATGTGTTTGTGTGTGAAAAAAATATCTCAATAATAGTCTATAGAACGAAATTTAAACATAAGTAAGATAGGCCTACTATTATGGGAACCGACCCGAACAGTTTAGGAAATCAGATATAGTAGAATTATTTGTTTAAATTTTGATTCTTTCTGCAATGTTCTATTAAAATGGAGAAGTGGTTTGAAGGGTCTAGATTAACTATTAGAAAGCAGGTATAAAAACAGTTGGCGCCTTTGTAGTCGGGCAGTCAATAGTTGAACATGTGAATAAAAAATGGTATCCGGCCGATCGAAATAGTGTCGTTGGTTCTAAACTACGTGAATAGTAATAAGTCTGTGTAAGTGGTAGCAAGTGTTTGTGATGTAATGAAACAAATTTAATGGACATCTGGAATTGTTTTTATTTGAGTCTATTGAAATAAATATAAATAACTCCAGCTGATTAAAATAAAATATTTAAAAATTATTTAATTTTCATAAACAAAATATGGTTACTAAGCAACTAAGAAGAAGAAAATAAAAATTGTTGTAAATTAATTTAATGGGACGAAGAGCATCGAGATAACAACTTGCTTTATTAAAACGTCCGTCCCATTCATACATTAAACTCAATCAATTCGTTTATTAATAATTATAAATATATGTACATTCAAAGTAAATAATATATAAAAATTGTTGTCGCCAGATTTTTTAACATTCAAATCAAATGAAACCAGTGAGTTGATTTAACAGTATTAAGAACAGGAGTATTATTTTAGAATTGCACTTAAACAATGAAACTTGTGATTGTAATTATGAATATATATTAATTAAATAAAAACTATAATGTATAAATGTGAATAATGTTTTATTGAATGAAATAGGAGGCAAGGTAAAATGGAAAAATAATAAAATCAAACTTGAAAGCTGATACAACACCAATAAAGAATATGATATTAAATAATAATCTATTACAAATTGGCATACCTTTGTGAGGAGTAATTTAGTTTATTACAGTGAATAGAAAATCGTTTGGTTTCTTAAGAACATTAAATAATTTTTTGTTAGTCAATTTGGTTTAAGTTTAATTTATGTAATGTATTTAATTTAAATTATAGCTTATGTTAGTAAGTTTAGTTTCATCAGTAGTTGTAATTTTATTAATATTGTGAATATATGATAGGGCCTATTGTAATAACCTGTTATAAGTTTTCTTATTATTCATAAGCTTAGATCTCGAACGAACCTAGGCTTAGGTGTTTCAATATTGTTAAAATGTAATTTTAAATTTTTCTATAAATTTGTGTTAAGTAGCCACTTTTTGGTGTATTATTTTTCATAAAAATTGAGTTAAAATTGTACTTATATTCATAAATATAATACATAATTATGTACTTTGTTAAAACTTTTCAATAGAATATTTTAAATTTTTTGGTACTTTATTAATTTAGCATGTTCCTCTATGTACGTATTGCTTACGGGTCTCCTGATTTGATTTGATACTGTTTTTTACTTGTGAAATTTTCCTTTGTATGTTGTCCCATTTTTTATGTTTGTATATATGCCTTAATAAATATTTGTTTATTTTTGTGTTCTAATATAAACACATTTAATCAATTATTAATCAGTCCCAAAGATTCGAGTTCGAGATGTCCGACTGTAGTCTATAATCAAGAAATTTTAAAACGTACTTACCAATATATACCTTACTCTCACAGCTACATTTGCTCCCTGCACCACCTGAAACCATTAATTAGATTGCCTTCATTTCTAATCTTATAATACATTAATACTATATATTCCGGGTGTCCCACGAAATTTGAAACATACGGAAATAACATTGATTTTCATTATTGTGTAAATGTTTTCTTCCCACGAATCAATGAAGACTTTTTATAATCAGGAATCATTAGAAAATGTTCATGCTTACAAAATTTCAATAGTGGTACATTTTAACCTGTATTTCAGCTTAAACATTTTTTTAAATAAAAATATACGAAAATGAAATGAATGTTTAAATACTTAAGTTTTACATCATATTTTTTTGTTCTCTGTAGAGTGATGGTTGCCGTACTGGTCCATTGTTGAGAGAGACCAGGTTAAAATCTAAAGTGTAATGTTTTTCTTGTACTGAATATTTTAAAGTACAGTAACAAAAATAAATTTTTCAATTTGTAAATCAAAAATAAATTATAATATTATATATTATTATAATTTGTTTTCAATATTTTTTAACAATAAAAAAGTTTTACCCCAGATTCAAACCACCAATTATCTTCTCTCCACACCATAACGCTAACCAATACTCCTCAAAGGCACGCCATCAAACTTACAAAAATTTACCATACACAAATATAAAACGGTTAACAAATTTCTGTATTTTTTAATATTTTTTAAGCTAAAATACAGCTTGAAATGTATCAAAATTAATATTTTTTAAAGGTCTAAACCTTTTCTAATGATTTTTGGTTATAAAAAGTCTTTATTTATTTATGGGAAGTAAACACTAACGAACTAACGAAAATCAATGCTATTGCTTTAAGGTTCAAATTCTGTGTGAGACCCGGTATAAAAATATAGGGACTTTTGCTAGATTAGTAGAACGAGTGGACCAAAAACTAAATGAATATGAAGACGGGTTCCTATAGCCCTACTGCGCAGAACAGATATTAAACCTAAAACGATTTCTGGATAATTATATTTAGTAATAAATAAATCTATGATAGAACAGCGTATTTAAAAATTGCCTATGTGCATGCGCCAACACATGACTTTGGAAAAGTTCCTACTCTAACTACGTACTTTTGATAGTGGGACCAGCGTCAGGGATCATTAACAGCTGGGGGCAGTATCAATGCACAGTACTGGAAGAGGCTAAAACAGTACAAGCTGAGAAAGTCACGTTTTCAAGTCTTATTTAAAACTGTAAAATAGTAGTGATCGTAAAATAGTAAGACAATACAATAGTAAGACATTGGTAGTAAATAGTAATAGTAGTAAGTGATAGTGTTGGTTGATTTTACTAAAGCTTATGATTCAGTCGAACGAAAAACGCTACTAAATATTTTAGAAGAATTTAGGGTAGTCATGAACACAAACAATTTCAAAAGTAAATTTTTAAGAGAATTCTTTAAAGAAATTAAAATTTAAACTTGAATCAGGCAAGGTGATGGACTGTCAAGTGTTCTTTTTATTTGTTTACTGGAAATTGTTAAGTTTAAATCCATAAAATGTGACACGATACCGCAATGTACGATTGTATATATTGTATATATTGTATCTCGTATTCACGATAATTGAAACCTTAAAAAATTCAGTACGCGTCATTTCACCGCTGGGGTAACTGAAGTTCAAGCGACTCGCTAGATGAAACTTATTAACGAGTCGTTTCCAGAGCTACGTTTCTCATATTTTTCCTACAGTTCGTTCTTGTCTTTTAAATACACCGTACAACTATTGCTAGAAACTTTACCTGTGTAGCCGCTGCCACAATAATTTTGGTGATAGGAATTTCCCTCGTTAGTTGAAAGACCCGATATTTAGCAACATCTACTGCTGTTTCTACATTTGGATCATTTGCTGGGTTCTGTATAAGTGAATAACCTCCGATGTACGCTGAGTTAAACTGAAATTTCAAAAAAACGTTCAAATTCTAATGAGACATATAATACCAACTTAACTACGTTTTTTATAAATTCAAGATAATACCTAGTTTTTACTTTACTAACGCAGTTCGTGATGTAGTGGTAAACGTAACCATTACACTCGGCTTCTACGTCAGGGTTCCGTGTTTAATTCCTGGTCAGGTGTAGGTTCATCTACCGCCCTTTATCGTTTTTAATCCAGTCAAAAAATTGGGAATTTTGCAAACTTAGTTTTAAATTTAGATCATAGACTCAACTGAGGAAGTTATATATTGTGAGAAATCAGTCTTTTTTTGTTAGGCCCTCACAATTTCTATTTAAGATTTTTGGAGTCTGTGATATAAAGTTACATAACTTTATAAACGCCCTAAAGTATGAAATTTTTGTAAAGTCACTTTGTGTAGATACCGAACTAGAGATGGTGAATTTTCTTTTCAAATTTATGCTAATTTAAATACTTTGTTATATCCGAGGCGGCGAAAAAATAAAAGTTCACTCCCCACAATGGGGAAGTAGTGAGTGGTAAATTCAATTGACGAGTCCTTGTCCAGGTCCAAGGAGGTCGCAACCACCTACCAACCAAAACCTCGCCGCGAGACTACTTGATCCAACATCTGAGAAAATCCTCCACTTCCCTCGGAACTGTTAATAATATACTAATAATACAAAAGAAATGTACGGGAAAAATTTACCACACTGTCAGCGGGGTGTGGAAGGGAATTGTAGCCTGATGCCCCCTTCGCCGTCATCAACAAACACTCTTTCACTTTCATTCATCTCTTTCATCACCAGCTCAGGTAACAATTTTTTTATTTTATGCGATTGAGACAGGATTCATTTAGTGTGGGAAAGGGCGATTCTGCCGATCTCCGGATGTCTCCTCCCTCCGCAGTCTCTCGGTCACCTTCTTTAAAAACTGAGCGATCGACTTTCAGCTTTCCTCATCTCGCAGCATCACTGCCTCTACTCACTCTAGGCTCTACAGTTCAACTCTTTCGTATCCGAAATATGAACGTCTTTCAATGATATGCGTAACGGACTTCTCTTCATTGTCGCATAGTCGATATTTTGGCACTTCACTAAGTTTAAACCTCTTCAGATATGTACAAAAGCAACGATATCCTGCTTACAACTCCGTTAATGCATAGTTGGTATCACCAAATGTCCTCATTATCCACCCCTCGACATTTAGAATGAACCTCCTTGTCCACACCAACCCTGGCTTCGCTATATTTCCTTTAATGAACTGTTACATTTTAGTGACGGGTTAGTAAAATGTTTTTGCTGAATACTGTTAAAAATAGTGCTTTCTTTCAGCTACTTCATCTAATTTACGTATGCTCGGCAATTTAGGGAAACAACCGTGATGATTTTTGTTTTAAAAGTTATTTACACAAAAGCAGTTTATTTTTGGCTTTCCGGCTTAAGGCATGTTTTGATTCCGGTTATACATTTCAGGTATTTAAATTTTCATTTTTTCATTTTTAATTTAAATTTTCGAGGTTTCTATTTTTAAATCTTAAATTCTGTTTCACTAAATCGCTGCTAATGCAAAGTTCTTTTTTGGCTACGATTTTATTTATGATTCTAAACTTTGGTACGTTATTTTCTTGAATCATGTAACTACTAATTAATTTAATTTAATATTTTTGTATAACTACTATTCAATTAATTTTTTGTATAGTTTATACAAGGTTTTATCTTTGATAATATTTTTTTTGTAAAATATAGCAAGGAATTTTAGATAAGTAGTAGGTGTAGTGAATGTAAGCCTACTATTTTTGTTAAGCTCTTAATTTCTGTGTTGTGCGTCAGTTTTATTTTTTAATATATTTAATTCGGCTTACATCTTACCCTCGCAGTATTAAATGTTGTAGCCTTCCTTTTCCGTAATGTTGTTCTTGCCCCAGAGGATGTTTTTCCAATTTTTAGTCCTAATGTATAGGTAAGTTAGAAAAATTTTATGGGGGAAGGTCATAATTTAATTTTAGTTTTCTATTTTTTTGTGCTACCTTTAAAAATAGGTTTTTAATCCTTAACGCATGCAAAAAAAGAAATGGTGCAGACTGTATAAAGGGGTTTACGTTTACAATATGGAGGAGATAAAAAGAACTATATGTTGTACAACATCTATGTTCTAGCTCTTTGACAGAAAATCTCAACAGATAATAATTATCTATTTGAGATTATTTTCAAACTTCTTTGACCTTTCGGTTAGAGATACGGTTTATCACTAGTTCACTAAATATAGAAATATCGTAACGCTTTCAATCAAAATGCCTGACACCGCCCTTTGGTGTGGAACTAATGATGTATTTTGCAACAATTTAAACTTGTTCTTCATAAATGAAGCATTAACAAACACCGCGTAAAACTTTTAAAATAGTTTGAAAAGTATCAAAATCCTTTCCGTATTGGTATCAAAGGATTGACCTTTGTACCGACGATTCTCGATACCGATTATTTTCAAGTATTTATGGTACTGAGAATGGACATTTGGAATAGAGACATTTTGATTTGAAACGGTCTACTTCCGTAGTTTACTGACCAACGTTTTCCATGAACATTCCTTTGAAACTTTCCAAATTTTTTCCTGCATCTCGTGATTGCACACAAGGTATATCACATCCCAAGTAAACAAACGAATGGATCTGTTGTAAAGTATTGTGATTCATACCTACTAAGCTTCTTAGACAATCAATACCAGAAAGATGAAGTTTCTCTGATTTTACATAAAAACTAAACGAGACATAAATAATTCACAAACATGTGACAGTATATCGAAGGCATTACATCTAATCGCAAGTCACTAAAAATGTATAAGTGACCGTCCGTAGGAAAAGAGACTTTATCTTCACCAAAGTCAAAAGTAAGGTATGAGTGTTTCTTACAAAGAATTTAATGCTGTAAACAATTATATTTTCACTTTTTTATTGTTATTTATAACAATATCAGATTTTTAAAAATGAAGTTAAGAAAACTTGTTTTCGGTAAATTGCAATTTAAAGTTTTTTGTATTTATTTATTTATAAATTGCAATTTTAGTTATAATATTGTTCAATTAGTATATTTTTATTAGTATTGTCTTTCTTTGTCTTTGTCAGATGTCTTATGTAATGATATTACATGTAATTGTCATGTCTTACTTATCTAAAATTTTGTGCAAAATTCAATGATTTCTTTAAATAATTGATATTTGAAATAGTTAAGATCCTGTAGAAGATTTTCTAAGATCATGTCAAACGTAAAAATTCCCGGACGGACAAAAAATTGAAAAAAAATATTGCAATTTTAACATAGCTACAACAAAGATAAAATATTACAAAATATTTTTCTCCCTTTTAACAAATTGCAAAAGTAATTGAAATAATGCTAAGGAAACTAATATTAATAATAGTATATTAATAATAATAATAATAATCAATTTATTTGTTTTTGGGGACTGGAAACAAATATTGAAAAAGTTAATGATACTGAAATATCTAAACTAAAAATTTACATTCTGGGAATTTTATTGTTAAGTGTGGAGGCACCAATCTTGAATATTTTCTTGGAAGGTACTTCTCTAGTGCTTTTATATTTTTCATGTTTGAGCCAAAACTTTTAGTTTTTCTTTTACGTCTTCAACAGAAAAGGGATCTTAACTTCAACAAGAAGAAAATCTTAGGTGAAACTAAGGTCCGTTTTGCCTATTCGACATAGTCTACTGTATATTTTTGGGAATTTAATTAGGGTCGGAATTTAAAATAAAATAAATTGGGTAATTTTTATACACAGAAAATAACAAGTACTATTTTAAACAAAAAAAATACATATATAATAATTTTTTGACTTAATTTAATTTTTTTTCTTTTGTTTATTTAACGTCGCATCAACTACTGTGGTCATTAGCGATGACGTTAAGTTGTAACTGTGAATGAAGAAATTTTTTTTTTTGAAACGTATGAAAATGCCGTGCCTGAGTGTGGTTCGAACCCAAGACCGCGTGATGAGAGGCGAGCACGTTCATTTTTTTGCTCTCCTGAAAATTTTGTTTAGTGAAGATTAGATCCCTTTTCCTAAGAACGGTCACTAAAAGACATCAATCGGTAAAATATAGTTTTTGTGATAAAGGGAAAACAAAATGTGTTCTTCCGGTGAAACGTAGAATTACTGAAAATTTGCCATGAAAACAGAACATTCCTTACCTACAGAGCAAGAGAAAATAAAAATTAACGTAAAGTACTTACATATAGATCTAACGGACAGATACGCTTGCTTTGACTTAAACAATTGTTAAAATTATTTGCCAAAAGAATTGCAAATAATAACAAAGAAACTCTTTTTGCAAACATTTTAAGTTAATAATGAATTGTCTGCTACAGAAAATTGGTTTCTTGGTACTGTGAAGCCAACTGAAGCAGTGAATAATTCCAGATTTTACTTTTGCATGAATTTATACTGAATTTTACCGACATAACTAAGTAAGTTAATGTACCTTACAATATTTAATTAATAATTATTATTATCTATAGGCCTATATCCGTCTGAATAATATGATTGTTTACATGGAAATTAATTTTTTCTATAAAAAAACATTTAAACTTATTATTTCTGATTGTTGGAAACAACTCAGGCTTTACATTAAAGTCAAATAAATTATGCGCTCATATTATATTGAAATTAAATCAGGTATAAAGTATTTAATACGTTATGTTTTTTTTATTTTAATTTTTAATTGTGGTTATTTTTATGTAGCGTTACAATTTTATTAAGGTGAATTCAAATTGAGACACGTGTAAGGGTTTTTTATTACTTTCTCTTGCCTTTATGAATACAGAGGAAGAAAAGTAGGTATTGTTTTCATGTCGATTTTTCGAAATCGAGTTTTCACCGGATCTACACGTTTTCAGACCCCCTGAACCCAAAAAACATGTTTTTAGCGATTGGTGTGTGTGCGTGTGTGTGTGTGTGAACAAAATATCTCAAGAACGGAACATCGTACGAACTTGAAACTTAAGTTAGATATCACTATAGGACCCGACACGACGATTTTCATCAAAATCGGTCAACCGAAAGTAGTAGTTTATACGTGTCATTTTTCACTTTCTTGCGGTTTTCTCAAAAACTGATCCTACGACTTTTTTAAAAATCGTGTGGTTTACTAAATTTTTTATGCTCTACAAGATAGGGTAGGCACTATGTTTGCTGAAATTCTTGGTGAGGCTGTTTTTTCGTAAAAATTTGTTTTTTTAAGATTGCGACTTTAATATGCATTTTAGCGCAAAAATGTTTAAATTAAAGTTTTACAGAATTTAACATCCTACGACTTTTATTTCGAACATTCTTTTGTATAACGCTTAGTTTAGCGGTAATTAGCGATTTTATGTTTTTACTCACGAAAACGTATAAAAAATCGATTTTTTTAAAGATTTTAGACTTAATATACATTTTACGACAAAAATGTAGGCTATATAATAAAATTTATAGGAAATTAAAAGATCTACAACTTTTATTTAGAGCATTTTTCTCTACAGAGCCAAGTTTTTGCGTGAAAGAGTGATTTTCCGTATTTTTAAGCCAAACTGAGGTTGATTTTCATTTTGAATCTTTCACTCATGATTAAAATAAGATTACCTATGTTTATTGAGGTTAGAATTTTTGTTTATTACTTTCTCTTGCCTATATGAATATATAGGAAGGAAAGTATTGTTTTCATGTCGATTTTTCGAAATCGAGTTTTCACCGGATCTATACGTTTTCAGACCCCCTGAACCCAAAAAACATGTTTTTAGCGATTGGTCTGTGTGTGTGTCTGTGTGTGTGTGTGTGTGTGTGTGTGTGTGTGTGTGTGTGAACAGAATATCTCAAGAACGGAACATCGTACGAACTTGAAACTTGAAACTTAAGTTACATATCACTACCGGACGCGACACGAACATTTTCATCAAAATCGGTCAACCGTAAGTAGTAGTTTATTCGTATAATTTTTCAGTTTTTTGCAATTTTCTCAAAAACTGGTCCTACGATTTTTTTTAAATCGCCTATTTTACTCAATTTTTTATTTTGTACAAGATAGGGTAGGCGCCATGTTTGCTGAAATTCTCGATGAGGCTGTTTTCACGTAAAAACGTTGTTTTTTTAAGATTACGGCTTTAATATGCATTTTAGCGCAAAACGTTATATAATAAAAGTTGTAGAGAATTTAAAAACCTACAACTTCTGTTTCAAACAATTTTTTGTATAACGCTTAGTTTAGCGGTAATTTGCGATTTTCTGTTTTTTTCTCACGAAAACGTGAGAAAAATCGATTTTTTTAACATTTCGGTCTTAGTATGCATTTTACGACAAAAGTGTATATAATTAAATTTATAGAAAATTAAAAGATCTACAACTTTTGTTTAGAGCATTTTTCTCTACAGAGCCTAGTTTAGCGTGAAAGCGTGATTTTCCGTATTTTTAAGCCAAACTGAGTTCGATTGTCATTTTGCGTCATTCACTCATGATTAAAATAAGGTTATGTTTTTGAGGTTAGTTTTTGTTCATTTCTAATGTTTTAATACTAATGTTAGGTTTATTATTAATTATTTTCATTGGCAAGAGAAAGTTGTGTGAGTGTTTCACACCAGATTTTTTTTAATGTTTTATTACTAATTTTAGGTAATATTATTAATTATTTGCATTGGCAAGAGAAAGTTGTGTGAGTGTTTCACACCAGATTTTTTATGTTTATGTAGTTCTATAACATATTGCATCTAGAAGACTCCGAAATATATATATATATATATATACATTATTTTAAACAGAAATTGACCTACTATATCAAGCTTACTACAATATTATTTTAACCCTTATTTACTATGAACGTTTCAATCTGTTCAATTAAAAAACAATAAGCAACCCAATGACCCAGTGAGATGAGGATAATGTTGTATGACATGTAGATGAGGTGTAGTCTTGTACAGACTCAGGTCGACCATTCATAAAAGAGTGATTAAATTTACCCCCAACCATCAAAATACACGGTAACCACTGTTTATTATTCAAATTCGTTGAAAAGTAACCACCTTTACTAGGATTGAACTAGAAACCTTCGTCTCCAAAAATCAGCTGGTAAACAATGACTCGTGGCGACGACCTTATTTCCGTACCAACCCGGTGGGTTTTATGATGACATACTTACCATAATTAGAATTATCTTCTAGTGATAACTCTTATTCAGCTGACAACACAATAAGTGTGTCATCTTCTAATATTTACAGAATAAAAAACAGACTTCTCAGCATTTTGCTTCAATGCTTTACATGTTTATTTATTTTGAGCCATGTAGCTTATTACTTACTCTTGTCCTATGTCAGTATTAGGGAATGAATATTGTTTAACACAATCGCAAGCTTTGCTCAGGTTTAAGAACACAGCTAATACTTTCTCTCCTGCATCCAGTACATCCACTACTTGTCCGGCAAGTGAGAGTATTGCAGTTTTGGTTGATTTCCCATTTTCAAAACCATGGTGTTCCTCTGAGACGATAAAGTTTTCTGTCAAGAAACTAATTAATGAAAAAAATATTCACATAAAAAAATATTCCTCTGGGCCGGATTTGAACCAGCGACCTATGGATGTCTACAGTCTTATTGATACCACTACAGTCCACCGCTCTACCAACTGAGCTACCAGAGGATGTTAACCGAAAACGAAAATTTTTTTTTATTTATTTTTCTCATGCTCTGCTGACAGAGCTGGCGCCCAACAAATGTTTTATTATTTTTTGGTTCATATTAAAGTATATGCTTACCGGTCGAAGTTGAAGGTGGTGCTAATTTTTAACAATTATTATACTAAAGATCCCAACTAACTGAGCCTTTTTCTTACTTTTCAAACTATCCATAACTCTTTGTAATTCCTCGTATAAAACTGGTCTTACTAGAAATTGGTTTACGACTTTGTTACTTGTTTCGTGATAACATCCCATTTTCCCCTAAGCTATTGTTTTAAGTTTTGAAGCTACTTCCTAATATATTTGTTAAAAAATTCCGAATTTGTAAAACATTCCCACTAACTACAGTATTAGTATTGCTGTTGACAATTTTTGTTATATCGGTAAAGCCCTTGTTGCTAACTACGACCCAATTCTTATTTACTGTTTCCCATATTGCTGAGTTTAAATTTGATGATTTATGAAGGACTTTATTTTGTTCATTTACTCGAAACGAAGTTTATTTTAAACTTTTCTGGCATGATATCTCCTAATGGGTTCGCACATTAGTTCGTTAAAGGTATTTCTATGCAATTTAAACTCTGAGTAGATATCTCTAAACTTCAGATTTTTTTTACAAATTTCGCCTGTAACTACTCATCTGTTTCACTGACAATAATTTTTACATTTACCTTTTTAATCGGACAAATATCATTATAGTGGAACTTCAAAGGTTCAATAAAATTACGGTTTTTGATTAATTTCTGAAAAACTGTTTACAGTCTTTCCATCCTCTTTAGATAAACTGCTCAATAAACAATTATTAATTAATTGTTAAAAATTACAATATTCCGTGGTCCTCCTGCCTAATTTCATTATTTATTTTTTGGTTTGGGACATTACTCCCTAAATACTAACTTTGTAATATTTGGTACCCGTGATCAGAGAGAGAAGATTCTTTTAACCTAACCTGACAACTAACTATATTTGTGAAATACTATATATTATAGTTTGTGAGTGACAAGTAATTCTTGTATAACCATTAACTTAAACAAAGATTGTTCATATTCACAATACCCCTAAACTCTTCTGCTATTTTACTTTGACCAGCATGATTTATTTTAAAATTACCTAGAAGTACCAATTTATGTATTGTGTCAAAATTCTAGTACCTAATTCACTGAAAGATGTACAAAATTGACGCCAATCCTATTAGGAGATCTAGCACCCACTACAGCCCTCATTTTCATCCTTACTTCTACTCCAGCTTATTCAATATCCATTTCCTGAGAAAACCGATCTATAAAAGATCAAGTTTCTTACTTGAATTAACTAGTACACGAACACCTCCAGTTGTATGCGTTTCCCTGCAATATGAAGCAGTAATAGAAAACCCAGAAAGCTTGTTAGTGTCATTCGTTACTTTGTAATCCATGTTCCGTAAATACTACCACATCTGGGTTCTCAGAATATTTATTGTTTTATGTTTCAGAACTTATTCAGTACATTCAACCTATGTATATCTAGCACTAGAACGGAATTAATGGGTTTAGTAGGAAGTATCCTGTAAGATCCAAGAATGTGGTAAATAACTGTCTTATTGCAAAAGTCAGAACATTTAAATACTTGGCAAGCCTATTCGGTTTTGATGGAGAATTTATGGTTGAAAAAAAGTTAATCGTTTCCAAAGAATGTGCCGAACGCTTGGAGCACATTAAAGAACATAGCTCGTAAGCATACTATAGGCTAAAATTGTACAGTGATTTTTTTAAAAATGGCTGAGGGAATAGATTGTCTATTGTATCAATTAGTGTAAAGGGTGGAGTCTATTGAACTAGAATAAAGAATTGCAATGAATAAAATGTTTTAATAGGAATTCTCGGAAATTAAAATAAGTAATACCGTTTTTACTTTGTCTTGCCTATATGAATATATAGGAAGGAAAGTATTGTTTTCATGTCGATTTTTCGAAATCGAGTTTTCACCGGATCTATACGTTTTCAGGCCCCCTGAGCCCAAAAAACATGTTTTTAGCGATTGGTCTGTTTGTGTGTGTGTGCGTGTGTGTACAGAGTATCTCAAGAACGGAACATCCTACGAACTTGAAACTTAAAACTTAAGTTACATACCACTACCGGACCCGACACGAACATTTTCATCAAAATCGGTCAACCGGAAGTAGTAGTTTATTCGTGTAATTTTTCACTTTTTTGCGCTTTACTCAAAAACTGGTTCTACGATTTTTTTAAAAATCGCCTGGTTTACTCAATTTTATATTCTCTACAAGATAGGGTAGGCGCCATGTTCGCTGAAATTCTTGGTGAGGCCGTTTTCACGTAAAAAAAGTGTTTTTTAAGATTACGGCTGTAATATGTATTATAGCGCAAAAATTTATGTAACAAAAAATGTAGATAATTTAAAATTTTACAACTTTTAGTTTAAAGATTTTTTTGTATAACGCCTAGTTTAGCGGTAATTAGCGATTTTCTGTTTTTTGTCACGAAAACGTGTGAAAAGTTGATTTTTTTAAGATTTCGGCCTTAGTATGCATTTTATGACAAAAGTGTATATAATAAAATTTATAGAAAATTAAAAGATCTACAACTTTTGTTTTAAGCATTTTTCTCTACAGAGAGTAGTTTAGTGTAAAAGAGTGTTTTCTGTATTTTAAAGCCAAAGTGAGGTTGATTTTCATTTTGCGTCTTTCACTCATGATTTAAATCAGGTTATGTTTATTGAGTTTAGTTTTTTGTTCATTTCTAATGTTTTATTACTAATGTTAGGTTTATTGTTAATTATTTGCATTGGCAAGAGAAAGTTGTGTGAGTGTTTCACACCAGATTTTTAGTGATATGTTCAAATTCTCTCATTGACACTTAATGTCTGCAGCCCTTTCTTTGTGTTGCGATGTGGAATTCTGCCCTTCCTGGTACAATTTGTAACCCTTTGTAGAAGACGAACATGGCTATCTGTTGCTTGCAATTCATACTTTCTTCTCTATGTGAAAGTCTGACCGCTATACAAACCTGTTTAAACAGCCAATCAATCAAAAAATATCATTATAGTATATTTTTGAGTGGTTCTTTAGTGCACTTCCAATCATTTCGTATACTGTTTGGAAGTGATGTAATTTTTGTACACAACGCTCTCCATTAATACTAGTTGGTCAGGCCAAGTAATTAAATTTTCTGACTTTTTCAATAAGACATTTATCATATTTTTGGATTTTAAGAGATATGGCAATTAAAAAACTGCACTGGTGCAGCTACCGGCAAATAGCAAGCACGCCGTGGCAAGTTTGACCATGTCTGTGCTGGTTAATGCTTCCCTAATTCTGAGCCGATGGCCATGGTTTGTAATAGTACAGCTGGCGGTAATTTATTAATAGATTATCCCAGTTATTTATTTGAGATTTCTTTAATTTCATTTTTATTTTGAATGGACGTTAATAATTATTTGTAATAGAAAAATATTTAAACACACTTTTTTAATATACTAAAATATTTCTTCGTTTTTTACATTTATATTGTTATGAATTGATAACATAAAGAATGTGAACTTTCACTTAAAGTTTGGAATGCAAAGCATTACCATTTTATTATTTATGTGATAAAAATTACGGTTTAAAACCACACATATTAGAATCAAGTATAAGATGTTAATCAATCAATTTTTTTTCTCTTAGAATACCTTCCAGAATTTTAACTCTAGAGCCGGCAATCGTCGAGTTCGAGACGATGTTACCGCTTCTTGAACCGGTCGCGTCGCAAAATCGGATTTATTCATTGCATTGCAATGTTGTACAGGCTGTATGTCTCTCAGTCACGCTTTAACAATCGCCCGTTCAAATCCTTGCGTTAGCCTTTCGTCGATAAATTCACAGTGTTGAGATAGAGCGATGAGTTAACTCACTCAAGTGTCTTGTGAAACTGGAAAAAACCACTACAGAAGCTTATGCTATGTAAAAGTAAGTGTTTAGAAGTGAATTCTTATCGTGCACACAGGTTTTTAAATGGTTTAAAAGATTTTAATTTTCTACAAGATAGGATAAGCGTCATGTCTGCTGAAATTTTGAAGGAGACTGTGCTCTTGTGGTAAGAAATGGTAATATTTAATTTAGTGTAATATAGCCTTAATATTTGCCCATAACAGGGAGGTGGAGGGTTTAATTATTTGCACTCAATCTGCTAATCCCAGGGCTACAAAAAATAGTTCTGGTTTTACCACATGGTCAGCCAATAATTATGACTGAAGCATTTAAGAACAGAAGAGGTAGAGGTGTAAAAGATACTAGTCAGAGTATCTGCTTTGAGAGTAATACATTTGATCATTATTTATAACCAGACCATGTGGTGAATGAGGTGAAGATATCATTTGCAGAAACAGATGATTTTCATAGGGCCTGGAACGCTGATAAGCATACTTCTCCACTCAGTGAGGAAAGCAAGTAAACCACCTCACGTCTCGTTTTTCTTAGTAAAGCTTCTAGAGATTTAAACCAGTCTGCTGATTACCTAAACAACAGCCTTAATTTATGAATTTTTAAGCAAAATCATTTATAATTAAAGTTGTATAACGTTAAAAAATCTATAACTTTTTTCAAACAATATAATATTACACAACGCTTAGTTTAGCGTCAATTAGTGATTTCCTGTATTTTTTCACCTCACGTACCTATACCACACATATCCCAATTTCTAATTTAATTTAGCGGAACCTTAGAAAGGGACAACAATAACTCATACATATCCATAATTAAAAATAATAAAACTATCATATTACTTATTCTTTATTACCCATCGTATTTTAATATAATTATGACCAAATAAATAATTTAATATTAATTTAAATCCTGAGTTGTTTCCAACAATCATAAAAATAATATAAATAAAAATTTTTTACAAACAAAATTAATATCCATCTAGACAAAAATTATTGATACAAATATATTGGTAATAATAAATTATTAATTAAATATTTCTAGGTACATTAACTTATTTAGTCATGCCGGTAAAATTCAGTATATAAATTGATATAGAAGTAAAACATGGATTACTAATGGCCTGACTTGGCTTCACGGTACCGAGAAACCTATTTTGAGAAGTTTGTCATTATCAACAGACATGTTTGCGAATAGAGTTTCTTGCTTATTATTTGTTGTTCTTTTGATAAATCATTTTAACAATTGTTTGAGTCAAAGCAAGCGTATTTGTCCGATATCTTTGTATGCAAGCATGTTTTCTCTCGCCTGTATAGGCCCTAACATATAAGTAAGGAAAGTACCGAGGTGTTACTAAAAATTCAGCGAGTGGTCTAATATTATGTTGTCTGTATTTAACCAGATCATCTGCATGCGTAGGCATGCATGAACATGTCTGAACCTGTCCTCTGTAGAGGTTTGTATAAGGCTCATGGTATCTTATTGTTGCATGCATTTCAACAGAATGTTCCGAGCAGTGTGCGTCGAATACCCATGGAGCAACAACAAAACATTAACTTCTGCTTAAAATTGGGTAAAACGGATTAACCCAAACTTTTGGGTTGGCGAACAAATAATTTTTTATAATTGATCATAAAAAAAGGTGTGCAACCCAGATAAGATTATCATCAAGTAAAGAGATTTAAATTTATGTAGATGGTAAAAGATGCTTCGTAAGCTCAACAAAAGAATTCCCAGTTTGTAATAGACGGGCATTGGAATCTATTTAGCTCATTTTTTGAGTGCTCTTATACGCTGACTTTGGAACGGAGTATTTCAAAAACTTGACGAGGAATATTTTGAATCCAAATGTTTAATTACTAGTGCTCCTATCAAATTTAAATCACGGCAGAATTAATTAGTTTTATTCACAATTATCTAATTTCCGTTTTTAGAGTAGGCCTAAGGGCAGTGGTCCTTGAGGCCTACCTTGAGTTGTCCTGATAAGTCTGATGGTTCCAGGAATGACGTTTTACGTTACAATAAAAATATAGTATGATTTCTATAATAGTGATAGTTAAGTATGGTTATAATAGTAATAGTGTAGTATAATGTACGATTATATAATGTATATAATTATAGCATATCTTGTCTGGATTCATTTTATGTTGTTTATTTTATGTTACTTGGTGTTTGTTTTGTCTGAATCGAGCATTTATCATGGGCAGTATTGTATTATGAAACTAAAAGAACTTTGTATTTTTATTAAGTTTTAGAGGATTATTTCCTTGTATGTGTGACAATTGTCGCTGACATTTTTGTTTTTATAATCATTTTATAATTTGTATTAAGTAATTATAATTTAATATGACTATATGTATAAGTGTACTCCTTTTGCAGAATATTGTAAAAAATAAGAGACTGATAATACGGTCTTTAGATAACATTTCTATATTTATTATTATTATTATTATACTTCTTCAACTGAAGTTGGTCTTCCCCGCTTCACTGTTAGTTTCTTTCATAAAGGTTGGGATGGCTGTAACCTAAGGGGTGAGTGGAGGCAATCTGTACAAAAAAAAATGAAATAAAATTTTTTATTAATCTGTTAGCCTAATTATTTCTATATTTCCTTAATTGGACGGAAAATGTAGCAACTCTATTTTTTGTATAGGGCGGGAGCCCAAAAACAAATGACTGAAAATAAAAAAAAATTGGGTAAAACAGAGACGGAAACCCTTTGCGCTGGCAAGAAATCGGTATCCTGCTTGTGAATGGCCGGCCCGAACTTGGCTTGCCAGCGCGAGGGCGTGCAAACCAATCGTACACACATTTTTTACTCACTGTATCCTGCCCGTCATTTTGTATCAGCATCTCTTGTGTTTCCGTCGCCCTTTTTGAAGCATCACCAATTTGAAGCAGAACTTAATGTTGTGCCGTTGGTCCATGGTTTTTCGACGCACATTGCTCGAAACACTCTGTTGAAATTAATTTAACAATACGATACGAGGAGCCTAGTGCCATTCCGGGCAGAGGACTGGTTTGACATGTCCATGCATGCCTACGCATGTGAGTGACCTTGTTTTAAGTGTTAAATACGGATATATTAACTCGTAGTAAAAACTTTTGGGTGTAGCTTTTGCATATTGCTGAGAGTTGTGAAACAGACGTTGCGGTCACAGCGCTACATGCAGTACAATACGGCTCGTGCTAAATTAAGGGGCTTTGTAAATACTGATAAATGTTGTGCACGATGCAGCACAGGGTTGTTTACGTATGCCTACGTGACTGCACGTGATTGGAAAGACGAGGAACGGAACGTTCGGCTGCTAGTGCGCATGTCTGTTCCGCGGTTCTCAACAAAATGCACGAGTTCTAATTTCAAAATTTTAACACGTTTCAGTCTGTGAATATTTTCGCTGTTCTCGAGGAGGATGATTGTGAAATGATGTTGATACACCTCTAACTATTTTAAATCTTTTACGCTAATCTTATTTATATATTTTTTTATAATGAACAGATAAAAATCTTTTTGAAATATTTAATTGGTTCCATATGGTGTATTGCAGGGATAAGTCTCAGGCATTTTGATCGAAAGAGCTGAAGTATTTCTATACTATTCAATTAACGACCCCATAGTTATACCTGTAATTTAGGTTTTTTTTTCATTCCGTCCATATATAACTTATCCACGCAAGTAATTCATCTAAATATAAAACTAAGATAACAAAATGCCAATTTCTGACTGAAGTACTCCCTGAAGTAACTCATTTATGTTAGGAAAGTAATTAGTCTAGCAGTTTTCAAATACGTGGTAGATAAAAACTAGTAATGAAAATAGCCAGATGTGATCGGTATCATACCTGAGACACCAGCGTAGAAGCCTATAGCACGGACCACTACACGACGGGCTAGCCTAGTAAAGTAATGACAAAGTGTTATCTTAAATTTATAGTAACATGTTGTTGCGATAAGACTGTAAGGTTTTATTAACGTTTGTACGTCTCTATGAAATTTCAGTTTGACTCAAGTAAATTCGCAGGTTATCAGCTACTGGACAACCCGGCGAATGACCAAAATGTAAATATAGGCCTAGCAGTGAATGTTGCCAAATATCGGGTCAATCAGCTACTGCAAAGCAATCCAGTCATCAAAATTATTGTGTCAGCGGCTCAACAAGTATGTAAAGTTTCTATCCAAAAAATTCTGTTTATGAAAATTTTAAAGATATCTGATATGATACACAAAAATTGAATATAATTATATTAATTTTCCCATTACATTACTAAAATTATTACAACACAACTTTAATTTTTTTAATAATTATAACTTTAAAATCTAGAACTATTTGTTCTTGATTTATTTATTTATTTTTTTAGATTTATTTATTTATTTATTTTTGTGGGAAAAATAATCTACCCGACTGTGGTTTCGCATGTGCAAGGGTACCCCTAGATCAATTTAAAGCTTCTTTGTTAACCCGGGAGCAATCGCTGCGTGTCACTATGACCCGCGTCGGTATTGTATTTTCTGTCCTGACTGTACTATTGGCGACACATGTATGCGACGCTCTGCACCTTACTCCCTACAACTAATCTACAGATACCGACGTGTTCATTTAGTTTACGTGAAGCGTTCGTTGTTGATAGACATCTGCGGGTCACCGTGACCCACCGCGTCCGTTTGTGTATACGTATTGAACCTAACAAGAGTGTGTTATATGCGTTGCCTTTGGCTGTGTTTTGTATATTTTATCGTTATAATAATTATATTTGTCGTAATTCTTATCAGTTTCTTTATTTTTTTAGTTATATCGTGTAAATAATAAATATCATAGATTACGTTTAAAACATATTAGTAAAATGTTTGAGCGAGCAATTCTTCATTTTTTGGATAACGACGATAGTTCAGAGGATGGTTTTAAAGAAGATATGAGTGATATTGGTAGTGACGTAGATCCTGAAGAAGAAGTAGCTGACGATCGTGAAAGAAATACGGATACGGAACAGAGTTCAGAAGAAGAAGAGGAAGAAATACGCGATGACTCTGTTGACAATAGCACTTCGGAAGATGAAATTCCTTTAGCCTATCGTGGATATTATATTGGAAAGGACCAGACCAAATGGAAAAAAGCTGAGCCTACACAATTAGTGCGTACTAGGCAACGAAATACAGTTTTGCAGCGGCCTGGTTGTAAGGGCGTGGCAAGACAAGCCAATATTACTCTAGAATTTTAATTTAAAAAAATGTTTAACTAACCACAAAAAATGTTATGTTTTCAGTATCTCTTAAATGTTACTAACTTGTTTTCAATAGTATTTCACGCAGTATTTGTTTTAATTATTTTAGAAAATTAATGAATTCACCATAATGTTTATGTAAGGTAAAATTGTAAAGGCTTTTCTTTGTATCATTTAAATATCCTTAATAAATCAATTTTTGTTTGAGAATGTGTTGTTTACTTATCTAATACCCCAAATTATGTCAATAAAATGCTTAGATAACAAAACACAAAAAGAAAACAGTTAAAAACGAAAATTTCAAATGCGGGTCATGATGACCCGAAGCGACCCAAATAGGTGACACAAAGCTTGCGATTGCTCCCGGGTTAATATTCTACTATTGCCACTACTACAGTATCAAAACAGGCGTGAGGCAGGATGATGGACGGTCACCAGTTCATTTAAACTGTTTTCTGGCGAAAGTTATTCAGGAATAAGAATTAGAACTTGCCAATTTAAACTAAGTACACATTGGAGGATCAAAGAACGGCATAAGATAAACTGTCTTGCTCTTGCATATGACCTAGCAATCTTTTCTATGAAAACAGGAAACAGCGATAGAACAAATCTACTTGTTAAAAGAACAAAAAGAAAAATCAGGACTACAGATTTCCTTAATGAAAACTAAATACATAGCGAATGTGAAAACAGCCCCGCGTGATTCAAAGAAACAATACGAAAAAATTGGGAAAGTTGATAGCATCAAGTACCTGGGCGAGATAATACAACTGAAGGACAGGGAAAGGGAAGCGAACAACAACAGACAAGGAAGATGACCGGTGTACTGCGAGAAACTCATCACTTGTACAGGAGGGACCGCCAGAAAAAGTGTGGTTTTGAAATCAATAAAATAAATCAGAAATAAGATGTAAAAACAAATTATTAATAGATTTGGAACATCATTTCTTGCCATGTTTTATTATTCTTCTTCTTCTAGTGCCAATCCGTTACCGGATGCTGGCGATCATTCTGGCAATGCTGATTTTATTCACTGCTGCGTTAAAAAGTCTCGTAGTGGATGTTTCAAACCATGTTCTCAAATTCTTTAACCAGGATATTCGTCTTCTTCCAATGCCTCTCTTGCCCTGTACTTTTCCTTGTAAAATGCATTTCAGCAGCTTGTACTTGTTCTCGTTTCGCATGATGTGTCCTAAATATTCCAATTTTCTTCTTTTTATAGTGCGTATTATTTCTGTTTCCTTATTAAGTTTTTGCAGTACCTTAGCGTTTGATACTTTGTCCGCCCAAGATATTTTTAGAATTCTTCTGTAAGTCCACATCTCGAAAGATTCTAGTTTCTTTTCCGTTGCTGCCGTCAAGGTCCAAGATTCTACTCCGTATAGCAAAATGGAAAATACATAACATCGGAGCAGTCTGATTTTCAGTTCCCATTTTAGATTGTGCGTTTTAAACAGTTTAGCCATTTGGATGAACGCTGCCCTTGCTTTTTCAATCCTATTTTTTATTTCCTGTGAATGATCCCAACGCTCGTTTAGTACAGTCCCAAGATATATGTATGTTGGCACCCTTTCCACTATCCCATCATTTATGGTGAACTGCACTCTTCCAATTCTTTCCTTGCTGATTATCATGACTTTCGTTTTGTTTACATTAATTTCCAAGCCATATTTTCTACTAGTTTCCGCTACTTTCTGCATGAGAAGTTGTAATCCTTGAGCAGTATCAGCAAAGATTACGGTATCGTCGGCATATCTGAAATTATTAATCTGTTCACCATTTAATAAAATTCCGGCCTCTGTAAATTCTAGAGCTTCCTGAAAAATTGCCTCAGAGTACAAATTAAATATAAGAGGCGACAATATACACCCCTGCCGGACACCTCGAAAAATTTCCACTTGTTCTGTTTTGTCATAGTTGACTCTAACAGAGGCTGATTGATGCCAATACAGGTTTTTGATTATGCGCAAATGTTTTATTAAAGTATGTTTTATTAAAGCACTTAATTTCTAAAATTAACTTATTTTGTTTCAAAAATTATGTCAGTCAAGTGATGACCCTCATTCTGCACGCATTCATGTAATCATACTTGGAAATTATCCATTGCCTTCATAATCATGTCGTTCGGTATCGCCACTATATCATTTCGAATTGCTAGCTTCAGATCTTCAGTTGTTCGAGGCTTTACGACATACACTTTTGATTTCAAATACCCTCAAGAAAAAAGTTACATACCGAAAGATCTGGGGAGCCAGTAGGCCAAGAAAGGTCACCATTTCTTGAAATCACGTGTTCTGGAAACATTTGTCGTAACGCATTCATTGACACTCTGGCAGTGTGAGCAGTAGCCCCATCTTGTTGGAACCAAACATTTGCAATGCCAACTTCACGACGTTGTAACTATGGTGCTAGGAAATTATTTAGCATTTCGACATGACGACTTGAAGTGATCGAAACTGCTCGACCGTTCTCTTCGTATAAATATGGACCCATCACTTCGAATTTAGCCACTGCGCACCAAACTGTCACACGTTCACAATGAAGTGGTTTTTCGTGTAGGGTACGAGGATTTTCTGCCGCCCAGTACCGGAAATTTTGTTTATTTACACAACCAGACAGGTGAAGATGGGCCTCATCTGACATTATGATTATTGAATCGTTAGTTAAAATGTTCTGAATAGATTGTGCACATTCTCTTCGGTTCTTTAGTTCTTGAACAGTTACAATTTTATACGGATGAAAATGAAGAATCAAACGCAAAATTCTTCGAACACTCCGATCTGATATTCCTAGTACAGCTGCGTGATGTGCAGCAGTGTGACGTGGACTTCTGGCTACTGACAATCGCAAAGCATCTATGTTTTCGGAAGTACGAACGCTACGTGGGCGGCCTGTAGGCTTCCGTTTTAAAGATGAAGCCGTTTCTCTAAAATTTTAACCCAACGCATTATTGCATATCGACTGGGAACACTACCGTGTCTACTTGCTCCAAACTTTGTACGGAACAAAAGCTGGGTTTTGACTACCGAGTAACCGTTACTAAAGTAAGTCTCTATGACGAAAGCACGATGTTGTGCTTTCCACGACTCCATTGCAACTGTAATTGCATTGAGCCGGGAATGAAAGTCATTGACCCGGTTCTTCCCACTCGCATTGTTGCGATGTACAGTCAGATCAAAAACCATCCACTTTTTCTGCCGGTTCCTGTGTAACAAGTACTCTCAAGACAACCCAATATTAGACATTATAAAACTGGTGGTTTTACTATATATTTACATAGGTATAATACTATTATATTATACCTAAGATGTTACAATTATGAAAACTGTGTATTTGTACGCGAGTGAGTGCCTTAGAATGACCGGGAAGTTATGTCTAAGAGAAGTAGAAAAATTTTAGAGAAAGATCCTCCGCAAGATAATGGGCTCAAAGATAGTAGACGGACAATATAGGTTACAAGGTCGTAAAGAACTCTGCAAGGAAAATGAACAAATAATGAAAACAATTACGAAGAGACGACTAAAATGAATGAAAAGAAAACACCTGTATAGAATGGACGACAACCGGTTGACAAAACGCATTTTTAAAACACTAAACAATAGACCTAAAGTGTTGGATAAATGGTTTATATAAGTTAGAAAGGATATCGAGAATACCGGAATAAAGCGAACCGATCAGAAAACTAATTACGGATTTTTAAGAGTTTTCATAAAGAACAACAAAAGAACACTGGGTGGACAAAAGAACGGAGAAAAGCCTACCTAGAGTGAGCAAATACTGAGAATGGGCTGCAGAAGGACTTTTCAGGAACTATCTGTTGTGCGCGGGATTTTCCTTCCCTGAACCCGGCTTGATATTCACCCAGTTTCTGGTCTACAATTTCTTCTGTTTTAGTCAAAAGTGCTTTGGAGTTTTGTACATTTATTTATTATTAAATTTTATTTTCCAGAACTCGTATTGGGTTCCGTATGTGTTCTGCAAAAAAAATTCTTTTCTAGAACCCACCATCATAATATTCACCCAGTATTTAGACCACATGATCTGTTTTTACCCAAATGTGGCTTCTTTTTTTTTACTTTTAAGACAACACTGGATCACTTTAAGTTAGTTTACCATTTATGTAGTCTTACGTTGTTTTCTCTTCTCCCAGTAGGCCCTCTTTTTAAGCGATCGGGCCAGTCTCACTTCATCTGATACGACACTCGTTTTATATAGTTTAGTTGTAGGAGGTGCAAATTTAAAGCTTTTAATGATGTTTAATTTTTCGGATTTATTTTGGAGATCTTCAATTTTTAATCCCATCTCCTCCAGATCTTCATTTATTTCTATCATCCATACCGGTTTGAGAGCAAGTCCACAACAGAAATTCAATATCTGTTTAACATAACTATTTTCTGGATATCTCAATATGTGACCGAGGTATGATATTATTCTCTTTCCTCATCGTCTCAGTTACTGGATTAATAGTTTTGTGAACTTCACTATTGGGCAAAAGTCTCCAGTGTCCTTCCACTTTGTTTCTCTTGCTTACGCAGGTTCTCACTGTTTCTCTTTCCTTTTTGACAACTCTGTCAGTGTTAATCTTGGATTTTATTTTAAACAGGGTCTCACTCCAATAGGTAATTTTGGGTTGGACAACTGTTTTATAGTGTTTTAATTTAGATTGAATTGAGAGGCATTTTTTCTTATATGTGTTTTTCACCATCTTATAGGTGCTGTTTATCTTGGCTGATCTTTCAGCGCAATTTATTGCCTCATTATTATTTTTAATGATTATTTCCCCTAGATAATTAAATTTCTCAACTAATCCCACTTTGTTGTCATTTATCATTATGTGTTTAGATTTTTCCTCTCCTAAATTCATCATTTTAGTTTTTTCATACGATATTTTGAGTCCTATCTTTCCTGCTATATCTTCTAGAGATTTAACTTGGGAAATGGCTCCCTCTGCATTTGTTGCTAGTAGCGCTAGATCGTCTGCAAATCCCAGTCAACTAAATCTCAATCCTTTGTTCTTTCTTCCTAATACCACTGTGGGAGGATTGATTCTCTACCACTCTCTCATTATTTATACTCTAGTGCACAGTTAAACAGTAATGGAGACAGTCCATCTCCCTGTCTTAATCCTGTTGTAATGTTAAATTCTTTGGATAGTTCTCCTCTAAATCGTATTTTGGATTTGGTATCTTTTAGTTTCAACTGGATTAGTTTGATCAATTTCGGGTGTAATCCCAATTTTCTTAATATTTTTAGCATGGAATTTCTAGCATGGAATATTAATTAACTTAATCAATTCACATCAAATACTTTTTTAATTTTAACTGCATCTAGGAGACTTCAAAGAAGTACAGGTCACCAAGATACAATATAAACAAATGCATTTTATTTTCTAAACAATTGTACATTATTTTACTAAAAATAATAGAAAATATTTTTTTTATTTTTAATTTTTATTGTAACTAGTCTTACACAAACGAAAAATTTTTTCAATCTTAAACTACCTAACGATTACAATTATCAAAAGAAAAAGAAAAAAATCAATGGCTACTCTTATTTTCTAACGATAATAACTATTTTAAGATGTAACTCAAAATGCTACTCCTTACTTTTAAAGATTGATATTTTCTATAGCTATTCTTATTTCTGGCCATAACAATCAGGTGGAGCGTTAAATTATTTAAACTCAATTTTTCTAGTTCCAGGGCTACAAAAAAAATTTTTTTTCTTATCACATGGTCAGCCAATTATATGACTAAAGCATTTAAGAACAGAAGAGGTAGAGGTGTAAAAGACACTAGTCTGAGTTATCTCCTCTGAGAGTAATGAATTTCATTATACAGCCAGACCCTGGGGTGAATGAAGTGATGGTGTCATTTGCAGGGTGGAAAGTAGATGCTTTTCAGAGGGTCTAGCATGCTGATAAGCATGCTTTACTACTCAGTGAGGAAGGCATTTGTGAACCATCTCATTCGTTGTTTTACTCAGTAAAGCCTGTAGAGGTTTAAACCAGCTTTTAGGCTGATGACCTAAACAATAATATTCTTATTCCCTGATTTTTTATCACTGCATGTTTTTTAGTATACACCTTACTTATCTCTCCCTGATAATACAGATACATTTTCAGATGATAAAGTTATTATTGCAGTAGATATTAACCCTGCAGATGCATAAGATTTGATACAAAAATATTTAGATAAATTTGAAAAATTGTTAGACACTTAGAGAATACAGATCGATGATACACGTTACAATCAGTTTGAGGAAAGGCAACTGTCCTGCAGTAAAACTGTATAACAACATCATTCCACATTGTAACACTGTCAAATATTTGGGCCAATTCTTAGATGGTCGCCTTTCATAGAAGCAACTTAATGTAGCTTTCAAAAGAAAACAACTAGACCCAAATTTTAAAAAAATGTATTGGCTTTTATACAACAAAAAACTCCTGACAAAATTTAAAAAATTATTCTCTACAGATCAATATTGAAACTCATCTGCAAATTCAAACATTGAGATCTTAAAGCGATCCCAGTCAAGGACTATCAGACATTGTTAACACCCTGGTATTTCTTTATTTTCCTTTTATTTTACAAAAAATATCATTACAAGTTAATTTCCTTAATTGTAATTTGAAAATCTAAAACTCTTTATATTAATTTGTGGTGGAAAAATTAATCCACCCTACTATGGTTTCCCATTTTCAAGGGTAGATCAATTCAGTGCTTCTTTCTTCATTACACTACTGCAACTACTTCATCACTGAATTAACTCCATAAACATGATTTTTCAGGAAGTGAGAGTTAAAGTTTCATTTTACGTTTAAAAATCCTGTTTTCATTATTTTTATGTATTATGTATGTTAAACAAATGGTTAGTTTATAAGAGTTTTACATAATGCGGTATTGAACTGGAAAGAGGACAAAAATTACATCAAGTACAATATACGAGGTGTGGCTATTAAATAATGAGACTCATGGTGTAAAAAATTTTATTTTAATTTTATACATAATCATTTATTGTCACCTTCAATATACACTCCTTCTCTATCCCTACAATGCTCCATGCAAATTTTCCATTGTTGGAAACAATGCTGGAAGTCATCTTCTGTCAGCTCCTTCAGGACATGTGCCGCTCAAAAATGTTTGAAATGAAGCTCGCAAAAATGTTTGTACTGACACTTAGTACGCGATTGAAAATGACCCAAATTTTTTGGAAACGATAATAACATGTGATGAAACGTGGTTTTTTAATTGCTATTCGGAAACGAAGCACCAATTCATGCACTGGAATAGCCGAACTTAACCAAAAGCCAAAAAAGCTCGAATAACCAAGTCAAAATTTAAAGCAATGATGATTGTTTTTTTTATATCCATGGGATTGTGTACCTTCACTGGGTTCCTGAAGATCAAACAATTAATCAATATTACTACCTTGAGGTACTTTCTAAACTACGTCAAAGAGTAAGGAAAAAATACCCTAAAATGTGGAAGGACAAAAATCATGGGTTCTCCACCAAGATAATGCGCCAGCTCATTCCGCGTTATCTGTCAAGAGGTTCCTAGCCAAGTACAGAATCTCAGTGTTAGAACATCCACCTTATTCACCAGATCTTGCACCATGTAACTTCTACCTGTTCCCTAAGGTGTAATATGCATTAAAAGGGACCCGATTTGAGTCTGTGGAAGCTGTAAAAGAGAAAGCGGCACGTGTCCTGAAGGAACTGACAGAAGATGACTTCCAGCACTGTTTCCAACAATGGAAAATTTGCATGGTGAATTGCAGGGATCAAGAAGGAGTGTATATTGAATGTGACAATAAGTGATTATGTATAAAATAAACATAAAGTTTTTTACGCCAGTCTCGTTATTTAATAGCCACACCTCATATAACTAAAAAATTGATTTTTTTTTGAGTTGTAGCAGTAATGAACTGGACAGTCGATGTATTTTAATTTGGAATTCTATTAACTCCTAAATACAGAGTCCTACCGAACGGATTTTTATAAATTGTACATGGTTTTAAAGAGTATTCTTTTCTTATTTGGCCAAAAGTTCTAAATTTGAATTTAATGCTAATATGAGCTTCATTTTACGAAATAAAATGATTAAATTTCGTTTATGATGTAAAGTAATGCAGTTCTCCCACATTTACCCCGTCCATTGCCATATTCCATGAGCATACAGGATATGTGCACCTCTCTCTCAGAACATACTCAGTAGGTAGACATTGTGTTAAAGTTCTTTTATTTAAAGTTTTGGTTTAAAACCGTTCTTTTCAGGACAAAACTATCGTATGACTGTGCTTTAGTTGTTATCAACGTTCTTCTAAGAACGGTTAAGTTTTTTAAGGGGGTAGTCAACTCAAGAAGATGATTTTTTTTAAAATTTTGATTGTTTTTTGCATATATTAAAAGTTTTCTGAATCATGGTATTTGTTTACTTTGCTTGTACGTTGACAAAAAGTTATAAAAACATCTGCTTAAAATGAAGCTCACTAGCAAGGCGAGTAAAATTATTCCTGCAACTTTACGTTTTCCGGAAATATGTTTTTTGCACGATTGTACATTCTTGGGAATTAAATATTTTGGTTTGCATTACAAATATTTGGATGAATTTTTTTCAAATGTTCATAATTTCTTGCTCTAGTATTTGTGGAACGATTATTACAAAAACCTTTATAGGGGTTTAGTTTAAAAATAATTTGTGAATACATAAAATAAATGTTTTTGAAAATATAGGTTTTCTTCAATTAATTTATTTTAAGAAAAAATACATACAAGAGGATACAACAGGTAATAAACAGCAATTATCTGTATTTTGTAGCATAAGAATCATGTTGATATCTCTCTTGGTTCCTGACATATGTATTTGATTCCCCGTAAAAGCCCGCTTTTCCAACACCACCCTTATATTAGGGGCTGTAATTAATTTTTTCGCCTGGTTCAAGTGGTAGATAACTACTAGTAAATTACTCTTTAATTTAAAATATATAATGATAAATTATAGCCAGTCGTTGTCATTTTCATTTTCTGGGTTGACTAACCCCTTAACTTAAACCATTTATGAGGTGATAGGGGTTTGAAACCTAACAACACTGTGCGAATTTTTTTGCAGTATTTTATTTGATATGGTGAGTTTCTCAGTAGAGAGAGGGGGTTTTCTCAGTTGAGTTGTATTCGATTTAGCTCAATGGAAACACCATTCTAAATTTAAATTTTAGTTAATATTAATTACTTTCTCTTGCCTATATGAATATATAGGAAGGAAAGTATTGTTTTCATGTCGATTTTTCGAAATCGAGTTTTCACCGGATCTATACGTTTTCAGACCCCCTGAACCCAAAAAACATGTTTTTAGCGATTGGTCTATGTGTGTGTCTGTGTGTGTGTGTCTGTGTGTGAACAGAATATCTCAAGAACGGAACATCGTATGAACTTGAAACTTAAGTTACATACCACTACCGGACCCGACACGAACATTTTCATCAAAATCGGTCAACCGGAAGTAGTAGTTTATTCGTATAATGTTTCACTTTTTTGCGATTTTCTCAAAAACTGGTCCTACGATTTTTTTAAAAATCGCCTGGTTTACTCAATTTTTTATTCTCTACAAGAAAGGGTAGGCGCCATGTTTGCTGAAATTCTGCGTGAGGCTGTTTTTACGTAAAAACATTTTCTTTTTAAGATTGCGGCTTTAATATGCATTTTAGCGCAAAACGTTATATAATAAAAGTTGTAGAGAATGTAAAATTCTACAACTTGTATTTCTAACATTTTTTTGTATAACGCTTAGTTTAGCGGTAATTAGCGATTTTCTGTTTTTTTCTCACGAAAACGTGTGAAAAATCGATTTTTTTAAGATTTTGGCCTTAGAATGCATTTTACGACAAAAGTGTATATAATTAAATTTATAGAAAATTAAAAGATCTACAGCTTTTATTTAGAGCATTTTTCTCTACAGAGCCTAGTTTAGAGAGAAAGAGTGATTTTCCGTATTTCTAAGCGAAACTGAGTACGATTTTCATTTTGCGTCTTTCACTCATGATTAAAATTAGGTTATGTTTTTGAGGTTAGTTTTTTGTTTATTTCTTATGTTTTATTGCTAATATTAGGTTTATTGTTAATTATTTGCACTGGCAAGAGAAAGTTGTGTGAGTGTTTCACACCAGATTTTTTTTTAGTTAATATGCTCTGAAGAACGCGGTACAGAAATGCGCGTAAGTTTTTTTTTAAACTTAAAAGGCAACAAAAGGTAAGGTAAAGATAAATTTCATTTATACTGTAATTATTTCTATGGCTTCTCTCCCTACTCCTATTAGCGAAATGGTTACTGCTTTTTTAATTTCTCTTGCCTATATGAATATATAGGAATGAAAGTATTGTTTCCACGTCGATTTTTCTCCGGATCTACACGTTTTCAGACCCCCTGAACTAAAAAAACATATTTTTAGCGATTCGTCTGTGTGTGTGTGTGTGTGTGTGTGTGTGTGTGTGTGTGTGTGTGTGTGTGTGTGTGTGTGTGTGTGTGTGTGTGTGTGTGTGTGTGTGTGTGTGTGTGTGTGTGTGTGTGTGTGTGTGTGTGTGTGTGAACAAATATATCAAGAACGGAACATCGTACGAACTTGAAACTTAAGTTAGATACTAGTACCGGACCCGACACGAACATTTTCATCAAAATCGGTCAACCGGAAGTAGTAGTTTATTCGTGTCATTATGTAAGATTTTCTCAAAACTCTTTTTCTCTTTTTTGAGATTTTCTCAAAAACCGCTTCTACGATTTTATTTAAAATCGCCTGATTTTTTTTATGCTCTACAAGATAGGGTAGGCGCCATGCCTGCTGAAATTGTTGGAGAGGTTGTTTTCTCGTAAAAAAATTGTTTTTTTTTAAGATTTCGGCTTTAATACCTATGCATTTTAGCGCAAAAATTTATAGGCTATAACAAAAGTTGTAGACAATTTAAAATCCTACTACTTTTATTTCAAACATTATTTTTTGTATAACGCTTATTTAACGGTAATTAGCGATTTTCTGTTTTTTTCTCACAAAAACGTGCAAAAAATCCGTTTTTTTAAAGATTTCTGCCCTAGTATGCAATTTACGACAAAAGTGTATAGGCCTAATCAAATTTATAGGGAATTAAAAGATCTACAACTTTTATTTAGAGCGTTTTCCTTTACAGAGCCTAGTTTAGTGTGAAAGATTTGTTAGCCTAGTTTAGTGTGATTTTCCGTATTGTTAAGCTAAAGTGAGGTTGATTTTCACTTTACTTCTTTCACTCGTGAATAAAATAAGATTGTTTTTTGAGGTTAGTTTTTTGTTCATTTCTAATGTTAGGTTATATTATTAATTATTTTCATTGGAGAAAGTCGTGTGAGTGTTCACACCAATTTTTTTTCTATTTATGCGACTGAGTATGCCGATGTGCTTGTGTGTGCGTTGATAAATTAAGTATTGTTACTGCATTTTCTGCCGTATTAGATGAGGTTTGCGAGAGGAACTTTGGCGGCTAAACTGGATGTATTGCTTAGTACTTAAGATGCTACCTCTACGTGTAGTAGTTTTTGCTGGCAATAAAGATTACGTATTTAAAACAATAGTAGCTATTCATTAGTCATTTATATTAATTTGGATTGTTTTTCAATGGTTATACTTTGTTTTTTGTTTTTGTAGGTTACTTTGTTTTTTAATGAAAATTGCTTTTCAGACGATTTGCTGCAGCTTACATTATCTAGCTATCTTTCTTTAAATTTCCTTTTGGTGTGTAGTTTACTCTATTTAAATTGTTAAGTCAGGATTTTTGTGTTGTTTTCTGTTTTATAATTGTTGGTCTCTGTAATTATAAATTCGTGCAACTCCATTTCTATGAGTATTTCTCAAAACAAAAAACATTGATTATTTACTTATTTTTTTCAACTTATGAATGTGGTAAACACACTCTCTAAATGCGGTACTTTTTTTTGTTACGTCTGACTGTTCTGCAATTGCTGCTAGAGACGACGGTAAATGCGGTACTGATAATGGTAAATACAAAGCAGCTAATCATTGTAAAACACATCGCCGTTTTAGATTTATTCGTGAAACATTGAATTCAAGTAGTAACGAATCTTCATGAATATCTAATGATATTTAAAACTCGTTAAACAAATTAATTTCAAACTTTATCAAATTCTAAATTTTACATTTAGGCCTACTCTCTTTATATTTTTTATATACTTTCGCATTTTTCAAATAAAAGTAATTCCATAAAAATACAAGTACAGCAAAAACAAACACACATGTTTCCATTATGAAAATTTCATACAAATGAAAATTTTAAGCTTTTTATCAAAGAATAACATTAATTTAATTGTTATTGAAAAGAAGAAGAAACCTAAATATATTTTCCCTACAGAAAATATAAATATATGTTAAAAGATGAGTCATCAAAAATGTTTATATAAATTACAATAATAAATAGTAAATAAGATACAAAATCTTGTGAACGGAATTGATTTAGGGATAAAAAATAGCCGACTCGTAGCGGTGACTTTACTGTTAAACCAACGCGCTGGGGAAGACTATAATTACATTACAAATTATTTATTCCCATTAAAATAAATCATTTATAATTTCCATCAAAAGATTGTTAATTATTTTAATAAATATTTTATTATTATTAAAATTATAAAGTATTTTTCTGCTCTAAAATTATTTATAACCCACCGTTTAGCGGTAAAGTCGTTGCCGCTAGTCAGCTGTTTAAAAGCTGATTTTTGGAGATTAAGGTTCCTAATTTGTTTACGTTGCAATCTGTTCAATTCAGAACAATATACAAACCCTATGACCCAATGAGATGCGAATGATGTGTATGACGTGTAAATGAGGTGTAGTCTTGTACAGACCCAGGCCGACCATTCCTGAGAGAGTATGGTTAATTGAACCCCAACCATCAAAATACACCGGTAACCACTGTGTAATATTCAAATCCGTATAAAAGTAACTATCCTAGTAAAGGTTAGTTACTTTTATATGGATTTGAATATTAGACAGTGGTTACCGGTGTAATTTGATGGTTGGGGTTCAATTAACCATACTCTCTCAGGAATGGTCGGCCTGGGTCTGTACAAGACTACACCTCATTTACACGTCCTACACATCATCCTCATCTCATTGGGTCATGGGGTTGCTTATTGTTCTAAATTGAACAGATTGCAACGTACACAAATTAGGAATAAAAGAAAAAGATTCCTGGTTCAAATCCTAGTAAAGGTAGTTACTTTTAAACGAATTTGAAGGGTCTTTTCCGTTTTGTCTATGCCACTATCAAATCCGAATCCCTGAAGGGTTGCACACTTCTCCCACTCCAGCGTCTAGCGCGCCAGTCTGACTACAGTACTTTACCCTATGGAACCATGTAATCAAAACATAATGTAAATTTTGTGATTGAACTTAGTGTGATCCATTCGAGTAACAAAAAATGGTTTTTGCTTGTCATATGCAACTTACTTTTATACAGTAGGCCGGTTACAAAACATCCGGTCTGTCGACGGTTGTTTTGACTGAAGGCGCTGGTAAAATGAAACACGATTAGGCATCCTTTTTACTGACTTTCAACCCTTTCGTAGTCTTTTATATCTGCCGCACGGTCCGGTGAGATATCTACATCAATATTTCTGCGTAATGTCAACTCCAATTAATTTCATATAGGTATATTATCATTTTAATTTGTATCATTGTATGTGTATTTGTATTTGTAATGTAATAATAATTGAATATAAAATGTAATGTAACTAATTAGAATAAGTTATAATTAACCTGTAATAAAAATCTGGTGTGAAACACTCACACAACTTTCTCTTGCCAATGTAAATAATTAACAAAAAACCTAACATTAGTAATAAAACATTACAAATAAACAAAAAACTAACTTCAATAAACATAACTTCATTTTAATCATGAGTGAAAGACGCAAAATAAAAATCAACCTCAATTTGGCTTAAAAATACGGAAAATCACTCTTTCACGCTAAACTAGGCTCTGTAGTGAAAAATGCTTTAAATAAAAGTTATAGATCTTGTAATTTCCTATAAATTTGATTATATACACTTTTGTCGTAAAATGCGTACTAAGGCCGAAATAGGGTGATTCAAAAAGAGCGCCGGTTTTAATATATCAAATTAAGAGATTTATTTTATTGAAAAACTGAAAATAAATACATCAACAAGTCCATCTTTCCTTCCGATTTTATGTATGAAAAATGATGTCATGCATGTGTCCTCCTCTACTGCGCTGGCACGCATCAACTCTGTCCATGAAACTGGATATTACTGCACGACAAGTTTCGACTTCCATTTGCCCGATAACCCGTCGAATTTCCTCCTTCAAGTCATTGATGTTTCGGGGTTTATTGGCATAAACCAATGACTTCAGATGACCCCAAAGAGGAAAGTCACAAGGCGTCAAGTCACACGACCTCGGTAGCCATTGATGGTCGGAATTACGAGAAATGATGCGATCCTGGAACCGTTCACGGAGCAACAACATTGTTTCTCGTGCAGCGTGACAGGTGGCACCATCCTGCTGAAACCACAACTCGTCAATGTCCATTCCATCCAAATGACGCCACAAAAACTCCCTAATCATCGTACGGTATCGGTCTCCATTTACTGTCACGGCTTGTCCTTCTTGATTTTCAAAAAAGTAAGGGCCGATGACACCGCCCGACCAAAAGCCGCACCAAACTGTCACTCGCTGTGCATACATTTCCCTTTCATTAACCACGCGAGGGTTTTCTAAACCCCACATACGGCAGTTCTGTTTATTAACAAAACCGTTTAAGTGGAAGTGCGCCTCATCACTGAAAATTATTTTGTTTGCGAAGGTGTCATCATCCTGCCGTTTTCTCAATACCCAGTCAACAAACTGTCGTCTCTTCTGGTGGTCTGCCACTTTCAAATGTTGCGTCAATTGAATTTTATACGGGTGATATTGGAGATCGTACCGAAGAATTCTCCGTACAGAAGAACATCTGAAACCCAATTGTTGAGAACGGCGACGTATTGATTTTGCTGGGCTAACAGCCACACTGTCACGAACCAACGCAACGTTCTGCTTAGTTTGGCCAGAACGACGACGTCCAGAACTTTTAAGGTTGACTGTTGAACCCGTCTCAAAAAACTTTTTCATGAGCCTGCGAACTGTTGATTCATTCGGTGCTTCATACGTCCTAGAGTACCGCGAAGTCGCCTGACAGTAGCTGCATAACTCTCTCCACTCTGGTAAAATGTTTTGACGATTAACACTCGTTGCGCAATAGTAAACTTCTCCATGGTTAGACACAGACTGCGAGAGTACTACACTGCGAACAAGAGAAACTACAACTGAATCGTCAATCGGAATGTTCTCCAAAATAGAAATGTGGTCAAACAATGTTGCCAACCGATAAACAAAAATTTACTAGCCGTTTAAAAACCGGCGCTCTTTTTGAATCACCCTATTAAAAAAATCGATTTTTCACACGTTTTCGTGAGAAAAAAACAGAAAATTGCTAATTACCGCTAAACTAAGCGTTATACAAAAAATGTTTGAATAAGTTGTAGAATTTTAAATTTTCTACAACTTTTATTATATACATTTTTACACTGAAATGCATATTAAAGCCGCAATTTTAAAAAAACAATTTTTTTACGCAAAAACACCCTCACCAAGAATTTCAGCACAAATGGCGCCTACCCTATCTTGTAGTGCATAAAAAATTTAGTTAACCAGGCGATTTTTAAAAAAATCGTAGTACCAGTTTTTGAGAAAATCGCAAAAAAGTGAAAAATGACACGAATAAACTACTACTTGTTCCGTTCTTGAGATATTCTGTTTTCACACACACACACACACACACACACAGACCAATCACTAAAAACATGTTTTTTGGGTTCAGGAGGTCTTAAAACGTGTAGATCCGATGAAAACTCGATATCGAAAAATCGACATGAAAACAATACTTTCCTTCCTATATATTCATATAGGCAATAGAAAGTAAAACAACCTAATATTTTTTTGTTTAATTATTTAATGTCACATCAACACCTCGGTTATTAAAGACTGCGGTGGGTTATGAACCGTTGAATTTGAACTTGTGAAAATTTCCAGACCCTAGCCGGTAGTCGAACCCGGGACCTCTGCGTTGTATGTTAACGCGCTAACCACTACACTACAGTAGCGGCCTGTACATTTACGGTACAATGAGTGCATGACACAAAAAGAAAGTCAACCTCTGTACAACTTTAAAATACGGAAAATCAATAAAATTGACGTTAAACTAGGCTCTAGAAAAAAGTGCTTGAAATAAAAGCTAAACATTGTGAATTGGACAGGTTTTTTAATTTTCTATAACTTTTATTAAATAGGCTACCTTTTTGCCGTAAAAAGCATATTAAGTCCGTAAAGTCCCATTTTTTTGTGTTCAGTGAGCAAAATACAAGAAAAATCACTAATCGACGCTAAGCGTTGTAGAAAAAAGAGCTTGAAATAAAGGTTGTAGGTTTTTAATTTTTTACATCTTTAATTCTATTATACTTTTACTCAAAATGCGTATTAAGGGCGCAATCTCAAAGGAAAACTATTATTTTACCACGAGAGAACAGCAGTTAATTATTATTAAGTACCTAATTTCGTTTATTCGGGTGTTTTTCTCCTACGATTTTTTTTAAAATTCCCTAATTTCTAAAACTCAACAAACTGTGGTTTTGTTAATTTTGTTTTTTTTCTTAATTTTAGGGAATAAAATTCCCTAAGAGATAAGGTAAGTGCCATGTCTGCTGCAATTTTTGGTGAGGCTGTACTCTCGCGGTAACTTTTTTTTAAGTTTGCGGCCTTATTATGCATTTTAGGGCAGAGTTTTTATGATTAAAGTTGTAGAAAAGTACAAAACCTACTTTTACTTAAACAATTTTTTTCTACAACGATTAGCTTTGTGTTCATTAGAGATTTTTCTGTATTTTGCTCATCAAAATCGGTACAAAAATGGGATTTTTTTTAAAGATTACGGCCTTTGTACGCATTTTACGATGAATGCATCGTATTGAAGATATAGGAAATTAAAAAAATCTACAATTTTTATGTCATGATTTTTCTTTCTACAGAGCCTAGTTTAGCGTTAATTAGTGATTTTCCGTATCTTAAAGTACAACAAAGGTTGATTTTCTTTTAGCGTCATTCCTTTATGATAAATATTAGATTGGTTTTAATTTTACATTGTTTAATCATGATTAACCATAGGTTATTTTGCATAATTTACATTGACAAGAGAAAATCATGCGAGTGTTTCATATCAGATTTTTAATAATAGGCCTGTAGTTAAAATCCCCTCCATCTATATCAGTATTGTAAAGCTGTGAACAAATAGAAATTTTTCAACTCAATATCTTTATTGAATGCTAAGAAAACTTGTATTTTGTATGAAAAAATTATTTGGAGTAATCATAAATTTAAAAAAAATATTGCATGGGTTCTCAGAATTATAATCTTTTTCAGTTCCGCAGGAAAAACCAAGTGGATCCTATTTCTTCTAGATTTTATTCGCTGCTTCCCGAATTTTATTCGGGAATACTATAACCCTAATTTATTCAAACGTGTGTTACTAAAATTGCGTAAATTGAGTGCCATCTACTCTGCTCTTTAATAATTTTAATGTATGAACTAATCAAGAACATTTATTAGGCCTATAAAAAGAAAATTTTAAATTAGGTAAGTTGTCATAAAGTAGTAAACTGTACTGTTGTTAATCAATCCCGTGATGTAACTTACTGATAGTGCCATCTACCGAATTATATATATACTTGTTTTACATAATCACAAAAATTACTAACAATTCAATTACTATTGAATCTACTTGATGAAATTTATTAGAACATTAAACATATTATTTATTATCAGTTAATTATAATATATTAACATATTTGTAATAAATTAAAGGAATATTAGGTAGGTGTAAATTTTGAAACTTCTCACACGGCAAGTTGCAGAATGGTATGTTAAGGGATTGGTAAATTATGATTAAAGTGTTAACTCTGGCTCTTCTTCAATCGCATAAATCTTTCGCCTTTTACTTAAGATTTCCGTGGAGAAGGGTTCATGTTGAGTCTAGAATAAATTTTTGGGTAGTGCCTGCTCTCTATGAGAGCGGGCCAAAATTTAATGAATATCAGTCGAATTTCTCATTGAAATTAACATGTACATAACGTGCAATTCTTACAAAAAAACCGCTGAGAAGCAACTCCGTGGCACAGTGACTAGCGCGGTATCCTACAAAGCGATAGGTCCCGGGTTCGATTCCCGGCTAGCGTTCAGAAATTTCTTTGTATTTATATTATTTTTGAAGTAATTAATTGCAGCACCAAAACCCACAGTAGTCGCTGATGACCTAGGAGGACCAAGCTGTTAATCGTATTAGTTGTTTAATGTATAGCGTGACAAAGGCACTTTTAAATCAGTTCACTTTTTGTTTTACCTAGTAAAGCCTCTAAAGGTTCAAACCAGCCTTTCGGCTGATGACCTAAAAATAACAACAATGTATAGCGATAGCGTACAAAGTAGAGATGGGATATATTGTTACTCTTCATCTTGAAGAGAACCTAATTCCAAAATAATATGGGCCCTTGGAATTAGGTTGCAGTAACCTAATACTGTAAGAACCTATTATACCTTGGACAATTCGAATTGGCACGAGCAGGTTCGGTGTTTATCTACTCTAGTCTTCGCCCCTCGCCATGCAACTACGGTACAATCACAAAAGTATCGCTATTGTAATGTGAGACTCACGCACGGTCACTGCGCTTTGTTTTCACTGTTGTTACAGTGTCACATAAGTCTACAGTTATAGTCCAGTTACAGTACAGTTATAGTCACATAATGATGTGACTAATTTGTTTTCATATATGATTTTTCTCGTCAACGTGGACGCCGGCAAGAACGAGCGATTCGACAAAACGTTCGTACACAATGAGAGGCGAGGGCACACTAAAAGTTAACATGAAGTAGGACAAAGGACCAATGGCGTCCCAAACGCAAGAAGGACAGCACAGCGCAAGTCCAAAATAAATAATCAAATTTTACAATTGGCGGAGAGAGGCCACATGACGGAGGTAGCCTCGAGTAGGGTGCATCAATAAGCCCGATCGATAAGAGAAATCAATTAATTGACGCAATTCCGTTACGCGGTAAAATCCTTCTAGAACATTCTACGGAAACAGCAGGATAGCGCGTGATACAAAAGATCGCTGCAATACTAAACATTAACCGTTAAATTTTGTAGAAGATTTTTGTGTTCCAACATTTTAACATTGTAAATCAAAACCTCCCTGAGTTAAAACAAAAACTTTTGTCCGTTGAGATTCGAGTTGAAACATTTCTGAATGTAAAATATTCAGGAACTTTGAAAACATACTTACCTACAAATATCCCTCTTTCACAGATACGTTTTGTCCCTCGACAAGCTGAAAACATTAATTAGATTGCCATTATTTATATTTGTATAGGCCTACTAATATATTGTAACAAGATCAAACAAAAGACGGGATCGTTCACGAAAGTTCCAGAATTCCATTCATAAAAATAATTAAGGAATCTTAAAAATAACAATACAATAGCAGCAATAAATGACAGTTTAACCATAAAGGGTACGTCTATTATAAAAGGGTATTGTGTGTTATATAAAGGGTATTTTTATGAAGGTGTTTATGAGGTTGTTTACGTTTTCTATTTACAATAGTTGACTTGTTAACAAAGGGATTTTTCTAGCATTCATAAATAAAGAGTTATTTTTGTACTTGAGTAGATTTCACTACTTTGTTCTGGAACGATCTTTGTGAGTAGGTAGAGTAGGTATAAAAAGAGACCCCCCGAGTGCGGTCAGTCAGTATTCGTGTGATCTTTGCCGTTTGATTGTCGAGGTGCGTAAACAGATTACGTATCCGAGTAAGATTGTTATACCGTCTCTTTGTTGTGTGTGTATTGTAAAGTTAATGTGTAGTTTTGTGAATTCAGTTAGTGTTGTATGTTAGTGTAATCTATAAAAGTGATTGTAAGTAGGCTAAGTAAGTTATTAAGTTATTTATTTATTTTAAGTGAATCATTAAATCATTTATTGTATTTCTTAATTATAATTAGTTGAATTATTTATTTTTTAATCTTTTAGTGTAATAAATCTTTGTAATTGTAAAATTTAGTGTATTAATTATTTAATAACCTAGATCCCGAAACGGACCTTAGCAATAAGTGTCACAATATAGTGGTATTAGTCTAGGTAAGAAGAACACGTTGATAAGAATTTTGGTGAATATGAAGCTGGGTTCAGAAAGGAAAATCATGTACGTAACAGATATGAAACTTAAGACGAATTCTGGAAAATTTAATTAATTTAGTAATAAGTAAATCTATAACGGAAATACGCAATAAAAAATTGTCTAGGCGCATTCACCAAATGGTGACTTGGGATAGTTCTCCCCCTAACTACCTCTTTGTGATAGTGCAAGCAGAGCCAGTGATGATTAACTGCTGGGCTGACAGTTGGGGAGAAGTATCGATGTGCAGTACTGGAAGAAGTGAAACTGTACAAGTAGAGCAAGTCACTATTCAAGTTTTATTTTAAATTATAAGAAAATTAGTAGTAGTGTCTGTTGTTGATTTTAAGACAACGTATGATTCAGTTGACTGAGGAACGCAACTGAATATTTTAAAAGAATTTGGAGAAGACATCAAAACAATTAATTGAATTCATCAAGCAAATATTAACGCAAACACTATCATGAGTAAACCTTCTATTAGAATTCTTGAAAGTAGCGGTTTCAAAACTGTGCGTCACTAGAATAATTTCAGTGCGTTACGAGAGCCAGTCAAAATTATAGAATTAAGTTACATTTTGTCATATTTTTAGAAAATCATTTGAAAGACGTAAATTTGAAAACAGTCGTAAGTTCCGTGGTTGATCTCCTTGGTTGAACTTTTTTGTTTGTTTAACTTTTGAGACCCCATAGGATCACTTCAGCTCAAATTCAGGTTTGTTCCAGGGTTGCGTTTCTTTAAGAAGCACCTTCTCTTGAGACCGCCTTCCCTTCGGGTAGAACTTTTATAGCAAAATAAATATTTTTTTTCTCTATTTAAAAAATTCACAGTCTGTTGGAAACAATCAGTGAATTTAATTACACAAAATTTGGAAAAATTTAATACGGCAAATAAACATGAGTGGAGACAGAGTCCAGTGACAGAACTCCAACGTGAATAGATAAGTGTAGCATTAAGTGCAGCATTTAGAACACAGTAATGGATAGTCAATTACAGTTCTACGTTAATTGATGAGGTCCCGGCTCCATCGATGTTTTAGACGTCTTATTCGATTGTTTGGGAGAGTCTGCGTAGCCAGATTTTGAGATCAATGGGTTATGGTGGTTCACGAGTTTCTTCCTAAATTTTGTATAGAGTTTTGAGAAAACGTCATTTACGTAGGGTACAGTTAGGTCGTTTTATTGGTTACATAATAGGGGGCGTTAACTATCCTCCGTAAAAGCTTTGATTGGAAACGCTGAACTTTTGCTAATACCGATGGTTTTGCATAGCAGTAAAGCTGACTGGCATAGCTCCATATTGGTCGAACGTAGGAGTTGCAAATGGTTAATTTGGATTTAGTTGGTAATTTGGATTTGCGTGAAAGAAGTCTGTACAACTGTTTGAACCTGTCCTGGAGTGCCTGTCTCGTTTTATCCACGTGAGCCTCTTATCTAGATATAAACGTGGATAACGGATAGATTCAAAAGTGTGAAGTTGAGTGTCATAAAGATAGCTACAAAGGAAGACAAACTCGTTTACGCAGGGTAAATATAACGTGACACGTTTTTATAGTGATGACTTTGATCCACCATTTGGTAAGCCATGATTCTAGGCGAAAAATATGCTGTCGAAGGACATTCAAAAAAATAATTAAAAAAAAACTTATTCTTTAATTAGTTTAGTTTACTATTGTTTAATTGTTTTAACTTACATAAAACAAAACACAATAAAAACGTTATGTTTGGATAATATAGAATTAAGAATTAAACTACGTTATCATCCATACAGGGTTAACAAGTAAGGTACTTTGTACTGAACTGATTTGTAAAGATAAATTCCGTAAATTTAAAATAGGCCTAAGTTAACAAAATTACGTTCGACGAATCAATGAATGTAACATTTTATTCACGATAAACATCTTTAACTTTATAATATCATTCATTTTAATTAGTTCAACCTTAGGCTTACCTACGCTTTAATGTCTATACACTTGCAACAAATTCTCGTGTGACTCAGCTTTGAAATATATGTTTGTTAAAGAGACAAGCCTAATCCAGTTCGGGTTTAAAGCAAAAGGGGAATATCCAGACATAGTGAAAAGTACTTTGAAGCAACTCATGGGAATCACGACGACCTACCTATGTGAACTTGCTCTTTCCAGTCTGTCTATTTGAAGAAGAAATACAGAAACAGACTTTTTGAAGAGAATGATCTGCGATTGATATTAACAATTCTCAACCCTGATATCGACACTATTATCAACTCAAAACGTAGTTAGTGGGACGGCGAAAAATATCTGCTTCAAAGTGAGCCTAAACACATGAACGTTTGGGAACCGCTGCTCTAAAGAATTTGAAATTAATACTGGAATCAGGCAGAGTGAGAAAGATTGTCACCTGTTCTTTTTAACTGTTTGCTGGAGATGGTTCTTCAGAGGAAAAAGCGTTATGGTAGATGTTAAAGCCATTTTCACCTACTCTTTCTTTTAATTTGATTCTTCATTGTTTTCAGAATTAAATGAAATAACTAGTATCCATTACTAACCTGTTAAACCTATATTGTTGAAAAACAATAATTTTTTAATAACAATCTGCTGTGGTTTTGTTGTTGTTAAAATTCGAATTTCAATATCATGAACGTATTTATTTTTCTCTAATTATTTACATAATTTCTCACAATTTAAATTTATCTTTATTGAACTATGATTTAATTTAACACGTAATTATTAATAATATAACAATTTTAAGCATTTAACACTAATATTTTACCGTAAACGTAAATAAAGATTTGTTTTTGTATATAATATTAGATATAATTAAAACGTTTAAAGGTACAGTTTTCTGACATATTTCATTCAATTTTTCATGCTAAAAGCCATACGAAACCACAATGGTTTATATTGTTATTATACCCTTAACATTTCCAGTATGGCGTTATTTCACCGTTGGTGTAACTGGAGTCTAAGTGAAGTATTTTGCCAGCCGTCATTCGCTAACGAAGCGTTTCCAGATCTAAAGTTATAAACAAAATTGTTTTATATCAAGCTATACCATGTTTTTCTACAGTTTAGCCTTATATTTTAAATACACCTTCTATAACTATTGACACAAAAGTTACCTGTTTAGCCGCTCACACAATAACCGTCTTGTTTAGATTTTCTTTCGATACCTGATTTACCTAATTTTTAAAATCATCCACCTGCTGTTTGTACATCATTGTCACTCGCAGGGTTGTTTACTTGTGCGTAACCTCCGGAATTTTACACCCACTAAAATTTTGATAAAACATTTAAATGTTAACGAGATATTTAATATTAATGCAACATCGTCGCATTATAAATTTAAGATAACAACTAATCTTTAAATCCAGGCCCACCCGTAGTGTAGTGGTCATCGCGTATGGCTTCTACGCCGAAGTCCCGAATTAGATTCTTAGTTACTTCTGACTTTTTTACATCACCCATCATCGTTTGTATTAACAGTAATTGAAAGTAATTGACCGTAACAAAAACAAGAAATAAATTTCTTTTCAAAATCATTGAGTTACTACTTAAAAAGGATAGATAGCCCAGTCAAAAAATTGGCGTTTTGTAATCTTAGAATTACAAATCAATCAAAGACTCGTGTGGAGAAGTTATATATACGAGTAGTCTATATATATGTATATATTTACTTACAGTTGTATAAAGTCATTCCCTTAAAAATATGATACATTACTGGCCAAAAATTAGGTTACAAAAATCGAAAAACTAGGAAAAATAGATAACTCTCTTTTGTTTTTTTTCTTTGTGTCGGTATCGAATGAACACTCGTGATTTTTTAAAAAACCGTGTTAACATTTAGCAGCAACAGAAACCAATTTTTAATTTCCTTAAGAACTCGAAAGATCTCTACAATGGGGTACTACATATTTCGTAAGTGATATTTATTTAGAAACTATAAATCACATTAAAAGGTACCTTCATATGTTCTGCCCTACCGTTAACTAGAAGTTGACATTGGGTGTGGACTTTATATTACAATCACACTCGACGTGACGCTCAGAATCAGTACGGACCAATCAGAAAGCAGCATATCCTGACGAATGACGTAACGCTCAAGACACTTTGTCATTGGTTGACATTAGTGTGACGTAGTACAGTAATATAAACTCTCTGATTTGACAATATTAACCAACCAAAATTATGCAAAAGAAGGCATCTGATTGGTTAAAACTGGGCTTTCTTATTGGCCGAAAATACGAGGCTCTGATTGGGCAATTATTACCTGAGCCGTTAACGTCACATGCGCATCACACTCAACTTGGCCCGACTTACTCACGCAACCCTAATAGATCGTTTTTTGAATACCAGTTATAATTTGATACATATTTTTTGTTTCTGTTACACACAATATTAGCGTAGGTCAAAAATGATTTTTCAAGTATGGTCATGTCAAGTCTTTTTTTCGTTGGTTTAAGATCTGTTAATGAACGGGAAATTTATAAGCAGTATTTATATCTTCTACACAGGCAGTGTAAAACTATAAACTTTAACACCTGATTCGTAGAGATGAGATAAATAAAAAATAATTCGGCGACAGCATTCGCTTAATTGTCGTAGCGAAAGTATAAGCAGAAAAATTACGATCCCGAAAGCTGTGATTTTATAGAGTTTTAGGCCTGTAATCAGTGTTTATGTAGGCAGCTTGTTCAAATATTACAATTTTATAAGCATTATCAGATGCGACTTTTTAACGTTCCGAAACCGAACAATTCATGGGTTCTCTTAAGCAAAGTAGGGTAAAAAATTACTTATTTTCAATTTAATTTGTCAGTAACCTTAAATGCTGGCTGTTGAAATTGTTGTGCAATGAAAGTTGTTTTTTAGGTAAGCAGCGGACAAGGTGGTTTGAACCTCTAAAATCTTTTCTGAGTGAGATGAGTTGAGGTGGTTTACATGGTCTTCTCACAGCGTTTATATTTATTCTTATCAGAATACCAGTCCTTCGGAAAATCATGTACTTTCGACTCTCCGAATGACACCTGTATTTCATTATCAACAGGGTTTGATTCTACAATGAAATTCACGAATCTCAGATGAGAAAACTCTGACTACTGTCATTTATACCTCTACCTCTTCTGTTCTTACGTGCTTTAGTCATATAATTGGCTGACCCTGTGATAAAAATGAATACATATTTACTGTCAGGAACTAGCAAATTACGTGCGAAAAATGTTTAACACTCTACCTTTTCATTATAGCCACAATAAATTTCATCCATCTTAAAATACAAGAACTAATGAAATAAGAATAAAGCCAGAAAACCTTTTTCGAAATTACATCGGCCATTATATGATCATTTTGTCACACCGTTGATTATTATTTTTCGACTTATTTTCGTTGGTAGAGCAAAATAGTGTTCTTGTTATAAAACGGATTAATGAGGTATATTTTCTAACCCGGTAGGATATTGACTTTGTTTTGTAACATCTATTTCCAGATTGTTACGTTTTTTTGTTCCGTTTTTAGCGTTCGCTTGTTGTTTCTTTTGGTTGCCGATAATTCGTATTTAATGTGGTGATGTTAATTAACTCACCGTCCGGTGATGCGATCTACCGCTTTTTCTTCTAACTGCGTTTTGCCATCTCATCGAACGTCTCCATTTGCAAGTCAGTACACTCTGTATTGAATTTTCATTGTGTGCGGTTCGTTCGCAATGTAGTTGTAAATTTTATTAAAATTTATTAAACATTTAATATTTGTAACTTTTGGAAAAGTTAATTCTACTTGCCCATAAATTATGGTAAGTTTATTTGATTTTTATTTTAGCATTCCGGAAGCTGGAAATTTTTCACGAGTTGCATAAATTTATATCTTATACTAACGAATCTATGTTGCAGTTGTTCTTGCAATTTTAACTACTAAATTCGATTTTGGTTTTTTATCATAAGTCATTTTTTATCATAAGGAAATTTATCATAAGTCAAAATTTAGTTTTACATAAAACTAAATTTTGACTTATGATAAATTTATTGTAACCGATGTAACGTTTTGTAATTTGGTAAATTGTATTCTACTTCGAAAAGTAATAGCTTATTTAATTGTTTTGTTTTTGTTTTAAAAACTTCCTTATTGTTAATTAATTGCAACTCGTATTAAGTTTCTACTTTTAAATTCAGATCTTTGTATTTTTTTTGTTTATTTAAAATTTGCATAATTTATGCGTTTGTACTTTTACTTGCGATCGACGATTATTTTACTTAATATTATCACTGGCTCGATCTTTTGTTCAGGGTTCCAATCCGGGGACGGTAATAGCCGTTCAGTGTATCATACCATTTCTATAATCACTACATGGGGTTCGACTCCCGAGAAGGACGAATGGTCACTTCTTCAACATCTTTTAACTAATATTCAATGTTTCCTGAAATTTTCTGTCATGGAGTTACATGAAGTCCAATCCGGATGAAAAATTTCATCTGTAAATCTTCAATTGGTTATCGCATACGTCAGTAATACTGCAAAATAAGTGTCAACTACTATCGGGTATGTCTTGTTATTTTATTATCATGAGAGGAGCTCATCCATCTAAATTAAAGTGTTTTAGCGAGGTAACCGATATTTTTTTTGGGGAGAAGATCATGCCACAACTAAGATCCATCTTGTTAAGTTCTTGTTCTGGACAGGAAATTTAGTGCATTTAAAGTGATCTACTTGGACTATTTTCCTACTAAAACTTTTGCAAAACATAATGCAATCAGGAACATTGATTAATAAAATTTAACTAACTCTTTCCATAATAATTTTTCTTAAAAATTATTATTCTTCTATTTACATTTTATTAAAAACGGTTAAATTTAATTTTAAGTATTTCTAAAATTTAAAATTCTAAAAGGTTTAAAATTTAACTTCTGTTTTATCAATTATTATATTTGTAAAAAAATTTATAGTATAACCTAGAATGTTTCTACATATTTGCACATTTATATATATATATATATATATATATATGTATACAAAAATATTTGTATAACTTATGGAATTTAAAATAATAATAATAATAATACATTTTGAATAGGAAGCTGCTAGCATGCTAAGCTTGAAAATAAAAGTTTAATTCAGTAATATTTTGGCCACTTCGATTTTCAGTATCATTTAATGAGTATATCTTTAAATATGTTAATCATTTTTACTTGATATAAACTATTATTTGCCTCAGGAAGTACTATTTTTGGATCTGATATTATTTTAGATTTTTCAGCTATTTAAGACTGGGTAACTTTGTATTAATTATTGATGTTTGCACCATATTTTTATTGTTATAAATTAAATTGTTTTACTACATACTTTTTCTAGATTTATTTCATTTTGTGCAACGATTTACCTGAGTGTTTGTTTTGTTGGCTTCCTTAAATTTTTTTTTATCTTTTGTTAACACCCTAGCCGACCTATCGCTTTGTTTGCCGTATGTGTTCCCGGCAGCGATAGGGGTGTTATTACAGTTTCCTCTCAAGATATTTTGAATTAGGTTTTTCTGTTACCTTCTACGTATCCAAATATTTATTTACAGTTGTATAAAGTCATCCCCTTAAAAATATGATACATTACTGGCCAAAAATTAGGTTAAAAAAATCGAACAACTAGGAAAATAGATAACTCTCTTTTGTTTATTTTTCTTTGTGTCGGTATCGAATGAACACTCGTGATGTTTTAAAAAACCGTGTTAACATTTAGCAGCAACAGAAACCAATTTTTAATATCCTTAAGAACTCGAAAGATCTCTACATTGGGGTACTACATATTTCGTAAGTGATATTTACCTAGAAACTATAAATCTCATTAAAAGGTACCTTCATATGTTCTGCCCTACCGTAAACTGTAAGTTTACATTGGGTGTGGACTTTATATTACAATCACACTCGACGTGACGCCTAGAATCAGTACGGTCCAATCAGAGAGCAGCATAACCAGACGAATGACGTAACGCTCAAGACACTTTGTCTTTGGTTGACATCGGTGTGACGTAGTACAGTAATATAAACTCTCTGATAGGACAAAATTAACCAATCAAAATGACGCAAAAGAAGGCATCTGATTGGTTAAAACTTGGCTTTCTTATTGGCTGAAAATACGAGACTCTGATTGGGCAATTATTACCTGAGCCGTTGACGTCACATGCGCATCACACTCAACTTGTGCCGACTTACTCACGCAACCCTGATAGATCGTTTGTTCAATACCAGTTATATTTTGACACATATATTTTTGTTTCTGTTAAACACAATAATAGCGTAGGTCAAAAATGATTTGTCAAGTAACGTCTTGTCAAGTCTATTTTTTGTTGATTTATGATCTGTAAGTTAACGGGAAATTTATAAGCAGTATTTATATCTTCTACACAGGCAGTGTAAAACTATAACCTGTAACACCTGATTCGTACAGATGAGATAAATAAAAAATAATTCGGCGACAGCATTCGCTTAATTGTCGTAGCGAAAGTATAAGCAGAAAAATTACGATCATGATAGCTGTGATTTTATAGAGTTTTAGGCCTGTAATCAGTGTTTATGTAGGCAGCTTGTTCGAATATTACAATTTTATAAGCATTGTAAGATGCGACTTTTTAACGTTCCGAAACCGAACAATTCATGGGTTCTCTTAAGCAAAGTAGGGTAAAAAATTACTTATTTTCAATTTAATTTGTCAGTAACCTTAAATGCTGGCTGTTGAAATTGTTGTGCAATGAAAGTTGTTTTTTAGGTAAGCAGCGGACAAGGTGGTTTGAACCTCTAAAATCTTTTCTGAGTGAGATGAGTTGAGGTGGTTTACATGGTCTTCTCACAGCGTTTATATTTATTCTTATCAGAATACCAGTCCTTCGGAAAATCATGTACTTTCGACTCTCCGAATGACACCTGTATTTCATTATCAACAGGGTTTGATTCTACAATGAAATTCACGAATCTCAGATGAGAAAACTCTGACTACTGTCATTTATACCTCTACCTCTTCTGTTCTTACGTGCTTTAGTCATATAATTGGCTGACCCTGTGATAAAAATGAATACATATTTACTGTCAGGAACTAGCAAATTACGTGCGAAAAATGTTTAACACTCTACCTTTTCATTATGGCCACAATAAATTTCATCTATCTTAAAATACAGGATCTAATGAAATAAGAGTTGAACCAGAAAACCTTTTTCGAAATTACATCGGCCATTATATCATCATTTTGTCAGACCGTTGATTATTATTTTTCGACTAATGCTCGTTGGTAGAGCAAAATATTTTTCGTGTTATAAAACGGATTAATGAGGTATATTTTCTTACCCGGTAGGATTTTAACTTTGTTTCGTCTCAAGATATTTTGAATTAGATTTTTCAGTTGCCTTCTACGTATCGTAATATACAAATGTATATTTGTAATATATATACGCGTATATTTTTTATATATAACAATAACAAATACATTTTTTTCATATTTAATAGATTACATAAACGAAAAAACAATAAAAACATATTACGTAAACCAATTACTTATAACTGAAATTGATAATTGTGTTGTGGGTGAACAATCCCCCCTCCCCAAAACTACGGACAGCTATGTTCTAGGGTAGACTTGATGAGTGCTTCTTGTTAGTGCAGTTGTGAATTTTTTTGGCTTGAAAGTATATTGAGTGAACTGGTTATGGATTAGAAGTAGTCAACATCCGGTGGATCTCCTGTCTATTTTGGCTAAGCAACAACAGACTTACTATATTTTTTAAATGTCTAGTGTTCGGCAGATTTTTTGATATCAATATGCACAAGACTTAAAAGTTTAAGAGCTAAATAATCTGATTTTCTTTGGTATTTGGTGGAAGCTCTGTGGAATGGAATCAATTGCGTATTTCGGGTATTGTAACGATGTTAAAGGGAAGATGTTTTTATTTTAAATGCCTGAATAAGATACTAATAGTAGATACTAATAATAGATAAAATACTAAGTAGATAATAAACTACTCGTGCATAAAGCTGTCGTATATACAGTACTTGAAGAGCTCGTAAGAGGAAAGTGTTGATGTGTTTTGGTTATTACTTTCAATAGATATTGTTTTCTGCACTCTTAAAAGCGGCATTATAAATGAACGTCTTATGTTCCTCTCCAAGCTGCAATACAGTAGGAAAGCGCTATATGAGCAACTGTGTAATATATAATTTTTAATATTTTTAAATCAAAAATTGTTTTAAGGTTTTGGAATACATAAATAAGTTCTCTATACGGTGACACAACCCATCTATATGCTTATTCCAGCAAAGTGCTCAAACGATTCTTATTCCTAGGTATTTAACAGAATGTAATCCTCAGTTTGTATTCAGCCGACAGGTATGTACAGTTAAGTTCTGATAATCCGAAGTCCCTGAGGAGTTAAGATGAAAAACAGAAAATAGGTCTTCTTACAGTTCATCTTTCGAAGATTCGTATCCAACCAAACTCTTACCCCTTTCGTAGCCCATTATTACCGTTTACTTTTGCGTCTTCTCAATCTGATCTAGAAAATAAAACTGAAGTGACATCTGCAAAGCAACAATCCTGACATTTATTTACAAATTGCAAATATGATTCACATGTATAAGGAATAATTAGTTACATACTGAAGTATGTAACCAATGAAATGTTTCACAATGATTTATATCTGTAGTTAAAAAAAATTGTATCAACGATCGTACAGTAAAATATTCAAAATAGTTGAAAGAGTATCAACATTCTTTCGCATTCATCCTCTTGGAGAACAGAGAAAATATTCACTGACTGAATAGGGTTAAAAATTGTAGACTTACCTTCACAGTTTTGTTAATCATTTAGCTAATTATGTTCAGTTATTTCTATATCTAATCAACACTATTTTATAATCGGAATAATTATCGTCTCCATTATGGCCGTCATCGGCATCTTCAGTTTTATATATTTCATGTTTTAAAATTTTGTGTACAGTTCAGAGTCAACTTCAGTCATCATCAACATAAACAATACGGATTAGGCATCCTGGTCTATTGCAAGAAGTATTTTGCTATTTCATGAAGATGTTAGGATGTCTATCAGTTCCAAAGTCATCCAATAGCTTGTGGTCTCGTTGGATTGTAAATAAACACCTGTTTGGTGTTCGATCAACTGATATTTTCAATGAATACCCCATCTTACTCATGTCTGTTTTTAAATAGTTTATATCACTATTATAAAATAATAATATATTGGCAAGAGAAAGTTATATGAAAATTTCACACCAGATATTTTATATTTGTCTACTTTTGTGTACTAATACTGTAGCTTAATACAACTATTTGCAGCCGATATGTAGTAACCGTTTTTCAAACTAGCATACGTTAAATCACATCCCAGGTATTTTAAATGCTGTACCTACGCTATCGGGCACCCATTGATAACTATTTTTGTTCGTACGGAATTTTTCCTTCAGAAAACCATCGATTTTGTTTTTGTAGCGGATATATCAAATTAATACTCTAGAAATATTGTACTCAGATTATAAACCTATTTCTGCAAACCATTTTCAGACTCTGCTATCAGAACCTGATCGTCTGCAAATAATAGCGCATTTAAGTAGTTTCCTACTTCAATGCCTTTAGAACTATCTGTTTGCCACGCCCAAGGAGCGTCATCAATGTATATATTAAAAACAAGCGGAGATAAATTACAACCTTGTCTTACAACTAAATTTATTAAAAGCTGCTCTCCTCGAATGCTGCTGGCTTTCAAAGAAGTACACTTTTCATTGTAAAGTGACTTTATCCTCTCTATACGAAATGCTGGCTATCCCCGAGCATATATAATCTTTCGCAATTTCCTACGTATCACCTTATCAAAAGCATTCACCATATCAATGAAAAGATTAGATTGTGTTCTCTTCTTATGTCTATTATCTGAATTAAGATAAAAACATTATCCGTGTACGATCTACCCAGGGGAAACCCACTCTTCTCATTCATTAACAACACTTTACTAATGAGTTCAAGGTGTTCGCATAGAATAAGACAATGTCTTTTTGTAAATTTAAGATAACACCTAGTCTTTACCTTAATAGGCAAGCTTATTGTGTAGTGGCCAGCAGAAGAAGAAGATGGAATAATTGATACGCTACCATATGGATATTAGATATTAAAAGATACCTGTATTTTTCAAGGGCTTCGGCTCTTTGAAAATGTTGTTATTGGAGATTGAGATTGGAGCGTATATATACGCTCCGAGTTATTTCTCATTTTTGTGATTTCGATTTAGCGGATGGTCCTTATTTTGAAATAAGAGGTATGTAGTTGTTCGCTTTACTCGTTAGAGTTGTAAAAAGTGTTCCTTATTTTGAAATAAGAACATGTTTTTAAAAAGTGATGCTTATTTTGCATTAAGAAATGGTCCTTATTTTGATTTAAGAGGTGATTTTGAAAAAGTGGTTCTTATTTTGATTTAAGAGGTGTTTGTCCTCAACGTACCCATATACTACTTGTGTGTGTGTGCGCGCGCGCGCGTGTGTGCGTGTGTGTGTGTGTGTGCGCGCGCGTGTGCGTGTGTACGTGCGCGCGCGCGCGCGTGTGTGTGTGTACAAAATAACTTAAAAACGTATTTATTGTCTTACGTCCTTGAAACTTAAAATAAGTACCACTCTGGTTCCGGTACAAACATTTTCATGAAAGTCGGTTAACAGGAAGTAGGTCTATTAGTTGTTTCGTGCAATTTTTTAATTTTTTCCGATTTTCTCAAAAACTGCTCCAACGATTTAAAAAAAAGGTCGCCTCATTAACTGCATTTTTTATTCTCTGCAAGAAAACGTAAGTGCAAAATTGTAAAACAAAATGTAACCTATGTTGAAATTTTTGGGGAGGATGTTCTTTCGTATTGAAATGTTGGGTTTTTAAAAGATTGTATACTTAATATGCAATTTAGGGCAAAAGTGAAAAGTAAAGATGTAGAAAATCAAAAACATACAACTTTTGTTTCAAACATGGTTTTCCATTTAACGCTTAGTTTACCGTTATATGGTGATTTTCTGTATTTTTCTTAACAAAATCGGTAAAAAATTAGATTCCGGCTATTTTAAAACAAAACTGTATTATAATTTAGTTATAAGAACTGCCCATAACAGACAGGTGGATTGTCAAATTATTTAAACTCAATCTGTTCGTTGCAGGGCTAAAATAAATAGTTTTGTTTCTTATCGCATGGTCACCCAATTTAATGACTGAATCATTTAAGAACAGAAGAGGTAGTGGTGTAAAAGACACTAATCAGAGTTATCTCCTCTGAAATTAATGAATTTCATTATACAGCAGACCCTGTGGTAAATAAAGTGTTGTCATTTGCAGACTGGAAAATATGTGCGTTTCAGAGAGCCCGGCATGCTGATGAGCGTACTTTTCTATTTAGTGAGGAAGGCAATAGTAAACCACCTCACCCTCGTTTTACTTAGGTAACCCTCTACAGGTTCAAACCAGCCTTTCGGCTGATGACCTAAACAACAGTTAATAAGAAAATTGAAAAACCTACAACTTTTATTTCAAGCATTTTCCTCTACAGGGCCTAGTTTATTGTAAATAAGTGATTTTCCGTATAATTTAATCCTACAGAGGTTGATTTTTATTTACCGTATTCACTCATAATTAACTATGGTTGTTTTTTTACGTAGTTTACTCATGATTAAACACATCATATGCTATATGTTTCTTATTTACATGGGCAAAAGCAAGTCATGTGTGTTTCATACCAGGTTTTTTATTCTAATGTCTCGTATTAAATATGAGACATTAGAATAAAAAACCTGGTGTGTAAAACCTACAAAGGAAATTTTTTTTTCTTTGTTAGCCGGATGTTAAGTTGTGCTCAGGATGATAAAGTTACAAGCTAAATTTTATTGTATTATTTTTCTTCACAGTGTTTATTTTTAAAGTACATCATACTACCGACATTTCTGTAATCTAGAAACAGGCAATATCAATCACAGATGATTCGCCACTAAATGGTTCGTACAGAAGGAAGCAGCATGTTTTCCTTCCACCACTCTGAAAAATTAAACAAGCAATCATGTATAACACATTTATACAGGGCTCTTAAAACATCATCTTGTCAAATTTCGGAACATGATTTATTCTGTCATTCAAAGAAAAAAATTTTTAGTAAAGTTATGCCAAAAATTGACTGGTTTTTCTTCTATTGGCCATTTTGCATCATCCCAATCAAATCACTTGCATCATAAACTAATTGAAATAGGAAACAAATTCAGCATACGATGGTTGGTAAGACTAAGGTTATAAGCAACGGTCACTGTTAAGTAGTGCACCGTGGTTTTTTGTTAATTTTAATAAGACATTGTTAACATATTTTTTTAGATTTTATACTTATTGGTTGAATGTTTAAGTGTTTATTTGAATGGATAAATAATACACAGAATACACAAAATTTAGGCGGATGGGAGTTTGCTGTGTACTTCGCCACTTCCTCACTTCGTTTATCTTACCAGTCGACTAATTTCTCCCCTTCTACTGCTCCTATTGACTTAAAAATTATAATTTATTTTAAAGTTTACTTCACCCTTTACGCTTCAAAATGTACTCCGACTATAATTTATAATACCCGTCAAGTGATTAATGTATTATATTTGCGACGTACGCGTTCAAAAAAAGAAAAAATTCAAGTTAAAAAATAAAAATGGTTCTATTTTTGTGTTTAAAAATTAGTATATCGTATTTGATTGTACAGGACTACGGCACGTAGTCTATATTTTATTACTTGTAAAGTTTATATTTCGTACGTAAATTAAAATAAGATGTAGACCTATATTACATTACAATTTATATTTCAATACATTACAATTCTATTTATACTTCATTTTCATAAATTATATTTTATATTTGTGGGTGAGGAACTGCAGTAAATAAATAACAAATACAGCAAATGAAAAAGTATAGTGAATAAACTACTTTTATTTAATCTAACACGTAAAAACACTGTACTTCTTGTAACACTGCAAAGAGCGAAAGCGGAGTACTATGAGTACATAGGACGTTGTGGTACGCGTAGCACAGTCTTTTTTCAATGTTGTTTGCCGTACTTTAATTGAATGAATAAAAAAAATATTGACAGTTTCTTTTTGCCTGATCAGATTTATAACAGTTAAAGGACGAAAAAGATTCACCGGAATTGTTTGCTTGGAGAAATTAAAAACCGTGATTGCTGTGTTTGTATGTATGTCCTATCAATGAGTTATTCCCGACGCTGTCGTGTTTGAATCTCGAATTCTTGATGCAATTGATAAAAAAATTGTCTTTGTTATCATCTAAAGACGACCAGAAAGTGCTAATAGTGAGGTTGAGACTCTATCGCAAGATAAAAAAAATAAAGCAGGAGTTAAGGTAGCTGAAAATAAAAACTGATGGGCCTGTTGTAAAGTTGGAAAACCGTTCCAGACGGAATAATTTGATACTGTATTTAGAGGCCTGAACTGTGAAAGCCGTAATAAAGATTTTACAAACGTAATAAAAGACTTTTGTGTAAATTTTTTGGATTCACGTGACGACGTAACGATTATTCTGGTGCATATATAGGAAAAAGGTATCCAGTTTATATTGAAGTTTTGTAACAAATTGTAACAACTTTACACAAACCTTTTTCTGATTGGCAGTATTATACTTATTTATTTATTTAAGTTCTAATAACTGCTGGTACACAACTATTTTAAAAAGTAGAAATTATTTATTCGTTTCTCATAAGTCACTAAATACAGGATTAAGCATTTCATACGATGATCTTCACGATTTTCTATGATGCTATAACTTAAACAATTATATTACTGTCGCTAGTAAATTTTGTGGCAAGTCAATGTGTTATTAATATAGGTAGTTTATAAATACTTAACTAAAGAAGAAATCATCTCAAGCTCACCTTACATCAGTGAGTATGCACGTTTTTCCGGAGAGTGCGGGTGACAGGGAATTGACGATTGAGTTATGAAAAACTGCGTGGGAGCAGTTGTTGCTAAAGATAAAGAGCGAGTTAAAGAAAAGTGGTTGGGTAGATTACAGCGGTCTCTACATCATTCTGTTTATGCTTTATTAAAAACTGATAGCGAAATTAAAAGCTATATTAATGATTGTAATAGACAACGTTTTATGATATTTAAGATGATGAGGTCTTCATAGCAGCTGAACCATGGTCCAAGTAGGGAAGAGGGTTATTTTATTGTTCGTAATGAAGTAGTGGTAATAAAGATATTTATTTTTTTCATTTTCTTTGTAGTGTGGCTCGGTGTGACCGTATTGAATATTGATTGTGTCATTGAATTTTTAAATGGAAAAATTGGAAGTGCTTGGCAGGTTATGTAAGAGAAGCTTGCAGATACAGGTACGAGTTGATTATCGAGTAAAACAATTTCAATTGAAACGAAGTGGTTTTTGTCTGTTTTCACAAGATTGTGTGCTGTAAGCTTATTGAGTGTTAAATATATGTGTGAGTATGCATGTGCGTCAGTATGTTTGTCTAAATTTGTAAGAGCGTGTAGGTTTGTTTTTTTTTATATCGGTGGGTGATTAGTAAGGACGGACGTAATGTTTTTATTTTACGAAAGGCGACTGCATTATGCATGGTACATTTATTAAAGAATTTTTGTTTTGTTTTAATTTTTGTTTAAATGTAGGCCTAAAATGGTACATTATTTCCTTGTACTACTATGTAATATCTAATTAATTAAAGCTTACTTAATCTAAAGCTTACAGTAAATTTTTCGTTTGGTATTTATTTGATATTTTTGTTTGGTAGGTTTTGTTTTATTTTGATATTAATTATTTTGTTTGCTAATTCGTACTCTTCAAAACTGATAAATTAATAAAAGTTATGATAAAATTTCTAAATTGCGGTATTGAAATTTTTTAAATTTATAACATATGCAGCGTTTCATATTTTAATACAATTTATAAACCAAATTCCAAACCGTTTTATTACAAAAAAATATCAGATTTTTCAAAATTCGCAAAAATGTAACAAGGTAATGACAATTTTTACCAAATTACATGCATCTTTTATAGAAAGGAAGAAATGAAGTCGTGGCAGAGTATCCCATTAACAATTTTCAGTTGTAACCCATCTGTATTTGCTACAAAATGTTAAATAAAACACCATGATTTAGCCAGACTCCAGATTGGAAAAATTTTGGCCTCCTGCGAATAGCATAATCCAGATGTACCTTAGAAATTGTTATGAAGATCAAACAGTTCTGTCGCACATTTTTATTGGTTTTCACATCCTTTGCAAACAGTTCGCCCGTATTAACAACTAACGTTGTGTCCTCATCTAAGCCCTAAATAAAAAATTTGTGAATTATTGATAAAAGTACTGTCGTATCGCATTAATTCAAATACCTATTTCTTTTTATTTCTACGTAAAGAAAATATTTTTACTCTATACTCTTGAAAAATCCTACATAATTAAAAGTTTATCATTATTCGAAGAATTTTGAGAGTATCGTGGTCATGCATAAATTGTACAAATATATTTTTTAAGTATTAATGATAAGAAATTACATTGTGTACGTGATTTCTAAAGAAGCATTAGTAGCAATGAATGTAGTTAAGAGTTCGTCCTGAGAATGTGGTGATTTTTAATTTTGTCCTGTCTTGTTTAATTTTTTGCCTAATTTTTTCAATACTTGAAAGGTATTCATTTTTTCTTCGGTGTATTATTTCCTACAGAAATTTGTTAAAAATAGTACTTCATATTTATATAAATTACATAATTTTCTATTTAAAGAAAATTTGTAGTATTTCCAGTAATTTATTTTGAATTTTCTGTATCGTATTACTTTAGTAAAATATATGTATGTAATGTTCACAAATAAAGTTTCCTGAATTTATTTTATGTCGTCATTTGTATACTGTGTTATACCTAAACTGCGATACACCTCTGAATCTACACGCGAGTTACCAGAATGACCGGAAAGGCTAGTCTAAGAGAAGCACAGAAGTTTGAGAGAAAGATCCTCTACAAGATGATGGGTCCGAAGATAGCAGATATACAATAAAGGTTACAAGGTCGAGAGGAACTGTACAAGGAAATTTAACGATTAATGGAAACGATTAGAAAAAGAAGGCTAACAATTTATGGACACCAGTATAGGAATCGATGACAACCGATTAACAAAAACAATTTTTAAGACGCTAAACAAAAAACCATAATGTGTCAAATAAAAGTATAAAAAAGTCAGAAAGAATATTGAGAAAACTGGAATAAACCGAGAAACCCTTATGAACCGAGCCCAATTCAGACTACTAATTACGGACTTTAAGGCCTTTGTTGAAGAGTGAAACTAGAACACTGGGTGGAGAGAAAGAAAAAGAAAAGCTTAAAGCAAACGAATTTGAGAATGTGGGCTGCAAAACGAGATTCCAGAAATTTCCAAATTTATCTTACGTGGTCTAAAATTGGCGCGATACGGGATATTAAAAATACTTTGTCATATATAATTGTCTACTTCTCTGTACTAACACATATTACGTAATACATACATATTATTTACGTAAGTCTTAATCGCAGTATTTTTTTTAAATCGAAACATTTCTAATTTGAAAAAAAATTATCTATTCAGATTCGAGTTTTAGATGTCCTAATATTATAATATTCAAAAAAATTGAATGGGCTACATACTTACCAAGATATAATGTACTTTCACAGATACAGTTCTTCCAACGATCACCTGAAATCATTAATTTGATTGTCTTCATATCTAAGTTCCTATAGGCTACCAATATCCGAAGGGGGACCCAAAAGTAATAGGACTGAGAGCTTACTGCCATTCGTAGACGTAGTAGAGAGTTCTCCCGCTACATGGGGTTAGTAGAGACCTTCAACATACAACTGCCCAGACGGCGTCAGTTTGTAGGTTAACGTTTGATCGTATTTTAACGTTGTGTTTCTCTTACTGTTGTCGCATTTCACCTGCAACGTCATTAAGCGTCAAGCCAATCTTCCACTGCCGTGACGCTTGCTTGGTTTTTGAGACATACCTGTAACACCAACTCTCATCACCCGTAATGACTGGTCAAAACGTTTGGATCATTTTTAATCTCGTTTTTCAAGTCCTGAATCAAATTCAATCGAATGTTTTGTTAATACTGTTTGAGAAGGGAAGAAACAAATTTATCGGCAACATGTCTCATTTGCAAGTCCTCAGTCAAAATCCGCTGGCACAAGCTGCAAGTGACACCTGTCTCTTCTGAAATTTCATCGATTGTGAAACCATGAACCTCGTTCATTTTTGGCGGATTTTTTCAAGTTCTCATAGTTTCAAGATGTTGATTGGTGCCCAGAACGAAGAACATGGCCTTCAACACTCATCTCACGACGTTTAAAGCGCTCAAACCACTCAAAAATTTGTGTGCGGCTCATAGCATCCTCCTTAAGAGTCAGTTGAAGCATTTGTAAGCTATCGTTGTCGGTTTTTCAAGCAAAAAACAAAATTTCAAACATCCTTGTTTTTGTAAATCTGCCTTAACGACGTCGCAAAAGGAACACGACAACAGTAAGAGAAACACAGCACTATGATCAAACGTTAACGTAGAAACTGAAACCGTCTGGGCAGTTGTTTGTTGAAATTCTCTGCTAGCTGCATCTAGCGGGAGAACTCTTTACCATGTCTACGAATGGCAGCTCACACTCAGTCCGGTTTCTTAGGCCCCCTCGTATAGCGATTCAACAGAAGTTGTGCATATAATCCACATAACACCCGAAGAAGTAAAAGCTGAAATTAAGAAGGTCAAAGAGAAAAAAATCTCTCGGTTATGATATAAACGGTCAAGTATTGAAAAATATATCGTCAGATGGAGTAATGAAACTGAATAGCTTAATAAACGCGGCTTTTATGCTGAACTACGTACCAGCCTTGTGAAAAGTGGCTGAAGTCATCATGCTACGAATACCACGTAAAGCGCCGTATGAAATAAACATACAGTTTTTTATGAATGGGTTTTGCACATTACCCATACTACCAGTAATTACAAAACGTTTTAAAAAAATCTGCTTGAGCCACTTTAAAAATAGAATTAGTTAAAAAACCTTATTACGTCTCACCAGTTTGGATTTAAAAATAGACAATCCACGACCGATCAAGAATGTCGCATCAAAAGTGTCCTAGAAAGATCACTGAAAAAGAAACAAATCTATTCAGCGGTCCTCTTGGATGTAGCCCAAGCATTTGCTAAAGTGTTGTATGGAGGTTTGTTGTACAAATTAGACTTAATACTGCCGTCAAGCTTGTCTCGAACATTGAATTCGTACTCCTCTGAAAGAATTTTTCGGGTGAATCAGGAAGACAGGTTTTTAAGTCTAACCAATTAATGCTGGTATTACTCGTGGGAACGTACTGCGTCTAGTTTTGTATACTCTACGCCAGTGATCTGCCGGTAAGGAACGAAGCGATTATTGATAGGTTTGCTGACGTCACAATCATACTTTCGTCAGGCAGTTCGGTTCAGGATTCAACCAAAAAACGACGGCGAGAGGTAACTGCAGTTAGTAGGAATGTGAACCAAGAAATGGAAAATTAGACTTGATGAAAATAGGTCAAAGCATGTAAATTTTCATAATCTGTGTAATATGACAATCAAAAGCATTTAACTTCACAATCACGTCAATGTTGAAGAACTTCAATTTTAGGGCACTTATGTAAAATTTAGGCGACTGAAAAGAACTAAGCCTGTAAATTTAATTTGTTATAAGAAAGACAACTAAAAATACTGTTTCAACAAAACTTTAAAAAATTAAGTTACATTTGAGTCAAGTAAATAATATAAGTTACTAAAATTACTGGTTAGCTATAAATAGTACAAAGTTACTTTTGAGTCGTATACTTGCCCCATACAAAGCACGGAGCGAATATACTTCGAGTAAACTTCGTGGCTCTGCACTCCTTGGTTTAGGCTTAACGATTGCTTAAATTTTAACTTTACCGATTTAAGGTTGCAGGTTTTAAAGTTTGAAAGTTTTAAGGTGAAGTTTGAACTTTGAAGTTTTAATAACTAAGAGTTCGACTTGAGGTTGCAGGTTGAGCTTCCTTAATGTTTACAAAAATTTTTGGTTATGTCGGAAAAAGTTTTGTGTGGAAGTATTTTGCCCGAAATGTTTTCGGACGAAAGAAATTTGACCGGGAAATGCCCGAAAAAGTTTCTGACTGAACAATTCAGGATGAAAATTTTGAAAAAAATCAAAATCATTTTTGGACAAAACATTTCTGAGCGATTTTTTTGTGGCGAAAGAAATGAATAACATGAAACCCAGGTATCAAAAACATCAAAGTTTGGTTTTCTGAGTTTTCTAGGTGAACCTGTTGTCTAAGCATCAATGAGTGACTGGATAATTATAAAAAGAGGGGAAGAATAATAATACTAAAGGAAAACTGTTTTAAGTAGCTATCTATAAATAGAAATTTTTCAACTTATGCTTTACTTTTTAACAGAGGCGTTGTCCGAAAGAAGGACACATAACGGAACATCATGATTTGAGAAAAACAAGTTTTATGTGTTTATTGTGTTACATCTAATTAATTACTATCAAAAAGTGTTCTAAGTTTATATTAATTTCAAATGTACATTTTATGGTAATTTCAAGAAATTTACTTATTAGTGGACTAAAATAATTCATGAGAAATAAGAAAATATTGGTATGTGCCCTTTCTCCACAGAACACAGTAAAGCCAACTTTTCTTATGTAATAATGTATAGATTTGTTTTAAGATTTAAGATTTGTTTTAACATTTTAGTTTGAAAATTAACAAAAAGTATTACCTTGCAAAAAAACGTAATTGAGCTTAATTGAAAAAGTAAGTTTTTAAAAAGTAATTACCTTGCAAAGTTAATTGTTATCGTTTTACTTGGAAAAAAATGTTCCAGTTATTACTTTTATTATTCATTTTCACACTAACCATTTTACGTTTTGAGTTTTGCTTTTACGACCTCAATGGAATTATTAATTTTAAAAATACGATCTTCAGCAGCACTAAAAACACACTCTAACGTAAACATAGCCTCAAAAACAGTCATTGAAATTTGAAAACAAGTGTTTGCTTAAAACCATGCATTGCCTTCTAGAGTAGAGATATTCAAACGAAATTTTAACATATTGTAGAAAAAAGTGTTCCGCACATCTGTTCTGCGGAAAAAGGGCACATACGAGTACATTTATGTGTCCTTCTTTGGGAGAACGCCTATTATTATTTTTCAATGTATTCATGCAATTTTTCAGATCAAAAACCATAAGATGCCACAATGTGTTCCTGTTAATTAAAGCCATAAAAACTTAAGCATATCGTCGTTTCACTGCTGAGGTAACTGAAATCTAGAAAAAAACTTTGCAAGCCGTAACTCGCTAACACAGTGTTTCCAGATCTATGTTTGTATTAATATTTTTTCTTAAACTAAGCTACATAATGTTTTCTTAGAGCCGGTCTTACTGTAACTTGTAAATACAGCCTGTATAAAAATTGGTAGAACTTTACCTGCATAGCGGCTGACTCAATAACCTTCTTGGATAGCTTTTCATGCAGTATCAACCTGGTCTGAAATTGGGCCTCATCAACTGCACTCTTTACAATTCTACTGCGATCCGCATTCTTTATTAGTTTAAAACCTCCACATTTACCAGGGGCCGCCTGAAATTTGGAAGAGACGTGGTCATTTACTGCTGCGTATTGGTCAGCGCAACTAGCTTCTACACCGAGGTCCCGGGTTTGGATCCCGGTCAGATCTTTTGTCATCACTAAATTTCATCTATGACCCTTCGTCGTTTCCATTAAGAATAATTGAAAACAGTTGGACGTAATATAAACTAAAAAAAACTGATGTGTAACATTCACACGACCACCATATTTCTCTTGGCAGTGTAAATATATCCAAATACTGTATAATTAACCATTAGTACACAATTTAATATGAAAACCATACCTAATTTTAATCATGTGTGAATAACGCAAAATGAAAAGAAAACTCTGTAGAACTTAACAACACGGAAAATCACTATTGACACTAAACTAGGTTCTGTAGAAGAAAATACTTGAAAAACCAAGTTGTTGATTTTGTTTTATTTCATACAACTTTAATTATTGTATACACTTTTGTCGTGAAATTCGTTCTAAGGCTGCAATATTAAATAATAAAAAATAAAAAATATAACTAATTGACTATATTATTACTTTTGTGTTTCAGAGTTTATTGATGTTTTTTTTAATAACATTTAGATTATAAATTTAGTGAAACATTAACAAATATTAAAAAATGGAATTAGTATAAATTAATTTTTAGGACTAATTAAAGTTCATTTGTCATATATCTAGGGTAATTCCATAACCTTCACTTTAAGTAGTGTTCTCACGGGGCGTGAAACGCTATCGTAAGACATACTGTTGTGAAACCACTACCCATGTGTACAAAGGGATGTGAGTTTGACCCTGACGTCACAGGCAGGTGAAAATGAAAAAAACATAACTTAATTATAATCATTAAAGAATGGCACTAAATTAAAACCGACGTCCGTTCGACTTGAAATACGGTAAATTACTAATTGACGCAAAACTACGCTCTGTAAAAACAAATGCCTGAAATAAAAAATGTATTATTTTAAATTTTTTATAACATTAATGTTTACAGACTTACGTCATAATAATGCCGCAATATTAAAAAGTTCCATATTTTTACCGACATTGATAAGAAAAATACAGAAAATCACTAATTGACACTAAAGTAAGCGTTTTACGAAACAATTTGTTCGAAAGATTTGTTCACTCCATTTTTTTTGCATTTGACACTGGTTTTCTCAAAAACTATTTAACTTACAGTTCTGGGACCTGTTTTATTCAATTTATCAGGTCAAAAACCATAAGAAACGATTGAATTCGCCCCTTAATCTACCTTACCAGAATTTCAGGAAGACCTCATTTCACCTGGAGAGCTGAAATCCGGGCGAAATCTTTCACTAGCCGTAATTTGGAAACGAAGCATTTCCGGACCATGTTTATATAAACTTTTTTCATTATTTTTACATGTACAATGGGCTCCTAAAGTTTCTGCATATCTTCGTGAATCATTCTGTATAAGAGAGAAGAAAAAATTGCCGAAAAATATACTTACTGCCATTACATCTATCGGACAGAGACCTTTGGTTTGACCGAAACAATAGTTCGCATTATATATAAAAATAACAGTGAATAATAACAATAACACTTTATTGTAGTCTGTATTGAGTGAAGACATTTAAAAATAGGTTGTTTACTGTAGAGTTTACCTAATAACTGCAGATTGTTCTGTATCAATTTATACGGAACCTTTTCATGAAACGAGTTAATGTGCTTGTTGTACTAAAAATGTTATTGTAGCTTTAATTATAATTTCTATAGCCGTCTGAATAATTATTGTTTACATGGATAATAAGTTTTTCGATAGAAACATTTATGTTTATTTATTATTATGTCCGAATCAAGTCAGGCTTTAAATTAAAGTAATTATTTATTTGGTCATATCAAATTAAGATACACTAACAATTAAGTATAATATCTATGTGTTATATGTATCTATATTATTAATTTCTCTTGTCCTGTAAAGGGAAGAAAAGTATTGTATTCATGTCAATTTTTCACCAGATGTATACTTTTTCATACCCGTGAACACATGAACATTCGCCATTGGTGTGTGCATGTGCGCGCGCGCGCGCGCGTGTGTGTATACAAAATATCTCAAGAACGGAACATCGTACGAACTTGAAACTAGAGACTTAAGTTTTATACCACTACCGGGACCAGACACGAACATTTTCATCAAAATAGGTTTTTTTTTTTTTTTTTTTGCGCCCTGGAGACTCCAGGAGGAGTATAGGACATGTCGTCAGATATAACACCTGAAATACATATAAGAAACACGCTATGTATCACTACTATCAAGAAAGAAATTCTTGTACGCTATAAAAAGTTTCACCGATCAAGTAATTTTTTAGATTTTTTTTAAAGGAATTCAAATCCTCACAACACTTTAAAGATTGGGGTAATTTATTTATGAATTTTCTCCCTGCATAAGTAGGTTTTTGTTCAAACAATTTTGTGGAGTGATTAGCCACATAATAATCATTCCTGTTTCTCGTGTTATGATTGTGAACATTGAGATTCTGCATTAAATTATTTTGCCTAACATACATAATCACCTCAAAAATGTAGAGACAGGGAATTGTAAGCAATTTAAGCTCCTTAAATAGTGGCCTGCATGAGGTTAGCTGATTAGCTCCCACCATACACCTAATAGCTTTCTTTTGAATTTTAAAAACCCTATTCATATTACCCATGCTAGAATTACTCCATACTAAAATACCATAACGGATATGAGACAGAATGAGGCCATGATAAGCTGCCATTAGTAATTTTTTATCATTTAATCTGGCAATTTGTTTTAGTGCAAATACTCCAGATGATATTTTACTACAAACTTGATTGGTATAGAAGTCCGAAGACAAAGATCTATCTAGAGATACGCCCAGGAACTTCACTGTTTTACATGCTCTAAACTATTATTATAAATAAATACATCCACTTCTCTACTTTCTTTAACGTTATGTTTATTTTTGAATTGCAAGTACTGACACTTTTTCCCATTAACTGTTAATAACATTTGATTCAAGAACTGCACTACGGACTCTATGTTAACATGTGTATTTACTTCAAGAGCATCTGCCAGTAAACTGTTACTGATTACTGAAGTATCATCAGCAAACAACAAAGCTCTGCCATTAGGTATGACTTCTGGTAACCTATTAATATACAATAGAAATAGGATTGGACCTAAAACTGACCCCTGTGGAACGCCTGCTTTGACTTCAAGCTTTCCAGATACAAGTTTTGTAAGTTTCCCTCTAACAACCCTAGTTAACTCCACACACTGAAATCTATTAATAAGGTAAGATTGAAACCATTTCAACTCTACATCCCTAACGCCTAATGACTCTAGTGTTTTCAATAAAATTTCATGATCAACACAATCGAAAGCTTTACTCAGATCCAGAAACACTGCCAATGCTTTCTCCCCGGCGTCCAATATATCAACTACTTGCTCCACAAGTGAAACAATTGCAGTTTTAGTTGATCTACCTTTTTGGAAACCATGCTGATCCTCTGAGATGATTAGGTTTTCAGTCAAGAAACTGATTAACCTAATAAATACTACCTTTTCAAAAATTTTACTGATTGTGTTTAAAATACTTATGGGTCTATAATTTTCAACTAACTGGCTATCTCCATTCTTAAATATAGGCAATATTTTAGCCTCCTTCAGTTTGTTTGGAAATACACCTGCTTCAAGTGAGAAGTTAATCAAATGAAGGAGAGGAGTAATTAAAAGATGTTTACATTCTTTAATAATTATACTGGAAATCCCATCTAACCCACATGTTTTCTTACTTTTCAAACTATTAATAACTGATTCTAATTCCTCCCTTGAAACTAGGCTAAATAAGAATTAATTAACTACCTTGTTACCTTTTGGATCATAACATCCCACTGTTTCCCTAATCTGTTGTTTAAGTTTTAAAGCTACTTCCTGGTAATATTTGTTAAAATAATTATAAATTTCTATACCATTCTCTATAAGTTCATTGTTTTTGTTAACAATAGTAGGTATGTCAGTAAAACTTTTGTTGCTAACTACACCTCGATTCTTATTAATTATTTCCCATATTGCTGAGTTTAGATTTGGTGATTTATGAAGAACTTCAGCAGTTTTTTTACATTTAGCTCTCTGGACTTCTCTGGCATAATGTTTTTTAATAGTTTTGTACCTTTGTTCATTAAAGGTAGTCCTATGTGAAAGAAAATCTGAGTATACATCTCTAACTTCAGACCTCATTTGCAAAATTTCCCCTGTGACCCACTCATCTGTTTCACTGGCAATAATTTTTACATCTTTCTTTTTAATTGGACAACTATTATTATAATGAAATTTTAATGTCTCAATAAAATTATGATATTTTTGATTAATGTCAGATGAATTGAAAACCGTCTTCCAATCCTCTTTGGATAAACTATGTAACAAACAATTAATATTCCCTTGGTCTTCCTGCCTAAATTCTTTAATACTTTTTTGATTTGGGACATGACTACCTAAATCCTGAATCTCTAATACTTGGTAGCCGTGATCAGAGAGCTCTGAACCCCTTAACCTAACCTGACAACTCTCCATATTTGTTAAAATATTATCTATTATGGTTTGTGAGTGAGTAGTAATTCTTGTATAACCTTTAACTTTTATATCAAGATTGTTCATCTCCACAATATCCCTAAACTCTTCAGCCATTTTATTTTCAACAGCAAGATTTACATTAAAATCACCCAAAACTACCACTTTTACGTATCGTTCTGTTAAAGCTTTCAGTAGTTCACTGAACGATGAACAAAACTGACCCCAATCACCATTAGGGGATCTATAGACACCCACCACAACCATCTTTCCCCTCTTTTCTAACCTAACTTCTACCCCAGCCACTTCAATAACCATTTCCCGAGAAAACCGTTCTAGATAAGGTAAGTTACGAGTGTCAAGTTTCTTATTTGAATTAGCTAATATACAAACCCCCCCACTTTTGTGCATTTTCCTACAATATGAAGCAATAATAGAAAACCCTGAAAAGTTTATTAGTGACATCTCATTACATTTTAACACGTGTTCTGTAAATACCACCATATCTGGGTTCTCAGAACTTAAAAATATATCTAACCTGTCTATTTTATTACTTAAATATTGAATATTTTGATGTAAAATAGAGAAGTGGGATGCATTATTTTCCTGATTGTTTTGGTTAACTACAACTGTGTTAACTCCAATTATGGAAGCTGGTCGCAGCCTATTTACTAACCTGACATCATGTAAACCTAACCTACCGTTACTGTAATTAAAAACCTGTGATCTCCTCTTCAGTTGCATTTCACCAATAAAACCTAACCTTATATTTCCTCTAACCTTATATTCTAACCTTATATTCTAACATTATATTTAGGTCAACCTAAAGTAGTAGATTATTCGAATAATTTTTCACTTGTTTGCGATTTTCTCAAAAACTGGTCCTACGATTTTTTTAAAAATCGCCTGGTTTATTAAATTTTTATGCTCTACAAGATAGGGTAGGCGCCATATTTGCTGAAATTCTCAGTGAAGATGTTCTTGTGTAAAAGAATCGTTTTTTTAAGATTGCGGCTTTAATATGCATTTCAGCGCAAAATTGTATATAATAAAGCTTGTAGAGAATTCAAAAACCTACAATTTTTATTTCTAACATTTTTTTGTATAACGCTTAGTTTAGCGGTATTAAGTGATTTTCGGTTTTTTTCTCACAAAAACGTGTGAAAAATCCATTTTTTTAAGATTTCGGCGATAGTATGCATTTTACGACAAAAGTGTATATAATCAAATTTATACAAAATTAAAAGATCTACAGCTTTTATTTAAAAATTTTTCTTTACAGAGCCTAGTTTAGCTTGAAAGAGTGATTTTCCGTATTTTTAAGTTAAACTTAGATTTATTTTTATTTTGCTTCTTTCAATCATTTTTACTTTCTCTTGCGTATATGAATATATAGGAAGGAAAGTATTGTTATCATGTCGATATTTAAAAATCTAGTTTTTACCGGATCTACACGTTTTCAGACCCCCTGAACCCAAAATACATGTTTTTAGCGATTGGTCTGTGTGTGTGTGTGTCTCTCTCTCTCTGTGTGTGTGTGTGTGTGTGTGTGTGTGTGTGTGTGTGTGTGTGTGTGTGTGTGTGAATACAAAATTTCTCAAGAACAGAACATCGTACGAACTTGAAACTTGAAACTTAAGTTAGATACCATTACCGGATCCGACACAAACATTTTCATCAAAATCGGTCAACCTAAAGTAGTAGTTTATTCGAATAGTTTTACACTTGTTTGCGAATTTCTCAAAAACTTGTCATATAATTTTTTTAAAAATCGCCTGGTTTACTTAACTTTTTATTCTCTACAAGATAGGGTAAGCGTCATAATTGCTGAAATTTCAGTGAGGCTGTTTTCGCGTAAAAAATTGTTTTTTAAAGATTGTGGCTTTAATATGCATTTTAGCGCAAAAATATATATGCTAAAAGTTGTAGGAAATTTAAAATTCTACAACTTTTATTTCTAACATTGTTTTGTGTAACGCTTAGTTAAGCGGTAATTAGCGATTTTCTGTTTTTTCTCACGAAAACGTGTGAAAAGTCGATTTTGTTAATATTTCGGCCTTAGTACGCATTTTACGACAAAAATGTATATAATGAAATTATTAAAAATTAAGAAATCTATAACTTTTATTTAAAGCATTTTTCTCTACAGAGCCTAGTTTAGCGTGAAAGAGTGACTTTCCGTATTTTTAAGCTAAACTGAGGTTGATTTTCATTTTGCGTCATTGTTTCATTATTAAAACTAGGTTATGTTATTAAAGTTAGTTTTTTTGTTTATTTCTAATGTTTTATTAATACTGTTAGGTTATATTGTTTAAATTATTTGCATTGGCAAGAGAAAATTGTGTGAGCGTTTACACCAGATTTTTTAAAAATTTTCAACGTTATTCTGTTGTTGGTCGTTTCTAATGCATTAAAAGGCGTAGAATAAGAATCCATTGATTGAGATGTATCCTGAGGTGTATAAGAGACAAAAACAAGACATTCAATATTTCACCGTTTCACTCTTAGTAGCAAGACTGGAATAATTAATGTACTTCTTACTTTCTCTGGCCGCCTATATGAATACTATATAGGAAGGAAAGTATTGTTTTCATGTCGTTTTTAACAAATACACTCTTCACCGCATCTACACGTAAACAGACCTCCTGAACCCAAAAAAACATGTTTTTAGCGATTGGTCTGCGTGTGTATATAAAATATCTCAAGAACGGAACATCGTACGAACTTGAAACTTGATACTAAAGTTATATATTACTACCGTACCCGAGACGAGCATTTTCATCAATTTCGGTCAACCGGAAGTAGTAGTTTATTCGTAGACATTTTCAATTTTTCCGAATTTCTCAAAACCTGGTTCTACGATATTTTTTAGATCGCCTGGTTTACTCAATTTTTTATTCTCTACAAGATAGGATAGGCGCCATGTTTGATGAAATTCTCAGTGAGGCTGTTTTTACGTAAAAAAAATTGTTTTTTTAAGAAAACGGCTTTAATATGCATTTTAGCCCAAACATTTTTGAAACATAAGTTGTAGAAAATTTAAAATGCTACAACTTTTGTGTTAAACATTTTTTTGTATAATGCTTAGTTTAGCGGTAATTAGCAATTTTCTGTTTTTTTATCACAAAAGCGTGTGAAAAATTGATTTTTTTAAGATTTCGGGCTTGGTATACATTTTACGACAAAAGTGTGTATAAGCAAATTTATAGGAAAATAAACGATCTACAACTTTTGTTTTGAGGGTTGTTCTCTACAGAGGTTACTTTAGCGTGAAAAAGTGATTTCCGTTTTTTTAAGATGATATGTTGTTGATTTTCGTTTTGCGTCTTTCACTCACGATTTAAATAAGGTTATGGTTTTAAAGGTTAGTGCTGTTGTGTATTTCTAATGTTAGGTTATATTGTTTAAATTATGTGCATTGGCAAGAGAAAGTTGTATGAGTGTTTCACACCAGATTTTTACTTTCTCTTGCCTACATAAATATATAGGAAAGAAAGTATTGTCTTCATGTCGATTTTTCAAAATCGAGTTTTCATCAAATCTACACGTTTTCGGGCCTCCTGAACCCAAAAAACATGTTTTTAGCGATTGGTCTGTGTGTTTGTCTCTGTGTGCGCGCGCGCGTGTGTGTGTGTGCGCGCGCGCACTCGCGCGTGTGTGTGTACAAAGTATCTCAAGAATGGAACATCGTACGAACATGAAACTTGAAACTTAACTTATATACAACTACCGGACCAGACACGAACATTTTCATTCATTTCGGTCAACCGGAAGTAGTAGTTTATTCGTAGAAATTTTCACTTTTTTCCGAATTTCTCAAAACCTGGTTCTACGATATTTTTTAGATCGCCTGGTTTACTCAATTTTTTATTCTCTACAAGATAGGGTAGGCGCCATGTTTGCTGAAATTCTCAGTGAGGCTGTTTTTACGTAAAAAAATTGTTTTATTAAGAAAACGGCTTTTTTATCATTTTAGCCTAAAAATTTGTAAAACAAAAGTTTTAGAAAACTTAAAATGCTACAACTGTTGATCCAAACATTTTTTTATAACACTTAGTTTAGCGGTAATTAGCTATTTTCTGTTTTTTTCTCACAACAACGTGTGAAAAACTGATTTTTTTATATTTCGGCCTTAGTATGCATTTTACGGCTAAAGTCTATAAATAAATTAATAGGAAATTGAGAGATCTATAACTTTTATTTATAACATTTTTCTCTACAGAGCCTAGTTTAGCGTGAAAGAGTGATTTTCCGTATTATTAAGCTAAATTTATATTGATTTTTATTTTGCGTCTTTCACTCATTTTTACTTTCTCTTGCCTGTATGAATATAACAGAAGAAAAGTATTGTTTTCATGTCGATTTTTCAAAATCGAGTTTTCACCGGATCTACACGTTTTAAGACCTCCTGAACCCAAAAAACATGTTTTTAGTGATTGGTCGGTGTGTGTGTGTGTGTGTGTGTGTGTGTGTGTGTATGTGTATGTACACAAAATATCTCAAAAACAGAACATCGTACGAATTTGAAATTTGAAACTTAAATTACATACCACTACCGGACCAGACACGAACATTTTCATCAAAATCGGTCGACCAGAAATAGTAATTTAACTGCAGGCTATAATTTTTCACTTGTTTGCAATTTTCTCAAAAACTGGTTCAACGATTTCTTTAAAAGTCGCCTGGTTTATTAAATTTTTTGTGCTCTACAAGATAGGCTAAGCGCCATGTTTGCTGAAATTCTCGGTGAGGATTTTTTTTGCGTAAAAGAATTGTTAGTTTCACGATTGCGGCTTTAATATGAATTTTAGCGCAAAATTGCATACAATAAATCTTGTAGAGAATTTGACGTCTTACAATTTTCATTTTTAACATTTTTTTGTATAACGCTTAGTTTAGAGGTAATTAGTGATTTTCTATTTTTTTTTCTCACGGAAACGTGTGAAAAATCGAAATTTTTAAGATATCGGCCTTAGTATGCATTTTACGAGAAAAGTGTATTTAATAAAATTTATAGAAAATTTGGAGATCTACAACTTATGTTTTAAACATTTTTCTCTACAGAACCTAGTTTAGTGTAAAAGAGTGATTTTCCGTATTATTAAACTAAATTTAGATTGATTTTTATTTTGCGTCTTTCACTCATTTTTACTTTCTCTTGCCTTTGAATATAAAGGAAGAAAAGTATTGTTTTCATGTCGATTTTTCAATAACGAGTTTTCACCGGATCTACACGTTTTAAGACCTCCTGAACCCAAAAAACATGTTTTTAGCGATTGGTCTGTGTGTGTGTGTATAAAAAATATCTCACGAACGAAACATCCTACGAACTTGAAACTTAAAACTTAGGTTACATACCACTACCGGACCCGACCCGAACATTTTCATCAAAATCGGTCGACGGCAAGTAGTAGTTTATTCGGATAATTTTTCACTTGTTTGCAATTTTGTCAAAATCTGGTCCTACGATTTTTTTTAAATCGCCTGATTTACTCAATTTTTTATTCTCTACAAGATAGGGTAAGCGCCATGTTTGCTGAAATTTTCGGTGAGGCAGTTTTTGCGTAAAAAATTGTTTTTTTTAAGAGAACGGCTTTAATAGTCTATGCATTTTAGCCCAAAAATTTATATAACAAAATTTGTAGAAAAATTTTAAATGCTACAACTTTTGTTTCATACATTTTTTGTATAACGCTTAGTTTAGTAATAGCGGTAATTAGCGATTTTTTTTTTTTTTTTCTCTGAAAAACGTGTGAAAAATTTATTTTTTGAAGATTTCGGTTTTAGTATGCATTTTACGACAAAAATGTGTATATGCAAATTTATAGGAAATTAAACGATCTACAACTTTTACTGAAAGCGTTTTTCTCTACAGAGCTTTCTTTAGCGTGAAGGAGTGATTTTCCGTATTTTTAAGGTGATATGAGGTTGATTTCCATTTTGTGTCTTTCACTCATGATTAATATATGGTTTTTTTTAAGGTTAGTGCTGTTGTTTATTTTTAATGTTAGGATATAGGCTATTGTTTTAATTATTTGCATTGGCAAGAGAAAGTTGTGTGTGTGTTTCACTCCAGATTTTTACTTTCTCTTGCCTACATGAATATATAAATGAAGGAAGGTATTGTTTTAAAATACCTTTTTTAAAATCGAGTTTTCACCGGATCTACACGTTTTCAGGCCTCCTGAACCCAAATCACTTGTTTTAGTGATTGGTCTGTGTGTTTGTCAGTGTATGTGTGTGTATGTTTATACACAAAATATCTCAAAAACGGAACATCGTACGAACTTGAAACTTAAGTTATATACCACTACCGGACCAGACACGAACATTTTCATCAAAATCGGTCAACCGCAAGTAGTAGTTTATTCGTATAATTTTTCACTTTTTTGCGATTTTCTCAAAACCTTGTCCTACGATTTTTATAAAAATCGCCTGGTTTATTAAATTTTTTATGCTTTACAAGATAGGGTAGGCGCCATGTTTGTTGAAATTCTGGGTGAGGATGTTTTTGCATAAAAGAGTTAATATTTTAAGATTGCGGCTTTAATATGCATTTCAGCGCTAAATTATTTATAATAAATCTTGTAGAGAATTTGACGTCCTACAATTTTTTTTACATATTTTTGTATAACGCTTAGTTTAGCGGTAATTAGTGATTTTCTGTTTTTTTCTCACAAAAACGTGTGAAAAATCAATTTTGTTTTAAATTTTGGCGATAGTATGCATTTTACGACAAAAGTGTTATTACTAAATTTATAAAAAATGAAATGATGTACAACTTTTGTTTTAAACATTTTTCTCTACAGAGCCTAGTTTAGCGTGAAAGAGTGATTTTCCGTATTTTTAAGCTAAACTTAGGTTGATTTTAATGTTGCGTGATTCACTCATTTTTATTTTCTCTAGGCTATATGAATATAAAGGAAGGAAAGTATTGTTTTCATGTCGATTTTTCAAATTCGACTTTTTACCGTATCTACACGTTTTCAGACCCCCTGAACCCAAAAAACATATGTTTAGCGATTGGTTTGTGTGTGTGTGTGTGTGTGTGTGTGTGTGTGTGTGTGTGTGTTTGTTTACAAAATTTCTCAAGAACGGAACATCGTACGAACTTGAAACTTGAAACTTAAGTTACATACCCCTACCGGATCCGACTCGAACATTTTCATCAAAATCGGTTAACCGGAGGTAGTAGTTTGATCGTATAATTTTTTACTTGTTTGCGATTCTCTCAAAAACTCGTTCTACGATTTTTCTTAAAATCGCCCGGTTCACTCAATTTTTTATTCTCGACAAGATTGGGTAGGCTCCATGTTTGCTGAAATTTTCGGTGAGGCTGTTTTTGCGTAAACGAATTGTTTTTTTAAGATTGCGGCTTTAATATGCATTTCAGCGCAACAATATATGAATAAACGTTGTAGGAAATTTAAAATTCTATAACTTTTCGTTGAAACATTTTTTTGTATAACGCTTAGTTTAGCGGTAAAAAGCGATTTTCTGTTTTCTCTCACGAAAACTTCTAAAAAATCGATCATTTTAATATTTCGGTCTTAGTACGCATTTTACGACAAAAACGTTTATAATAAAATTTATAGAAAATTAAGAAATTTACAACTTTTATTTGTAGCATTTTTCTCTACAGAGCCTAGTTTAGCGTGAAAGAGTGATTTTCCGTATTTTTAAGCTAAATGTAGGTTGATTTTTATTTTGCGTTATTCTCTCATTTTTACTTTCTCTTGCCTATATGAATATATAGAAAGGAAAGTATTGTTTTCATGTCGATTTTTCAAAATCGAGTTTTACCGGATCTACACGTGTCAGAACTCCTGAACCCAAAATACATGATTTTAGTGATTGGTCTGTGTGTGTGTGTGTGTGTGTGTGCGCGCGCGCGCGTGCGTGCGTGTGTGTGTGTGCACGTGCACGCGCGCGCGCGCGTGTGTGTGTGTGTGTGTTATACAAAATATCTCAAGAACGAAACATCGTACGAACTTGAAACTTGAAACTTAAGTTATATACCACTACCATTTTACATTTCAACGCAAAATTGTATTAAATAAAGCTTGTAGAGAATTTGACGTCCTACAATGTTTGTTTCAAACATTTTTTTGCATAACCCTTAGTTTAGCGGTAATTAGTGATTTTTTGTTTTTTTCTTACGAAAACGTGTGAAAAATCGATTTTTTCAAATTTCGGCCTTAATAATATATGCATTTTACGACAAAAGTGTGTATAAGCAAATTTATAGGAAATTAAACGATCTACAACTTTAATTAAAGCTTTTTTCTCGACAGAGTTTACTTTAGCGTAAAAGAGTGATCTTGTGTATTTTTAAGGTGATATGATGTTGATTTTAATTTTTCGTCTTTCAGTCATTTTTACTTTCTCTTGCCTACATGAATACATAGGAAGGAAAGTATTGTTTTCATGTCGATTTTTCAAAATCGAGTTGATTGGTCTGTGTGTTTGTCAGTGTGTGTGTGTGTGTGTGTGTGTGTGTGTGTGTGTGTGTGTGTGTGTGCGCGCGCGTGTGCGCGCGCGTGTGCGTATGTGTATGTGTGTGTGTATGTGTGTGTGTGAAGAAAAAATTTCATGAACAGAATAGTACACGAATTTGAAACTCTGAATTAAAATAAGGTAGGGGAGACCGGGGCTAGTAAGCGCAGAGGCAAGTAGGCGCACGCGCGATAAATCTGTTTTTTTGACTTTTCAGTCCTGAAACTTGAATCACTGTTTCCGGTAGTCTTTGAGAGTAGAGTTTGTTGTGTTTTGAGCCGTTTATGAAAGCGTTACAACGTTCCACATTATTTTTCTGTTTTTTACCACAGGTAAGTAAAATTTCGTTTTCTCTGTTATTAATCTCTGAAATAAAAATTGTAGGTTTTTGAATTCTCTACAAGCTTAATTATATACAATTTTGCGCTGAAATGCATATTAAAGCCGCAATCTTAAAATATTAACTCTTTTATGCAAAAACATCCTCACCCAGAATTTCAACAAACATGGCGCCTACCCTATCTTGTAAAGCATAAAAAATTTAATAAACCAGGCGACTAACTAATTAGAATTAGTTGCACCTCACAAATTCGTTTCGGTCTTGGAGAGGACCCCCGATAAACTGTCCTGGTCCTCCTTGGGTTATTTTAGTTTAAAACGTGGGCTGAATTTCGGGAGGTTCTTAGTAAAAGGCTTAAAAATTAGGTTACCGGGCTGCGGAACCTAACACCCGTTGTATAAAATAAAATGCAGTGTTACTGATTTTGAAATTCTGTAATAATATACGAAACCTATTGTTTGTACAGTAGTTTTGTATATTATTGTGAAGTTTAGTATTGTAGTGATTGTATTTTATTTTAAGTTAGATTGATATTTACTCTAATTTGTTAATCTTCTATTGTACTCTGTCCGAATAAAATTTTATATTTTACTCGGTACTTGGTTTATTTAGCTTATAGTTCTATAGCAGTGACCAATTTTTATGTGTAGCGACAATGTATCCATGGTAACACCATAGATAGTTGTTTTAATCCATGGTAACACCATGGATACATGGTCGCAAAATGTAACATTTGAATCCTATTGTTTCTTCGTCATGGCTTGTCTTTATTTGAGATAGATGGGTTTTTGACTTCAATGGGCGCTAAAGGAATTTGTTGCTTTACTGGTGTAATATCTGTCGACTAAGATAGGTTGTAGGTTCAGTTATGGTAGTAGAAAAGGGCGAGATACAAATAAATTTCATTATACATTTTGAAAACGTTTGATACCAGAGCTATGTTTTAGAGCCATGTTTTAATTAAAGCATTAATATTTACTCAACGATGATATATTCAAAAAATTTCGCTGTGAATTGAGGTAAGTTTTCGTTCTAAATTTTCGCTTTTAAATGTTGTAATTCGTTAATGCGTATTGGCAGAGTTTTTTGAGAAACAGGTTTAATACTCATGACTCTTGAGAAATTCTTACAGTTGGCAGCTTTGCCTTTGATTAATAGGGTCTGTTTAAAGTTATAAAATACAGTATATAAGCAAAGTTGTTAAGATATTGATTATGAAACGTTTTAGTTATTTTAGTATGTGCTTGGTTGGTTTTAATCTGGAATGTGTAGTTTTGGAAGGTAAAATTTAATCTTAAAAAAATATACTAGTTTTGTAAAGTAAAATTAGTTGACATGAATTGTTATTTTCGAAAGGTAAAATTTAGTCGTTTAAACCAAGTCATCATTGATGTAGTTCAAATTATAAGTAAGGGGAGTAATTATATCGTAAGGGGAGTCAAAAACACTAAAAGGAAGTTCTCGCAAAAATGAAGCAATTAAAAGTTTGTTGCAGGCAAAATAATTAAAAAATTATTAGATTGTCCCGTGAGGGAAACACAAAAAGGAACTGAGTATAGCATTTTATCTTTAAAACTATCCAGGCAGAGGTGTGGTCAAACATTTGTCATTGGCTTAAGGGTATTAAAATATACAAAAATGTGTTCTGTTTTCTTCAATTTTTGTGTGAGTTAGTCGTGGGAATGCAGGCTAAAGCCGTGAAGTAGAGAATAAAAGGGAGAGTTTAGAGGAAGCTTGTCGAAAAGGGGAGATGAGTGAGTAGGCAGAGTTAGTTTGAAAACGAGAGATCGAAGGGTGCACACTTTAGTTGGTGGGCAACAAACTCTAAAATAATAGACAAATTAATTGAGATTAGAAGTCTGATTGAAGAACTAAACTTATTAAAAATATATTAAAGAATTTAAAGTTATATTAGTTTTTATTGATTCAAGTAAATTAAACAACATCAGGGACAGATAGTAAAGAAAACCATAAATTCTCCAGTATCGGCACCATTTTAAATCCGCTATCCTGTGAAGAACCAGATCATTGCGGAAAATAAAAACCAACGAGTACAGTTGTATTCGTGTACGTCTTCTTCTTCCTCTTCTCGATCTTCATTTCTTCGCCAACCAAGAATTAATTAGTTGCCGGAGCGCTTGCGACTTCCGACCAATCGAGATATACTGGTTAACACATCCTTTGAAAGCGATCGATCCACAATTCCACCATCCGATATACTAAGCGAGGATGAAGAGGCTTACGACATCAGGTGACGGGAAATTAATAAAAACCTTCAGGTATTTATAAACCATTAAAATTGTAAATGTATACACATCTTTTTATTTTATTTTATTGACATTTTTATGTATACTTATTATTCCAATAGGGTGTGTCTCAATCATTATATTTCTAATTTAAATAAGAAGTAATCTCATTCTGTGTTATGTGTTATAAACTATATATTTTCACTAAACCATCTGTCAAGCCACGAATAAAAATTATTTGATAAAAATAAAATTTAAACTAAAGTTGATATTACAAAATGGCAATCCCTATTGTGGGGAATTTTGGTTGTGTAAAACTTAAGAGTTAAACATAGATAAATTAAAAAGAATAGTTCATGAGTTTGCTACAAATGGTCAAAGATTTTACGAGGAAGGACAGAATCCCAAACGTGATGTAAGGAAAGGACTGTAGATAGCAGTTGCAAATGGGAGATTTCGCTGTAATCGCAATAAATAGATGAAGCATCTTCAAAGAATGAAGGGAGTTATAATTTCAAAACTGGTTCTTGAATACAGGACTAAGGGAAAGATATTGGGTTGAAAGATAATTGGGTAGGCCCCTACAACGATAAAAATAATTAATTTTTTACAGATTTCAAACATTTTCATGCTGTATAAGGTTATGCCGGGAAGAGTAGAAATTCAATTGCATAATTATATACTGTGACATCCGTAATTGTGTAATAATTGCGTAATACACTCACAGACTGATATCCTAAAAATTTGTTTTAGGCTCAACGGACTTGAAAACAGGTTAGTACAGTGAACAAATATTTAGATAAATCAGCATGAAAACAACTTTCCTTACGGAACATCATTTTGAGTAAGAGAAAATAAATACAATAACAATTTTATAATCCATGTGTTCGCATAGTGGTAAAGTAGTCGTCGCTAGTCTACTGTTTAAAAACTGATTTTTGTAAATGAAGGTTCCGTGGTTGAAATCCTAGAAAATGTAGTGACTCTTACACGAATGTGAATATTAGACAGTGGTTACCGGTGTACTTTGGCGGATGGATTTCATTAACCATGTTCTTTTAGAAATGGTTTGCCTGAGTCTGTACCAGACTGAAACTCATTTACACGTCATACGTAAATCATCCTCATGTCATTGGGTTTGGCGTTTGCTAGTTGATCATATCAACAAACATTAATGTTCACACATTCGGGGTTAAAAAGTAAAAAAAAAAACAACTTTTTGACAATATGATACATTTTTGATTTTGTTTTTTTTTAACGTCTGACTGTTCTGCAAATACTGCTAATGCAGACAGCGAAGGACGAAATGATTTTTGTAACGTATGAAAATATGCCGTGCCTGAATGGGATTCGAACCCAAAACCGCATGATGAAAGGCGAGCACATTACCAACTACGCCAATGCGGCCGGCATTACATTTTTTGTAATTAATTAGAAAATATTGTGACAATATCTAAAGGTACCTATGTATCTAAAGGTGTGTTCGAGAATTTTCGAAGAGGGTGGAGATTTTAAAAATGTTAACGCAAATAATAAGAGTGATAAATGGGGTTCCAAAAAATAGTTTGAAATAGTATGGGTAGGCCTACTATAAACGGTTTTTATAGAACAGGTAGACCTGCATTTTGTTGTATGACTATTGTGAAAGAGTCAAGTCGAGTCGAGTACCTATTTAGATAATTGGACTTTTTTTGTAGCACCTTTAATTGAATCTCCCTTTTATTCAATCGTAATTTCTTTACAGTTGTTATGATTTATCCAGAAGCCGTCAGAAGTATTTTGTATTTATTATTGTTGTGTCGAAAATCTCTGCCTTTCTCGGAATCTTCGTAGATCCACCTATTTAAACGACGCGATTTTTTTGTGAGTTAAAGTTTCGATTTTTCTTTGTTTCAGCGAGCAAATCTAGTAGTGCTTAACGGTTACCTTAGAAAAGGTCAACATTTCTGTGTTTAAGGTTTATTCTATATCATTTTTGTAAGTAGTATTTAGTAAATTGGTTAAGTTTATTTATTGTTATTAGTTAATTATAATTAGTTTATTTATTAAGTAATTTAATTGTAATTTACTTGTACTTCTAGTCACTTTATTATTTTAATTTTTTAGTTGTAATAAATACTTGAATTTTAAAATTAGTGAGTTAATTATTTAATTTACCCAGATCCCGAAACGGACCTTAGAAATAGTCCGGTGTTACCCGGAGATATGCACTTTTTTCTCCCTCAAGGTTTCTTTTGATTATAAAGAGACCTGAAAGAGTTTAAGTCGGTTCTTTCCTATTTCTAACGGTATAGACTACCTGTCATCCTTTTCCAAGTCTAGCACCCCCCGGAAGTTTTAAGAAAATCAGTCCCGTTGGCGTTGTGGTTAGCCTAACTGGCTTCTACGCCGGTGCCCCCGTCAGGTCTCCCCCGTCCGCGTCAGCCGGTGTCCCCGTCGGGGTTCGATTCCCCGTCAGGTCTGGCATTTTTTCATCACTCATCTTCATCTGTCATCCTTCTCACCTTCTACGTTTGCAAAACAGCCAGATGTAAACAAAAAAAATATATATATAGGTCTATATATTTTAATATAATACTAAATAAAAAAAATATTAATAGGCACGAAATACTTACTGAATTTTTTATTTATCTTTACACCCTCTGTAAATTGAAATCTCTTCAGGTCGAAATAACCGGTCCCTTCATATTTTCGAGTTAGAAACGTCGGGCTGTAAAAAATTCAAAATATTTAAAACATACTTATATAGGTATATCTAGCTCTCTAACAGACACGTTTAATCCATTGACAACCTGAAATCATTTATTACACTGTCTCCACGTCCATATTGGTATACACTAATAATATGGTGATGGGATAACATCTCCGAACATGTATTCACAATTAGTTAATAGTAGTTTGCAATGGTTTAAGTTTATATCATATCCGGCATGCCATATTAGTTTGGGGTAATTCATCACAGAATAACATAGACAGAGTTTTAAAATTCAGAAAAAAGCTATTAGGTGTATGTTGCGAGTTGACAACTTAACCTGATGCTGATCAATATTTAAGGAACTTAAATTGCTTACAATTTTTTTTGTACAATATTTTTGAAGTAATAATGTACGCAAAGCACACCTTTTTAAACCTTTTTAAAGAATCTGAATGTCCACAACCGCTACACAAGAAACACAATTGATTACTACGTTGCTAATCACAACACTAAATTGTTTGTTCGAAAACCTCTTTTTACAGGTAGAAAATAACGGGTGATTCAAAAAGAGCGCCGGTTTTTAAACGGCTGGTAAATTTTTGTTTATCGGTTGGCAACATTGTTAGACCTCATTTCTATTTCGGAGAACATTCTGATTGACGATTCAGTTGTAGTTTCTCTTGTTCGCAGTGTAGTACTCTCGCAGTCTGTGTCTAAACATGGAGAAGTTTACTATTGCACAACGAGTGTTAATCGTCAAAACATTTTACCAGAGTGGAGAGAGTTATGCGGCTACTGTCAGGCGACTTCGCGGTACTCTAGGACGTAATGAAGCACCGAATGAATCAACAGTTCGCAGGCTCATGAAAAAGTTTTTTGAGACGGGTTTTACAGTCGACCTTAAAAGTTCTGGACGTCGTCGTTCTGGCCGAACTGAGCAGAACGTTGCGTTGGTTCGTGACAGTGTGGCTGTTAGCCCAGCAAAATCAATACGTCGCCGTTCTCAACAATTGGGTTTACGATGTTCTTCTGCACGGAGAATTCTTCGGTACGATCTCCAATATCACCCGTATAAAATTCAGTTGACGCAACATTTGAAAGTGGCAAACCACCAGAAGAGAGAACAGTTTGTTGACTGGGTATTGAGAAAACGGCAGGATGATGACACCTTCGCAAACAAAATTGACGCCTTGTGACTTTCATCTTTGGGGTCATCTGAAGTCATCGGTGTATGCCAATACACCCCGGAACATCAATGACTTGAAGGAGGAAATTCGACGGGTTATCGGGCAAATGGAAGTCGAAACTTGTCGTGCAGTAATATCCAATTTCATGGACAGAGTTGATGCGTGCCAGCGCAGTAGAGGAGGACACATGCATGACATCATTTTTCATACATGAAATCGGAAGGTAAGATGAACTTGTTGATGTATTTATTTTCAGTTTTTCAATAAAATAAATCTCTTAATTTGATATATCAAAACCGGCGCTCTTTTTGAATCACCCTATACATCAATTAATTGCCACAAGCTTTGAAAAGTTGTGATAATTTATTTGTTTTAAAAAAGCTAATAAAATACTTGATTGATGAAATATTTTATAGTGTACACGAATTCCTTTTTGAATAGTTTTGGTTGAAAAATATATTACATTCTAATTAAACGTTACGTTCGAATTCAACGTTAATTGTGTATTATTAAATAATACAAAATTTACAATATAGGCCTATATAAAATTTTGATATAGGCTACACGCTTAGCAAAGTAATGCCCTATATTTTATATTGGTAAGGAAAGTATTATTTTGATTTCTATTTTTCAAAATCGAATTTTAACCGTATGTTTTCAGTCCCGATGAACGTAAAAAATCATATTTTTAGCAAATTATGTTTGTGTATGTGTGTGCGCGCGCGCGTGTGAACAAAATATCTCAAAAATTGATTAACATACAGAGTTGAAACTTGGAACTCAAGTATGTTACTACTAGAAAACCTGACACGAACATTTCCATCAAAATTGGTCAACCGTAATAAGTTTATTCGTAGTTTATAATAAGTTTATTCGGGAATTTTTCACATTTTTCGATTTTCTCAATAACGGCCCCTACGATTTTTTTTAAATTGCCTCATTTACTAAATGTTTTATGCTGTACAAGTTAAAATGAACTTAATGTCTGCTTAAAACTTCTATTATAAGCATCTTCCTCTACAGAGGTAATAACTGATTTTCCTTATTTTTAAGTTCTGCAGAGGTTGAATTTTATTTTGCGTCATTCACTCATGATTAAAACTAGGTTATGTTTCATATTTTACATTGTTTACTCATGATTAAGCATATGTTACATTGTTCATTACTTTATTGGCAAGAGAAAGTCGTGTGACTGTTTTCAATCAATTAATTTTTCATCAAAATTGGTAAGAAATTGAGATTTTTTTAATACTTCGGTCGTAGTGTGCATTTCACGACAAAAGTCACAGACTAAAGTCGGTCTGTGAAAACATCACAGAGCGACACCGGTACGCATCGTGCGTCGGCTGTCGCTGTTGACCAGTGACTTCAGTTTGCGTGGCTTGTCACTGCGCATATTGTCGATGATCCCTATCGTCTAGTAGAGTAACCGTGGTATGAACTAAATACGAAAATAATTGAATACTGTAAGTAACCCTTCCGTTTTTGTTAATTAAAAATCTGGTGTGAAACACACACAACTTTCTCTTGCCAATGCAAATAATTAATAATAAACCTAACATTATTAATAAAATATTAGAAATTAACAAAAACTAACCTCAAAAACATAACCTTATTTTAATCATGAGTGAAAGACGCCAAATGAAAATCAAACTCAGTTTGGCTTAAAAATACGGAAAATCACGCTTTCACGCTAAACTAGGCTCTGTAGAGAAAAGTGCTCTAAACAAAAGTTGTAGATCGTTTAATTTTCTATAAATTTTATTATATACATTTTTGTCGTAAAATGCATACTAAGGCCGAAATGTTAAAAAAATCAATTTTTCTCATGTTTTCGTGAGAGAAAAACAGAAAATCGCAAATTTCCGCTAAACTAAGCGTTATACAAAAATATCTTTGAAATATAAGTTGTAGAATTTTATATTTTCTACAATTTTTATTATATAACGTTTTGCGCTTAAATGCATATTAAAGCCGCAATCTTAAAAAGAAAATGTTTTTACGTAAAAACAGCCTTACGCAGAATTTCAGCAAACATGGCGCCTACCCTATATTGTAGAGCATAAAAAATGTAGTAAACCAGACGATTTTTAAAAAAATCGTTGGACCAGTTTTTGAGAAAATCGCAAAAAAGTGAAAAATTATACGAATAAACTACTACTTCCGGTTGACTGATTTTGATGAAAATGTTCGTGTCGGGTCCGGTAGTGGTATGTAACTTAAGTTTCAAGTTTCAAATTCATACAATGTTCCGTTCTTGAGATATTCTGTTCACACACACACACACACACACACGCACACACACACACACACACACACACACACACACACACACACGCACACGCACACACGCACGCGCGCGTACACACACACACACACACGCACACACACACGCGCGCGCGCGCGCGCGCACACACACACACACACAGACCAATCGCTAAAAACATGTTTTTTGGGTTCAGGGGGTCTGAAAACGTATAGATCCGGTGAAAATTCGATTTCGAAAAATCGACATGAAAACAATACTTTCCTTCCTATATATTCATATAGGCAAGAGAAAGTAAAAATGTGTTTTGAAAGCTAATTTATCTATTTTTTTCTTTAATTACTATAAATCAACTTCACAACTCTAATTTCTTGTTAAAAAATAGTAAATATGATACAAAGAATAAGAGTAAAAAAATGAACCTGGAGGGTCGAAGAAAATAGTTATTTGTTTGCATTTTGGCCAAAACCTTACATGTTGCGTTAATTTTCTCCAGGACTTTATTTTAAAGAACACGTTGGTCGCTAAGGTACGGAAGAAGATTGTTTTAACATTTTATCTGTTTCTCGTTTTACTCAGTCGATATCAACTATAGAGGCTGTCGAGATCAATTTCGCCAAGAAATAGCAGGGTATTAACTTTGAAGCTATAACAGGTCACGATGTCTGAACCATATAACTGTACACGGATATCTTGAAACATAAGTATAGTACATTTGTTTTAGGAAGAAGCTTGTAAGAGGAGGGCCAGTAGGTGGAGTAGGGATAGTTTCAAGGGGCAAGTGTTGTCTCCTTCTCACTTAATCATCATTCCCTCTCTTTCTAACTGTATACTACTCTGTTACAACTACGAAATGCTTCCCCCACCACTAAACAGAACAACTCAGCGGCACAGAACGTTGGAGGGAAAGCTTCTAGCTAGAACAAATGACCTATAGATGAAGCTGAAGATGACGACCGAGACTACAATGGAGTCGATAATAATCCCGATTATGATCTGATGACAATTATATTAAAAGTTTCTCAACATAAATCATTTAAATGATTAACAAATATTGTGTAAGTTAGTCCACTAATTTACCAATTTCAGTTGGAGAATAGTTTTGCTGTTCTCGAGGAGTATGACTGAGAAAGAATTTTGATATTCTGCAAACTAGTTTAGATGTTTCACACTCCGTTTTTTAATTCCTTTATTATTATTTACAGGTTTAAATTGTTGTACAATATTGTAATAGTTATACATCAAGGGCTGCAGTGCCCTTGATATAAGCCTTTATACAAGCCTAACGTATTGTTTTTAATAAATTAATTTGATGATAAATGATGGGGATAACAGTAGCACAGAGTGGTGAAATGGTGGAAAGTAGTGGAATGGTGTCATCTCAGCAGGTCTCTGCTCCATCTTCTTTTTAGTCGTCTGGCGAGCCGAGGATTGATCAGAATTCCCCTTACAAGCGGGTTACGGTGGCCGTTCAATTTTGAATGAAACCTCGCGTACAACCTTTTCACTGTTTCGGTAACGTAAGGTATTTGTAGGTCAGTATGAAGTGTTGAATTTGACACGTAGTACGGAGCATTGGTGATCATGCGAAGCAGTTTGGACTGACATACTTGTACTTTCTTTAATGTTGTCGAGCTGGCACTTCCGTATATCTGAACGCCATAGGTCCACAATGGCATCAGAAGACTTTTATAAATTTTGGCATCAGAAGACTTTTATAAATTTTGGCATCAGAAGACTTTTATAAATTTTCTTAGTTTTAATATTTGTTAATTTGTTATGTCTATTTGCTATGATTGTTACTATTTGATGTTTTTTATTTTTTTGAACCCAAAATGAATGTCAATGGACATGTAATTTTATCCTACAATCACTGTGATTTATATTACTCTGTGCTAAAATTTGGTCGTTGTTTTGTTATTGTACAGTTCCAAATAAATAATAAAAGAAAAAAAAAAAAAAAAAAATTAATTTCTTCTTTATGTTTGTTTTACGGCCAAATGTTTTCAATTTCTGTTAATGTAAACGATGAACGGTGATGGATAAAAATTACTGATGAAAAATCTAGAGGTGAACGAAAATTCAACCCAGGCCCCGGCGTAGAAGCCAGTTTTACTGACCACTACACAACGTCCTTGCCTAGAGTAAAGACAAGGTGGTATCTCAGATTTATAAACCGACGTTCCAGTACGATTATATATCTCACTAATATCTACGTTTCTGAAATTTCAGATGAGGCCAGGGACCAGTGGAAGTTGTAGACCAGTAAAAGACTCAGAGAGTTACTCAAAATACAAACAGCGGTGAATGTCGCTAATTAGCGGGTCTATCAACTATTTCAAGAAAATTCAATCACCAAAGGTCTTGTATCAGCGACTTTACAGTTAAAAGTTTCTATCAATAGAAACAACCTGTGTAGGTCTATATCTAGCACAAAATGGAATTAATGGCTTTATTAAAAACGGACCCTGAAAGATCCAATGTTATAATAAATAACTGTCTTATTGAGAAGGTCAGAATATTTAAGTACTTGGGCTGCCGATTTGTTTTGATTAGGAGCTTGATGTTGACAAAAGCAATACATCATTTTTAAAGAATATGCGCAAATATACTATCATGAGATTTTATGATGTAATGGCTGTTCCAACAATTTCTTATGGCTGTGACATTTTGACTTAAAATAAGAGTGATAGTAACATAAATTGAAAACTGCAGAGCTGCGTTTTTAACGCAGAGTTAAAGGAAGAGAGAAAGGTTGTATAAGGGGGGACAGAGTTACAAATAGTGACATAAAGAAATAGCTATAGACAAAAAAAATTTAAATGACAGAATTTTCTCTTATCGCAATAAATAGATGGTGCATCTTCAATTAATGAAGTTAGATATCATTCCAAAACGGGTTCTCGAATACATGCTAAAGGAAAAAATAGTTGGGCCTCCAAAATTTTTGGAATGATTGATTTATGTATCGGCGGCAAGGGTATTGGCGCAGCTAGCATCTTTGAAATGTCCTACTCGGTTACCAACAATGCTTTTGTTTCGCAACGATGAAACATCCACCGCGACCACGACCTGCTCGGTATATTATTGCCCTAAGATATAGTAGATTTTTAATTATTAAACTACTTAATTAAAATATTTCTATTAATTAAAAATTGTTTTACTCAAACTTGAAATTCCTCAAAATTTCATCAGCAGAAAGTTATTCTAAATTTTTGTAACTGTACCTAGAGCTGAATTATGTCGATTAAATGAAAAAATATGCTTTTATCTCAATTAAAATTTAAGCGATGACTTTTAGTTTTTATAAAATAACGAGATTACAATTTTTGGGAATAACCAACCCGTCCAATCGTACATTTTATATATATATTTTTTTTTTTAATTAGGGAGGTTTTTTAAAATTAACCTTTAAAAATTCACTCATGATTTAAATTAGGTTACGTTTTTTTTAATTTTGCTTTGTTTGCAATGATTAACATAGCTTACACAATGACACAAAAGTTATTAGGTAAAAGAGAATTTGTAGAAGGTTAATTATTTTTTTTTAACATTTTCAGTCCGGCGGCTAGAATGTTGGATGCTTCACTATGCCGACTAGCCATTGCAGTGAAAAATACCGTGACGCCAATTGGCGTCAGTCGGCTACACGAACGATCTTACTTATTCGTTCATCTATCCAGTACGCATAGTATTACACGCGTTTGTTGTTTCTGCGAAATTTTATTTGAAATTAGTTTTTTAGTTATTAGAAATTAATACTTGTAAATTATTGAATAAATGACAATTATTTTCATGTGTAATCTTAAAAAAAATTTGCACCGAGGGTAATTCGTTTTTATTGCCCGTATGCTGTTATTCGTTTGTTCGCGCCTTGTGCTTCTGAGTTTCATCTCAACGTAGTTCCGATCTGCGCTGCTTCGTCTGCGTTATCCCGTATTACGCCACTTAACATTATTTTCATCCCCACCTAATCCCGCGTCTTCTGCATCCTTTTCACTCATTGTGCGTCTTGGCTTAGAAGGTTACTTCTCTCGGTTCGCCCTCCAATGGCCGATTTTAGAGGTTGCTTTTGTTTTACGTTCTTTTGTACTTATATGCTTCGACCGATTATTTCATGTACTTTTATAAGTGTTTTATGCTAGCTAGCAACGTTTTCACTGTTCTACGGGCTTTGTATACGTTAAAGACGCGTCATTCAACAACCACGTCACTACTGTCCATGTTACGTTATGCTCTGGTAAGTAACCATTCAAAATTACATTATAGTAAGTTAATCCGCTCAGTGATCTTAGTTTGTTCCTTGTTTCTGTTTATTATTTTGCCTTCCGTTCAATCCCTTTTTGTCTGAACATTTCTTCCGCTTGTGTCGATACCCAAACGCTTGGTCGTGAGAAAAGACCATTCTAAATTTGCTCTGGTCCTCCATAGATAATACGAAATTAAGTGGTTTATTAAAAAGGTTTTATCAAATTCCAAGTTCAGCTCAGGCTGGGCTTAACAGGTCAGAAGAAGTACACGCAGTATTTCTGTTCACACAAATTATATACGAGTGTCTCAGGAAGAGGTTGCCATTTTGAATCAATATGCCAGACGTATCGCACACTCTACAGAGTGGAAACTTTACAGTTATAATAAATAGATACGTGAAAAAAGTACCCTCGAGTTTCATTTGCTTATGATTAATCAAAACAAAATAGCGGAATATGAAAAAAATATCAAAAATGAACAATAATCTTGTGGATAAAACCACTTATATTTACAATAGGATTCAGATAGAAAGGATGTTGTTTTATCGTATGACATATCCTATCAGACGATGACTGGAGACACCCATCAATTTTAACTAATCACATAGTTCCTCGTCTTTCTCAGGAGAAGATGGACGCCGTTTCTTCCCCAGCATGGTGGAGCTCCGCCACATTATGCAAATGTGGCAAAAGCGTTTTAAACCAAAATCTTCCTAACCGTTGGATAGGTCGTGGCAGCGGCCTCATGGACTGACCATCAAGATCGCCAGACTTGTCTGTTTGCGAATTTTTCCGATGGGGCTTTTGAAGGAAAAAGTTTATTCTTACACCATTGTGTAACAGACTATGAATAAATGAGACTGATTGAAGAGGAACTGCTATTGATACCTCGGCAATTTTGCAAAAACGCTTATGACTCATTTTTTTCGTTGCTATCAATGCATATTGATGAACATCAATAAATCATCTATTGATGAACATCAGTTCGAATAAAGGTTAATGAAACAAATTGTGTTCATTAATAATTCATCACTTACATATTTCTTTCAATTCTTTGATTTTATTACTTAAGTAACATTGTAACAAATCATCAATTTGAAATGTTTATGCAACTAAAATTACTGTCCGCTATTTTGTTTTGATAAATTAAATGATCAAATGAAACTCGAGGGTACTTTTTAACGTATCAATTTACTATAACTGTTAAGTTTCCAATCTGTAGAGTGTGCGATACGTCCGGCATATTAATTCAAAAATAGCTACCTCTTCGTGGGACACCCGGTATATATTGTTATTTCGATAAATTGTGTGTACAGAATATTCAATAATTAAATTGTAACTATATACTTAAAAGTTTTAAGCTCATTTATTACTAAAAAACTAAAAAATTTGTTTTGTTGATGGTACAACAAAATCACTATTATTTTCCGTTATGACACTAAGCGTATACGTTTACTAATAATTTTTAGTGATACTATGGTAATATGGAAAAATTAGCAAAAAAACGACTTTTACTCGTGCAAAATTATTTTATGAACGTAATTATAATAGTGCATTTATTATTAGTATATAACGTACAGTAGGCCTACATAAGAAATACAGTGCGTAGAAAACCCGAGTTCAGGAAGTAAGAAAAATTTATTTTGAGTAAATTAAAACTTTTTTAATGTATAAACATATTATGTTTACCTTCTATTGGTAAAACGAAGTCATTAGGAACGGAGAAATTTGTACAACAAAATATAGTTAATTATAATGATATAATACATCGCTCTAGGACTCTGAATAGACTACAGTTTTAAAATTCGTTCAAAAATTCCCGGTGGTTGGTTACGAAGACAACCTTCAGATGCAAACTAAATACTACAGATCATGCAATGAACATTTTTTTCATTACAAAAAAATTAGTTGAATTTCATTAACACGAAGTATATACCTTCTCGTGAAGGGGTTGTTTTTAATATATTGTAAACTTCTTTTTATGAAAAGTTACTAAATTTGAGTTTAGTTTTCTGTAATAAAATATTAGCTGTAACTACAATGGGAAAAATTTATATTTTTGAGGGAGTAAAACGGTGAATCATAGGATTATTTTTAAGATTGTGGCCTTAATATGCATTTCTCGACCAAAGTATGTATAAACAGAAAGTTATAAAATATTACAAACCTACTACTTTAATTACAATATTTTTCGTACAGTTTAGCGTCAATTAGTGCTTTTCCGTATTTTTAAATTTTACAGAGTTTGATTTTCAATTTGCGATATTCACTCATGATTTAAATTACGTTATGTTTTCATTTTACTTTGTTTACTAATGATGAACTTATGTTATGTATTTCATTGTATATGTTGGCAATAAAAAATCGTGTAATTGTTTCTCACCAGATTTTTTATAGTTTTCCTATGTAGGCCGGATTTTAAGGTGTATTCAGGTAGAAAGAGTTACAGGACAATATTGTAATGTACGGCTTTTTTCAGAGTATTTATTTTTTAAGTACATCATATTTCCAATATCTTTGTCATCTAGAAACATGTAATATCTTTCAGAAGTGGTTGGTCATTAAGGGGTTCGTACACGAGGAAGCAGCATGATTTTTCGCCAAAACCCTGAAAAATTTAACAAGCAAATATACATTTATATAGTAATATTTATACACTGGGTGTTTAAAAGACGCCGTTAAAACTTTTGGACATGATTGTTCCTGTGAATCCATAGGAGAAATATTTATACCTTATCGAACCAGAGAAAGCAGATGAAGGCGGAGCATAGTGACTTGGATCATAGCCAGAGCCAATTTGACTTTCGTTAATCGCATCCTGCGTTGTCACGTTGTAGTCCCGCTGTGGAATACAAGCTAACCTAAAACAGCTGGAGTTCAGTGGAACAGAGTGTGACTTTGCGAAGGGGCAACCTCACATCCGACCTTGGCTGCTATTGGCTAGATTTCATCTGCAGTCTTTAGTTCGTTAGGTTGTAGTAAAGTTATGCCCTAAAATGATTATAACCCAACTCAAACCAAGTGGCCTCTAAGATGCTCACACTGGCGTGTGGGAAAGAGCTATTTAGAAACAGATGAAAATACTGTGTGACGCGTCGGTACAGTCTGATCGAAAATTTAAACTGTTTCAGAAATATATTTGATTCGCGGCACTAAAAGCTAAAGTATTCGGAAAATATATATTAATTTACTAGAAAACAACGTAATATTTAAGATGATATCGAAGTAGAACTTATTACACTCCAACTACTCACGCTGAAGAAATATACTAAATACCAATGTTGCTTCTGAGATATTCGGCTTGTAATTATTATGCGGACTGTACCGGATGTCTCCACAGTCGTACAAGGTCAGACTAGACTATTGCACATCCACCACTGAGGACACTCGGTTTGAATTGGTGGTATTAAAAGGTATGCTGATTTTAGCAATGACCTTAGCTTTTTCTCATTTTTTTATTTGTGATTTCATTTTATAATCTGTATTAATTTTTGCAAGGATTTAAGTCATAGCTTCCGTTATTGTTAAATGAAATACTGTTACAATAGTTTTTTTTCTTGAATAGACAGAAAAGTTATTTTGTAATAAAACTGATTGTTTATAATAGGTCCATCCATCAAAAACTTACTGGCCACCTCCATTGCGTAGGGATTAGTGCGCTAGACTACCAAATGGAAGGTCCTGGGCTAGAATCCCGGCTAGGGTCCGTCAATTATTAAGCGTCAAAACCCATTGTTTGATACCCCAAAGTAATCACTTTAAAGATATTGATGCTACTTACAATTAAATAAAAAAATAATCGTAAGGAAAAGCACACAACGTACCCAATCATTCTGTTATAAATTACAACCTAATCTAAGTTTTGCTGGCTACAAACGAACTTCTTTTACATAAATACTGAACAAGATACCCAATGGCAAATTGTGCACACTTCTAGGACTCTGATCCACTTAACCCTTTGACCGCGAGTAATTACATTGGCGCGAAATGCCCCGATACAATTACTCGTATTGTTTATTAAGTTCCAAGCTTTTTTTCCTCGTGGAGAGGCCTTCCAAGAACACGAAAATATCACCTCATACAACCTTCTTTCTCCTTCAGAAGTCCTTCATCCTCTCCGACCGTTCGGTTCTCCCTTCAATAGTCCATTCTCCTCAGTTGAAATTCCTCCCTTCATCCACAAGAACTGTCACACCAAAAACTGTGTATTTAACCATTCTTTTATTACAAACAAAATTTTGTTTTTCAATCAAATTTATTATCTATTAATATTTTTAGCTTTAGTAGTTTAACGGCTTATCGAATAATTTGAATGAACAATTTGCTTGAAGATTTTCGAGTTCCAACATTTAATCTCTGTAAATCGAAACCTCCCTAATTCGTAAAACTCCCTAAGTTTAACTCCCTTCAGATTCAAATTAGAGATTTCCTACTATATAATATTCAATATATAGTAGGAATACATACTTACCAAGATGTACCGCACTTGTACGGCAACGTTTACTCCTGCGACCACCTGAAATCAATAATTAGATTGTCTTCATATCAAAATTCGTGTAGTATTAATTAATATAGCAGTTTTCGGCTAGATAAGAAAAACCAGTGGACCAATAACTCAATGAATATTTAAGCTAGTTTACCTCATTTTAGCAATTTCCCGTATTTTTAAGTCGTAACAAAGGTTGATTTTTTTGCGCCATTCACTCATGATTCAAATTATGTAATGTTTTTAATTTGATATTCTGTACCCATGATTAGGGTAGGTTATATTGCTCATTGTTTACATTAAGTAGAGAAAGTCGTGTGAGTTTTTCACCAGATTTTTCAAGTTAAGAGCCATACCACAATTCGTTCCTTTTAATTAAAGACTTAAATATTTCAGAATGATATCATTTCACTGTTTGGGTAACTGAAGTCCAAGCACAATAGTTCTCCAGCCGTAACTCACTAATGAAGAGTTTTCAAACCTATGTCTATAATTAATTATGAATATTTTGTATTACGCTAAGTTACATGATGTTTTTTTAGAGTTTACTCTTGCCTTTTAAATATACTTTCTATAGTTACTCGAGTCATGAGTTTGCCTTTGGTTTTAACTAGGGGTAAAGGGGGAAATCATCAGTGCGCACGCTTGACTGCTTTGGTATATGTTCGCCACCACAACAACGGAAACTATACTTAGAGAACATACAGTATATCGCGGAACCTTTTTTAGGTTAGCTGTACGAATATAACTGTTTGTTTCCGTAAACGGAAATGTCGGTTCCTCGAAAATGCGGTCGAACTGTTCACAGTGTTGAACGAAATCGAATATGCTATTGTAATAAAATGCTGTGAAGTTGAAGCTAAAGAAAAACACCTTTCCGTGCCTCTTAACAAAAGCCGTGTGCGTGCGGCTAACTACTGTGATGGTTTACTTTCCAACAAAATATAAAGAATAACTTTCCGAAATATAAAGAAGAAAGTTAAAGACAGTGAAGAAGATAATTCTTCAATAAGAAAGTGATGCCGACATGTGAAACGTTATTACCGGTGAAAGAAAGGCTAAATTTTAGTTGGAAACTTTGTACCTTAACATTGTTAAAGGAAATGGAGTTTAAGTGGGAAAAGTTTCAGTCACAACGAAGTATACATATTTTGAAAGGCAACATGAGGTAAACAAACTGTGCAATTGCACGGTAGTAAAATATAGTGTAACTGTTAAGGTTGGTAGCACTGCAGATTTTCTCTTCTCTTCCACACAGCCCATTCATACCCAAAAGTGACTCTCGTGACTCGCTATCTATATAACTATTGATAGAAACTTTACCTGTTTAGCCGCTGATACAATAATGTTGGAGATTGGTGTATCATTCACAAGCTGATTGACTCGATATTTAGCAATATCTACCGCTATTTGTACAGATTCGTCACTCGACGGGTTATCTACCATGTTATAACCTGCTAATTTACTTGTCAGGAACTGAAAATCCAGAGACGTAGTACAAATGTTAATAAAAGTAAATACAGTCTTATCGCAACATTATATATGTTATTATAAATTTAAGATAATACTTTGTCTTTATTCTATTAGGCCACCTCGCGACGTAGTGGTCAGCGCTGTTAGCTGCTACGCCGGTGTCTCGAGTTTGATTCCCGGTGACTTCTGGCGTTTTTAACATTCATTTTTTAATTGGCATTTTTGCAATCATAGAGTAACAATTAAATCAAAGACTTGTGCGGAAAAGTTATATATCCTATAGAGGATATGAAAAAAAAACTTGAGCTGAAGTTATAAAACAAAATAATGGGGTACAGCTAGTTGTACGAGGATGTATTGAAAAGTAATGCCTCCATCGCTATAACTTTATTAGTAATGGATATTATTTAGATATTAGTGTGAGATGATAGATTAAACTGTCCCATACTTACCGATATAATCACTTTTCTACATAATAGCCGTTAAATGCGACATATTTACGCCAACTTTCTACGCTTTGAAAAAATCCGTTAAGGATGAAATCTGAACTTCTCGTACGGCACCATTTCCTCACCTCCGCTATCACCTCTGCATCCAAAGAGAAACTCCCCTTGAGAAACAAGTAAAGTGACTTGAAGAGAAACGCCCTTAAGATGTTCCTTAAGCTTCGGAGAAAGAAAAAAGTCACAGGGCGTAAGATCTGGGCTATAAGGTAGATGGAGTAAAACGTCTTGAAATCCCAGCTTCTCTATTGCTGAACGCGTTTTCAGACTTGTGAGGACGAGCGTTGTCATGATGCAGAATTGGCTCTTTGTCTGGATGAACCCTACGCAGCCGTTCCTTCAGATTTGATAGAGTAGCAACACACTGTTCGAAGTTGACAGTACAGCCACGTTCCCAAAACTCCACATGAGTGATACCATCACAATCCCGGAAAACGGTAATCATGACTTTCCTGGCATAGGTATTGTTTTTTTCAATTGCGGCGAGAAAAGTTGCGGCTGTGAATCGCCGCTACGGTGACTTGTTTAAAATCAGTTCCTGTACCTGACTAATCAATTCTGAGACTGTCTGGTCCATCATTATAATAGGTAGTTAAAGCGATGGAGGCATTACTTATCAATACGCCCTCGTGTATAACCAATGAAATATTTCATAACGATTTTTATCTGTACTTTAAAAAAAACAAATATAAAAAAGTAGCGAAAACATTCTAAATAGTAAAATATCAAAAATCTTTTCGCAAAGAACCTTCTCGACAACATCGTAAATGTTCCACGAATGAAGCGTGAATGGACTTCCTATCACGAGTTTTTAATCATTTAACAGATTTTAGGTTTAACTACTTTTACAACCAATCACCCTCATCTCGTATAGAAATCATTATCGGGTCCATTAGGTCGTAGTCATCTTTAGCTTTATCTAGTTCATGTTTCAAGATTTTTTTGTACGGTTCTTTTTCTAATCGTGTTCATTAATAGTTCATTTCCGTTGTTCAGTTTTCCCGACCTTGTAAACTCTATTGTCCGTTTACTATCTTTGGACCCATTATCTTGCAGAGGATCTTACTCTCATGTTTTTACTTTCTCTTGCCTACATGAATGCAGAAGAAGAAAAGTATTGTTTTTATGTCGATTATCCGAATTTGAGTTTTCACCGGATATAAGTTACACGTTTTCACACCCCCTGAACCAAAAAAAACATGTTTTTAGCGATTTATTTGTGTTTGTGTGTGTGTGTGTGTGTGCGTGCGTGCGCGCGCGTGTGTGTGAGAAAATATATCTCAAGAGCGAAACATCGTACAAAGTTGAAACTTGAAACATGAGTTAGGTACGCACGAAAGGATTCGACCTGAACATTTTCATCAAAATTAGTCAACCGCAAGTAATATTTTATTCGTGTAATTTTTCACTTTTTTTCAAAAACGGCTCCTACGATTAAAAAAAATCATTTACCATTTACTACATTGTCTATGCTCTACATGGTAGAGCATGTAGACGCCATGTCTGCTGAAATTCTTGGGGAGGCTGTGTGCTCTCGTCGAAAAGAATGGTTTTCTTAAGATTGCAGACTTATTATGCATTTTAGGGCAAAAGTGTATAATCAAAGTTGTTGAAAATTTAAAAACCTACAACGTTTATTGTAAACATTTCTTTGTGTATTGTTAGTTTAGTGGTAATTAGTTATTTTCTGTTTTTTTTTTTCATGAAAATCTGTAAAAAATGGATGTTTTAAGATTTCGGCCTTATGTTAATAGAGTAGTTAAGACAAACGTGTATATTATCAAATTTATGGGAAATTTAATGATCTACAACTTTTATAAGAAGCATTTTTCTCTACAGAGCCTAGTTTAGCGTGAACGAGCGATTTTCCGTATTATTAATCCAAACTAAGGTTGGTTTTCATTTTGCATCATTCACTCATGATTAAAATAAGGTTATGTTTATAAGGTTAGCTTTTTTGTTTGTTTCTAATGGTTTATTACTAACGTTAGATTATATAGTTCATTATTTGTATTGGCAAGGGAAAGTTGTGTGTCTTTCACACCAGATATTTCTGCTTCTCTTAGACCAGCCTTCCTAGTCATTCTAAGGTACTCACTCGCGTACAGACACACAGGTTTTTATAATAGTATTACACTGTCTAATCTTGGCTTGTCTTGAGAGTGTTTTCTTATACTAGTGTAGCCCGCAAGAAAAAGGTCCGATGGCGACTACGAAAACGGATTGCTTCCTCTCACCCCCGTACCCTCAAACGTTTCCAAGTCTGATGTCATATTCTTGTCTCTGGGCAATAGATAAACCCTGTTTCAGCGATATTTTTGAAACAAAAACAAAGTATTATAGTGTGAATGTTTTGTGTCATTTCTAAAAATAATTTTTTGGAGTAAGAATTCTAGACCGACAGCGCGAACGAACGGATCACAGTGTTGGGTAAAATACAGAGTAAACCTTACCTTTTTAGTCACATTTTAAAGTCAAATAACATTTTCGTTCCTCGGTAACCTATGACAAATAATGTATGAAATTAAAGCTAAATTATGTATTTCATAACGAAATAATAAAAAATATATGTCATCGATTTCAAAAAAAAGTTATTCATTGTCAAAAGCAAAAAAGTCTTAAAATTCAGGGTGCCTAACTTCGTGCGCGTGCAACTGACCTAAAGATCACAACACAAAAATAACATTTATGTAATAATAAAATAGGATTCATTAGGAACCCACAGTATTTTTCCGGACTTTTATAATTAAAACAGAGCTAAAGACGACTAGTTAGGGAGACCTGTAAACGTCTTGCCGACTTGAATGAAAGTGCGGACAGCGATCTGGCAACAATGCTTCAACTACCATCGGACCTTTTTCGTGCCGGTTATTATAGAGGTGAGTTTTTCGAAGTGCACCGGCCATCTTTCCTCGTCTCTTGTTATTCGTTTTCATTTCGCTGGGCTTTGTTTCTAATATATCTCTCCGAGGTACTTCAAGTTCCTACTTTTCTAGTTTTTCCTTTTTTTATGTCTTTACCTACATATACGGCAAAATAAAATATAAATTACAATATATAAATTAAATTATAAATTACAAATTATAAAAATAAATTTATAAATATAAATATAAATTAAGTAAAATATACTTACATTAAGATTATCCGGACAAATATCATTTATGTTTTGACTTAAGCAAGCGTTAAAATGATTAGTCAAAAGAGCAGCAAATAATAACAAAGAAACTGTATTCGCAACCATTTTAGTTGATAATGAACAAAGAATACTGAAAATAAATATGTTGGTACTGTGAAGCCAACTCAGGTAATAAATGATTGCAGGTTGTATTTTCTTTATCAATTTATACAGAATTTTACTGGCATGACCAAATGAGTTAATGTAGTATCTCATAATGTAATAATTACATTATAATATTATAATTATAATAATATAAATTAATACAGAGATATTATGTTTTTTATTATGTTTCAATAAAAATATATATAATTTATGATTATTGGGAGTAATTTAGGCTATTATTTGGTCATATTATATTAATATACAATCGGTAATAAATTAAAGTAATATTTTACAGATTTATTGGTTTTAATTATGAATAATTTTATATCTCATTATTTTATTGACCTTTCATATGAATTGAAATTGAGACACAAGATGCGTGAGGAGCGTGTCGCTTATGGCACGCGCTATTAACGGCATATAAGGTAACCAGACAAAAGAATGTCGTATGTCAATATTTTTTAACATCGAAAAAATAAACTCCTTATTTGAAAATGTATTTTTTATTCCTAATGTATGTACATTACAATCTGTTCAATTTAAAAGAAATAAGCAAACCTATGATCCAATAAGATGAGTATGATGCGAATGACGTGTAAATGAGGTGTAGTCTTGAGACTCAGGCCGATCGTTCCTAAAATATTATGGGTTATTGAATCCCAACCACCTAAGTATACCGGTAACCTTTTTCTATTATTCAAACCCGTATACAAATACAAGTAACTACGTTTTCTTTTTTTGCGCCCTGGAGACTCCAGGAGGAGTATAGGACATGTCATCAGATATAACACCTGAAATACATATAAGAATCACACAATATATCACTACTATCAAGAAAGAAATTCTTGTACGCTATAAAAAGTTTCAAGTAATTTTTTTAGATTTTTTTTAAAGGAATTTAAATCCTCACAACACTTTAAAGATTGGGGTAATTTATTTATGAATTTTCTCCCTGCATAAGTAGGTTTTTGTTCAAACAATTTTGTGGAGTGATTAGCCACATAATAATCATTCCTGTTTCTCGTGTTATGATTGTGAACATTGAAATTCTGCATAAAATTATTTTGCCTAACATACATAATCACCTCAAAAATGTAGAGACAGGGAACTGTAAGCAATTTAAGCTCCTTAAATAGTGGCCTGCATGAGGTTAGCTGGTTAGCTCCCACCATACACCTAATAGCTTTCTTTTGAATTTTAAAAACCCTATTCATATTACCCATGCTAGAATTACCCCATACTAAAATACCATAACGGATATGAGACAGAATGAGGCCATGATAAGCTGCCATTAGTAATTTTTTATCATTTAATCTGGCAATTTGTTTCAGTGCAAATACCCCAGATGATATTTTACTACAAACTTGATTGGTATAGAAGTCCCAAGATAAAGATCTATCTAGAGATACGCCCAGGAACTTCACTGTTTCTACATGCTCTAAACTATTATTATGAATAAATACATCAACTTCACTATTTTCTTTAACGTTATGTTTATTTTTAAACTGCAAGTACTGACACTTTTTCCCATTAACTGTTAATAACATTTGATTCAAGAACTGTACTACGGACTCTATGTTAACATGTGTATTTACTTCAAGAGCATCTACCAGTAAGCTGTTGCTGATTACTGAAGTATCATCAGCAAACAACAAAGCTCTGCCATTAGGTATGACTTCTGGTAACCTATTAATGTACAATAGAAACAGAATTGAACCTAAAACTGACCCTTGTGGAACGCCTGCTTTGACTTCAAGCTTTCCAGATACAACCTTAGTAAGTTTCCCTCTAACAACCCTAGTTAACTCCACACACTGTAATCTATTATAAAGGTAAGATTGAACCATTTCAACTCTACATCCCTAATACCTAATGACTCTAGTGTTTTCAATAAAATTTCATGATCAACACAATCGAAAGCTTTACTCAGATCCAAAACACTGCCAATGCTTTCTCCCCGGCGTCCAATTTATCAACTACTTGCTCCACAAGTGAAACAATTGCAGTTTTAGTTGATCTACCTTGTTGGAAACCATGCTGATCCTCTGAGATGATTAGGTTTTCTGTCAAGAAACTGATTAACCTAAAAAATACTACCTTTTCAAAAATTTTACTAATTGTGTTTAAAATACTTATGGGCCTATAATTTTCAACTAACTGGCTATCTCCATTCTTAAATATAGGCAATATTTTAGCCTCCTTCAGTTTGTTTGGAAATACACCTGCTTCGAGTGAGAAGTTAATCAAATGAAGGAGAGGAGTAATTAGAAGATGCCTACATTATTTAACAATTATACTAGAAATCCCATCTATCCCACATGTTTTCTTACTTTTCAAACTATCAATAACTGATTCTAATTCCTCTCTTGAAACTAGGCTAAATAAGAATTGATTTACTACCTTGTTACCTTTTGGATCATAACATCCCACTGTTTCCCTAATCTGTTGTTTAAGTTTTAAAGCTACTTTCTGGTAATATTTGTTAAAATAATTACAAATTTCTATACCATTCTCTATAAGTTCATTGTTTTTGTTAACAATAGTAGGTATGTCAGTAAAACTTTTGTTGCTAACTACACCTCGATTCTAATTTATTATTTCCCAGATTGCTGAGTTTAGATTTGGTGATTTATGAAGATCTTCAGCAGTTTTTTTTACATTTAGCTCTCTGGACTTCTCTGGCATAATGTTTTTTAATAGTTTTGTACCTTTATTCGTTAAAGGTAGTCCTATGTGAAAGAAAATCTGAGTATACATCTCTAACTTCAGACCTCATTTGCAAAATTTCCCCTGTGACCCACTCATCTGTTTCACTGACGAGTTTCACTTCTAGGATTGAACCATGGAACCTTGGTCTTCGAAATCAGCTGTTAAACAGCTGACTCGCAGATGACTTTTACCAAAATTAGTTTTTATTAACAACCTGGTGGATTAAAATGTAAATAAAAACACAAGTTTTCTGAATACAACAAATTTAATTTTGGTTTCTTCCTCAATTACTCAGGAAATTTTTCCTATTAAAAAAAATATCGGAAAATTGGTGTCTGTGATTGTCAATGGTTTACTGCAAGCCCATTCTGGAGCTCTCAGTAAGTCTCACCAGCAATGCTTGAAGTATGTGATAGATTTCCTTGCTTATTAGCTTCAGGTCTTGCAGGTTTCTCAGACGACGTTTGAATACCTCTGGTTTCAAGTAACCTCACAAAAAAATCACACAGGATTAAATCGGGTGAGTGTACTGGCCATGCAATATGTCACCTCTCCGAGAAATCAACCGAATAGAAAATATTTGCCTCAAAATGTTCATTGATATCCGGGATGTATGGGCTGTGGCACCGGCCTGGTGAAATCAGACGTTCTTAAGAGCGCACTCTTAATAACTAGCGTTTTGTTTAATTACACAGCCAGACAGATTGAAATATTTCTCGTCATTGAAAACAATACAAGGGCGTCTGATGGTTGTCCAGGACTGATATACTCCCATACGACTTTGCCAATTCCGTTACGATAGTTTACAACGATACTTTTAACTTTCCCCTCTACTCCTTCATTACTGCTATCGTTAGCATTCTGACATCCCACTACTCACTCCACAGCGATAAAAAGAGGCAGGTTATTTTGCAACACCTTGTTCATCTACACTTCTTTAAAAAAATTGAAATCGGTTTATCAATACGGTATTGATAGCAGTGATGATTACTATGAGTATACCTTTTTATTTGTCGACGATCAAGTTTTAATAGTCGAGTCAGAAGAGAAGCTCCGTAGAGCCATTTTTATGTTCCAGAATTAATGCAGTACGTCTTGCCTGTGTGTATCAAGTACAAAGACTGAATTAATGGCTTTCATAGGAAGGGATCCTATAAGATTTAGTATTGTGATAAATAAATGTCATGTTGAAAAGGTCAGAATATTACATTAAATTTTTAATAAGTTTCTTTATTTATGTCCTATTAAGTTATAAAAATCATCAAAATGCAATGTGTATTTCCTCAATTATAACTTTAAAATCTAAAACTATTTATACGAAGTTTTGGTCGAAAATTTAATTTAGTCAACTATGATTTCCCATGCTTAGATCAATCTGCTCTTCTGTGTTTATTTCCTACTCAGATTTTTAAGTACTTACTACAGCAATGTATTAGTGAGACACTAATTACAAACTACATGTAATTTATATCTGAATTATATACTCGTACATGAATTTACACGTGGATTTTATTACATTAATAAACCACATACTTTCTGTATAAAACACGGGTTTTTTTTGTTCATCGTCCGAGTGTTCTGCAATTACTGCTAATGCAGACGGTGAAGGATGAAATGATTTTTTTGTAACGTATGAAAAAATGCCGTGCCTGAATGGGATTCGAACCCAAGACAAAAAAAACACGCTTAATTTTATACAACTTCATATAACTTAAAGAAAAAGATAAAAGAAAACAAATTTACTATTGACTAAATGACATGACCTAGAGGCCGTCTGCCGGGTTGAAGACAGAACAAAAACCACTACACTAAAATTATAAAAAATAAATTATAATTTATTCCTCTTTTTATAAATTTATTAAAAATTAAAAACCAACTAATTACTTATTTTCAACAGGTAAGCATTATCTATTTCCCCTTATTACCCACTCCGCCTAGCCACTTCGTATTTACCAAGAAGAATTGCTCACTCCACCAACTGACATTTATCTATCTTCACAAAAAATAATAATAATAACCACTTTTATTAATTAAACTCTGTGACCAAAATATTTTCTATATTTAATTGCAGCCCTCACATATCCTACACGAATTTTCGCCGTTTAAGTAGCTCACCACCCTTTCCTCCTCAAGAGCTGTCACACCCAACCATACCATTCTAATGTTTTTCAAAAAAGACACTTGCCGATTAAATTATATTTTTATGTCTTCTACCCTTACCCTCGTTCAAAATATAGTAGTCTACTAATAAAATGCCCATTGTATTCATCAGCTATTTATACTATTTCCACCAAATCCCATTTCAGTTTATCATACCCACTGTGCCATCCCTTTTCCATCCACCTTTCTGTCACCGACTTCCTCATAATAACCCAAATATTTTGTAACTACATGTTAGCTACTTAAATACTAATCACATTACGGTCACTATCGTCACCTTTGATTAGATTTCGCGCTATCGGCCGAAATAAGCTTTTCTGACATGCCTATTATAAATAAATCAAAGCAAGATATTAAAACGTAAAGCTCTCGACATGCCGACAAGGCCGTTTTTATGGTTCGGGGGACCTGACATGAAGTGATTACGGTGAAAAGACGAATCAGAAAATCCGGTAAGAAAATAACTTTCCTTACTTTCCTTCATTCTGAACAAGAAAAAGTAAAAATTATAATAACAACTCAATCCAATAAGTTGGTCTTATGAAAAAGTCGCAGTGAGTCTGTTGTTTAGCTACTGATTTTTAGAGATGAAGGTTTCGTAGTTCAAATCCTAGTTCGGGTAAATCTGTACTACAGCTCATTCTGTCACTGGGTTGCTTATTGTTTCCACTTGTACAAATTACAACATACCACATTAAGGATTTAAAAGTAATAATGAAAAATCTCGTATGAAACACTTACAGGACTTTCTTTTGCCAATGTATGTAATGAACAATGTAACACGTGTTTAATCACGAGTAAAAAATATAATGTAAAAACATAACCTAATTTTAATCAAAAGTGAATGACGAAAAATTAAAATCAACCTATAGTAAGGTTTAACTTAATAATACGGAAATTAGTTTTCTTTTTATCGTGCCTATCTGGTTCGGATGTTGGCGATCATCATGACTATTTTGACCTTTCTAGTCGCAGTCCGGAACAACTCCATGGAATTCTTACCGAACCAGGTCCTGAAATTGGCGAGCCAGGAAATCTTTTTCTAGCATTACGCTTCTTTCCCTCAATCGTCCCTTGCAGAATGCCATGCAGTAGATCTTTTTTGATTTTTCATTATATGACCAAGGTACTGTCCAGCTTACGGCACTTAAAAAATTTGACCATTCCAAACCATTGTTCATTCTCAACAAAACTTCAGCATTCTCCTACACAACCGCAGTTTAAAAGTCTCAAGACGGCGTGCAGTCGCCCTGTTCAAAGTCCAAGTCCAAGGAAATAAGTAATTTCCTCTAAACTAGGCTCTATAGAGAAAAACTCTAAATAAAAAGTTGTAGGTTTGGTAATTTCCTATAACTTTGATTGTGTACTCTTTTATCGTAAAATCCATACTATGGTCGCGATCTTTAAAATTCCAAATTTTTGACAATTTTTATGACAAAAATCACTAATTTATGCTAAACTAAGCTCTGTAGAAAAGAATACTTGAATTAGAAATTGTAGATTTTTGTCATGTCCATTTATGTCTAGCTTTAATTACATTAGGCCTACATTTTTGTTGTAAAATGCACAAAAGGCCACAATCTTAAAAATACCATTTGTTTACAGGTTTTAATTAAGATACAGAAAATCACTAATTGCAGTTAAACTAAACAACAAAATCACACAAGCACTTTGATGTACAAAGAAAAAGTTACATAAAAGTTGTAGATGTGTAAATGGTCTGAAACTGTGATTATATACACTTTTACCTTAGATTGCATACAAAGGTCGAAATCAAAAAAATTCATTTTTTTCTACGAGAACACAGCCTCCCAAAGAATTTCAACAAACATGGCGCTTATCCTATATTATAGAGCATGATATAAAAAAATGTAGTAAATTAGGGTATTTACAAAAATCGTAAGCCGTTATTCAGTAAATCGCAAAAGAGTGAAAAATTGCACGAATATATAATTACTTCCGGTTGACCGATTTTGATGAAAATGTTCGTGCCGGGTCCCCTCATGGTACCTAACTTAAGTTTTAAGATTCAACTTCGTAAAATATTCCGTTTTTCAGATGCTTTGTTCATACACGGACACACACGCACACCAATCACTAAAAATATTTTATGTTTTCGGGGGGCCTGAAAACGTTTATTTCCAGTGAAAACACTATTTACAAAAATCGACGTAAAAAAATGTACTTTCCTTCCCTATATGCATATAGGTCAAGAAAAAGTAAAAGTAAACAACTCCATTGACCATACTTTATTAGAACATTTAAATTATTTTAAAAATTTATTTCTCTATATGATATTTATATTATATATATATTATTGCGACACTTATCTCTAAGGTCCGTTTTGGGATCTGAGTAAATTAACTAATTAACACACTAGAGTTAAAATTTTCAAGTATTAATTGCAAAGTACAAATTTAATATTGATAATGAGTCCTAATTCTACGAATAAATTACAGTTATTACAATAGAATTATTTAGAATAAATAACAAACTACTTACAATAAATAAATAACATTAAATAAATTAAACCAGATTACAAAATTATTTTTCACTCTCTGAAATTAAGTCCTACTTAGAACCAACCAACCATTCCTTTCTACAATATACTCTGGATCTCTTTGCAGGCGTACTCGTACACGGTGTAACACATTTACTAACTGACAGATCAAAACACGTAAAGACTAGAATAAACTAAGTAAACCGGCTGCGCTTATATAGGTGAGCTATGAAAGTTACGAGAAGGACAGAGATTTTCGATAAAATAATAAAAATACAAGTTTTACAAAATCTAAACAACTCATTAAAGGTAATTAAATAGAATGGTTACAAAACGAGCCAATCATCTAAATAGATACCCGACTCCTTCAAGCAGCTGTAAAACAATAGGCTGATATATACTATGTACATAACCATGTGTGCATTACAACTTTATTTCTTAGAACCCCTGTTCATTATTCATTACTATTATTATTTACATTAACATCTTTTAAATGTCGGTCCTTCTAGAGAATTCTCGAACACACTTTCCCTTTAGATATTGCCTATTTAGATTATATTATATTTGTATGATATGATACGATATGATATGTCCGTAACAGGCAGGTCGAGTGTTAAATCATGGGCACTCGATCTGCTAGATCCAAAGCAACAAAGATTGTTCTATTTTTTATCAAATGGTCAGCTAATTATTAAATGAATGAAACATTTATGAACAGAAGAGGTAGAAGTCTAAAAGACACTAGTTTGAGTTATCTCCTCTGAGAGTAATGAGTTTCATTATGCAACTAGACCCGGTGTTGAATGAAATGTCGGTGTCATTTTCAGGGTGGAAAGTAGAAGCTTTTCGGAAGTCCTGGCAAGCTGACAAGCACAGTAACTTTTTCACTCTGTGAGCAAAGCAATTGTCACCTCATTCGTCGTTTTACATAATAAAGCCTCTAGAGGTGCAAACCAGCTTTTCGGCTGATGACTTGAACAACAAGAGTCTAATATGATGAATATATAAACTAATAAATTTTCTTTTATCTCAAACACAACTGAAGTTCTTATTACAGTATTTTAGCTTTTTATTAAATGCCGAAATGAGGGTTTCCTGAAATAAGCAAACCATCAGCCCTCCATTTTTACTAAGTTCAAATTTACCTTCCATTCGGCGCACATTATTTATGCTCTTCAGGATACGGTAAGCGACATGTCTTCAGAATTTTTAGGGACGTTGTGCTCTCCAAGTAAAACATGGTTTTTAAAATTGCAGCTTTAATAGCCAATTCATTTTAATGTAAATTTTTTTTTTCTTGTATAGGTCCAATTTTAAACCTCGTGAGGTGATTTAAGACTTTTCTAGAAGCTTTTTTGCAGCCCACATTCACATATTTCGCTCACTGTAGGCTTTTTTCTTCTCTTCTGTCCACCCAATGTTCTGTGTTTGCTTTTTATGGAAGCCCATAAAGTCCGTAACTAGATGTCTGAATTTAGCTCGGTTCATTAAGTTTTCATGGTTTATTCCGGTTTTCCTCAATAAACTTTCTGACTTCTTTGTAATCATTTGCCTGACACCTTTGATCTATTGTTCAGTGTTTTAAAAATTTGTTAAGTCAACCGGTTGTCACCTATTCTATACAAGTGTCCGTAAAATTTTTTGTCTTGTTTTTGTAATCGTTCATGTCCATCTACAGTTCTTCTTGACCTCGTAATCTATTTTGTCCGTCTGCTATCTTCGGACCGAAATGCAAAATAGCATTGAGTAAATTTTTTTAATAAATAGAAAACCTACAAAATTCTGTTACAGTATTTATTTGCACGAGTACAACGCTTAGTTTAGCGTGAAACAAATATTTTATGTATTTTGCTAATCAAAATCAGTAAAAATGGGATTTTTAAAAGTTGTAGCCTTAGTAGGCTAAGCATTTTACGATAAAAGTGTAAATATCGGTAATGAAAATTGTAGAAAAGAAACCCTACACCTTTTAATTCAAGAATTTTTCGTACAGAGCTTCGTTTAGCGTTAATCAGTGATTTTATGTATTTTTAAGTCAAATAAAAGTTGATTTTTATTTAATTTATCTTGCATAAAGAAAAAGTTTTTTTTATTAATCATCAGTCAGCCACTCATGATTTAATTTAAATTGTTGTTCAGTTCTTGTTGTTTATTCATGATTAAACATATCATAAATCATAATGTTTCTTATTTTCATTTGCAAGGAAAAGTCGTGTTAGAGCTTTACGCCAATTTTTTAATATTAATGTCTCACAATTTTCCTATGTTGTTCGAATTTTAACCTCCTCAATAAAGAATTAACAGGTTTTGTAATGACATTTTAACTGGGATTGTACAGTGTACTGTACAGACAATTATTGATTTATATTGTTTTCAGTTGTATGAATTTCACAACAATAGATCTTGTTTGTATACTATTCTGTGCACATTTCTCTATAATTTTTAAATTAGCCGCAACATTATGGCTGCAGGTTTGCAACTGTACATGTGAAAATTCTCACCATCACCAGATTCCTTGATGTACATTCATTGTGAAATGGTTGAAAAATTTAATATACACCTATAGTTATTGTTTTACTTGATATAGGTATTTGTAATGATGTACACAATAACTTAAAATATTTATAGTTATACATACATGTTTTAAAAATTAAAAAACCCATAAAAATAATTTTTATTACATTTTGAATTTTTTTGTACATTATAGCCTACTGTACATTTGCTTGTAATGAGTATTTTCCCGCCAGGTCTGTTTTGTTTTGAGGTTATGTGTAGTTGTGGTTTCACTGAGTTGTGTTAAGGTGTGTTCAGGATGATAACAAGAGAGGTGTTACAAGAGAAATTTCGTTTGATGGCTTTTTAAAAAATATTTATTTTTAAAATGCATCATATTACTACCTAAATTTTGGTCATTTAGAAACATTCAATATCTGTCAGAGTTGGTGCGTCATTTATTGGTTCGTACACGATGAAGCAGCATGATTTTTCGCCAACACCCTGAAAAATTAAACCAGCAAATACGCAAACATATTTTTATACAAGGCGTTTAAAAAACGTCGTCAAAGTAGTTTTGGTTATTACTTTGTCCTTTCAATCTAAAAAAAAAACAATATTAAAGTTATATTCACATTGGTTAGTTTTCCTTCTAGAGGCCATTTTGTAAGTTTCTAATCAAATTAGCCTATCATACACTAACTGAGGTACTAAAATAGAATATGTTATATTTTCTTATTAATTCGTATTCTACAAAACCGATAAATTAAAAACCCTTCGGTTAAAATTTAAAAATATTGGTATTCCAGATTTTTAAATTTTAAATATCTCTACAGTGTTCTTTGTTGGAGCTGGCTGACAACCTGGAAAGTTTGCAATAACTGGTGGACAGGGTAGCACGGTACATTCACCGGTTTGGACTCAGTATTGACGTTTTAAAAACAAAGTTCATGATAACACTGGTCTGCATCAAAAATTCCCCTTGAACTTTAATAGGTGATCTATATGTATTTTGACCCCCTGAATCCGAATCTGACCTCCGTTTTGCTCCATCACCCACCATTTTTAGGGGGTGGGCCACTCACCCTTATTTGGGAAATTTCAACTTTTTATCAGTCTGGTGTAACTATGAAATGAAATTGTGCAGTTGTATCTCGTTTTTATGGTACTTCAAGACCTACCTAACACTGAAAGAGTACAATAAGAGAGTATTGATGTATTGATACATTTAGTGCATTTTTACTTATACAATTGTTTTGGTCCAAGATACTTGTCATCGAATACATATACTTAAAGAGAGTGGTTTTACTTGGAGGTAGCTTTTCTCTTGTACTGATCTCTGGAAGTTTCAAGCAAGAGTAACCAGCAGTAGTCTGCTAACATACTTAAGTTCCACTTCCCAGAGAACAGTTTTTTGAAGAGTGCAATGTCTTGATGAAACCTTTCTCCGAGTGCATCGTAAACTACTTCCAAGTTTTCTGGGACAAAGTCCAAATGCGCGTGTAAAAGGTGCAATTTTAATAACATGTTGCAACCCCTCAACTCATATGCAGATTCTCATATGCAATTCTTCGACAAGTTCAACATAATTTTCATTTTTGTTAAATCCTGAAAAATTTTCACACACGTCCTTAAATGCAGCACAAGCTCTTTTTTTCTTTTAAATTTAAGTGATTGATGGTCACTGAATCTTTAAAAAGCTCTCTAATTTGTGGACCAACAAAAATTCCCTCTTTAATTTTTGCTTCACTCAAACGTAGAAATTTGCTCTTCAAATACTGGAATCCATCTCCTGTTTTATCGATAGCTTTCACGAACTGTTTAATCAAACTGAGTTTAATACGCAAAGGACGCAAAAATATCTTTTCACTCGAAACTAAAGGCTCATTGGCAACAGTGTTTTGACCAGGAACTAAACTTTCACACGAGGGCCAATTTCGAACAGTATAATTTTTATCGCGAGCTTGCTATCCCACTCACACAGAAACCAACAATGTTTGGTGTATCCCGATTAAAGTCCTGTAAGTAAAGCCACAACCTTAAAATCAGTATAGTGCTTCAGGGGATGATCTTTATAACCAATTTTTTCAAGGATACGGCTGATATTTGTGTATGTCTCATTCATGTTGACCGTGTATGCAACCAGAACTGAGGGCAAATCATTATCATTTGCCAACAAAACAGCTTTTAAACTGGTTTTAGATGAGTCGATGAATAGGAGCCAATTTTCTGGATCATCGGCATGTTAGGTTAAATCACTAATCCATTTACATTATTGCAGTACACTAAGTCACCATCCCCCGAAAACAATCATTTAAACGAATCTAGCCGGGATCTAGAAACAGAAATGTTCACTTTTTTTTCCAAGAGGTTCCATTGCTGAAGCTGAGACCCGAGCAGTTAGGCTTTAGTTTTTGGGAGGTTTAAATCCCGGATGAGATCATTAAGCTCCTCTTGTGTGACAAGATGAGGCTCTAAGCGTAAAAAATGTACTGAAAACGTTTAATCGTCGCTAAGCTTATCACTTGGCCCGGCTTCCCACCCTGCTACACCTCTGAACTAACAGTGATGTCACCCCTCCCCCTACGGTCTTCATGCATAAATGTGTGTACACTGCGATAACATTTTCTATGGAGGGGAGGATGGGGTACTTACAACATCCCCCCATCCCACGCTTTATTAGGAATAACCGCTTTTAGGTGTTTTTTTTTAAATTTCGGGGGGGGGGGCGCCCCCCTCAAAAACGGTGGGTGATAGAGAGAAACGAAGGTCAAATCTGGATTCAGGGGGTCAAGATACATAAGAATCACCCATCAAACTCCAAGGGGAATTTTTTTTATTTTTTTTTGCAGACCAGTGTAATTAGCAGAAAATTGGTGAATGGAGCTCACCTTTATATCAAATAGAGAGAGAGAGAGAGAGAGAGAGAGAGAGAGAGAGAGAGAGAGTACGTTATTGTTATCTGGAAACCATGATAAATGAGCAATGTGACAATATCAACGAAATAAAATGTCGTATAGGCAAGGCAAGATCAGTATTTAATAAAATCCGATTTTAAAAAGCCGCAACCGTACTCTTGCAACAAAAATGAGACATCTAAGATTTTATGTATTTTCTGTGTTCCTATACGGTGTAGAGTGCTAGACCGCTATCACAAAGAAACTGGAGGCAATTCAGATGTGGCTGTACAGACGAATGTTCTACAACTTACTTGTACATACTTATTTATCATGACATTATAAACTATCCATGCAACACTGATGTAAACTGTGATTTGCAAGTAATTTTTTTTGCCCTAATATATGCGAACCTTTAATATTCAGCTTGTATTATGAGGAAATTTTTAATGAAGCTCTGCATGGTGTGGAAGAGGGCATCTTATTTAACAATGTCAGGATAAATATTACATTAGTTATACTGACGAGACCATGGTACTGGCTGGTAGCCTGGAAGATCTGCAACAATTTTATGAACAGGATAGGACAATACAGTGAGCGGTTTTGACTCGGTATCAACGTTCTAAAGAAAAGAGAGAGATGGTGAGTGGAGCTCACCTTTATATAAATCAAACCTGGATAGAGAGAGTAGAACAGTATTATTACCTGGGAACCTTGATAAACGAGCAGTGAGCTAATACACGGGAAATAAAAACCCGTATAGGCAAGGCAAGGCAAGGAAAGAGCAATATTTATATTAAAATCCTATTTTCAAAAGCCACAACCTTACTCTTGCAATAAAACTGAGGCATCTAAGATGCTACGCCTCTTCTGTGCCCCTATACGTTGTAGAGTCCTAGATCTTGGATAAAGCCATCACAACGAAACTGGAGGCGATTAAGATGTGGCCATAAAGCCGAATGTTGAGGGTCAGTTGGACTGCTCGGCCAAATATAGAGGTCCTCAGGAGAATGCAAAAAGGCGTGGAAGTCATTACAACAAAAAGTCTATAAAGCTCCAAAAAGGACATATCATGCGGATTGAAGCACGATATTCGTTACTACAAGACATTCTCTACGGACATATACAGAATATGGAAAACGAGGACAGTGGAGAAGAAAGGTGCCGTGGTTTCGGAATTCTTGAACTTGGTTTGGAAAATGCTTAGTGAAACTACTTTACAGTGCATTGAACACAGTGAGGATTACTACGATGGTCGCCAACATTCAGAGCCGATAGTGTCACCTGAAGAAGAACGAAACCTTTCTTCACTTGAAAAAAATCAATCTCTTCAGATTGAAGTTAGAAAAGTCCGACTGTATGTATGACATTCAAGAATGTTTAAAACATACTTACCAAGATGTATCGCACTTTCACTGCAACGTTTACTCCTGAGACCACCTGAAATCATTAATTAGATTATCTTCATATCAATATAGATATGATAACAAAAAATCTGGTGTGAAACACTCGCAAAACTTTATCTTACTTATGTTAATAATGAAAAATATAACTTAATTTTAATCATAAGTAAATGACGCTAAATGAAAATCTACCTATGTAGTTTCATTGCTACCAATGTAGCAATTTAAAAAAGACATTTTTTTTATGAGAGCACAGCCTCTCCAAGAATTCAGGAGACATGAATATGTAGCGCCTACCGTATCTTGTAAAATGTAGTAATTGAGGTGATTTTAAAGAAAATCGTAGGTGCCGTTTTTGAGAAAATCGCAAAAAAGAGAAAAATGACACGAATAAACTACTACTTCCGGTTAATTGATGTTGATGAAAATGTTGGTGCCGGGTTTTCTAGTAGTATCTAACTTTTCGAGTTTTCAACTTTGTAGGCCTACGATGTTCCTTTCTTGAGATATTTTGTTCACAAACACGCGTGCGCGCGCACACACATACACATGCACACCAATCGCTAAAAACATGTTTTTTGGGTTCAAGGGGTCTGAGAACGTGTAGATCGTGTGAAAACTTGATTTCAAAAATTGGACATGAAAACAATACTTTCCTTCCTTATTTGTTCATGTAGGCATAAGAAAGTAAAAATGTTAAAAGTATTTTGCATTTAAATACTTTTAAAGTTATTTTGTAGTTACTTTTTAATCAGGGTGTACACATTTTTAAATTATGCGCACGCTCAGTGACGTCATTATTTGTTGACATAGGAGCACACTAAGGAAGGCTGGACTTTCAATAAGGGAGCGCGTTTTGCAGTCAGTTTCGGTTTGACTGTGATTTAATGAACGAACTGCGTAACAATGCGTTAGAAAAAGTCAACGTTACTCTGAATTATTCTTTAATTTTTTTGTATCATTTTGTGAGATGTATTTAGTAAATTGTTTAAGTTTATTAATTGTATATATATATTAGCGAGTTTGTTTTACAGCTGTCGCCGTCTCTCGCATCCTAATACCTTCCACATTTGTCTGTCCAAGCAGTCATTGTCTGTCAGTCCTCTCGCCTGCATCGCCACCTCCATGCCATACTGCCAGGAGTGCTTCGGCCTTCCTCTTTTCCGGCTTGACTCAGGGACCCAGTCCAATAATATCTTTGGCCATCTCTCAGGAGGCATTCTCTTCACATGCCCATACCACTTCAAACTCTTTGCCTCTATCCAATCGGCAATATTCTCAGTCAGACCCATCTTCCTTCGAATATCATCATTTCTCATTAATTGTAATTAGTTCTTATTAATTGTAATTAATTGTTCTTATTAATTGTAATTAGTTAATTATAATTAGTTATTATAATTAGTATTTATTATTGGTAATTTAATTGTAATTTACTTGTTGAATATAGGCACTTAAATTAATTTCAATTTTTATATAATAAATAGTTAAATTTTAAACGTTAGTGTTATTTATTTAGCCTATTATACCCGGAACCCGAAACGGACCTTAGAGATAAGTATCACTGTATATTTTGATCAAAGTTAAAAAAACTACAAAAATCTCTCTTTTATTTTAAGCAATTTTCTTCAACAGAGCCTATTTTATCGTCAATTAGTAAATTTCTGTATTTTTAAGTCCTCAAAGATTGATTTTCATTTTGCTTCATTCACTCATGATTAAATTAAGGTATGTTTTTCATTTTACATTGTTTACTGATTTAAACATTATAACTAAATCAAACATAGGTTATTTATTTTGATTTGCATTAGCCAGAGAAAGTCATGTTAGTGTAAAACAAACCAGATTTTTGTATATTACATCAAAAATCTTTTAAACTTGTGAAATAGTATTCGTGGAATTGTTCTTTCAATTTTTCATGTTAAGAAACCTACGATACTACAATTGATTGATTTCGTATAATTAAAGCCTTAAAAATCTTAGTGTGGTGTCATATCACCAATGCGGTAACTGAAGCCCAAGCTAAATATTTTGCCTGCTGTAACTCGATACCTAATCGATGGTTATATGAATACTTTGTCGTATTTAACCTACGTAATTTTTTTCTATAGTTTAGTCTCACCTTTTAAGTATTTAAAAGTATTTTTAGTATTTACAGAGTATAACTATTACTAATAATAGTTATACTCTGTAAATAAAAACTCTGTAAAAACTCTACCTGTTTTGCCGCTGATACAATAATTTTGCTAACTGGCGTATCATTCGCTAGCTGCTTGACCCGATATTTGGCTACATCCACTGCTACTGAAACGTCTTCGTCATTCGATGGATCCTTTACAAGTGAATAACCTCCGATGTAAGCTGAGTTAAACTGAAATTTCAGAGAAACGTACAAAATGTTAATCAGTTATATAGTATTAAAATCGCCCCACAGGCGGTGAACTGCGCCGCATTCGGTTTGAGTACGCCACAGGGGTTCAGTGGATCACAATTCAGAAGATAGTCCAAACATTAAAAGTACCAAACGGACGTAATTTACTATAATAAAACTTTTATTTAGTATTTTTGCTTTCTCTTACCTATATGAATATATATTAAATAAAGTATTGTTTTCATGCCACTTTTTCGAAGTACAATTTTCACCGGAAATACACTTTTCCCCTTTGAACCCAAGGAACAACCGAAGTACTAGTTTATTCATGCAATTTTTCACTTCTTTACACTTTTCTTAAAAACGGCTATTACAATTTTTATTAAATCGCCTTTTTAACTGCATTTTTTATTTTCTACGAGATAGGCCCTAAGTGTCATGTCTGCTGAAATCTTAGAAAGCCTGTGGTCTTGTGGTAAAAATTATGTTTTTCAAGATTGTAGCCTTAACCCAATATTTTAGGGCGAAATATTTTAAGAAAATATTTCAGTTTTCTTTCACTTAGTATGACCCTTACGATGCAAATAAACTGAAATTTGACTCATTTGGCTCAAGAATTTGGCTCATTACTTTCAGTGTCCTCTAAGTACCCGGAAAATAGCCTTTATTTCTGGAAGGACGACAGTAAAATATGAATAGGATTACATACATCAGTCTGTATGTTATATGAAGTTTTAGCATCGCCATTCATTTCTTTCATGACTGCCCCCAGTGTAGCGTAATCTGTCTTAGGAATCTAACTCATAATTATTACACACATGTAAATGTTGTATTACTAACCTATATCTGTCACGCAAAAGACCTACTATGAGAGGATTATGAGAATCAGAAGTTTTCTCAATACATCTCACTCCTACTGACTATAACATATCCAATTAGGAAAAATGTAGATAGGGAAAAGCTCATCTCATTTTCTGAGCCTAAATAGCTGTTCTCTTCGCTGCATATCAATTTGTTAGTGTCATCATCACTAATATAACATTTTTCATCAAAAAAAAATCATAATACTTCAAAGGTTTATTTTTGTAATATTAGAAACCATTACTATTGGTTGCCTTTCTTCAGTTGCAATCTCTAAGTCAGAATTAATTTTCCATTGAAAGTCTTTTTACTTTCTCTTGCCTATAAGAATATATAGGAAGGAAGTATTGTTTTCATGTCGATTTTTCGAAATCGATTTTTCACCGAATCTACGCGTTTTCAGACCCCCTGAACCTAAAAAATGTTTTTTAGTGATTGGTCTGTGTGTGTATGTGTGTATGTGTGTGTATGTGTGTGTGTGTGTGTGTGTGTGTGTGCGTGCGTGCGTGTGTGTGTGTGTGTGTGTATGTGTGTGTGTACGTGCGTGTGTGTGCGTGTGTGTGTGTGTGTGTGTGTGTGTGTGTGTGTGCGTGTGTGTGTGTTTGTGTGTGTGTGTGTGTGTGTGTGTGTGAGTGAACAAAATATCTCAACAACGGAACATTGTTCGAATTTGAAACTTGGAAGTTAAGTTAGATACCACTATCGGACTCTACACGATAATTTTCATCAAAATCTGTCTACTGGAAGTAGAAGTTTATTCGTGTCATTTTTCGCTATTTTGCGATTTTCTCAAAAATGGCTTCTACGGTTTGTTTTAAAATCGCCTCATTTACTACATGATAGACTAGGCGCCATGTCTGCTGAAATTCTTGGTGAGGCTGCACTCTCGTAGAAAAAAAAATGTTTTTTTTTAAGATTGCAGCCTTAATATACATTTTAGAGCAAAAGTGTATAATACAAGTTGTAGATAACTCAAAAATCTACAGCTTTTACCAAAACATTTTTTTCTGTAACGCTTAGTTTAGCGGTAATTCGTGATTTTACATTTTTTATGAAAATCTGCGAATAAAATGAATTTTTTAAGATGTCTGCCATCATGACAAATTGTACAATCAAATTCATGTAAAATTAAACGATCTACAACCTTTTTTTTAAAATTTTTCTCTACAGAGCCTAGTTTAACGTGAAAGAGTGATTTTCCGTAAGCCTATTATTAAGCCAAACTGAGGTTGATTTTTTTTGCATCATTCACTCATGATTAAAATAAGGTTGTTTTTCAGGTTAGTTTTTTGTTTATTTCTAATTTTTTATTGCTAATGTTAGGTTGTATTGTTCATTGTCAAGAGAAAGTTTGTGAGTGTTTCACACCAGACTTTTTAGACCTAAAATCGGGTTTTCAGTTTTAAATTTTCAAAATTTTTTGGGGAAGAGTTCCCGGATCTCGTGTGAAAAACCTCCGAACTTCATGGTTGGGGGCTATTCCATAGCTTCTCTGGATAACTCACTGGATTGCACCTCCCCGAAGTAGCTCTTGAATCCACCCTTGGAAGGCAGTACATAAAATATCCATAAGTAACTAAATAAGTAGACAAATCAATCGGTAAAATACATGGGTTTTGTTCTTAGGTGACCATAACGTTTATATTTTCGTCGAAAAGTGGGATTGATGAAAATTTGACGTGAAAACATAATTTTCTCACCCTTTAGGCCTATCATATAAGGGAAGAGAAAATAAATATTAATGAAAAATATACTTACATACAGATCACTCGGACAGTAACCCTTGCTTTGACATAAACAATTGTTGAAATAATTTGTCAAAAGAATGGTAAATAATAACAAAGAAACTCTATTCGCAAACATTTTAGTTGATATTGAATGAAGGATACTGAAAATAGGTTTCTTAGTATTGCGAAGCCAACTCAGGCAATTAGTAATTTCATTTTGTACTATCTGTATCAATTTATACTGAATTTTACTGGCATGACTAAATGAGTTAATGTACCTAAAAATATTAATTAAAATCTATTATTATCTATTTATCCTTCGAATATTACGCTAAGTGTGTTATTTATATACATTAATTATGATTGTTGGGAGCTACTTGGGCTAAAATTAAAGTCAAATAATTTATTTGGACATATTAAATTATCATTTAATAAGTAATAAATTAGTAGTTTTATTGCTACTAATTATGTATATTTTTATATCTTATTTTAATTGCATTTATTATTGTAGTTTATTAACACTTTAAAGATTATATAATATTTATATTGGTTTTAGTTTCTAGTGATAACACAAATCTGACTCTCAGTTCGGTAATAAAAGTGTTTATTCAGTCAAGGATTTTTACGCAAGAAAAATATATTGTGTTACATTCACATGACTTTCTCTTGGCATTGTAAATAATTAACAAGATAACATACTGGTATTGTTAATTATGAGTAAACAATAGAAAATGAAAAGCAAACCTAATTTTAATCATGAGTGAATTACGGCAATTAAAAAATAATTTTGTAGAACTTAAAAATACGAAAAATCACTACTTGGCTCTCAACTAGGCTTTATAAAAAATATATTTTATTAGAGTCGTAGGTTTGTTAAATTCCTTTAATCCTGATCATATAACTTATCTTTTTATCGTAAAATGCATACTAAGGCCGCAACCTTAAAAACAAAAATATTTCTTCGAGAATACTGCCTCCCCAACAATTCAGTTGACGTAGCTCTTACCTTATCTTGTAGAGCACAAAATATGAAATAAATAAGGTGATCCCAAAACACAAGATTTTAGTAATTGGTCAGTGGATGTGTTTAAACAAAATATCTGAAAAACGGGATATCGTGCGAAATTCAAGCTTAGAACTTCAGTTAGGAGATCTGACACGAGAATTTTCATCAAAATCGGTCAACCAGAAGCAGTAGTTTATTCGTACAATATTTCACTTTTTTAAGAATTTCTCAAAAACAGTTTGTACGATTTTTTTCAAAAATCACCTCATTTACTAAAAGTAATTTAACTCTACACGACAGAGGTAAATAATCTTTTATTCGTAGGAGTCTGTGCTCTTGTGGTAATTTGTTTTAAGATTGCAGCCTTAATATGCATTTAAGGGCAAAAGTGTTAATTGAAGTTGTAGAAAAAACTAACGACTTTTATTTCAAACATATTTCTACAATGGTTATAGTTAGCTTCGTGTCAATATTAGTGATTTTCTCTATTTTTCTCATCAAAATAGGCAGTAAAGAAATTTTGTTGGCCCTATTGTGAATTTTACGGCATAGGTGTATACCGGGTGTTTTACGGAATTTGAAGCATAGAGAAATAGAATTGATTTTTATTAGTTATTTGATGTTTTCTTCCCATGAATAAATGAAGACTTGTTATAGGCTATTAAGGAATCATTACGAAATGTTTAGACCTTTACAAAATATCAATATTATGGATACATTTGAAGCTGTATTTCAGCTGGAAGTACGTAAAAAGGCTACATACATTTGTAAACCGATTTCTATTTAAGTATTGTAAATTTTATGAATTGAAATTCATAAAAATTTATGAATGAATTCATAAATTTATTTATGAGTTTATTCATAAATAAATTTATTTAATAATAATAAATGCGTGCCTTTGTGGAGTATTAGTTAGTGTTATGATGTGCAGAGATGATAAATCGGTGGTTCGAATCCATATGCGGCTTACATTAGAAATAAACCAAAACCTAACCACAAAAAACATAACCTTATTTTAATCATGAGTGAAAGACGCTAAATGAAAATCAACCTCAGTTTAGCTTAAAAATACGGAAAATCACTCTTTCACGCTAAGCTAGGCTCTGTAGAAAAAAGGCTCTAAATAAAAGTCGTAGATGTTTTATTTTCCTATAAATTTTACTATGTAGGCTACGTTTTTGTCGTAAATTGCATACTAAGGCTGAAATCTTAAAAAATCGATTTTTCGCACGTTTTGGTGAGAAAAAAACAGAAAATCGCTAATTACCGCTAAACTAAGCATTATACAAAAAAATGTTCGAAATAAAAGTTGTAGGATTTTAAATTCTCTAAAACTTTATATTTAATACATTTTTGGGCTGAAATGCATTTTAAAGTCGCAATCTTCAAAAACCAAATTTTTACGAAAAAATAGCCTCACCAAGAATTTCAGCAAACATGGTGCCTACCCTATCTTGTAGAGCATAAAAAATTTAGTAAACCAGGCAATTTCTAAAAAAATTGTATGACCAGTCTGAAAAAATCGCAAAAAGTGAAAAATTACACGAATAAACTACTACATCCATTGACCGATTTTGTTGAAAATGTTCGTGTCGGGTTCGGTAGTGGTTTTTTATTTAAGTTTCAAGTTTCAAGTTCGTACGATGTTCCGTTCTTAAGATATTTGTTCACACACACACTCACAGACACACACACAGACCAATCGCTTAAAACATGTTTTTTGGTTTCAGGGCGTCTGAAAACGTGTAGATCCGGTGAAAACTCGATTTCGAAAAATCGACATGTAACCAATACTTTCCTTTTCATATATTCATATTGGCAAGAGAACGTAATATATGGTGATAAATAATAATATGTTGTAAAACTTAACGTATTTAAATAGACCCGCGTCATTTACGTATATTTTTATTTGCAAAAGTGATTTTAAGCTGAAATACAGCTTAAAATGTATCCGTATTGATATTTTATTTATTTATATTTAACAAACATTACAAATGAGAGCAACAGGTAAACTCAAATACTGCTCGCTTAAAACATATACCGGTCCTACAATACATAATAAAACAGGCGTATAAAACATCGCAATTATGATGCTTTATAACCTATAATAAAATTATATGAATATGATAAATGTAATTTATGAATATTACAGTAATATATATTACACAATTATATATAGGCCTATATATGTGATAATAATTATAATAGTAATAATTAAATGTAATAATACAATCATGTAAAAATAAATCCTTATAATGCACCCTGCAGCTTGAAATCAATACTATTTTATAAAATAAATTCCATCAACCTTTATTAAGCTCCCTTTATTTTATATTATTAATCACTTACACGTGTTACGGAGGATCCACCATCATCAGAGTATATTGTACCGAATAAAACTAAAAATTTTTTAAATTTGTAGACGTTACATCTTCAGTCATTTTTATAAAACTGATTTAAATGCAGTTCCTGTAATTTATTCCTTCTCATATTTACTACAGATAGCAGCAGCAGTCAATATCACTTCATTATTCTTAAATTTTATTTGTCCATTTAAAACGTCTTGCTTTTGCTCTTTCAAATGTTTGTAAATATGGAATATCTCATATTTTTCAATCTTATTTTTACTTTCTTTATTGCACTGCTCTACTATACTGAAATGTTTGTCTATTTTACCAAATTTCTAATCCTCCTCCTTTATATGATTGGTATAGTTTGATACAACGTAGTTAAATTATAGCGCTTTTTCATGTTCATTATACCTCACTTGAAAATTACGACGATTTATTATCTTATTACTGAAGTAATACTATTAACTACATTTATTTGAATAATTTTGCATTTTTGTAAAATATATTAAAACAAACGAAAATTACAATAAATTTTAAAATTTGGTTGGCTTTTGTGGCATGCGCTGAATCCAGGAGAAACGGCCACGAAAGGCATGAAGATTTCATCTTCACTTACGAATTCGCTCATGCTGTAATAATTTATAACATTTTACACAAACAAGTAAAATATTTCACTGATTACACAGTGTTTCGCCTCTCATACCTAGTAGAACGATCATAAAATCTGACACAGTTCAGAAGAAATAAGAATCTGTAATAGCTCATTGTAGCTCTCAATAACTATATGACTGTCCCATGTGATAAAATTAAATTAAAAATAAAAAGAGAGAGCATGCATTATGCGATATAAACATACTGCACAATTGAGCCAAAAGTACTATGACATCAGGACTGGCACCATTGCTAATCCACAAAATTTCTGCATGGTGCCAGTAAAACTCCATCTCAACCACCAAATCTCAAAAAATAACAATATTCTTGAATGTTTTATGACATGATAATACGCAGAAGGATTGAGTTGAAGAGTTCACGAAGGGGATCCGATCTAATTACCTATATTTAAAAAATATACAAAAATTTGCATCTGTTGCAAAAGTGTAACAGCGCCAGTCCCTGAAGGTTAAGCGTTTTTACGAAATGGGTAGCAGTAAGGATGAAGCAAGAACAGAACGACCCAAAACCAGTACTTGTGTAAGTAAATCGTAGGACGTATTACAAACGTTCATTAAAAACCCCAGTTTATCCACTAGAAAATTTGCACAGGAGCACGATTTGAGTAAAAATTCTCTTCTAAAAATTTTAAAACGTAATAATTTCAAACTCTACAGAGTAGGTAAATTTACTGCAGGAACTTTATGAAGATGATTTACATCATAAAATGGAGTCTGCGAAATTACGATGGCCGAACTTTTGACGATTAGAATAATTTTTAGCAATTAGGCCACTATTATGCTAAATGGCGAAGGAAACACACATAACTGTGTTAACGTTAGGTTAGGCATTATTGGTCAGCGAGTTATAGGCCCAATTTTTATAAACGGGAATTTAAATTCGGGTAAATATGTAGCTATAGGCCTACTTCAAGAACAAATTATTCCGGATATTTAACAGATATTTTTGGCCACAACTTTCAGCAAGATTGCGCGCCAGCCCATTTTGGTCTTCAAGTACGCAATATCTTAAATGTAATTTTTCCAAGACGATGGATTGGCAAAAGGGGTGAAGTAGAATGCCTCGTAAGTTTGCCGGCTTGTCTCCTTTAGACTATTTCTTATGGGCTATCTGAAAGATATTGTCTACCAAAAAGCCGAATATAGATTATCTGAAAAATAAAATTCAAGAAACTCTCCGAAATGTTTCCATAGAAGCATTGAATAATGCAGTTTCTTCATTTTATAATCGGCTGGCATACTGTGTGTTTGTGTCTCGTTTAATAACGTGATATTACGCTTAATACTCGCTTATTAAGCTTAATACCGTGACATTTGGAGTCAAACCTGCGCCTTTTTTAGCGTTAAGAGTAATCAAACAGCTAGCGCAAGAAGAAAAAGATAATTACCCGTTCGCGGCCGTAGTAGCTGATAGAGACTTTTACATTGATGACTTAGCAACTAGCGTAGAATCAGAAAAGGATTGCATGCTTTTATATTCGCAATTGGAAAGTATGTTTCAAGCCGGTGGTTTTGAGCTAGTTAAATGGGCTACTAATTCGGTTAAAATTTTAGAAAAAATTCCCGCAGAAAAACGCTTTCCTTGTGCTATTGATTTTAGAGAGAATGACTCTATAAAAATCTTGGGCCTACAGTGGATCTCGTCTTCTGATGAATTCACCTTTAAAGTTAATTCGCCAAAGAAAATTTGCATCAAACGTGCCGTTCTTTCTTCTTTGGCAAGAATATTCGATCCACTAGGGATCTTAGCACCGCTTACGATCACTGCTAAGATTTTAATTAAAGATTTTTGGAACTCGAAATTAGATTGGGATGATCCTGCTCCAACTTCGTTTCCAGCTGTTAAAATTTGGAAGGAGTTTCAAGAAGAACTTCCATTACTTGCTAATATAAGAATACCACGACATATATTCGTAGAACACAACTGTAACGCGGATTTAATTTGTTTCTCGGACGCGTCAGAGAAGGCTTATGGAGCTGTCTTGTATGTACGCTCTATTCTTAATAATAACAATGTTATTGTCTCTTTACTTTGCGCTAAGTCTCGTGTCGCTCCGCAGAAAGCTATGTCCATACCTCGCTTGGAGTTATGCGCTGCTGTTCTTCTCGCACGGCTCGTTCACTTTGTTGGTCGAACGTACTCCACTAGATTTAAATTTCAAAGGATATTCGCCTTCACTGACTCCACCGTCGTCCTTCAGTGGATTTCATCGCCTTCGGCACGCTGGAAGACCTTCGTCGCCAACAGAGTCGCCGTAATTCAAGACAAAATTCCTGCATCTAACTGGAGACATATCAGAAGTTCCGAAAACCCAGCTGATTGTTTGTCACGCGGATTATTACCCAAGGGATTGATAAGTCATCCTCTATGGTTCGCTGGACCTTCTTGGCTTCACCAAGACCCGCTGATTTGGCCTACCGCCGAGTGGAACAACGCTGGAGAAGAATGCCCAGAAGAACGACGCACCGTCTTCGCTGTTGCAACGGTAGAGGAACATCCATTTCAGAAGCTGATAAACTACTTTTCTTCGTACGACAAACTTCTACGTGCCACGGCGTACGTCTGGAGATTCATACGCAGAAGTCACTGTAATGGGAATCGGATCACTGTAGCTGAAATTGAACATGCAGAACGCTCCTTGATTCACTACCTGCAACGGAAATATTTTAATAAAGATATCATTGCTTTGAAAAAATGGAAAATTTACTTCACCTAAAATTTGAAAATTAAATCCTTTTCTAGATGAAGACGCTCTTATTAAAGTTGGAGGACGCCTACGCAATTCAAATTTGGAGTATCACCATAAGCATCCGATTTTATTACCTAAGAATGACCATTGTGTTGATTTATTAATAGATAAATTTCATAAGGTCAATTTTCATACAGGTCCCAATTTGGTTCTTTCCTTGCTACGCCAGAAATATTGGATTGTTGGAGGTAGAGGAGTAGTCCGCCATCGCCTACAAAATTGCAATTTTTGTTTTAAATATCGACCTAAGAATACATTTCCACTTATGGGAAACCTGCCTACGCCACGCATTTCAGAATCTAAACCATTCTTACATACTGGAACTGATTTGGCTGGACCCATTTATACTACTGTAATAGGAGACACTTATACACACAAACAATAACGCACACATACATACAAATGACAAACTAAATACGTTCACGCATAACATAAACATACACATTCGCACACTCAATATAAACAACAGATGATTTACCACCGTCAGATGCGAGCAACGAGAATAATAAAAAAAATTTATTAATAAATTATTAATAAATAATAATAAAAAAGAACATATTAATAAAATGGATTGTTAACTCATTCTATTTTAAAAGTTTTAAGAAGTGAGGTGCAATTTACAATTTTTTAAAATAGAAAAAGTTTACGAATTTTAAAAAATATTATTTTGAAATAATAAACCATTTTAGAAGATTTGCTGGAGCGGAATTTTAAAGGAGTTTTAATACATTTTAAAAGATTTTAAAAATTTTAACACTTTTAAGAATTTTATGATATTTATCAAGAAACTTTAATAAAGAGCTTTGAATTTTAAAGAGAATTTTATTGACGAACCTCTGGGACACTACGATGTCAAAAAATAGAGGAGTGCGTTCTCAAAAATCATATATTTGTATTTTCATTTGTTTATCCATTAAAGCAATACATCTTGAACTGGTTTCTGACTTGTCTACGAACGCCTTCCTGTGTGCATTAAAGAGGTTTCTTGCAAGAAGAGGTCCCATACATACATTGTACTCGGATTGCGGGACAAATTTTATTGGTGCAAAGTCCCAATTGAACGAAATATATGACCTTTTGGACTCCGAAGTATACAAGTCAAAATTAAACAACGAACTGACTAGCAGAAAAATAGAATGGAAATTTAATCCTCCGTCTGCGCCACATTTTGGTGGCCTTTGGGAATCCAACATAAAATCTGTTAAATCACATTTATTTAAAGTAATTGGCAATCAAATTTTAACATTTGAAGAGATGTCAACAGTACTCACGCAAGTAGAGGCTCTTCTCAATTCACGTCCTCTCTGCGCTCTTAGCTCGGATCCAAACGATCTTGCACCGCTTACGCCTGCTCATTTTTTGCTGCAACAACCGCTTACGAATATTCCTGCCATAGATACAACTTCTATTCCTGTAAATAGGCTAACTCGCTATCAATTAATTGACAAACTTGTGCAAGATCTTTGGAAACGCTGGCGATTGGAATACTTGCATACTCTTCAGACCAGGGAAAAATGGAATACGCCTTCGAAACCCGTCCATGTGGGTACTGTCGTTCTTATAAATAAAGACAATTTACCACCATTTCGCTGGCCAATTGGAATAATCGAAGAACTTTACCCTGGATCTGACAATATCGCTAGAGTCGCTCTAGTTCGTTCTAGTAGCGGTTTTTTTAAACGTCCTGTGACAAAGCTTTGTCATTTGCCACAGCAATAATACTTCTTGTAAATAAAAAAAAAATTGTTAATAGTGTACATAGTAATTTCTTGTGCTAGTTTCAAAACTGCTGAAAATACCTTTTCAGGGGGGGGGAGAATGTTTGTGTCTCTATCAAACTTTTCGACGTTGCCCCGCTCTGGTGGTCAACAGACACAGTTGTTGCTGAATCGCCGTCGAGTACTGATGTCTATTGGACGCTTAACCGCTAATTTACATTTTAAAGTGTTTAATTTGTTATTTATTGAAGTGACTTTTTTATGTTTAAAAACGCCTTTACGCATATCCGTTTCACGGTAAATAATTCGCTTCGTTACTTCTTTTTTACGCGCACCTTTTACAGTCCACTAATACGCCGAAATTTATTTCTATTCATTCTTCCTAATCTCCTTTAAGTTTACCTGCAGGTATTTTATTTTATTTTTTCTTTGTCCTTATGTGTTTGTCCAACCCTTTGATCCCATTCCTATCAGCAGATTACAACTGCAGTGGAAAGCACGTAAGTGAGATACTTTATTTTATTTCATTTTATTTTTTAATATATTTTCTGCATAAACTGTTGAGATTAAGTGATAAACGATTAGTTATTATAAATTTCGAACACGCACACGCACTGTGAAACAGTTGACGGAGAACAATTTGAAACTTTGTTCCGTTGAAATCTGGTAAAATTATACAATATTCATACGTAATTCAGATAAACTACAGTCCTTGTATTCTATTCATTTTAAAATTAATATTACAATGCTGTTATTTTATTTTATTTTTAAAATTAAAACTTTAGATTTAAGAGTCAAGATTAAATTAACTAAAAAAAAAAACATTTTCAAACTAGTTACCATTTAGATTTATTAACCTCTAGTGCATAATTTAACTGACAGGTGCATTAGGGTTTAGGTAACGAGTCGGTGTCATTTTCTTATAACAATTTGTACAAAACATTCTTGGTTTTAATTTTCTCTAAATCACAGTTAAAGTAAATAAGAAATATTTTTCCACTTTTTTAAGTGTTGTATTCTTCATAAGATTTGGTATTTATTCATTTTCTGATTCATAGGAATCTATGAATCAGAAAATGAATAAATACCAAATCTTATGAAGAATACAACACTTAAAAAAGTGGAAAAATCTGATATGTTTGGTTCCGCGATTTTGGATTATGAAATCGGAGAGGGGTTTAGGTTAAACCATTTTCTCATAATAAAAAGAAGTTTAAAATTATATGACTCAATTGGGGTTGGTATGTAAATTTTTGTCTTGAACCTTCTTTTTCCACAAAAGAAATGGGAAATGTCATTGGAACTTCCAAAACGCAGAGCAATTAGTTAAATAAAGTTCCTGAAAGTTGGATGTAACACCCGTAAGAGGTTTAAAATTATTAAGGGGCAACGTAACTTTTGCATCACTCTCTATATCATTCAAATATTTTATTGTATTAATATTTTACCGTGTTTCTTTTTTTGAAACTATCTGAATGCTTTCACTCCTCCTTAAATATTCGTTTGAATCCAGAGCTTTGGAATAATAATTTTCAATATTTCAGCTTCCCTTGTTATTGTTTTAAATTTATTTTTATTTTTTTGGAAACGGTCCAGTGTTTTTTAATGCAATAAATTATTGGATCTCATTATGGGAAAGTAAGTGTATTTTTTCTGAAACAATTTTCGATGATTATTTCAGTGTAAATGGTCAAATGCTGTACCCAAATATTAAAATGTAACTGTCATTTAGATTTATCGGGGATGTAGGATGATATAATTTGGGGATTAGAGAAAATACAACAATAAACAAAATCTATTCTGAAATCTTTGTATTCATATTATATTTAATGCTATTTACATTTGGTTAATGAGGACTTTTAGTAAAAGCACTCCCCTCCTTGTAGTTTTACTCCAGCTCCAAGAGGATCATTTTCTTTGTATGCAATAATACAGCAGTGGCGAAAACCGCTAATCTAGAAAAAATAAATAAAAACCTAGTGTAAGTAAAGATTTTTATATTTTAAGTAAACGAGCAACCATATCTCTCATTCACTGCGCATCACGACGAACTTATAGCGTTTAAATCAGTTGTTCTAAACTAGTAGCTCGCGGACCACCTTTGCACCCCTTATAGCGCATTGTTGTTAAGGTCATCAGCCTAAAGGCTGGTTTGGTCCTCTACAAGCTGTACTGAGTAAAACGAGGAGTGAAGTTGTTTACCATTACCTTCTTCACTCCTTATAGGATAAAACCATTATTAAGCTTTCTTGGTAAAAACATTTTGTGACCGGCATGAATAATATTTACGCGTTTTCCTTTAGACATTTAAGTAGCAAGATTACGGTCAGGACCGTCACTCTACGATAGAGGCTACGTATGATTGGCAAGTACGTAAGATTCGTCCGAGTATAAAATAGACAATTTACTAAAAAATAGACCTATTTTACTTACGGTACTTTATAATGCTCTTAAATAACGTACGTAGCTTCTGTTCCCGATTTTCTGATCCTTCAACTAACATTTTTTGACTATTAATAGTTTTTTTCCATTTGAACTTATTTCTTTTTTAACACACGCCAACGGCCAAAGGCTTCTTTAAAGATTTATTTTTTCTTTTAATACCGGCAGCAGTGATCTAAAAGTCAAACGTTCACCTTTTTTCATTTCAAAAGTATATATAGTTTTACGAATAACACTTTTATCAAAATTTTTTAAAGTCGTTTACGTTTGTTGTTACGATTCGTTTATTTTAAATTACTAGTACTAAATTCTGTATTGGGATGAGTTTTCGTTTCTTTTACAATTTTTTGAATGCTATTAAAGGAAATTTTAATAGCTTGAGCGACATGTTTCTAAATTTGTGTCAGAAGGATCGGAGAACAATTTACCTAATCTGTAATAAATATAACATTAAAAAAAACTTCTCTCGTCTGGCTATGGGTAATTTTGCGTCCCTATATTTTATTTTTACGTATTACTCTACTACCTTCACTTTTTAAAATTTGACTAAACTAAAAACTAATCTATGTTTAACGTATAATGTAAGGAAACAGAATCCTTTGTAACCAACAGATACCAGAAATGTAAAAAATTAATGTAAAGTGGCCGATGAATTTGTAAAAAACCACTTGTTCTATTACAGTATTAAATATTTTTAAAGTAATAGTATGCAGGTACATTACAGAAACATTGACACCATGTTTAGACAATAGCAGATTATGTGATATGATTGAATGACAGAATTCCCTCTACGCTGGATCAGTAATGTCGCTATGGAACAAATTTTTGTACCGTGTAAAAAGCTCTACCCACCGCAAGGTTTACCTTCCACCAAGTCAGAAGTAGGGGAACCATTTCGCACATGGTTCAATTTCTGGTATAGTGGTCCGCAGACTTCCACGGGTTGGGAACCACTAGTTTAAGGGAAGTTTTCTCCTTTCTATGATTAGGATTCTTATAATTATTAATTCATATAGACACGCAAGAGCGTTTTTTTTTTAATTTTCATAATATAATCACCACAACAACCCCTTTAGTAGAGCAAGGGGTGAAAAAAAGATTCACGAAAACAATCAGATATCAGTTGGTATTTTCGAAAGGGTTAGGTAGTCCATTTATAGTTATTCAATAGGTATTTACTTAACCATTACGCATTTAATTATTTTTTTATACTTTCAGGCCTCCTGAACCCAAAACACATCGTTTTAACGACTAATCTGCGTGTAAGAAATATGTGAAAATAAAATACTACTATAAAAATACTACTACAAAAATAAAATACTACAAAAATACTACTATATGAAATTGAAACTTAGATCTTAAGTTAGGTACCACTAGGAGACCTGACTCAAATATTTTCATCAAAATTGGTGAAACGTAAGCTGTAGTTTATTTCTGTAATTTTTTACTTAATAGTGATTTTCTAAAAACGGCTCCTACAATTTAAAAAAAAAGATCACGTAATTTACTATATTTTTGTTCTTTACAAGATAGGGTCGGCTACATGTCTGCAGAAATTTTTAGAAGGTGTCCTGTTGTAGTTAAAAACTTTTTTTTTTAATTTTTAAGATTGTGGTCTTAATAAATGTATTTTAGATAACAATTGTAGAAAATTACAAAACCTATAATTTTTATTTCAAAAGTTTTCTTAAAACTCTATACAAAATTTAGGTTGAAACTCGTGAACCATCATAACCCATTGATCTCAAATCTGGCTGCGCAGACTCTTCCAAACAATCCAATAAGACGTCTAAACCGTCGATGGAGCCAGGACCTCATCAAATTACGTAGTACTGTAATTGACTATCCATTACAGTGTTCTAAAATGCTGCACTTAATGCTACACTTATCTATTCACGCCGGAGTTTTGTCACTGGACTGTGTCTCCACTCACGTTTATTTATCATGTTATTTATTTTTCCAAATTTTGTGTTATCACATTCACTGGTTGTTTCCAACAGATTGTTAATTTTCGAAATAGAGAAAAGAAAGAAAAAAAATGTGTTTTACAACGCTTTGTTTATCGCCAATTCGTGATTTTCTGTATTTTTCTTATCAACATCGGTAAAAAAATTTTTATTTTTGAGTGCGGGCTTAGTATGCATTTTACAAAAAAAAGTGTATATAACAAAGTTATAAAAAGTTGTGAAACCTACAATTTTTATCTCAAGCATTTTTTTTCTACAGAGCTTAGCATAGCGTCAATTAGCTATTTTTCGTATTTTTAAGTTCTACAGATCGATTTTTTTTGTGTCGTATACTCATGATTAAGATATGATTATGTTTTGCATATTACATTCTTAATTAAGCATTAAACGTAGGTTCTATTTTTAATTATTTACATTGGCAAAATAAAGTCATGTGGATTTTTAACACCCTTTTTTATAATCTTTTCGTTATATTAGGCCTATAATAATACTTACAGAAAGGTACAATACTCTGATAGACACATTCACTCCGTTGACAACCTGAAAACAAGATTAATAAAAAAATATATAATACTTTATACAATACAATCACAATAATACAACTGACGTTTAACTAACCTGGCGTATAAATGCAAAGAAAAAAAGGTTAATTCAATTACAACACCTTGATAATATACATACAGTATATTGTAGAACCTTTTGTAAGTTAACTGTACGAGTATAACTGTTTGTTGCTGTAAACAGCAATGTTAGTTTCTTGAAAACGGGGGCGGACTATTTACAGTGCTGAACCAAATCTAATATGCAGTCTAATAAAGCGTTGTGAAGTTGAAGCTAACAAAAATATCTTTCCGTGCCTCTTAACAAAAGCCATGTGTGGCTTTTGGCACAATTTGAAAAATAAAGAAGGAAATAAAAGATTTAAAGTCTTCAAAAATTTTGTTGACACCTGGTAAAAAAAAGAAACGGTTATGTTACTAGTGTGACTGATAGTGATGACGATGGTGACAGCGATAGTAAAGAAGGTGCATCATTCGTAAAAAATGCTGTTCCAATGAAATAAGGTATCTGGTAATTACAGTAACATTTCTAGTTACGTAATTAAACTATAGTCAATATTACAGGTCATATTTTTTTCTTATAAGGTTTATGAAGAAAACATTTCTCGGAATAAACCACAGCTTACAAAATGTATATAGAAACTGCAAGATAGTGAAATGCACAATTAGGGTCTGCTGTTGAGGTTGGCAGCCCTGCCAAATTTTCACTTCCATTCCTCACAGCCCATCCATACTCAAGAATCAATCTCGTGACAAAATTATATAAATAAATACATATATACATTTAAATATAGGGTACCGAGTCATCAAAAAAGAATACCCTTATTAAAAAATAAATTACTGCTTAAAGTAGAGAGTTAGTTCTGACAAAAGTAATGAAATTAGACGAAAATAGTGTAGCGCTATTTTAAGTCAAAATAAATTCAGTGTCTTAACAGAATTAAACATAGATAACGTAAACAATGTATCTGACTCAAAGAAAAGTGAACCTAATCCACCTCCAATTTTTGTACCAGGTGTAGAAAATATTAATGATTTAGATTTATTTATGATTCAAGTTAGAGAACTTGAAAATATTATTGCAAAAGATGATTTCTTTTTGAAAATAGTTAATCGTGATAGTGTAAAAGTAAATACAAAGAATTTAGCGGCTCATGAGAATGTTGTTTACATGTTTAAGCAACACCAAATACAGTTTCACACTTATCAACTACGTCAAAAAAGGGCGTATCGGGTCATCTTACGCAATCTACATCATTCGGTAACAACTGCTGAAATTGCCGATGCGATAACTCAGTACGGGCACACCGTTAGAAATATTTCCTCCAGTAGTCACTGGGAAACAAGACAACCGCTTTCACTTTTTTATGTGGAACTTGAACCTAAAGATAATAATAAAGAAATTTTTGAAATAGAATTTTTGCTTAATATGAAAGTTAAGTTCGAACCACTTTACAAAAAGCGAAACGATATTCCACAGTGCAAGGCGTTGTCAACGCTTTTTCTATACCGAAAAGTGTTGTCAGCGTGAACCGAGGTGCGTTAAGTGTGGAGACAACCACAGTACGGTTTGCTGTACTATTTCGAAAAATGAACCAGCTACATGTATTCATTGCGGAAATAATCATCCTGCAAGTTATAAGAGCTGCCGGGTTTTTCAGGAGATTATTAAGTCCAGATCTTATGCGGTACCTGCCAAACGGTTTATGCCGTCAAAACTCCCGTTAATGAGGTCGGCAATAAAGATACTAGAACACGTTCAGTAGTTTCAGGTATGAGTTATTCTCAAGGTGTCAAGAAAAATTATTCTGTCGACAATTGTGCTCATGACAATCAGCAGGGTCCTGATATAGCATCCGTTATGCAAGGTGCGTTTACACGGTTTGAATTAATTTTGTCAAAACAGGCGGAACAAATAACAACATTGATTAACTTAACGACATTGATTGGACGGTGACTCGCCCAACGTTTACACGAGTACTGAGGGGAGTGAGGCGCCCTGCGGACGTGACCGCACCCACTCATTTGGGTTGGCCTCTCAGGGGCTGGGGTTTCCTGGGTAGCTCTCCGGAGCCACTATGCTGCTTAAATTCCTCCGGAATGGGCGTGGCTGACCAAGGGGATGTCCGGCAACGGATAGGTATATACGATTGTCCCTACCTGCTATCTAGCGAAACCACAGCCAAGGGAACGGGCTTGGAAAAATTAGCGGGGAAAGAAGACCCTGTTGAGCTTGACTCTAGGAAAGTCCATTGGTGTGAGGTCTAGGCTTCTAGGTGGCCAGGAAATAGGACACGCACTATTAACGTATTTAGAATCGGTCCCGTAACGTTACTGTTTCAAAACGGCCCGACAACTCTTTCCATTCACAATTGAAGTATTGACTAACTCACGACAAAGGCGTTAACTGTTTTTCCAAACAATCGAGAATATTGTAAAAGGAAACAAAATAAATGCAAACGTTTCTAATAGTTTATATTTTTGAAAATTCTTATTTAAAACATTTCATTCAAAGTATCATCTTTATTTAATTCACACAATTCATATAATGTAATACGAAATTTATTCCCTTAACTACGAGTATATTTTGAACATCACTGTTTAATGTTAAAATATTATTTATTTTTTTTATAAATTTATTGATCGTTAAATCTTGGAAGATAGATGAAAAGGGGAAACTTGGTAAACTCTGAAATAGAGAGCGTAGTAATACCAACACAAAGAGAAAACTATACCTGTGATGCTGCTGATAGAACTGCATAAATTCCATGTTCAGAAAGACCTAAATTTGCTGCTGCATTTACAAGTGGATTATCCTTCGGGTTTTTTATGTACTTGTAGGCTCCTGCCCCATTACCAACCTGAAATTGTAAATACATGAAAACATTTTCGTAAATCTGAAGTTTGTATAACACCTCGACATTATAATAACTAGCCTATAACAGGCTGGTAGAGTGTTTAATTATTTGCACTTGGATCTGCTAGTTACAGGGCTACAAAAAATAGTTATGTTTCTTATCACATGGTCAGCTGGTTATATGACTGAAGTTTTAAAAATAAAAAAAGATAGAGGTGTAAAAGACTCAACAATCGGTTTCATAATTATAAACAACCGAGTTTGAACCCGTGCATCTTGAAAAATGAGTAGATTTCAACATACTTTACATAAAAATTTAACTCATTATATTGCTTTGGCCTGTGATCCTATTGCTGTAATCTTTTATATTAAATGTAGTTTGAAAATTGTTATATCGAGGTTGAAAGACAAAAATACCTAGCTTTTTGTCTTCTAACCTCGATATGATGACAATTTTCCAACTACATTAAAAATAAAAGACTATTACAGGCCAAAGCCATAAATGAACTAAATTTATATGTAAAGTATGTTGAAATCAGATTCATTTTGGAGATGCAAGGGTTCAAACTCTGATGGATGTAATTATGAAACCGATAGTAGTCAGAGTTTTCTTCTCTGAGAGAAATTAATTTCATTATGCAGCCAGACCCTGTGGTGAATGAAGTGAAGGTGTCATTTCCAGAGTGGAAAGTAAATGCTTTTCAGAGAGCCGGGCATGCTGACAATCATATCTTTCCATTCACTTAGGAAGGCTTGGTAAACCAGCTCACTCCTCGTTTTACTTAGTAAAGCTTCTAGAGGTTCAAACCAGTCTTTCAACTGATGACTTTAACAACAATAATAATAATTATATGTAATTATTCCCTTATTTTAACTTTATCTTACCTTGTAGAAATATATAGGAAAGCAACGTATTATTTATGTGTAGATTTTTCAAATCAAGTTCTCATCAGAAATACACGTTTACAGGCCCCGTAAACCACGAAACATGTTTTCATTAGTCTGAATCTGTTTGTGAAAAAAATTTCTGAAACGAAATAGCGTAAAGAAGTTGAACCGTACTATTTAAGTTAGGTTCTACAAGAAGACCCGAGACAAAAATTTTCATCAAAATTCGTTTACTGAAAGTAGAAGTTTATTCGTGAAATTTTTCTCTTTTCGGTTTCCTACTTTTCCTCCGACTATTTCGTTTAAATCGCCTAAATATACTATATACTATATGCTCCAGAAAAAAAGGTAAGCACCATGACTGCCAAAATGGTTCGGGAGGCTGCAGCAGATACAAAATGTTTTCCTAAGATTGCGGCTTTAAAATGAATTTTTGGGACGAAACTGTGTACAATTAAAGTTATAGGAAAAAACAAACCTACAACTTTTATTTCTATAATTTTTTTCTACTGAGTAAAGTTTGGCGTCAATAAGTGATTTTCCGTATTTTTACATCAATTAAATCAATAACTAATGATTTTATTTATTGTTTTTAACTTCTACTTTCATTTTTAGTTATTCAGTTATGATTAGAATTAGGGTATGTTTTCCATATTAAGCCTACATTTTTTATTGATGATTAAATGTAGGTTATACTGTTTATTATTTACTTAAGCGAGAGAAAGTCATTTGTATATATCCCACCAGATTTTTCTATTACTTTTTCGTCTTCTTTATGATAATATCGAGAAGGATATTATTGTTTTATGTCGATATTTCGACTTCCACTTTTCACCGGAAATATACGTTTCAGGCCCTCAGAACCTAAAAACTTATTTAAGCGATTGATCTATGGGTGTGGCGAGTGTGAACAAAATAACACAACACGAATATTTTCGTTAAAATACATCTATTGGAAGTAAAAAATTATTCGTGATATTTTCGTTTTTCTGCAATTTATCAAAAAAGACTTCGACGATTTGTTTTAAGAAATCGTTTTAGTTACTACATTTTTTATGTTCTACAAGATAGGATAAACGCCATGGCTACCGAAATTCTTGAGAGATGTGCTATTGTGGTGAAAAATGATTTTTTTAAAGATTGCGGCCTTAATATGCATTTAAGGGCAAAATTGTAAAGTGGAAAAAGTAAGTAAAAGTAAAAAAGTAGATAGGAATAGTAGTAGAAGTGAAGGAGTACTGGAGTGGTCGATTGGTAGGAGTAGTAGTTAAAAATAACCAAGTAAAAGTAAGAGTAAGTGTAATGTGTAAGTGTAATGTGTAAGTGTAATGTGTAAGTGTAATGTGTAAGTGTAATGTGTAAGTGTAATGTGTAAGTGTAATGTGTAAGTGTAATGTGTAAGTGTAATGTGTAAGTGTAATGTGTAAGTGTAATGTGTAAGTGTAATGTGTAAGTGTAATGTGTAAGTGTAATGTGCAAGGGTAATGTGCAAGGGTAATGTGTAAGCGTAATGTGTAAGTGTAATGTGTAAAGTTTTAGTGTAAGTGTGTAAGTGTTTCCAAGTGTAAATGTACAGAGTAAAAGTGTGGTACAGTAGCAGGAAAATTAAAAAAGCTGCAAATATTATTTCAAATGTATTTTTCTATTATGCTTATATCAGTGCCAATTAGAGATTTTCTGCAGTTTGTTCATCGCAATCGGTAAAAAATGAGATTAAGATTGTGGCATTAGTATGCTTTTTACAACAAAAGTAAACGTATCGAAGTTATAAAAAATAAAATAATTTACAATTTTTTAAAGCGATTTTTTATACATAGCCTAGTTTAACGTCATTCAGTGGTTTTACGTATTTTGAAATCCAACATAGGTTAATTTTCATTTAAAATCATTCCTTTATTACTAAACTTAGGTTATACTGTAAATTATTTACATTATCAATAGAAACTCGTTTGACTATTTCATACCAGAATTATTTTTACAATCATTTCTTAGAATTTGGCCTTACCGCTTAAAGACACTACGTATATCAATGTGAAACTAAAACTTTTTTTATACTTACAAGTTCTTCTGGACAAGATGAAGGAAACTGACAAAACGAATCGTTAATCAGATTCATTAAGAGAAAACCTAGTAGAAAAAAAACAATTTTGTTCGTAAACATTTTTGCAAATACAATGCCGAAGACTATTTCTAAAAGGTTATTTGGTACTTAATAGTGAGTCAACCCAGTTGAGTGATTCCATACAATAAACCTTGCACTAATTTATATTAAATTTACGATCATAAAATGATGAAATAAATTACTGTTTTATCTAAATTTAAAAATTACTATTAGTTAGGCCTACGTTGCCTATTGTTTCATTAAAAAATAAATTTCCATTTTTACCTTTACATTATTTTAATGTTAAAAACATTTATAAATATTTGCTTGACTAAACTTAGCTTAAATCTTCCATTAAATTTTTTATTAATTTTAATATTTTATTAGGGAATATCATAGTAGTTTAGATGTTACTAATTTATATAGGCTTACTGTTTTTAATCACGCGTTTATTGTTGTGCTCTTTGATTGTTACAGTTGAAAAATATAATTTTTTATGTATATTTTTTTAAATTTAATCATTTAGTTTAACGACATAAGTAAATATTATAGCCTAAAAATTAGTTTAGTAAATGAAGCGAAAAAATCAGTATAATCTGAAATTTTTATTTTTCCTTGCCTTGTATGAAATATAGATACTCTTTGTCCGTGAAAAGAAGATAGTGGGCGGAAAGGTGCAAAACTGTACTACCATTTCAGAAAACATTTTCTATTTTTAATTCACAAAATTTATTGTAAATACACTTTTATTATAGAAAAAATCAAGGCGTACGTGTTTTGTCCAGTCTATGATGGACATCATAAGAATCAAAGGTAAACAAAATTGACAACCCGCAAATATTTATTTATTATTACCTTAATAAAAAATTAACGATGTATTGGCTTGCATGGTTTTTACTTTCTCTAGCTCTATATGAACTATTATGTTTGTTACCTTTTGCGAAGGCTATCTTTGTTTAATACGTCCAAAAACTCAAACATAGTTAAGCCCTAAATCATGACATACTGCTTTTACCTGAACTAGATAGGTACTTTTTCGGGGTTCAATAAAAGAAAACACACTAATAAAATCCATATAAATAATTTTAATCAAAAAACTCAAAAAAGGGCATAAATTACTTAACAAAATTTATAAATAAAAGAATAATGCAGAATACCAAAATTTTATTAACAATAATAGCTAATGGCATTGTAAATAAATTAATATTATCAAAAATAACAAAAGGAGAAGGAAGTTACAGTATCTGCATATAGTTTTTATTTTATTATATATATATATAAAATTATTATAAACTGCAGCTGGATTTTAAACAAAAATTAAAAAACGATAGGTAACAAGCAACGCCAAAATGGCAGAAAAAAGACAAAATTTTAATTATAATAAGAAAACTTATCTGAAGTCTTGGAATTTTCTCCCTTTTAACATTTCCGGAAAACTTCCATATCAAAAATATTTTTCAGAACATTTTGTATTTTAACTTGCCGTTACGGTTAATTGAAAAATGAAATTAATTTAATGATCGATTACTCCATTTCTCCTTTTAAATTTTTTTATAATTAAAGATGTAAAGATAAATATATATAAGAAGACAATTAACAGTGTAAAATTAATTATTGAAAATAGAAAATTGAACATGAACATTGAAAGTTGAACCCTGAAAACAATAATTAAAAATTTACTAGTACAAAGTCAGCGTGTTCAGGACAGACTTAAACAAAAAAAAAATACAATTAACCCATAAAAAACCAGGTCATAAATTTAAAACAAAGACCTAGGCAGTATTAACAAAAAAAATCATGTTGAAGCAAATAGAATTAAGAAACTCTTTGTAACATGAGTAGGTATACAAATAGAGTATGCTTTTAGGAAACACCAGAAGCAAAATTAGAATAAACTAACATATTACAAAAGTAGATTGCAATAAAAATCAGACTTATCACATGACACATAACAAAAGAAACAAAAATATATTGTCACACTTATCGCTAAGGTCCGTTTCGGGATCTAGGCAATTAAATAATTAATACACTAAAGTTTAAAATTACAAGTATTTATTAAAACTAAAAGATTTACAAAATAAATAATAAACTAATTATAATGGAGTGATTCAATAAATAACTTAAATAATTTACTTAGTACTACTTACAAATAATTATACCCAAAGCACATACACAAAAACTGAATATAATGCACATACACAATAAGATAGTATAACAATAGTTAACCACTACAATCTGCCCTTAACAGACAGGTGGCGTGTCAATTTATTTACACTCAATCTGTCCATTGCAGGGCTAAAATAAATAGTTCTGTTTCTTATCACATGGTCAGCCAATTAAATGACTGAATCATTTAAGAACAGAAGAGGTAGAGGTGCAAAAGATACTAATCAGAGTTGTCTCCTCTGAAAGTAATGAATTTCATTATACAGCCAGACCCTGTGGTGAATGAAGTGAAGGTGTCATTTGCAGAGTGGAAAATCTGTGCTTTTCAGAGGGCCCGGCATGCTGATAAGCGTAATTTTTCACTCAGTGAGGAAGGCAATGGTAAACCACCTCACTCCTTGTTTTACTTAGTAAAACCTCTAGAGGTTCAAACCAGCTTTTTGGCTGATGACCTAAACAACAACAACAACCACTACAATGCCCGGATACTACGTTGACCTGATCCAACGTACCGATAGCTCACGCAATAAACACTTGTCAAAGATCAAATGAATACTAACTACTCCGACCGTACTCGGGGCTCTATTTATATAGGCGGTTCAAAGAGACTTCTCGAAAGACGCCGAGATTCGATCAATAATCTTTTCTTTTATTTGTTCTCGAAAAATCACCAGTATAAACAAGTCACAATAGAATAAAAGGTGTTACAGGTAACCAACCGACTCTTTCACAAATAGTTGTACAACAAAGACCCTTTTTTTAAATAACCTTTTTTACACTCCTTTTTAAATAGGTATCATTTTATAACTAGCCTAATTGTTACGTTTTCACTCTATTATCTACTCTTTACCATTTTATGAATAAAAAAGCCTACTTGAAATTTCGCGAACCATACCCTTCTTCGATGTTGTCACAATATTTTAGCCAAAAAATTTTCATTAGATTTAAAATCCTAATTATTTTTTTTTACAGAAAAATAATTTAAGAATCAAATTTCCCTTGTCCATCAATTAACATATATATAATTTTAAATGCAAGTGACAAAAATTTACTATAATATCTTACCTCGAAAGGGTTAAAAATATGAAAACATTTTATTGTAAAGAAAGGCATAGGCCTACGTCATAAAAGACAGAAATTACATATAATTTTAAATAATAATAGTTTATACCAAATTAAAGTATTACAGAATGACAAAATCAAAACGTGGTTTCAATAATAACGGAGATAACAGACTCAAACGGGTCGATGGCAAGTCCAGCGGTCATAGAACATCCCAAACAACTAGCCGAAAAAACACGCCCACGAACTTTAATGGCTGCATAGCAAACCAAAACTGGTAAAAGCTAAAAACAGTGTTTGGCACATGGCACAGACATGTAGAGAAGAAAAGTAATGTTTTCATGTCGATTTTTGAAATTGAGTTTACCGACATACGCATTTTCAAACCTCCTGAACACAAAAAACACGTTTATAGCGATTGGCCTGTGTGTCTGTCTGTATGTGTGTATAACAAAATATCTCAAGAACGGAGTATTGTACAAAGTTTAAACTTAAACTTTAAGTTAGATACTACCAGAGGACGCGACACAAAACATTTTGGTTGAAATCAGTTAAACGGAAGTAGTAGTTTATTCGTGCAATTTTTAACTGTTTTGCAATTTTCTCAAAAACTGCTTTTAAAAAATCATCTTATTTATTACCTTTTTTATTCTGTACAAGATAGGATAAGCGCCGTCTCTGAAATTCTTGGGGAGGCTGTACTTTCATGGTAAAAAACGTGTTTTTAAGATTGCGATAAGTATTTTAGGGCAAAAGTGTGATACCTATATAATTAGGCCTAAGCGTTTGAAATTGAAAAACTTGCCTTTCGTTTCGAACATATTTTTCTACAATTATTAGTTTTCTGTATTTTTCTCATCAAAATGGGTAAAATAATTGGAATTGTTAAAATCGCGGTCTTAGTATGCATTCAACGACAAGAGTGTATCTGATGAAAAATACGTAGAAAATAAATAAGCCTACAACTTTTAATTGAATAATTTACTACTAAATCTAGTTAAGCGTCAATTAGTGTTTTTTGTATTTTTTAAGTTCTACAGAGGTCTTCATTTTGTGTGACACGCTCATGATTAAAATTAGGTTATATTTTTCATTGTATAATTATCGTTTGTTAATAATTAAATTTAGGTTAATTTTTTAATGATATAAATTGGTAAAAAACAGTTGCAGGAGTGTTTCACAATAGATATTTTTATTCTACTTTAATGAATGGTTTTTTTTAAACTTCAGTTAATTTTCTTTTCCCGTAAATTATTATAATAGGCCTATAGTTCTCCGGAAAAAGGTTTGGTTGAATTAAAAGACATTGTTTTTTACGACAAAAGATTCTGAATAAGTCTTGTTTAACATATTCATAATGTTTAATTGATTAACTTCAAATAGTATGTTATTATAAGTAAAATCAGTCGATATCACATTACAATAATCAACGTAAGGCCTACACCGCAGTAATATAAACCAAATCTCTACAATTTGTTACTATACAAATTTCTTGTAACTTACATGATCGAAATAGCTTAAAAATCTATATTTTTTTGTTGTTTTGGTCATAAGCCGAATAGCTGGTTTGAACCTCTAAAGACCTTTACAAAGTAAAACGAGTAGTGAGGTAGTTTACACTTTTTCCTTCATCACTAAGTTAAAAAGAATGCTTATCAGCATGATCTTCCGGAAATCATTTACATTCCACCCTGCATTGCCATTGGTTTTTAATTAGTGTACTGGGTGAGGCAGACAAGGTGACATAAATTGATTGCAGGTAAACGGAGTGACATAGAATGGTATGGTAAAAATATTTTCGAATAATGTGACCATTGGCTATTTAATAAAAATATTTTTGTCCACTTTGGATATACAGGCTTAGCCGTAACTGAAAACGCGTGTTCGAATGTCGAAATTTTCAAATGTAAACGTTTATGTTTTCTGGCACAGTTTAAAATACCTATAGACATTTAATCCGGTAAATGCAAATTCCTTTTATCTTCATCCATTTAAAAATGGTGGCCAAAACTGCAAAACGTAGTTTTCACAATTTGGCCTTCACGGCAGCACATTACGTAAACACATTAAAGTAAATTTACTTTACTTATAAATTTTTACTTTCTCTTGCCTATATGAATGTATAGGAAAAAAGTATTGTTTTCATGTCGATTTTTCAAAATCGAGTTTTCACCGGATCTACACGTTTTCAGACCCCCTGAACCCAAAAAACATGTTTTTAGCGATTGGTCTGTGTGTGTCTCTGTGAGTGTATGTGTGAACAAAATATCTCAAGAACGGAACATCGTACGAACTTGAAACTTGAAATTTAAGTTACATACCACTACCGGACCCAACACAAACATTTTCATCAAAATCGGTCAACCGAAGTAGTAGTTTATTCGTATAATTTTTCACTTTTTTGCGATTTCCTCAAAAACTGGTTCTACGATTTTTTTAAAAATAGCCTGGTTTACTCAATTTTTTATTCTCTACAAGATAGGGTAGGCGTCATGTTTGCTGAAATTCTTAGTGAGGCTGTTTTCACGTAAAAAATACTTTTTTTAAGATTACGGCTTTAATATGTATTTTAGCGCAAAAATTTATATAACAAATTTTGTAGAGAATTTAAAATTCTACGACTTTTACTTCCAACATTTTTTTGTATAACGCTTAGTTTAGCAGTAATTAGCAATTTTCTGTTTTTTCTCACGAAAACCTGTGAAAAATCGATTTTTTAAGATTTTGGCCTTAGAATATTTTTGACAAAAGTCTATGTAATCAAATTTATAGGAAATTAACAGATCTACAACTTTTATTTTAAGCATTTTTCTCTACAGAGCCTAGGTTAGCGTGAAAAAGTGATTTTCCGTATTTTGAAGCTAAACTGAGGTCGATTTTCATTTTGCGTCTTTCACTCATGATTAAAATTAGGTTACGTTATTAAAGTTAGTTTTTTTGTTTATTTCTAATGTTTTATTAATAATGTTAGGTTTATTGTTAATTATTTGCATTAGCAAGAGAAAGTTGTGTGAGTGTTTCATACTAGATTTTTAATTTAATTTTATTCAGAACTGAACAAGCTTCCAAAAGTTGTGCCGCATGACTCTAATCCGGAACATTTGGTTGATTGACCCAAAACTGGTTTTTAAAAAAAATTAAAAAGGACGTAATTTAAAAATTTCAAATGGCAAGGTAGGTCGTATGACATATAGTTTTAAACGTATTTTTAAAAGGAGCAAATATTATGTCTCACATTAAATTTATTTCTAGCTATTACCGTTATCTACGAATAATGATAAATGTAACTGTTTGGCACATTTTTCCGGGCATGTTGATTAAATATATATATAGGCCTATATTTTTTTTCTCTTTAATTCTTTATTTACAACTGTAAAATGTTACAACAAGCAAATGTGATGATTATAATAATATTGTAAATGACATGATAGGCATGAGAGGGGTAGGGCCCCCATTGGTGCCTCCCCAAGAATGAAATTTGTATATCAAATTAGCATGTCTCTACTCCAGCGTCTTTTAAGGCGTCTAGGGGGATTATCAGGTAAATGGACGGAGGAAAATGAACGCACCAGGGGGTTCTTGTGTTCGTGTGACTTCTCGTGAAAGCGTTTGTATAGGTATTCAATAGAATTTTGTACAAGTGGTGTTTTCAAATCTGTATGTAAGGTTTTGTTGCTAACGTAAAGAGGTGCTTTTGCTATAAGGCGTAATATTTTTGACTGGAATGCTTGAATTCGTTGCAAGTTAGAGGGTTTGGTTGAACCGTAAATTTGGGATCCGTAGGTCCAAATAGGTTTCAAAAGAGAACAATATTGTGACACTTACTGCTAAGGTCCGTTTCGGGATCTAGGTTATTAAATAATTAATACACTAAAGTTTACAATTACAGATATTTATTTCACTAAAAGATTACAAAATAAATGATTAAACTAATTATAACTAATAAATACAATAAATGATTTAATAATTCACTTAAGATAAATAACAAACAATAAATAACTTAATAACTTACTTAGCGTACTTACAATCACTTTTATAGATTACACTAACATACAAAACGCAAACTGAACTCGCAAAATTTACACATTAACTTTACAATACACTCACAAAAGATTTTACACAATACACACACAACAAAGGCAGTATAACAGTCGTTGACCAAACAATGCTCGGAATTGTTAACCTGCTATAACAAACCCGGTAATCACTTGTCGAAGACCAAACGGATACTGACTGGACCGCGCTCGGGGGTCTCCTTTTATAATCATTCACAAAGATCGTTCCAGAACAAAGTAGAGAAATCATAAAGTACAAACATAATAACTCTTGATTAATGAATGCTAGAAAAATCCCTTTGTTAACAAGTCAACTATTGTAAATAGACAACGTAAACAACCTCATAAACAACTTCATAAAAATAGCTGTACACAATAGTATACCTGAACTTTTATAATAGGCGTACTACACGATAGTTTTTACAACTTTTGTGAATAGACACACCTTTATGGTCATCATTGTAAAACTGTCATTCACTATTGCTATTTTTATTATTTCTTAACTATTTTTATGAATGGAATTCTGGAACATTCATGATCCGTTTAATCGATTCTGTTACAATATATAACAATATAATGTCTAGAAAAAGTTTTAGTCATTTCATAGAAAATTTAGAAGAAACGGATTCATTTAAATATTTCATTTTATTGAAGAAAATTAGTATCAACGTTAAAAAAATTAAGTGCAACAGTACAAACGAAAAAAATTAAAAAATCGATAGGATTACTGGCAACTCGCGTTTAATGAAAAATTACACCATCACAGTGTGGAATTGCGTTTTTGAGATATGTAAAAAAGAAAATTGTAATTGGCATTTCAAACATAAAAAGTATTATTTTTGTTGTTTTTTTATTAGAGGAAAATAATTCGGTCGTAACAAAGCCATTAGTTTTAACTAATGTAGTAGACCTATAATTAAAGAAACAGTTATTTTGACCTACCACCCTGATGTCGGAATTGCTTTTCTTTGTAAAAGATAAGTTTTTTATGATATGACTAAAATTTGTCTAGGTATGCAATTTTTCATTTAAATCTATTTACCATTTTTCCCTGAAAAATGAGCCGAAACGTTACATTTTTCATTATTCCTAGCTAACGGTAATAGCTAAAAACAAATGTTAGTATACATAAAATTTGTTCTTTTTAAAAATACTTTTGAAACGATATGCCACTTGATCTAACTTGTTATTTGAAATTTTTGAGTTACTGCCATTCTGATTTCTTCAACTGGTTGTTGGACTCAACCAAATTTTCCCGAATACAGTCATGCGGCACAACAATTGAAAACTTTTTCAATTCTGAATTAAATTGAATTAAAAATTAACAATTATTAAGTTTAAATGGGCTACCGTAAATACCAAAATGTCAAAACGTATTTTTTGTAGTTTTGGCCGCCAAGTTTAAAAAGATGACGATAATTATTATGAATTTTATTTTACCAGATTAAATGTTAACTTAAAGATCTTTTAAAGTGGGCCAGAAAACACACTCGTTTACATTTGAAAACTTTGAGATTTGAACACGGGCTTTCGGTTCGGCACACTCTCTACATTCAAAGTAGAAGAAAATATTTTTATTAAATAGCCAATGGATACATTATTGAAAATATTTTTTTCCGTATCATTCTATCTCACTCCGTTTTCCTGCAATCGATTTGGGACGCTTTGTTTGCCTCACCCGGTGTAAATAGAAAATTACATCGGGGAATCTGCAATACAATTTGGAATAGTCTGGAAGCTTGACCGATTTTTGAAGAATTTTACGAAAACCTAACGGTCACACACACAGTTTCTCCAAAAAAATATTTGGAACTAAGCTAAAAGTTGCAAATTAAAAAGTGAAGAAGCACAATGAAAGTGGACATCCAAAATAACCGACTAGTATTCGTTAAAAATCTAAATCTGTAAAAATTTCTGGAAACAGTCGTTATATTACAAAAATGATACTAAAGGAAACCGAACAACTGGACACTATTCATGTCATATCTTATTTATAAATTAATTAAAAAATAAATCGCGTAAGGTGTTTAATTTTTATTTAATAGGAACTGTTGTTACATGCCCTTAAGCCATCTGAAACATCTGGTGTAAAACACCAAACTTTATTTTGCCAGTGTAAATAATGAGAAATATAATATTATTTAATAATTAAAAAACAATGTGAAATGAAAACAATATTTCATCGTTATCATAATTGAATGACACTAAATGAAAATTAACCTCGGTAGAACTTAAAAATAAGAAAATTCTCTGATTGAATCAAAAGTAAGCTTTGTAGAAAAAAATGCTTATAATACGAGTAAAATGTGTAGAGGCTTTTATTTTCTATAAGTTTGAATAAACACTTTTGTCGTAAAGTGTAGGCCTATACTAAGACCGCAATCTATATAAGGCCTCACTTTTTCCGATTATGATGAAAAAAAATACAAAAAAATCACTAATTGACGCTAAATTAAAAGTTTTCGAAAAAATGTTTATTGTTAAAATGTAGGGTTTTCATTTCGTACAGCGTTATTTATGTTTAATACGTTACCGTGCATTCCAGAAAATTTGACGTATAGGGAAATTAACATTGGATAATGTACCGTCAACATTAATCTTGTAGGGATTGGGTTTGCATCTTGGAATTAACTTAACCCTTACTAACCGGGAAGCCTAATATCACCCATTCGTCACCACGTTCTTTAAACTCAAATATCTCCGCAACTATTCATTATATTCTAACGGGATTAGTTTTATTAGATAGAGACTTTTTTCTTCTTTTCTTTTTGAATGTATCTTGCTTGTTTGTACGATGAAAATTGACGTTGTGGTGTTACGCGAAAAAAATGTATTTTTTTTTAACAGCCCGTACTAAAATTTGAACGTTTTTATCCATAACTTTTCAACAAAAAACCGTATTTGTTTGGGAATAACATCATCAGTTAGTTTAAAATGTAACAATCGAAATCAATAAATTAAAAGTGCCGCGGACAAATTTTATGACCCTAAAATCGAACAAAGAAGGTTAACACTACCCGTCTCGTCTACCCTTCGGTTAAACCTTACAATTAGCGTCAAAATAAACGATAACATATTTTGATATATGCTATCCTGTTTACAAAAGAATAATACACAAAGCAACAGGCGCAAAAGAGATAGAACTTGCATAGAAGACGAGTAAATAAAAATTGAAAAGACACCACATTATTTTTAGGTGATTTTTTCGTCATTTTTTTCATCCAGCACGTTACATTGTTGAACAAAAAGTGTGATCTTGTGAATGCGTCTATAAATTTGCATTATCTAAACGTTAGCTTTTTGCAATGAATTGCTTTATTTATGTAGGCCTATACATAGCTTAAAATATTTTTTTGTGTTTTTTACTGATTTTGTGACACTTTTTTGTACTAAAGTGATATTACTAAAAGAAAATATTTTTTCTTAAATTTCAATTTTTATTCTGGTCGTAAATGAAAACGGAAAAAATTGAAACGTTGTTCTAATAACAAATTCTTTAAAAATAAATAGTATTTTTTTGAAATTTTTAGAAATTAAACTGAATGATATAAAAGAGTTTTTATTAGGCGTAAAATGACAGTCCGCGTGATCGTTAAAAATCTCCGTTCTCGTCGGGTTGAGCTCAATTTACACATATAGGACTGTGCACAGACCGTGCTGCTACCGTGTCGCGACTGTTTTAAATGAAAAATGGTCTAATCTATTTGAATTCTTAGGACAAGTCGTTTTTAATTTACGCATGTAGGACTCTGCTGGTACCGTGCGCAGACTGTGCTGTCTTCGACTGCTTGGGAAAGGATTCATCAAGGTCATGACAGATGACAGTCCGAAACGGTCGGCGCACAGCACCTACGTTTTAGCCCGGCCTAAGGCGGTCTAGGACCGCCCTAGACCACCCTCGGCCGGCCTAGACAATCATAAATCAACCAGAACCAGTTTAAACTGCTTATTAACCAGGTTGTGGGGGGAATATCAGGAATTTCTAGAGTCAATTTGGCTACTAAGTCTATTAAACTACGAACGAGAGGGAGCAGGACGTTGGGTATGCGCGTCATTCGGTCTGCAGATTAGGTCTATAACACCATCTTTGTTTGTTAATGATGTTTTGACATCGTCTTTTGTGACATGACAACGCCATACACCCGGCGGTCACTCATTCTCTCTCTTTCTACCTACCGACAAACTGCTTTTTCTTCGACTACCTGCTCAAGCCATCAACCCTTTACACATTTTCTGTATTCAAACTACATTTGTGAGTTGCTGTTCGTTCATACATTAAATAACATGATATTACGAACCTTTTTAATATATATTTTTGTTATTGAAGCCTATATAAGACCGCAGAAATTGACTACCAAACAGTTTTATTTTTCAAATAAATGTCGTAAAACTTCAAGATATTAGTGGCTACAAATACTGAACTTAAATATTGAATAAATATCTATATTATTAAATATATATATATATATATATATATATATATATATATATATATATATATATATATATATATATTTAATATTTAATCTTAAATAAGTTATTAAATAATTAAATATTAAATTAACACTTACACGCGGCGTACACATAACCTCATCTCATTGGGCCATACGATTACTTATTGTTTTCGAGTTGAACAGATTGTAACGTACACATTCACGATATAGAAAAAAAATAATGTAAAAACTAATATTCCTTGCTTTTTCTCCCTAAAAAACAGTACGTGTAAACTGTAGTAATCGTGTATTGTGAAGAACATTAATGTATCTTAACAATCAGTATATTTGTTTTTGAAGTGTGAATATTTCAGCCTTATAATGATACATCCTAATTTAAAACAACTGTGGATAAAATTTTCATTGATGGTATCATGGGTTTTGTTTTTAATAAGCTTAGCGTAGTTAAGAGCAGTATTTTGCGCATAAATTTATTTAAGTAATATTTGATTAGTATTTTACCTTAACTTCTAGTTTTTTATATTCATCACTTTAAGAAAAGTATTTACTTCTAAAAAAACTATTTTGAATTGTCACAGTGATTCCCAAGTTTTAAGCAAAATAATACCGCGTTGGCCAAGATACACTTAATTTCAGCTATATTTTTTTATCAGACATGTTCAACAGTAATCAAAATTTGAAAAATATACAAATGTCCTTCTTCCTAAAATATTGTCTAGACAAAATGCTGCAAATAAAAGAAAAACATTTCGCTTGCCTTTCTAGTTCTTGTGTTGTTATTAGGGTCAACAGCCGAAAGGTTCGTTTGAACCTCTAGAGGTTTTACTAAGTAAAATGAGGAGTGAGGTGGTTTACAATTGCCTTCCTCACCGAGTAAACAAGTAGCCCTATGCTTATCAGCATGCCAGGCACTCCGAAAAGCATCTACTCTGTACCCTGAAAATGACACTTTCATTTCATTCACCACAGGGTCTGTCTGTATAATGAAATTCATTACTTTCAGAAGAGATAACTGTGACTAGTGTCTTTTACACCACTACTTCTTCTGTTCTTGAATAGTTGTCATATAATTGGGTGACCTAGTGATCAGAAACAGAACTATATTTGTAGCCCTGGAACTAGCAGATCGAATGGAAATAATTTAACACCCCACTTCCCTGTCATGGACGTAATTCATATGTATCGCCAATGAAACGTGTTCTATTCGATGACGCCATGAAATATGTTAATTTTACTAAAATTGGTTTCACAATCCGGCTAATTTTTTTTGTGTTTTTCTTGTAAGGCCCATTGGACCACTTTAATCAAATAATATCAGTTCCTCAATTTCCTCCTAATCCTCTCCCAGTAGTTCTTCATTATCTGGGATCTAGCAGCCCGTTTAGCATCTGAAAAAATTCTAGGGTTCTGTATTTTTCTAACCGTTTTTTTGAACTTGATATTTATGTGTTTGATTGCTTTCAGGTTATCGGATTTTTTTCAAGGTCCTCCAATAATAGGTTCAGCTCCACTAAAACCTTCTTCACTTCACGAATCCAAGCCGGCCCCGACTTAAGGTCCCACATATATTCTATTAGTTGTCTGAGGATTCTTGTTTGAGGAGTTCTTATGATGTGTCCAAGAAAAAAGATCCGTGTTTTGCGCATTGTGTCTGGTACAGGTTCAATGTTTCTGTAAACTTCTCTGAAGTTGTACCAGCCAAAAAAAGTGTGTGTTGGATGCCAGAAAAAGTGTGAAGTTTTTGGATGGTACCATCCAGATACCATCTCTGAACATTCGTTTTCCAATGCAGGTTCTTAGCATCCTTTTTTCCAGCATCTGAACTTTTCGAATCCTGTTTCTCTTAGTCAGTCCCGTCAGGGTTTCGCTGCAATAAGTGACCTCTGGTTGCACAACAGTTCTGTAATGCTGTATTTTAGTGCCGGTGGACAAAGACCTTTTGTTGTAGGTATTTTGGGTGCATTTCTGAGCTTTAAGGAACGTGTTGATACGTTCCCTCCATGCAGAACTTTCGTTTCCGTTATGGTTTCTCCAAGATACTTAAAGTTTTTACGATTTCTATCCAGTTGTCATTCACTTGTACTTTGCTGACTACCAGAGGGTCGATAGCCATGATTTTGGTTATTTCATATGAGATCTTTAAACCAAGTTTTGCAGCCAAATTCTCTAGCGATACAATTTGTTTCCGTAGCTCTGCCATGCTTCCTCCCAGCAGTGCCAGATCGTCCGCAAAACCTAGGCAATTCACTTTGATGTGGCTCTTCTGTTTTCTTCCGCATTTAATATTTTCCGGATTTTCCAGTTTCCATTTTCTGATGATGTATTCTAAGGCGCAGTTGAACAATAGCGGTGACAGACCGTCTCCCTTTCTGAGTCCTGTTTTAATCTGAAAATCCTCTGAATACTCCACAAAATTTTACCCTAGATCTTGTGCCCGATAGAGTCAGCTCAATCAATCGGACTAACTTCGGATCCAGTCCCATATTTCTCAAGATTTTGAGCACCGATGTTCGGTGTATACAATCATACGCCATTTTTGAAGTCTATTAAAGCGATCATCAGTTGTTTGTTTCTTCCTTTGTAATAGTCCATTATTAATTTTAACGTTAGAACCTGGTCTGCACAGCTTCTACAAGGTCTAAAACCTCCCGGATACTCACCTCATTCCGCATCTAGTTGACCCTTAATTCTGTTGTAAATTATCCTCGAAAATATTTTATAGGTGCAATCTAGTAAAGAGATTCCCCTGTAATTGTCGGCATTTGACCTCTCCCCCTTTTTGTGTAATGGGCAGATTACAGCATTCGTCCATTGCTCTGGTAGTTCCTCTTTTTCCCAGATTGTTACAAGGTTTTGGTGTAGAGCCTCATGTATGTTTTCAGAAGCGTATTTCCAAATTTCTGTTGTTGTACCGTCTTCGCCACTGCTTTTGTTGTTTCTCATTTCTTTAATTGCTGCTTGAACTTCTGCTAGGGTCGGTGTTAAAATGTTGTAGTTTGTAATAATAATATGCACTTAGAAGAACTATGGTTATTTCTAGCTCAACGACGGAGCAGAAATAAAATATTGAGAGCGTTTCGTGTTAGGGTATACGCTAAAACTGATAATTTTATTTAGCAAACTAATAGAATAATAGATTTATTATTAGTTAATTAATTGATTAATCGATTAGACTAAAAACTAATAGATATAAGATAATTATATTTTGTTTGTAGGAGAGTGTTAGCAAATGAGAAAATTGTTAACCATTCAATAATTTTATTGTTCGAAGACGTTTGTTACAGTAAGCCTATGTCTTTTTTATTAATAAAATAATACAAAAACTATATTGAAGTGCATAAAATACGGGAAAATGAATATTTTCTAATAAATTACACAAACTTTCCTTCATTATTTGAAAATTTAACTAGACCTGCAATCATAGATGCTAATAAATAGTATTGTGCTCACGAAGGGACAGTAATAATAAAATACATAAGTAGTAATCGGTGATTGCAGAAACAACATAAGTCACAATTCTTAAATTTTACAGGAATGAGAAAAAACTGTTTTCAAAAAAACTAAATATCATTTACATTTCGGGTTTGGTGTAGTTAACACTACTATTCTTTCTTGTCAATTCAAGCATAAAAACGTTTTTGTAAATATATGGTGGGTTGAGAATTTTCAAAATAATTTATTTTAATGACTTACGTAGTTTCTACACTCAATGACCTTAATTTTCAAAAAATGATTATTATTATTATATTGATTAAAAAGTATTTTATTAATACAATCAATGTAGATAATATAATCCAATTTATCTAAAATTGAAAAAATATTCAAATCACACATACCATAATAATCACACAATAATAGCAGTAAAAAATAAAAATCAGCTGATCATTTACTGTTGTCATGAAAGATTGAAATATCACTGTTAGTTCATACACTGTCACAAAAAAATAAAATGCCCAATAATATACATTATCATAATAAAAATTACTGTCTCAAAATAACTCATCTTCGTTATCGTCTCGGTGATCCTCCTGTGTTGATAGCCAATTATCACTATTTTCGTAAAATTTTAGGAACTCTTGCGGAATGTACGGTTTCAACTTTGCAATATCGTCAAGTTTGTTTGTAATAAAGGTCTTTATTTTATTTTTGTTCAGTTACAATTGAGCTATTACAATATTTTCCCTTAAATTCTAAAAGACAATACTCATGGCCGTAGCCGTCTGAGAGGTTGGATCACACTTTTTCTTTTTTTTCCTTTTAAATAATAACCATTTAATAAACTACTATTTAAAATAATAATCAAAATAAAATATAGAAAAATAAAAAAAAATGAATAAAAATAAATAAAAATTATATTAACTAATGTATTGCTGTATCAGAAATTACATACACTAAATTAATAATTAAACTCTTGAACCAATTCATATCTGTATTTCCAGGCATATTTCCAAAAGTAAGCTATTTTTTCCAGTTTTCGCCATTCAAACACCTCACAACTTCATCCACTTGCAGCTCTAACTTTCCGAATCGTCTCTTCCTAAATTCCTTCAAAACCGGGCATCTAGCAACGAAATGCATTACGTCCTCTTCCTCGTTTTTGCTACACAGGGAGCATAATTTAATATCTTTCTTAAAGTCGTATTTATTTAACTTTATAAGCTCCATTCTCGCTTTGAAAAACCATCTTATCAGAATAAAATCGCCTTCTCCGTACACGTAATCCAAATCAAACCTCAATTGGCTGGTCAGTACTCGCGTGCTACTATTATGCCAGCCCGTTTTGATAGCATCGTTCCAGCTGGACTGAATTCCTCTCAAAATATCATCCACCCTCAGCCCATCTATTGAAAAGAAAGAGACATCGATACTGTAACGATCACTTACTCGTTTCCATTCCTTTTGCCAAGCTATATTTCTCTCGATGATTGACTAATGATGGAGTCAAGTTTGTTTATATTAATTGGTATCTTCTCACCAAATGCTTTCTGTGTTGGAGTGCAAGCATGTTGGCAGTATCCTCCTGCTTTTCGTACATCAAAAACAGTGTTTTCAACGCACAATCAATAAACTCTTGCGTAATGATTTTTCCCTTACAAGGCGAAGAATATTCATATTTCAGATACTCTGAGGGAGCTAATGCCTGTTTCAAATGTTTAGGGACCTGTTTACCATATGAGTCAGTAGAAAGACAAACACGTTTATAATTTGCTGGCCACCACTTCTTGAACTCTAAAGCGTCATAAGTGTTGAGAGTTTCTACATTGAATTTATCACTACTGGCTTTTATTATGTTAATGTACTGTTGTGTTAAGTAATTTTGGTCAAATTTCTTCAATTTCTTCTTTATTATAACAAAATTTCTGTCATTGGGCAATTAGGAATGGCCTCTAATGGGAAAGATATGGATAATTTTATCAAAACGCACAGTGTCAACTAGGCCAAGACATAAACGCATCACAGTGTGATTTTTGTTTTGCCCTGGGCATCCGTCAGAAACCAAGTACAATGTTTTTGTTGTTGCTGGAATGTTGTTATTTACATATTTTAGTAGCATTAGACAAATTTCGTTAGTCCTTTTTTGCATCCTCCTTATGGTAAATTAAAAATTAAAAAATTTGATAAAATACGTCTTGAACTGGCAGGTGTGGGAGTGGCAAATTTTTGATAAAATCAAAACTGATCCGGACCAAATCATCTTTTTCTTAGCATAATTTAACTATTTCATCTATTTTTGAATGAAATTTCCTAGCGCGCCGTTTGTAAACAATACTTTCGGCTACAGCAGATCGACTGATGAGTAAACAGCGCTCCACTACTCCGTGGTGATTGCAGAAACTACACAAGTCACTGACTTATGCAGAACTTTATGATTTTGAGTGACTTGCGTTGTTTTTACACTCAACGTATATGAAAACGCATATGAAAAATCATTCTAAATGAATACGAATTGTGTTGTTTATACACACAATGTATCGACACGTAATTTAGCAGATGTGAATGAAAACTCATTTTGAAAAAAATTTCTTACGTCGTTTCTGCAGTCACTGATTCTGCGCTGACGCAGGGAAAGCAATAATAAAATACATAAGCAACTATAAAGAACACTAATTTTTTCTCGTAAAGGGCCAATTTTAAACCACGTGAGGTGATGTAAGCCTCTGGAACCTGTTTTCGCAGCCCACATTCTCAGCATTTGCTCACTGTAGGCTTTTCTTCTTTCTTCTGTCTACGCGGTGTTCTATTTTTGCTCTTCATGGAAGCCCTTAAAGTCCTTAATTACGTAGTTGCCTGAATTTGGTTTGGTTAACTAAATTTTCTCGGTTTATTCCGGTTACCCCAATATCCTTTTTGACTTCTCTAAACCATTTATCCGACACCTTAGGTCTAGTTATTTTTAAGTGCCTTAAAAAATTGTTTTGTCAACCGGTTGTCATCCATTCTGTACCTACAGGTGTCCGTAAAATTTTGGCTTCCTTTCTCTAAACGTTATCATTATTCGGTCGTTTCCTTTGTACACTTCTTCTCGACCTTTTAACCTTTATTGTCCGTCTACTATCTTCTCGAACCCATTATCTTGCGGACGATCTATCTCTCAAATTTCTCTGCTCCTCTTAGACCAGGCTTCCCGGTCATTTTAATACACTCACTTGCGTACAGACCCACAGGTTTTATCGCTGTATTATGTCTAATCCTGGCTTGTCTGGAGAGTGCGTTCTTCTTATAAAAGTGGTGAGTTCCTCGAAGTAAACCGGCCATTTTTCCTCGTCTGTAGTTGTTCGCTTCCTTCTCCCTTATCTTTGGTTATCTTCACTAGGTACTTAAAGCTATCAACTTTCCTAATTTTCCGTATTGTGTCAGGTGATGCGGGGCTGTTTTGATGTTTTATATGTATTTAGTTTTTCGAAGGAAATTTGTATTTCAGCTTTAACTGGTTGTATTCTGTACTTGGTGTTTATCTATATTGGCTTTATCTGTTCTTGGTGTTTCCGTGTTTCTAGAAACGATTGCTAGGTTGTCTGTAAAAGCAAGATAGTTTATTTTTATACCGTTCTTTGGTCTTCCGTAATGTTAATGTAAGGAACATTTTCTCAAAAACTGTTCGAGTTATCCTGTCCAATTTTTTTGTGGTTACTTTTCAGGCTATTCTACACCCACTGAGTTAGTAGCATCTTGATAATGTATTGTTACGAAGATAAGACATTGTTTTTGAAATTACCTTTTTTGAAAATCATTACTTTTGCCTATTGAAGTGGAAAATAAATATTTAAATACATTATTTTACTGTAATATTAACTCAATACATTGAAATTATTATATGAAAGGCTGTGCAAAAATTGCATTGAAATCCATTTGCAGTTGGCTTAGAAAATGTTCCTTATGCTTCAAAAATTGCTATTTACGGGAAACAAGAAAAAACTAAAAGAGAACACATTATACGTTAAATAATTCGATGTGTTATTTTGTACAGTTCAGAGGTTAATATAACTTGTTATATTCACAAGTGGTCTGGTGCTACATTAAAGTCTTAAAACAAAAAATATCGCACAAAATAAAAAAAATATGTAATTATGTTGTGTTTATCTGTTGCCATTAAAAAATAGAGATTTTATGCAAATGGTAACGTTTAAAAAATAACGTGAGGATTCAGTATATTTGTAATTACAAAAACAAAACTGCAAAACCCCCGACAATTAGACCCGTATCGTTGGATGCAGGATACTCTAAATTTTAATAGTTTGAAAAAACCGAAAATGTGAAAATTTTCCAATTTCTTTCGTTCCGGGTACCCTTAATAATCCTTTATTGGCAAGTTCCATTTATTATTTCTAAATAACTTTCTCCAGCACACGGGTGAAAACCTCGGTGACAGTCCATCACCCGGCCTAACGCCTGTTGTAATTTCAAACTCTCCGAAGATTTCTCCTAGAAATTTTACTTTTTACTTTTTTGTGGCGGTCTTAAGGTTTCTTTAATGATTGTCGTTATTTTAATATCCATTCCAAATTCTTTTAAAATATTCAGTAGTGTTTGTTGGTCTACTGAATCATAAGCTTTCTTAAAATCAGCGAACACTACCACTATATCTCTTGGAATATAACTTTCCGTACTAAAATTAGGTGGTTTATCTACTCTCCGTAGGATCTTCCTTTTTTGAACGCGGCTTGATGTTCACTCAGTTTCTGATCTACTTGCTCGTCTAGTCTAGTCAAACATTTTTTGGAGTGTAGGCCTACTTTATCTGTCACGGGTAAAACGAAAATTCCGCGGTAATTGTTTACATCCGTTCAGTGGGTGTATCAGTGACGTTTTCTATTCACATGGAATCTTCTCAGTTACCCAGATCTTTTCAGTTTCTTTTCCAAGTGCTCTGATGGTTACTTCTCCACCATGTTTCAACATTTCTGCACAGATTGAGTCTTCTCCAGCAGCTTCGTTGTTTTTCAGTTCTGTGGCAATCCTCAAAAGTTCTCTTGTCTTTGGTTGAGATGAAGTTTTGTTTCTACCCCTCGAATCTTTTTTTGATATTTCTCTTCGGGCTCTTCACCTTTCCGCATTTGTTCGTTCATGATTTTCTTAATGTTTTCTTTCCAGATTGTAACATGATCTCTTTGGAATTTACCAAATTTTTATTCCGGAGTTCGCCATGTTTTCGGTTTCCTAGGGAGTTTCATGAAATTAGTGGACATCTGTTTAAGATTAAATGTTTCACACAATTCAATAAATATTACCATTCCTGTTTGTTTTCTTGTGGGCTGGATAGTCGCTGACAATCTTCCAGAACTGTTGTTTACCGATTTCTGCGTTGAATTCACCAACTAAAAATCGGACCCTCTTCTCTGGTGCTTTATTGTTTATCTGTTCCCAGATTGCTCCACCTCTTCTAAATTTCTCCGATTGTCCACGTTGATAGTTGTGTGTATGCATCACATATATTGAGCATCTCATATTTCCGCATTTTATAATTAAAGTACAGGTCCTTCCGAAGGTGAGTGGAATTTTGTTGTTGAGTCTATGATCCGTTACTTCCGCAGAATGTTGTTACGAGTTGCTGTAGGTCAGCTCCTATTCTTGGTTCAAGTTGTCCTGTAAACATCCTAAAGTTTCCAGAATCAAAAGTTTTTGCGGCAGTAAAACGCGTTTCTTGTAAAGCGAGTATTAGAATATGTTGTTTCGCCATCTAACCCAGTGTTCGCTTTAATTTACCTGTCTGCAGAAGTGTCCGTATGTTGATTGTTCCAAAATAATGCCACTCTTTAGTTCGCAAGTTGTTTTTCTTCATTCTCGTTAAGTTTTTCATAGTTATTCCAGCAACCTCCAACTCCTTCGTGCATGTTGACCGAAAGCCTTATTAAAATTTATGAAAAAGGAATATTTAAAGTAAATTTGAAAGTGAAGTTTATCATATGTTTCATTTAAGTGCTACGTTGTTTTCAGATTACAATAGAATTAGTTACTTACAAAAATGTAGGCTAATAAAACTGATGAATCGTACATTTGTTGTTTGTTCAAACCTTTTGAAAACTTATGTTAAAATGTAAAAAAAAAAATTAATATACAGTTTAGAAGTTTTATTTAAACAAACATTTAAATTGGGATTTACGAGGTAAAAGTTGTATGATATAAAATAAATATTCATTTTAATAAATTTCAAACAGAATTTTACCGGTATTTCTTTTGTATTTACGTTCATATTTATTTCTTTAAAACTTTTGATCTGTGATCGCTTATAAAATAATCAATTATTTTATAAGCGATAAGCAAACTATGATAGTTTGTACCCTACATAGTGTAAACTTAATAGTGTTAAATGAGCTCAGGGGATTTTTTGTAGAATATGTTATTAATAGTTTAATTTTTCTTTAATAAAGTAGGAATATTCTTGTGGAATATTCTCGTGGTTTTAAGAAATCTTATTTGGTTGAAAATAAATTTTTATAATATTTCAGATTTTTAATTATTTAGAAGTGTAAATTTTATGACTAAATTTTTAAGTTTCAGTAAGCTACGTGATAAAATTATTAAACAATATTTAGTAGTTAACCATATTTTCCGGACTATAAGACGCACCTTTATTTTTCAAGGCAAAAAACAAACCTAATTTTTATCAACAGTGAATGATGTACGGGTAAAATGAAAACCAAACCCAGTTTGGCTTTATAATACGGAAAATCACTGTTTGACGCTAAAGTAGGCTCTGTTAAAAAAAATTCTTTAAACAAAAGTTGTAGGTTTTTTAATTTTCTATAATTCTGATTATATGTAGCTACACTTTTGACGTAAAATGGCATAGGCCTACTAAGGCCGAAATCTTTAAAAATATTGAATTTTTCTTTTAGATTTTGATGAAAGAACAAAAAATCACTAATTGCCGCTAAAGTAAGCGTTAAATACTACAAAAAAACAATACAAATAAAAGTTGTAGGTTTATAAAACATTTTTATTTCTAGGAGAACTTCAGCAGACATGGCGCTTACTCACTATTGTTCAGTATAAAAGATTTAGTAAAAGAAGTGATTTAAAAATAAATCGTCGGATCCGTTTTTGAGGAAATTGCAAGAAAGTGAAAAATTACATGCACAAACTACTACTTCCGGTTGACCGATTTTAATGAAAATGGTCGTGTCGGGTCCTCTAGCGGTACTTAACATAACTTCCAAGTTTCAATTTCGTACAATACTCCGTTCTTGAGATTTATAATATTCACGTGCGCGCGCACACACACACACACACACACACACCAATCGCTAAAAATATGTTTAGTTGGGTTCAGCGGGTCTGAAAACGTGTATATCCGGTAAAAACTCGATTTCAAAATATCGTCATGAAAACAATGGGCGAAGAGAATAAAAAGTAGTTGGTGCTAGTACTACGCATTTTTTAAGTAGTTACTATGATATTTTAAGAGAATAAAAAATGTTAGTTTTTGTTCGACTAACCTCCGCTAAGTAGTTACTGGCCAACTTAGTTGTTACTATAATTTTCTGGGTTTTGTAGTATTTCGTTTGTAAGTACAGTACTAAGAACGAAGAGAATAAAAAGAATTAACTAACTTCAAAATCTAGTAACAACTAAGAAATTCGTTACGTAGCTCACCTTCGATCATGCTCACCTTGGTGCTTACGAATTTAACCATTGCAGAGAGATATCTTATTTTATAAATTTACATCATGTTAAATACTACCGTGAGAGAACAGATGCAAGTTCAAGTAAATATAAACGTTGGTACATTTTATAAGCGAAAGCATTGGTTTCTTATGGGACCGTTTTCTTAAAAATACTGAAAAACTTAAGGGGGTGCTGTAACTTCCAGAAAGAGAATGGAAAATTTTTAAAGATACATCAGGGATCCAGGGTCCAAAGCCGCATAGCAGAAGACTTTGAAATTCATTGTACTACTCTACGAAGAAAATACGTATTACATATGTAATTGACAATATTTTCGCGAAAACTCAAGATTGGATTAGATTTCCTACTTCAGCAGAATGAATGATTGAAGCTAAGTTATTATGGCAAAAACGATTTCAAATATAAACAGTGGTTGGTGCAGTAGACTACACACGTCTAAAAATACTAAAACCACAACGATATGGTGACGAGTACATAAATAGGAAGTATCTGCAAGTTGAAATGCTCAGGTTCCTAGTGACTGTGCTGAATGAATTACTAGTGTGAATGCACAGTGGCCCGGTAGTGTACATGATAGTAGAATTTGGAAACGTAGTTCAAGATACCAAATAATTTTGCAGTTTCATGGGTCTGCTTAGAGACAGTGGGTACTGGATACCACCTTGGTTGATTACCAGTTTAAAAATCATGCTTGGAGTCCGGAACAGAAATTTAATAACTTGCATTTCACAGAAAGAGTTGTAATAGAACGCATATTTGGGCAGCTGAAAAAATATTTCTAATTCTTGGAAATACTGTGGAGTGTCTCTGGAAAAATATTCCAAAATTAATTTTGTGTTGCACGATATTCCATAATGTTGCAAAATATTCAAATGATAATTCTGATTATCAATTTCCTGTAACAAAGAATTTCAACCCTGATGTTTTAGAACCTGAGGGACAGGACGTTAGGATCAAATAGAGAGGTGAACTGAAACGTTTACAACTTTCTCCCTCCACTGCTTTGCTTAATACTAACTAAACACTTAGTAACTACTACTTAGGTACCTACTACTAATGTTTTTTACTGGTTACAACTACTCATGGCTTAGTTTCTACTAACAAGTACTACGTAGTAGATGTTTATTCTCACCAATTTAAGTAACTACTATTCTAACGTAGTTGCTACTTTTTGTACTTAGTTGGAACTACTTAATACCAACTACTTTTATGCACTTCACCCAGTACTTTCCATCTTACATATGCATATAGAGCTAGAGACAATAAAAAACTAAATCGAAATGGTTCATCCGTACAGGAGCTATGGTGTCACAGACAGACACACACATACACCACGCGACGATCGAATTTTGATAATTCAGTTTTTTTTTAAACGCCTACACTTGTTTTCTTGAATCGTAGCTAAGTACACTTTCAATCAAGTCACCTTTCAAAAAAAAAACTAAATCAAAATCGGTTCATCCTATCGGGAGCTATGGTGTCACAGATAGACACACACGTTACAGTTAAAAGGGTCGAATATAAAGATTTCTTTTTAACTTTTTATAATTTTTTGTGTAGGGGCTTTTTTATTTTTTTATTTAAATTTTATTTGTTAAATATATAGCCTAGGCCACCGCGGTTTTTTATTTTTAATGAATCAAGCTGAGAACACTCTCGATCAAGTTATCTTTAAAAAAAAAAAATCTGGTGTGAAACTCACACAACTTTCTCTTGCCAATGCAAATAATTAACAATATAACCTAACATTAGTAATAAAACATTAGAAATAAACAAAAAACTAACCCCAATAAATATAACCTAATTTTAATCATGAGTGAAAGACGCAAAATGAAAATCAACTTCAGTTTGTCTTAAAAATGCAGAAAATCACTCTTTCACGCTAAACTCGGCTCAGTAGAGAAAAATGTTCTGAATAAAAGTTGTAGATATTTTAATTTCCTATAAATTTAATTATATACACTTTTGTCGTAAAATGCATACTAAGGCCGAAATCTTAAATTAATTGATTTTTTACACGTTTTCGTAAGAAAAAAATACAGAAAATCGCTAATGACCACTAAACTAAGCGTTATACAAAAAAGTTTGAAATAAAAGTTGTAGGATTTTTAGTTCTCTATAACTTTTATTATACATTTTTGCGCTAAATTGCATATTAAAGCCACAATCTTATAAAAACAATTTTTTACGTGAAAACAGCCTCTCCAAGAATTTCAGCAGACATGACGCCTACCCTATCTTGTTAAGCATGAAAAATATACTAAACGAGGCGATTTAAAAAAAAAAATCGTGGGAGCCGTTCTTGAGAAAATCGCAGTAAAGTGAAAAATTACACGAATAAGCTAGCTACTACTACTTCCACTTGTGGTGCCTAACTTAAGTTTCAAGTTCGTACGACGTTCCGTTCTTGAGATATTCTATTCACGACACACACACACACACACACACACACACACACGCACACACACACACACGCACACACACACACACACCATTCGCTAAAAACGTGTTTTTTTGGATTCAGGGGTCTGAAAACGTGTAGAACCGGTAAAAACTCAATTTCGAAAAATCGACATGAAAACAATACTTTCCTTCCTATATATTCATATAGGCAAGAGAAAGTAAACAAAACCGAAATCGGTAATATTGTTAGTAGGGACGAGAAAACCACTTTTTTTGTTGTAGGCCTACAATAGTACTTTAATTCAATAATGATTTAATTTGATATAATTACAGTAGTTTAAAAATTCTATTTTAATGATACGACATTAACATTGACTGAAATGTATGGAGTATAAAAACTACACTAAGTCTAACATCGGTTCTAATACAGTCGAACTTCTATAACGTGAATCCTCAAGGGATGAGAAAAAAAATTCAGAAAAAATACAGAAATTTTGAGTTATGGAAAAATAACAATAAATCAGTTATTACAAAATAAAAAAACACAGAACATTCCACATAGGCTAATACAGTAGCCTACAATTATGTGAAATATGTAGGCCTACTTAGGACATGCGTAATTTTGCAAAACAGTAATATACGGCGCGTTGCATTTAACTTAGCTATAAGCTACAGTGTTAAGTAATGTATACATATTTTATACACTATAGACTACAGTATTCCAAAATTACGCTATTATAATTACAGTAGACTACATGCTGAATATGGTACATTGTACCGACAGGCTATGGATCTATTGTTCTGCGGTCCACCAAAGATTCGTCGATTCAAAGAAATTCATTGTTTTGGTTTACGCTTGTTAGGCCTGCAAAGGCAACCAGATGACTTTGAGGGTCTGTAACCTTTTTTCGTCGAACATTTTCTCTTAAAATGAAAGAAACAGTACTGTACCTACAGTTTTCAAAAGACCAAAAATGCTATTTTGAGAACTATGTACATAATTTCGTTAAAAGAAACTAAATGAAAAGTTCGACTTGGAGAAATGACGGAATTCGAGTTATAGATGGATTTTTACACAGTAAATGCATGGAAGGTTGAATGAAGGGAACTGAAATTCAATTCGAGATATAGAAAATTCGAGTTATAGGAATGTTGGTTTCATTATCAGAAATTCTATTGAATGACATGTTTTACCTGATGTACGTAAGGCTAGTTTCCTTTGTAGTTTAGTTATTTCTAGGTTTGCTGTTTATTACTCTCTACCCTTTCTTCAGGAAGGAGATAGAGGGTACTTTTATTGCTTCCCTGTCATAAATTACTCAAGTATCGGTGACTTATCAAAGGGTAGTTGTAGAAAATTTTATGACCGCTCACCTCCTTATTATCATTATCGTCCATTGTGCTTAATTTGCAGACCGAATGACGTGCATACCCAACGTCATACACCCGAACGAGAGACTACTGCTGCACGGCGTGCAGTCGACAACAGCATCGACGGTCGGTAGGCGCACAGTACCATGTGTGTAAATTGAAACGGTCGAACACAGTCGCGACACGGTAGAGCATGGTCGCTGCACAGTCCTACATGATTGTATAAATCCAGCTTTAATGGTTACAATAGTTTAAAAAAAATTAAATTACTTAAAATATGGAAAGAATTTTGATATTAGTGGTTTGATTTTAGATTAGTTTCTTAAGTTATTTACAAACTTTTTCAAGATAACTTCATAAGTATGTTTATTTAATAATAATAATAATAGTGAATTTTATTATACTCTCAATATTACATACATTTATCTTATAAAATACACTTCATACTAAACTTAACTACAAAGAAAAAAAATAAGAGAAATAAAATAAAATAAATCAAATCAATTTACTGTTTTATTCACGTATGACATGACCTAGAGGCCGTCTGCCAGGTTGAAGACACTAAATCAAAAACCCTACATTAATTAAAACATATAAGTAAATTTTAACCCTCTTGTTATAATTTATTAAAAATAAAAAAAACTCATTTGATTATTTGTTATCAATAGGTAAGCCTTATTACCCACATCACGAATCCCCCCTGTATTCACAAAGGAGAAATGCCCACCCCGTAAACCAAAATTTATTAATCTTCACTAAAAAGAAAAAAAAATAACTACTTTCAGTAACTAAATTCTGTGACCAGATATTTTCTATACTTGGTTGCAGCCCTCACGTATCCTACTAGACTGTACCAATTTTCACCGTTTAAGTAGCTCACCACCCTTCCCTCTTCAAGATTTGTAGCCCCCAACCATACCAGTCTAATATCTTTCAAAACTAGACAACTACCGATAAAATGATATATGTCTTCTACCTCACGGGCATTGCACATTGAGCATAATTTTGCGTCACCTCCCTATCTGGACTATCATGAAGCCCCAACACCTCTACCCTTGTTCTAAATATTGTACTGATAAAACGCCCATCATATTCATCAGCTATGTATGTTGGTTCCCCCAAATCCCACTCAAGTTTACCATACCTACTCTGCCTTGCCCTTTCCATCCATCTACCTCTCGTGGACTCCCTCATACTAACCAAAATATTTTCTAACTGCAATGGCCAATTGTCACATCCCTCAATATTATCCTGTAGCTCACAATTGTACTTCGCTGCCAAATTTAGCCATGTCTTAAACCACCCAACTTTATGCTTAATTACCAGCCTTGTCAATTTAAGAGGCAGCCTGCTCTTCGGCATCCTTAAAACTTTCATAATATAACCAAAATGTATTTTCAAAAGATATTGTCTTATCAAATCCACCCCAGTCTCCAAGTAAATTGCATAACTCGGAGCGTACCTTGGTAACCACAAGATCCTCTTTAAAACATACCGCTGAAACTTTTCCAGCTCTTCCACTCCTTCACATCCCCAGGCCTGAGCTCCATATGTTATTACTGTCCTACTAACTGAATTAAAAACCTCCCACTTACTAGATTCTGAGACTTCAGCATTGGCTAAAAGGTTATTCCACACATTATTCAGACCAAATTTAGCAGTCGTGGTTTTTTTCCTTAAAATGCGCAGAAAGTGATAATAAAGGTGTAAGTGTTATCCCTAAATATTTATAGTTATTTACAACTTCCATCTGTCCCTCTTCCCCAATTTCCCCCCTCTTCTAAAACCATTACCTTTGATTTGTCTAAATTGACTTCGAGATTCCATTTAACACAATACAACACTAGCTTGTTAATCATACCTTGCAGTGCTTCTGGATCCGATGTCAACAGCACCAAGTCATCTGCATACAACAATAATCTAACCAATACCTCATCAATTTTTATCCCTCCTCCCAATTCATCATACAAATCATTTATAAACAAAGAAAATAACAGTGGCGATAGCAGACACCCTTGCTTGACTCCTGCAACTGTTTCAAAACCCTCTGTTAACCCTCCACTACACCAAACAAACGACTGGGTATCAGTGTACAAACCTTTCAATATACTTATAAATTTACTACTTAACCCCAATGAATACAATTTATAGAAAAGCGCATGCCGACTCACATGGTCAACCGCTGCTCTAAAATCCACAAAGAAAACATATAATTTTTTACCTCTCTCCTTCAAGCTGAGATTAATTGTACATAGAAAATTGAAAATGTTATCTGTGGTAGAATAACATCGCCTAAAACCTGCCTGACATACATTTAATAATCCATTCTTATCTACCCAATTAACTAACCTACCCAACAAAATACCCGTAAATAGTTTTGCAATCACGTTTATGAATGATATACCTCTGTAATTATTCACCAAATTAACATCCCCTTCTTATGGATCGGAAAGATAATGGACTTCGTAAAACTTACTGGTACCTCTTCTGTGTTTAATATGTTGTTATATAATTTCACCACACGTCCTAAAAACAATTCTGGTGCATATTTAAAAAATTCATAGGGTACTTTATCCATCCCTGGAGCTTTCCCATTTTTAGCTTTCTTTAATACTACAAGTAACTCTGGTAACCCTATCTCTTGATCCAACAATTCATCTACACAAAATGGTGCAGCCTACATAAATTTACTTGTTGCTGTTTGCCCCGTTAACAAATTTTTAAAATAACTAACCCATTCATCCGCTTTTATTCCTGGATCGCATTTGAATACTCTCTTTTTAAAATATCTCACACATTCCCAGAAAACCCTAGCATCTCTAGCTCCTTTAAAATCTCTATTACCCCAGAAACAAAAGCAGCCTTTTTCTTTCTACACATATATCTGTAATAGTACCTAGCACTCAAATATTCATTTTTGACTTCTACCGCGTTACTTTTTCTAGATACAAATTTAATAGACAAAAAACCTGAATTCTAGCTTTTTCACACTCCTTATCGAACCACTCCTGCTTTGCCTTCCTCTTACCACAACTCAATACATAATTTGAGTTCCCCGCAGCGCTAGAAATCATCTTTATTAAATAATTCACTCCCTCACCCCCCTTCAACGGCACATCACATTCCTGTACACATGCCAACATTAACTTTTTTCTATATCCATTTATCCCTCTGTCTGACCACAACAGTTTCGGCAGAAGCGGTAAGATATCCTTCTCTCCACCTACCGGTCCACAATACACCTCCACCACCACCGGCATGTGGTCTGAGAAATACTCCAAACCAACGCGAAATGACTTAATTATACCCAAACAATCCAATCCTAATAGGGGATTCCAATAGGGGTATAAGGTACGTGATGCGTCATACATAGCCTCTCCGTATTAATGCCAACCTCACCTGCTCGCTGGTGCACCCTGCTTTTACTGACGAGGAAATGGCGACCGAGTGTTTCCCGGGATAAGCAAGCAAACTCTGTGGGCTTGTGCCAACAGAGCAGGGCACTCTTTTGTCCTGGAGTTGGGAAACTGGCTCCTTAAGGCGGAGGAACCGCATTGCGGTCAACGGCATAAGGATGGTGGAAGAGTTTTGGACAAACCACCACATTAAAGATCCCTTAGGGATAAGTCCTAGTAATCAAAAATGGCTATGCTTGCAGCGAAATTGGTATCCGGAGTAAGTCCCTCAATCGGTTCTCCGGGAGGGACAGTTACAAGCGCAGAAATTAAAAGATTACGACAACGTAAGAGTTTAAGAATTGGAACATGGAATGTAACAACTTTAAGCCAGGCAGGTAAAATACATAACGCGATTCAAGAAATGACACGTATGAAAATTGATATACTGGGCATATGTGAAATGAGGTGGCCGGGAACAGGATCCATCAACATTCAGGAACATCAGGTTTATTACTCAGGCACGGTTAATGATAGGCATGAAAGGGGAGTCGGAGTTATATTGACAAAGAAAATGGCTCAATGTGTGACTAACTTTATACCGGTTTCGGATCAAGTTATGCTACTGCTGATGAGAGCTAGACCAGTGAACATTAACATCGTTCAAGTATATGCTCCCACAGCAGACAAGAAGGATGAAGAAGTTTTTGATCTTTACCACAGCATAAATGAAGTTATGGGGAAGCTCAGAAAAGAGGATGTTACCATCGTTATGGGAGATTTTAATGCAAAATTAGGAGCTGGAAAAACATCGGATTGTGTGGGTCCTTTCGGTTTGGGAGAACGAAATCCTCGCGGTGACGAACTGGAAACATTTGCCGATACTCATCAGTTGGTAGTCATGAATACTTGGTTTAGACAACCACCTCAAAAGCTCTACACCTGGAAATCACCCATGGATAAACCTGGTGAAATTATAAGAAATCAAATTGATTACATCATGGTGAATAAGAGATACAGGAATAGTTGCACTAGTGTCAAAACTTACCCAGGAGCAGATATACAGTCAAGCCATGTCCCGTTAATAGGTACTTTCAGGGTTAAAATGAAAAGAATGTCACCTAAAAAACAGCAGACTTATGACATGAGAAAACTTATAGACGAAAATATCAGACTAGAAATAGGATCAGCCCTAAAGGACCAATTGGTCAACAGTATGCAAACGGGTAACATAGAGTCGGCACTGGCTAATTTTCAAAAAGCGACAACAGAGATTAAAGAGGAATATCTGAAGCCTGATCAAGGAATGAGAAAATCGTGGATGACAAATGAGATCTTGGAACTGATGGAACAGCGAAGAAGGCAGAGGGGCAACATTACGCAGTATAAAGTGTTGCATAATACCATCAGAAGGAAAATTAGGGAAGCAAAAGAGGAAAGACAGGAAAAATGCATGGAAGTTGAGCATTATCAGAGCCGATATGACGATTTCAATGTGCACCGAAAAGTCAGGGAAATAACTCGAAAACTTGGTAAAAAGAGATGGGGAAAACTGATGGATGAAGACTACCGTCTTCATCCATCACTTCAACTTAGTGGTCAGTAAAGATGAGCAAAAGGATGTATGGAGAAAATATCTAGAAAAGCTGTTCTATGATGCTAGAGAGAGGCAAGAACCCATCATAACAAATAATGAAGGACCACGTATCTTAAAGGAGGAAATTGAACTGGCAATTAGGCAGATAAAGGAGGGGAAAAAAGCTGGATTAGACCAAATACAAGCTAAATTTTTCAAAATGCTTGATGTAGAACAACTGCAATGGCTCACAGCAATATTCAATTCCATCTATGAATCGGGTCAAATTCCCTCCGAATGGTTGAAGTCGGAATTCGTAGCCTTACCAAAGAAACCAGGGGCAAAAGTATGCGGAGATTATCGTACCATAAGTTTAATGAGTCACATGTTGAAGCTCTTCCTCAAAGTTATTCACAGAAGAATATACCGTTTGTGCGAAAGAGAAATAGCCCCGAATCAGTTTGGGTTTCGCAATGCAGTCGGAACACGAGAGGCGCTATTTAGTGTTCAGGTCCTGTTTCAGAATTGCAGGGATGTCAGTTGTGATGTGTTTGCATGTTTAATTGATTACCAGAAGGCCTTTGACCGTGTCAAACATGGAAAAATGATTGAAATATTGAAACAGACAGGAATCGATGGGAGAGATCTCAAAATAATATCAAATCTGTATTGGAATCAAACGGCCATATTGAGGGTTGAGGGCGAGCATACAGATGAAGTGGAAATCCTGCGAGGGGTTAGACAGGGGTGCATATTAACACCAATATTATTCAACCTGTACTCCGAACACATTTTCGAGAGGCTCTACAAAACTTAGAGGAGGGCATTTTAGTTAATGGACTCAGGCTTAAAAACCTGCGGTATGCGGATGATACAATTGTTTTTGCGGATTCAATTGAAGGACTGCAGACGCTCATGAGCAGAATCCAAGAAACAAGCAGCATATATGGACTTGACATAAACACCTCCAAAACTAAATTCATGGTAGTTAGCAAAAACCAAATTAGGGGTGCTAACCTGTATATAAATGATGAAAGAATTGTAAGAGTCTCTAAGTACGAATACCTCGGAACAGTCATTAATGAGGCATGGGATAACTCACAGGAGATCAAGAGTCGCATTGGTAGGGCTGGGAACATCTTTAGCTGTATGGGTGCGGCTTTCAAAAGTCATGATCTTACTTTGGGGACCAAACTGAGACTTCTGAGGTGCTATGTTTTTTCTGTCTTGTTGTATGGAGTGGAGTCCTGGACTCTAACAAAAGAAACGACCAACCGACTAGAAGCCTTCGAACTCTGGCTCTGCAGAAGGATTCTGAAAATACCATGGACCCATAAAGTGACCAACGTTGAAGTTCTGCAAAGAATGAAGAAAACCACAGAACTTGTTAATATTGTGAAAGCAAGGAAGCTGCAATATTTGGGTCATATCATGAGGAATTCGCAACGTTATGAACTGTTACAACGCATCCTGCAGGGAAAGATAGATAGCAAGAGGAAGCCCGGTAGGAGAAGAATATCCTGGCTTGGGAACTTGCGAAACTTGGGAACTTGTGATTTGGTAGGAGCTCCATGCAATTGTTCCGGTTGGCAGCGGATAAAGTCAAAATAGCCATGATGGTCGCCCACATCCGTAGCGGATAGGCACTCAAAGAAGAAGAAGAAGAATCCAATCCCACCGCACACAGATCTATCACAGAAGATCCTTGCCCCCAAGGTACGTGAATTCCCCACCATCATCCCCATGCACGCGACCATTTAAAATTATCAAATTTTTGTTCTCAAAGAATTCCAGCATATATCTCCCCTTTACATTTAATATACTACCCTTAGACCTTCTAACAGCACTCAAACCACAGTCTCGAAATAATTCCTCGTCTACAGTCTGTTCCATCCCTACACGCCCGTGGCAGTTCCCTAACAACATACAATTTTTATTGCATAAATAGCCATCAAACAATAATTCCAGGTTTTTAAAATCACTTTCCCAGTCTGCAAAATTCCCCCCACTTAAATAAACCGGTATCAAAAAGTATTCCTTACCTTTACTATACATTTTTATTATTTCCTCTTCTCCAAAGCTTTCAAAGCATAAGACGCCCTCCAATTGTTATCTGTAACCTAAAACCATACCCGATTTTGCCCTTCCACGTTCTGAACATCTATATGCCGGTTTCCATGATAATTTATAACCCTGGAAATATTTACCCCAAACTGCTACGTCTTTTTCCTCCACAAAAGTTTCCGTGAGACAGAAGACATCATCATTACTAACAAAATTGAAAAAATCTAAATTAAACCTCTTACTCTTAAGACCACCAACATTATAATACATCATGCTGAGTACAAAGCCCTCTGAAATACTATTTACATTTACCACACTCTCCTTTGGAATATTATCTACATTTACCAAATTTTTTAAACTATTTACCTTCCTACACCCACTCTGGCAGACAAGCCCTTGCTAATCTCTCTTCGACACCACCTTCAACAATTCTGAGACATCTGTCACCCCCAGCAACCCTGCCAACCTACTGCGCCCATCCGAACCCTGTGATACCAAATTCATGTCCTCCGTCAACGTAAATGTAGAACCCTCAACTATCAAACGATCCACATTTATAAACACTCCCTTATTCTTATCCATCCTATTTATTTCCTTCTTTAAATTAAACAATTTTGCCCTTTTATTTCGCGTATTAATGGAAAAATCTCTGTGCACATAGTAATTTGACCCCTTTAACTTCTTTGTTTTACTTAATATATTGTTAATATCTTCGTCATTGGGCAGATGCACTATGATAGGCCTGATGTTTGAACCACCAACCTCCCTTCCCAGAAAGTGAGCTCGGTTAATCCCAATGTTATCCTTAATACCCAAAAAATTGACACAGAAATCCTTAACACATTTTTCATATCATTTTGGGGACCACACTTTAAATTTCTAAAAATTAAATTATTCCGACGCGATCTATTCTCTAAATCATTGAACCTATCATTCAAAAATTCATTCCTACACATAACTTTATACAAGTCCTGCTTTAATTTCTTATTTTCTTCCCTAAGGCTGTTTAGTAACACTTCAACAGCAGCTAAGTCCTCCTTAGTAGCTAAGATCTTCAATTTTTCATCTAGCACCTTGGACATTAATTTTTCCATGGCCAGCAGTGATTTCTCGTCCTGTGCCATTACTAAACTTCTTTCACGCAATAAATCTAAATCTTCTGGTGAAGTATTTGATCTCTGTCTCTTAGCACACGTTCTACGTGGTGTAAAATATTTTTCAATGTCACCCGACTTCAGTTACCTATTCACAACTTATTTGTTTACTTTCCCTGTTGTTTATTTATTTACTGTTTATATTTTATTCTAATTATATTGTTTGTTTAATATCAATCTGTTATATTTTATTTAACAAATCCTATCAGTTCATTATTACTGTGATAAGCACTATTTACGTCCACAAAATACTGTAGCCTGCATACTTTCCAGTACAAACCAGTCACAATTTCAAATATAATCGCTTAACATGAAAACAAAATTACAATTGTATTTTTTCTCCTAACAATTGATTAGGCCACTAAATAATACTCAATGACAATCACAGTTCAAAGTTCAAACATTAAATACCACTGTCTTTAATCCTTAGCCAAGAAAAAAATATTATTTTTACAAATAAAAAATAAACTACAGTCGCTATCACCATACTGTTCACATAGTCGTATTCACCAAATCCTCTCACACAACTTGATACCACATTTATTTTCACTTTTACTTTTATTCCAACAGAATTTACACAAAAGACAAGTGCACAACTTTACAACCAATTCAACAACGTTATCTTCCAGGTATGACTTATTTATTTGGATATTTTTCAAAATTGTTTTGGCTCAAGGATTTTATTATTTTGATGCTTTAATACATAGTTTTTTAATATTTTAGTGCTACTTTACCTTGTTATTGTCAGATAAGATTTATACGTGGTTAATTAACAGCAGGATGTATTATAACAAATTCTATAATAAATTAACCAAATTGATAGAAATATAAATAATTACCTGTTCGTATTTTTATATATTTTAAAGTCACACCTGTACGATTATTTTGTTGTAAACAAAATGTAGGATAATTATCACCTGGATTATCATTTACCTTATTACTTTTCCTGTCAGAGGAGTTAGTATAAATACACCTGAACAAATCTCATGGTTACCTTACAGTTATCATCTCTTGAGACGTCATGCTGCCAGAGCACGATTCGATTTCACTGCCCAGAAGAAGGTTCTTCTTAACCATTTTAGTTATTGATTATTTTCGTTAACTTTTATATGAAAAAGTAAAAACTGAGGTATGAGGTGGAATTTTAAAAGTAACTTTATAATTATTGTTTTGTTTCATCAGAGGGTTGTCTGTCAATTTAAAGTTATAATTATTTTTATTTTGTTTTATTGAATAAATACTTGATGTTTGTTCTTCATTTTAAAGGAAACGGATTTATGATAATAATTAGATTCATTTTAATTATTCAATTAGTTTTAATATTTGAATAAACTTATACATTGCTTTAACACCAAAATTTGTTTGTTTATTATTTAACATCTTTATAGCATCTGGTCACCACTCGGCTAGCACGGCAATCTTATTATAAGAGTGTAATCTTACTTTTATTACTTCAGTCGTTTGGAAATAGAATAAAAATGAGTCTAAGAAAACTTTTATTGGTTAATAATTTAATTGTTAATTAATAAACAAATAATGTTACTATTTCGATATTACGCAGTACTCCCAAAGAAAAATTACGTATCTAATCTGACGTGTATGTCTGAATGATGGCTGTGCGTGTTTACCATTAATTTTATTTTTGATATTACCGGTTGTGCGTTCGAATCCCATTCCAGTTAAGAAACATACATAGACTAGTTAAGAAACATTTTTTTGCTAAATATTATATAATTTGTTCTCCTAAAACTTCAAAATATGTCAAGTTTCAACTTCGTACGATAATCCATTTTTAAAATATTTTATTACAGACGCGCGCACACACACACACACACACACACACACACACACACACACGCACGCACAAACAAACACAAACAGACTAATATCTGAAAAATAATTTTTTTTTTTTTGGTTGGGGGGCCTGAAAACCAGTATTTCCAGTAGAATCTTGGTTTGGAAAAATTGACATGATAGCAGTAATATCCTTCCCTATATTATATTCATCTAGGGCAGTGTTTCCCAACCGGTAGTCCGCGGACCAAAGGTGGTCCGTGAGAGCCTTCGGGGTGGTCCGTGAGAGTCCGGTGACTACTTATAAAAAAGTAATATTTTCCCGTGATTAATCAAAGTTACGATTTTCATTGAACAAGATTAAGTAAATACATTCAAGATTCAGATTAAGTAAAGGTAAAAGAGTTGTGGTGTAAAGAAAGCCCTGGGCTTCCCCAAGATTCAGCAAGTAGCTTTGCGGTATCTTATGATTTTTTTCAACCTCTTATTTATGTGATCAGGGGTTCTCTAGTTTATTGTTAATTAAAAACAAACAACGAAATCGGCTAAGTGTAAGCAGTGATTTGAGAGTAGCTCTTAGCAAGAGTCTAAAACCTAGAATTCCTCAGCTAGTCAGAAAGATTCGTGCACAAAAGTCGCGTTGAAATTTTCATTTCATTTTTAATTCATTTTTTAATTTTCATTGTTATTTTCGACTAAGTAAATTCTGTATTCCTTATTTTATGAAAATACAATTTACAATTAAAATATTATTACTTTTTGTGATGCACAATGTACCCTACTTTCTGAAAATAACAATTATAAATGTTTGTAATAATAGTTTCTTAATTAATAATAATAATTTGTTTTATTTAATCACCTTTTAATTTGGTTACAACTGATAAGATATATTCAATAATGTAATGGTTGGTCCGTGATAGTTCACTTTCAGGCTGAGTGGTCCGCAGACCACTGCGGGTTGGGAACCACTGACCTAGGGTAAGAAAAGTAAAAATTTTAATGTAATGTTGAGTTTGTAAATAGGAAGGGATACGTGTTGGAAAAAATGAAATAATGAACACTAGTTATTTTTTTTTAAATTTTTGTTTTTAATTCATACTGATTTCATATATGTACATTGGGTTACTTATGTCATCTGTTAGTAAAAACAACCTGACTGTTGTATGTGCACTCCGTAACTATTCGGTGGTTGGTACGCTAGAATACAGCACGTGCGTCTACCACTTAACTAAAAAAAAAATAAAGAAAAACAGTGTAAGAAAATGTACAAATAGAAATATTTTTATTATTAACTATGACGATTTTGGATCACTCTAGTCATTTAATTTTTGGTTACTTTTTTGGAGTTTATTTGCATAACAAGTTTTCACCCTGTCAGATTACTGTTTCCTTTTTTTCAAAAAATATTTTACATGCAAAAATATTTCATTTATGAAAAATTATTAAGTTGTTACAACTTTATGTAGTTAAAAAAACAACAACATTTATGTAGTAAAAAAACAACTTATGTAATTGGGCTCCCGCATGTTCCTACTCTAACAACAGCGACAAAATGCTATTAAATTATTGTCATCTTTAGCGTGGCCTCCCAAGATATCTCCTCCTTACCGGAACGTATTTCAAAACGTTGAGGGAGATCTTTCCTCAGGTCCACTATCTCTACGATCCCCATTTCATCGATTTCGGTATTCTATAATATCTCATTTAAGTTGCAAACATTCATTTCCGTTCCTACATCTTTATTTTTCAGTTGGTCGCTTTGGTTGCAACCCATTGTTCTCCGTAAAAATTCCATCTTTGCTGCCTGTAATCTTTTCTCTTATGGTTTTGAACTAACCCAAGACTCACTTCCATTGAGTTGACCTGGCGCAGCCGTCACCTTGTAATTTTTTTGATTATTTGTTTCCTTGTTTTCCTCCCAAGGGTTCTACTAAGAACCCGTATAATGGATGAGTGTGTAAGGTATAAGTTCCATTATGCGGGCGCCTTTCTTAAATTTAATAATTCGTCAGTTTTAAACTTCAACAAATACCTTACTATCCTTTTCGTTTATAAAATAACTGAACTATATACAGTACAACCTGTCACATCCGGACTGATATGGCGACCGACCGGTCCGGATATAGAAAAATCTAGAAATCACAAGGTCATTTTCATAAATCGTTAAGAGAGCCAGAAAAAATTAACACGTGTATTGTTGAATGTTATTTTTAACGTTTCTATTGGTTAAAAATTATAGGCTATTTGTACACTACTCTTTAAAATACAAATTTACGTTTTATTTATTTATTTATGTTTATTAAATAATTTCGTTATTATATTTATATTTATTTGTTTATATTTATTAAATTTATTTTCATTACGTTTGATATTATTTTTTAATAATACTTACTGACGAATACACAACTTTAATAGATATATTGATTCCGCTGATAATCTGAAATCAATGAAAAAATTTCTTTCAAACAATATTAGAATATACGAAGGACGTTCAGCAAGTCCTTGGAAAATTAAAGAAATGATACTAGTAGTATCAAAAAAGGTTTGCATTTAGTAATGGTCATATATCAATAGATTGCTGTTAATTTTTAATTTATATCCAACTCGTGGTTTAAAGTTTATAGCCGATTGAAGGAACAATTTTTTGTTTATTAGTTCGCGTGCTGGTTCAACACTTCGTTAAAAGGGGCGTCAGGTGTCTCCATTCTTCCCACGTTACAATATATGATTTTATTGTACATTTTCCCAAAAACAGTTAGAGATATCATCTTTTTTATTTTATCGTAAAGCTTTTATCATTTTCTACAGAATTTAATCAGAGCATTTAAAAAAATTAAATGAAATAAATATAACATGATATTTTTAAAAAACTAATAATTTTAAAATAAAAAAATCATCTGCTTAAATTAATACGCTTTTTATTCTTAACGAAACAATACAAAAATTACGTTGAACTAAAAGTACATAAAAGTACTATACACCTTGACACTAAAAATATATAATTTTCGGGAAACAGCATAAATAATAACAATATTACTAATATGAATTTATTTAAAACAGAACAACAATTACTAATACAATAAAAAGAAAAGAAAAACACTAATACAAAACGTAAAAGAATATTGAAACCAAAACGAAAAATTCACTTACGGATTTGACCAACTAGTCGTCATCCGGATTGATAAGATAAAAATAAAAATAAGTTAACTCAATAGGAAATAATATTAGCATTATAGATTATTAACAGGAAATAACATACCACTTTAAACGTAAAAATGTTCATTATATAAAAATAAAAACTATATGTATTCCATGCACATTGCAGCCCCCTTTTGTATAAAATTACATCTGTCCGTCCCGGTCACACAACCGATTTACAAAAAAATATACATAACTTACACTCATACAAATTTGCAAACACCTACTCACGCGCACACACGCCCACTCATACATGTAACCCTCAGTAACTTCATTCAATTCACCTTTATTTAAATTTAATTGTTGTACTCGATAATCAATTTGTAACTGTATCTCCAAGATTCTCTCACATAATATTGCCTCTCACATTGGCACGTCCAATCCTTTCCATTTAAAAATTCAATGACAATGAATTAGACAATTAAAAATTTAATTAATTAGTGTCTTTCAACCTGTTACTATTCTTCAATATAAACTCCATATCCCTATCATTGGGTATATGTGCAATTGTTGGTCTACCGTTCGTTCTCATTCCCAAAATATGCGTCCGATTAATCGTTCTATCGTCACGCACACCCAAAAATTTTGCACAAATTTTTTCGTACTTATAATATGTCAGCAAAACGACTCTTATAATTCAGACCTCTAAATATCAAATGATTTGTCAGGAACAATTTTTCAACTCTTTACAACATTAAAAAAACTAATGATTTTATTGTATTAACCATATAACTATAAATTACTATTTGTTTAGCCATTATTTCCGCTGATAACTTGAAATCAAAAGTATAGTTGATGACATTAAAGTGTAGTTCTTTCAAGTGTAGTTGAGTTAATGACATTATTTTGGGGGGTTTTCCCCATTATTTTTATTTTCAGCTTCCTTAACCCCTGCTTTTTTATATTATCTTCTGATAAAGCCTAAACCTCACTTATTAACACTGCTAGATCTTCTTTAGATTGCAACCTCGACAGTTTTTTATCAATTGTATTACAAATTCGAGATTCAAACGCGGTTAAAAATGTCTCTAAAGCCTCAGGAACAATTTCTTGTTCAGACATGCTATTACGACCATCACGTTTTTTCCTTTTTCGAAGTCTATCGGTTCCGGTGAGCTTTTCACCCGTTATCGGTTTTTTATAACTCTGACAAGAAAAAAGGAACTATCAATGTTTTTCGTATTTATTCAATTAGTAATAATAAACTACAATTTAAAAAAAACACGTTACTACTTGTATACCAGTCCATTATCAGCCCCCTTTTCTTGATTGTTATTCTATTTATTGTCTATTCAAATAAACACAATTAAAAGTTCAAATGCACTACATTGTATGTCTTTAATGTTTAATTTATTTATTTTAAAATTGCTGGGAAGTTGTGAAACATTTGGTAGTTTTCCTGTTCTTGGATATTTTTTAAGCAATCAGATTTTTTATGTTTTATTTTGGGAATTACTTGTAAACTGTTTTCTACTTAATATTTTTTTTATTTAAAAATTTTGTAACCACTATGTGGAAAATGGGCGTGTTTTACTCAGTACTGCTTTCTTTGCTAAAATATTTTTTTCCACTTTGGATAAAAATGTGCTGATCTATAATTTATGTAGCAACTATAAGTTTATAGTTTCTTGCCAGCCTATCTTTTTCGAATAATGTTTGCTTATATTATGGTCAATTTTGCTGTTTTTTTCGTTTGCTGCCAAATATTTTATTTTTTTACTTTATTGATTCGTGTAAAAACTAGTTTTGTCCAGGGTTCCAGTTCCAGTTTCGATTTGCAGTCTGGGCCATGTTTTTTCGGGATTGATCATGGTTATCTTTTAATGTGGACAAAAATCGTAATTCAATTACCGAGTAATAATGTTAAATTATTTGAAGTCATGTAACTGCTGCAATCATAGAGTATAATCTAAAATATAAACTTTGTAAGATGTTTTGCTGTAAGATCTGAAAACTAGTATCCACTCCAGGATATCTACGTCTCGCTCATGTGCCATTGATAAGTTAATTTTCTTTAAAATCTATGATATTTTGCCTTTCAAGCTAAACAAATAGTAATTTATAGTTATATGGTGTCATGCATTTACGATGGACACAGCTAAATTATATAAGTTAAATTAAATTTGATTATGATGTTATAAACATTGAGTTGTGCAATTTATTAATTTATTACTTTTTTGGTGTGCACAACCCGTTTAATTCTATTACGCTCTTGTTAATTGTACTATTGTACAATTAACAATACAACAATACAAGTGTTGTAACCTGTGTTTTAATTTTTGTTGGCTACCTTTACGTTACTATTCCTTTCATTGACAAATTTACCATAATTACTTTGTAGGCAACCAAAGAGATTGATGTTGGCGGCAGTGGCAACATCAATAGTATTGTATCGTGTAACTGTGTGGAGCAGAGCCCTACAATTTAAAAATTACGGTGGAAGGCTTCGAAGGACTCAGCGGAAACTGGCTCTGAAAATATGTAGTGCTTAAAGAACTGTATCTACGGAGGCAACCCTGGTGATTTCGGGGATGCCTCCATGGGATCTATTGGCGTGTGGGAGGGAAGAGTAGCGACCTAGCGTTGATAAAGAGGAACTTTGGAATCGATTACTCAGCAGGTGGCAGAGGAGATGGAGCGAAGCTAGCTAGGGTCGAGGTGGGGACAAGGAGGTTTTTTCCAAATGTTGAGGTGTGGATAAGGAGTATATTTGGTGATACTACCCACGAATTGACGCAGTTGCTAACAGGGCATGGTTGCTTTGGGACATATTTTACGAGTTTGAAACTTAGAGAAGTGCCGAAATGTCGACTCTGTGACAGTAAACAGGAGGAGTCCATTGCGCATATTTTTGAAAGATGTCCCTATTTTGGGTTTTAAAAGATGGAGACATCTGACAAGATAGGGGTTCCCCTGTAAAGGCCAGAGAGAGTAGGGGTAGCGATGCTGCGGGATGTGGAGAGCTGGAAGTTGGTCGCTTAGTTTGCGGTGAGGGAGATCGGGAGACTGCGGAGGGACGAGACACCTGGAGACAGCGGTATCGCCCTCTCCTGCCGTAAATCAATCCCTGTCCCAATCTCATAAAAAAGGCACACTTATTTTCTGAGCTGGTGATGAAAGTAAGAGAGAGAGAGAGAGAGAGAGAGAGAGAGAGAGAGAGAGAGAGAGAGAGAGAGAGAGAGAGTGATTGTTGGTCGGTGACAGCGAGAGGGGATTTAAGCTACGGTTTTCTTCTACGCCCCGCTGACAGTGTGCATTTCCCTTGTAGTATTTTATTAACAGTTCCGAGGAAGGTAGAGGGTATTTTGCTGATGTCAGATCAAGTTAAGAGGCGGTGGGGTTTTGATTGGTAGGCGGTTGCGGTCTCCTTGGAGCTGGACGAGGACCCGTCAATTGAATTTACCACTCACTACTTCCTCATTGTGGTTTCTTATCACATCATGGTCAGCCAATTAAATGACTGAATAATTAAAGAACAGAAGAGGTAGAGATGTAAAACACACTAGTCAGAGTTATCTTCTCACAAAGTAATGAATATCACTATACAGCCAGACCCTGTAGTAAATGAAGTGAAGGTGTCATTTTCAGGGTGGAAAGTATTTGCTTTTCGGAGGGTCTGGCATGCTGATAAGCATGCTCTTTCAACTCAGTGAGGAAGGCAATTGGAAACCACCTCACTTCTCGTTTTAGTAAAACCTCTAGAGGTTCAAACCAGTCTTTCGGCTGTTGACTTAAACAACAACAACAACATCAAATTAAAGCGCCAACTTCAAAGATATAAAAGAGAAAATTAAAATCAAATTTTTGATGCCAGGTCACCTATACAAAGTTTAACATTGAAAGAGATCAAAACCGAATCGAATGAAGTTCATTGGAGATTTACTATTATGGTGCTTTAACGGATTTAATATGAGCCAATTTTTTAAAAAATTCTACCATTTTTGAGAAAATAACAAAAAAGTGAACAAACGCATTAGTAAAGTACTACTTACTGCTGATTGATTTTCATGAACATGTTCGTGTCGGGTTCCGTAGTCGTTTACACTCACATGAAAACAATAATTTCTTTTCTTATATTCATGGAGGGGGAGAAAACGTAAAACCTTGTAAGAATGAATATAAAACCTACAAACACGATAAATCGTGCCTGGTCTACGTATAACACCACACAAATCTCTAGTGGAAATTCCTAGCTTGCCATTTTTCCGACCCATGTTAAATGTCCCCTAGGAATTGACTAAAGGACAAATTAAAAAGGAATAAAATCATTATAACTTAAACAAAGATGCTGCTGTCGAATGCACTTTTTCACGGTTTAACCAATAAGGTAGTTTTGGAGCGGGGTAACATGGATCGGGATTATTCGAAGGAGAAATTAATCATAACAGTCGGAAACTTAAAAAATAATGTAATAAAAGTCTTATGATATGGACAGTTGTAGCAATACCTGTCTTGCACCACTTTGAATGTCAACATTTTCATCTGGTTTCCGAAGAGTATTGGCTACTATAATTGCAAGGTTATCTGCCTTCACGTAATCTATGTACGAGTAGCCTCCCATTCCTCCAGAGACCTGAAATTTTAAATTATTGTAAAAATCTGGTGTGTAATACACGAATATCTCTTGCCAGCGTAACCTAATTTTAATCATGAGTGAATTTCGCAAAATAAAAATCAACCTCTGTAGAATGTAAAAATACATAAAATCACTAATTGGCGCTAAATGAAGCACTGTAAAAAATTTTGAAATAAAATTGTATATTATATAAGTTTTCTATAATGTTAATTATAATTATACAGGTTTTGAATTAAAAGCACACTTCAGCCACAATCTTAAAAAAACTAATTTTTCACCGATTTTGATGAGCAAAATACAGAAACTCACTAATTGATGCGTTTTAGACTAAACTAAGTGATTTTAAAATATATGTTTGAAATCAAAGGTGCAGGTTTCTAATGTTCTAATACTGTAATTTTGTAGTTACATTTTGTCCTAAAATGCATATTAAGGGCACAGTCTTAAAAAATAAATAATTTTTACCACGGGAGCGCAGCTCCCCCAAGAATTTCAGCAGACATGGCGCATACGTTGTCATGTTGAAAACAAAAAATTTAGCAGATAAGGTGATCTTATAAAAAACGATGTGAACCTTTTTAGAAATTTCAACAAAAGTGAAAAATCACACAAACCATTTGTATTTCTCTTGTTGAACGATTTGATGGGAAAAAAGTTGTCCTTGTCGGGTGCCCTTGTAATATCTTACTTAAATTTAAGGTTTCAAGTGCGTACGATATTCCATTATTTAGATATTGTGTCACACATACGTACACTCAAACTAATTGTGTCACACCAATCGCTAAAACCATGTATTATTTAGGTCCCGAGGCTTGAAATCTTGTATTTTCTGTAAAAAAATCGGCATGAAAATAATATGTACCTCCCTATATATTCATAAAGGGCAGAAGAAAATAAACATTTTTGATAAATATATAGGCCTAGTGTGTTTTAACAACTTAAGATAATCTTAAGTATGTCATCCTAAAAAATTTAAAAAGTTCACTAAGTTTAAGGCTTTAATAGGTTCTCCGGTTTCCTGAAGTTCCCCGATTTCTTAAGAAAGGTAAGAAAATGGTTTTGATCTAAACATAAAAATATAGAGTAAAACACTCATACGACATTGATCTTGCCAATGTAAATAACGAATTATAACCAATTTTTAATCATGAGTGGATGGCGCTAAATGAAAACCAATTTTTACTGGACTTTTAATTTTTACTTTCTCTTGCCTAGAACCGAAAGTAATGGTGTCATGTCGATTTTTCGAAATCAAGTTTTCACCGGATATACACGTTTTCAGGCCCCCTGAACCCAAAAAACATGTTGTGAGCGATTGGTGTGCGTTTGTGTGTGTGTGTGTGTGTGTGTATGTGTGTGTGTGCACGCGCGCGAGCGTGTGAAGAAATTATCTTAACAACGGAACATCGTACGAAGCTGAAACTTCAAACTGAGGTTAAATACTACTACCGGACCCGACACGAAAGTTTTCATCAAACTCGGTCAACCGGAAGTAGTAGTTTATTCGTATCATTTTTCACTTTTTTGCGATTTTCTCTAAAACGGCTCCTACGATTTTATAAAAAATCGCCTAATTTACTAATTGGTTTATGCTTAACAAGATAGAGTGGGCGGTATGTCTACAGATATTCTTGGAAAGGCTGTTTTCTCGTAAAAATTTATTTTTTAAGATTACGGCTTTAGCGTATTGTTTTCTATAACGCTTAGTTAACGGTAGTAAGTGATTTTCGGTTTTTTTTTTCATGAAAACCTGTAAAACGTCGATTTTATAAGATTTTAGCCTTAGTATGCATTTAACGACAAAAATGTATATGCAATCAAATTTATAGGAAGTTAAAAGATCTACAACTTCATTTAGAGCAGTTTTCTTTACAGAGACTAGTTTAGCTTCTAAGAGTCATTTACCGTATTTTTAAGTCAAACTGAGGTTCATTTTCATTTTGCATCATTCACTCATGATTAAAATAAGGTTATGTTAATTGAGTTTTTGTTGTTTTGTTTATTTCTATGTTTTATTACTAATGTTAGGTTATATTGTTAATTATTTGCATTGGCAAGAGAAAGATGTGTGAGTGTGTCACACCAGATTTTTTAAATCCTTTAATGTGTGTACGTTGCAGTTTGTTAAATTTAGCAACAATTTTAAGCTGAGAAAGTATGCTTCATTAAACTACAACTTTCAAAGCAACCACACCGATAGTTACACCGGTAACCACTGTCTTGTATTCGACTACGTACGATGTTCCATTCTTGAGATATTTTGTTCGCACGCGCGTCCGAGCGCGCGCGTGCACACACACAAACGAATCGCAAAAACCATGTTTTATTTAGGTTTTCAAATCCGTATAAAGGTAAACTATCTTTGCTAGGATTTAAACGAGGAACCTTCGTCTCCAAAAATAATCTGCTAAACAGGTGACTCGCGAAGAAGACTTTACTATTACAACAGACCAGGTGGTTAAAACTTTGATTTTGATGAGCAAAATACGAAAAATTGCTAATTGTTTCTGAACTAAGCACTGTAGAAAACAATGTTTAAGGCCGACCGCACCCAAGACAAGACAAGCCACCTTGCGACGAATCATTTTTATCAGATACCGACTTTAGGACTAAGTACTGTCTGTCTAAAACTTAATGGCCTCCCGCAGAGAGGAGCAGAATCGGCCCGCTACTAGCCTTCTCAACAAAATTTCATTATGTACTGCTACTAACTAGTACACTGAACTTGGCACATCTTGAAGTGTTATTCAGAAGGTTAGTAGCGGGCTGATTCTGCTCCTCTCTGCGGGAGGCCATCAAGTTATAGACAGACAGTAGATATGAGTTGTTATATTATATCTGCCGCAAACCGGGCACGAAATTTGCTTCAAGCAGCCTCTGACTGTTTGAAGCAAAATAGGGAAGATGTTTCTGTCGTCGCGATCAAGCTGGAGTCATTCAGCTTTGCGCATGCGTCGAAACATACGATTGCCATTGGCTCGCGTCTATCACCTTACGCATGCGCTGAAAGTCATGCGATTGCCATCCAGCTACTTGTAAGTAAGCACAGTACTCAAACGTAATATTATATACATAGTTTTGCGAATTACTTAGTGTAAATTGTGTAGTTTAATTAAATTTATTATTTAGTTTTAGTTATTTTTTTTATTCATAAATTCAAATTATTCTTCCCAAAATTACCGTGCATAATACCTAACAAAATTTGACAAGCTTTTATAGATTAAATAAATAAATAATTGTCCTGTAAAATTTATTATACGTATAATGACAATCGAAAGTTTCATATAAATGAATCATTTTTAACTGTGTAGTTTTAACACAAACTAACTTAATATTGTCAGTTAAACACCTGTTATAGTTAGTAGTATTAATTAACAAAAAAAATCTGGTGTGAAACACTCTCACAACTTTCTCTTGCCAGTGCAAATAAGTAACAATATAATTCAACATTAGTAATAAACAAAAAACTATCCTCGATAAACATAACCTAATTTTACTCATGAGTGAAAAACGAAAAATAAAAATCGACCTGTTTGGCTTAAAAATACGGAAAATCACTCTTTCACTCTAAACTAGGCTCTGTAGAGAAAAATTCTTTAAAAAACGTTGTTAGATCTTTTAATTTCCTATAAATTTGATTATTTACACGTTTGTCGTAAAATGCATACTAAGGCTGAAATCTTAAAAATCGATTTTTCACACGTTTTCGTGACAAGAAACAGAAAATCGCTAATTACTGATAAACTAAGTGGTATGGTATACAAAAAAATGTATGAATTAAAAGTTGTAGAAATTTTAATTCTCTACAGATTTTATCATGTAATTTTTGCGCTAAAATGCATATTAAAGCCGCAATCTTAACAAAACAATTTTTTACGTGAAAACAGCCTCACCAAGAACTTCAGCAAACATGGCGCCTACCCTATCTTGTTGAGAATAAAAAATTGAGTAAACCAGGCGATTTATAAAAAAATTGTAGGACAGTTTTTGGAAAAATTGCAAAAAGTGAAAAATCATACAAATAAATTACTACTTCCGGTTGACCGATTTTGATGAAAATGTTCGTGTCGGGTCCGGTAGTAGTACCTAACTTAATTTTCAAGTTTCAAGTTCGTACGATGTTCCGTTCTTGAGATATTCTGTTCACACACACGCACACACACACACATACACACATACACACACACACACACACACACACACACACGCACACACACACACACACACACACAACACAGACCTATCGCTAAAAACATGTTTTTTGGGTTCAGGGGGTCTGAAAACGTGTAGCTCCGGTGAAAACTCGATTTGAAAAATTGACATGAAAACAATACTTTTTTTCCTATATATTCATATAGGCAAGAGAAAGTAAAAAGAGAGACCAAAAAATTATTATTATAATATAACACAGACCTACAAGAAATAAAAAAAAAAAATCTGGTGTAAAACACTCACACAACTTTCTCTTGCCAATGCAAATAATTAACAATAAAACTAACAGTAAACAAACAGTTAGTAATAAACAAAAAATTAACCTCAAAAAACATGAGTGAAAGATGCAAAATTAAAATCGACCTCAGTTTGGCTTAAAAATACGAAAAATCACTCTTTTACGCTAAACTAGGCTCTGTAGAGAAAACATGCTTTAAATAAAAGTTGTAGATCTTTTAATTTTCTATGAATTTGATTGTATACACTTTTGTCATAAAATGCATACTAAGGCCGAAATCTTAAAAAAACCGATTTTTCACACGTTTTCGTGAGAGAAAACAGAAAATCGCTAATTACCGCTAAACTAAGGGTTATACAAAAAATTGTTGGAAATAAAAGTTGTAGAATTTTTATTCTCTACATTTTTTATTACAAAAATCTTTGCGCTATAATACATATTAAAGCCGTAATCTTAAAAAAAACAATTTTTTTACGTGAAAACAGCCTCACCAAGAATTTCAGCAAGCATGGCGCCTACCCTATCTTGTAGAGAATAAAAAATTGAGTAAACCAGGCGATTTAAAAAAAATTGTTGGACCAATTTTTGAGAAAATCGCAAAAAAGTAAAAAATTACACGAATAAACTACTACTTCTGGTTAACCGATTTTGATGAAAATGTTCGTGTCGGGTCCGGTAGTGGTATGTAACTTAAATTTCATGTTTCAAGTTCGTACGATGTTCCGTGCTTGAGATGTTTTGTACTCGCACACACACACACGCGCCCGCGCGCGCGCGCGTACGCTCGCACGCACACAGACACACACACACAGACCAATAGCTAAAAACATGTTTTTTGGGTTCAGGATGTCTGAAAACGTGTTGAAAACTCGATTTCGAAAAATCGACATGAAGACAATACTTTCCTTCCTATAGATCTATAGGTTGCAATTATTCTGTTATATTGTTCCCCGAGCGACCAGGTGTTCCTTAACACGATGTCGCCATCATAGGGCTTCTTAGCCCTCTCAACCAGGATTCAGGATTCAGGATCTATATTCATATAGGCAAGAGAAAGTGAGAATATGACAGAATAATTTGATACACAATTTTAAACGTAGGTTTGATCACAAACTGGTACTAAAATATTTTTTGAAAAATGTGGAATAATGAGAGTAGCAATATAAAATTGCAATTGTACAAAGAAAGTTGTTGTTGTTTTATACTTGTTTATTTATTTAAGGTTGCATGAAAAATAATAATGGTGTTCCTGTCTCAACGCCTGCTGTTTGCGGTCGGCAAACAGACAATTTGTCTCTTACGTTTTGTTGTGGGATATTTTGTTTCAGACAGTTCGTTTCGTCCTAATCCTGTGTGTGGCTGGCCTAAGATAAAAGTCGTAGGTTTGATTCCTTATAACGTTGATTATGTACAGTTTTGTGCTAAAGTGCATATACCAAGGCCACATCCTTAAAAATCAATTTTTTACCAAAATACAAAAAATCACTAATAGATACTGAAATAAGCGTTGGAAAAAATTCTTTAACAATTTTTTAGGATTTTTTAATTATTTATAACTTTAAATAAGTTATGCCCTAAATTGCATTTTAAGGCTGAAATCTTTAAAAAAAAATAATTTACTATGAGAGCAGAGCTCCTCCAGTATTTCAGCGACATGTAGAACTTAAAAAATTTTAGTAAATAAGGCGTTTTTTCTTAGAAGCTGTTTTTTAATAAATAGCAAAAGAGTGAGAAATTGCATGAATATACTAGCAAATATTATCAGTTGACCGAATTTGATGGAAATATTTGTGTGGTGACCCCTTGTAGTAGCCTACCTGACGTAAGTTCCAAGTTTAAATTTCGTACTGTATTTGTTTTTTTTAGTTATTTTGGTTAATCATCCACTGATCAATCGGTACAATAAAAATATTTTTATTAGAAAACTTTAAAATCGACATGAAAACATAAAATTTGATATTAGAATATTAAGTACTATACTTACAAGCTGTTCTGGACAAAAAGTAATCTGACACAACGAATCGTTTATAAGATTCATTAAGAGGAAACATAATAGAAATACGGCAACTTTGTTCGCAAACATTTTTGCAAATGTATTATCCAAAGATTACTTCGAGAAGTTTACGTCTTGATAATCAAGGAAGAAGGTACCTGGCAATTAATTGATTACACTTTGTAAAGCGTAAACCAATTTATACTGAATTTAACCATATAATGACGAAAGAAATAATGGGTTTTCCAATTTTTATAATTATTATTGCTACAAAGTGATTATTTTTTTGAAAATAAATTGTCATTTTATTGTAAACTTTTTTAATGTCGAAAGCCGTTTTTTTTAATTTTTTGGTTAACTCATTACATGTAATTACTTGACTTAATTAAGGTTAATCGTCCATATTATTGGAGGTCTTATTTTATTGAGTTTTATGATTTGCAATCTTAATTTTATTATTGTCTTGTTCATTATTATATCTAAAATCAATATTGTGGATGTTTATCATGTTGAATCCAGATTACTCGGATATGTTTTAGAGTTGAAGTCCCTCCTGTTGGAAACATTCTGTAAGCTTGTATAATGGCCTTTCTTTTTGCCATATTTTCAATCACTGAGCAAAATTTGCTTTGGTCAGTTGTTTTGAAATCCTCTGGCAGAGTACTTCACATTTTGTCTCCCATATAGAATCTTTTCTTTTTAATTGGACTGAGATTATGCGCATGAAGATAGTATTTGTTCGAATGCCATGTAATATGATCATGAACCTGCATACCTGTCCTCAGCCTATTTGGATCCTTGTGTTACGCTAACAAACAACTGATCTGTTTTCCTCACAAAGAATTGCCAGATTGTAAGTTAAAAAGCCTAGTGTGAAACAATCACACGCCCATCTTCTGCCAATCCAAATAATAAACTACATAACCTATATTTAATCCCGTAGTGGCTCGTGCCCTCAAACATAGGTGCAGAGTTCCAAAACACCGAGGAAAACTACTATACTAATATGTATCCGCGAGATTCCCGAGAGTAAAATCTTACCTACACATTTGTGTACATGCGCGTATTCAGGATCAAAACCAGAGAGGCAAACACATTTTATTGGGCCCCCGAATAAAATGGTACAATGGCCCTAGGTACTTCCCGATTTTTACACCATTTCAGTGTGGTAAACAACTGATTATTCGTAGTCACCTAACTTTGTTTCGTATCATGACTTTATAACCATTTAATTATGTTTTTGCTTCGGAGGGGGGTCAGCTGCTCCTTGCCCCTTACTTTGTACGCCTATGTGTGTATTACGCATAGGCTCGCACGCAATACATGTTACGATTTAGGCCTATATTCGGATACATACAAACTTAAAAAAAAGACTTGTAAACTTACCGGTTATGAGTCCATTGAATGGTTGTTTTATCATAATATCCAATAGCACACCAAAAAATTTCAGTTTCAGAAAATCAATCATATTTCAGTTATTTAAAAATTTGTGTTGGATGTATCTGATTTTGCTACAGAAATATCAATCTATCTGGTTTTGCAAATAATTAAATAGACTTATCTGGTTTTGAATTAACATTACCCATCTTTTTTACGTTTTTGTTATATTTTTTTAACGTCGCATCAACTACGAGATCATTGTTATTTAACGTCGAATCGTACAAAGGTCATTAGGTATGTCCACACTCGTGCGCTTTCTTTTTCAACTTGCGATTTGACTTCCGATGTAGTCGCATGCGCTTAGAGGGATACCACCTTCCTGCACTCGTTTGAAGAGCTTTATCTCAAGAAAAAACATAACGAATATTTTTGAACAATACAATAAATTAAAGCCTGTTCTTTCCAGCATCGGTTTGCTTGATTTAGAAATTAATCGGAGATAATTCCAGCAATTTACGCAAAAAAGTACTTAGTTTTTTGCCGGTTTTCCGTTAATGTGGTTTTTAAACGTCCTACTCCGTACAGGCTTTTCATAAAAATTGGAGTTTAAGTACGTTGAAGATCAGAGTTTTTTTTATAATATGAATATTTTATAAGTTAAATCTCGTGTTCCGTTTTAATATGCCAGCCATTTTTAAAAAAAGTGGTTTTTGGCTCCACGTAAAGGTAGGGAAATGATTGATTTTGAACAATACAATAAATTAAAGCTTGTTCTTTCCTCCATTGGTTGATTTGATTTAAATTGTTTTATTTAGAAATTAATCGGAGATAACTCCAGCAATTTACGCAAAAAAGCACTTAGTTTTTTGCCGGTTTTTCGTTAATTTGGTTTTTAAACGTCCATTACTCCGTACAGGCTTTTAATAAAAATCGGAGTTTAAATACGTTGAAGATCAGAGTTTTTCCTATAATATGAATAGTTTAAAAGTTAAATCTCGTGTTCCGTTTTAATATGCCAGCGATTTTTTAAAAAAGTGTTTTTTTGGCTCCACGTAAGGTAGGGAAATGATTTTTGAACTGAACCATACATTTCCACAACAGTATTATATCAAGCAAAGCGTTTATTTTTTTAATAAAAACATCGTTAAATAATTCAAAATGAGCTACGGAATGAATTATACCAGGAAAAACACAACAGTTTGTTTTTCTAAACGACTATACTCTGAGCGGATACCGCCATAGAGCTCTGTTTCCTCTCAAGATGTTTAGAGGCTAATATAATTTTCTATTAACACCACATATATATATTTCTAATTACAAATGCAAAATACGATAAATGGCACAATACTGCTGTAAAAATGCATGGTTCAGTCCAAAAATAATTTCCCTACCTTTACGTTGAGCCAAAATAACCTTTTTTTTAAAAAAAATGGCCGGAATTTTAAAATGGAACATCAGACTTCTATTTTAAAATGGTCTAACAGAGAAAGCTCTGATCTTCAACGTACTTAATCGCCGTTCTTTTATAAAAAGCCTGGACGGGGTAACGGACTTTTAAAAACCACATTAACGGAAAATCGGCTAAAATCTGAGTACTCCTTATGTGTAAATTGCTGTATCTCCAACTAATTTGAAAATAAAATAATCTAAGTCAAACCAATCAACCAAAAAAAAGGCTTTAATTTAGTGTAGTGTTCAAAAATATTCATTATGTTTTTTTTTTTAGATGAAGCTCTTCAAACGAGTGCGGACAGGTGAAATACCATGTCTCTAAGCGGATGCGATGTAGCATGCTACATCGCACGAGTGTCGACATAGCTATTAGTGACGACGTTCGGGTGTACTATTTACAATGGAGGATGAAAGGATATTTTGTAACGTAAGAAAATATGCCGTGCCTGAGTGGGATTCGAACTCACGACCGCATGATTAGAGGCGAGCACGTTACCAACTAGGCCAATGCGGCCGGCTGTTTTACTTTTTGTTGCATACTTTTTATTATTTCAAAATACAACCATTTTTTTATTTTGATTTATCCAATCTTTCCTACAGCTAATACATAATAATACTAAACTACTATTACTAATGCTATTTTACTATTACCATTATTGCTGTTACTGTTTACTTGATTTGTACGTAGATAGGCCTACTCTATGCTGTTCATGATTTTGCTGTTGTATAAATTTGGTTTGATGGCGTTAAAACTTTATCGATTACTTATTGAAAAAATTGAAACTACACTACAAAATCATCAACTTCATCACAATTTTCACAATCATCTTTAACACTTTCGTGCGCTTCTTCAGTCGGTACATCTTCTAATGTATTCTCTACTACGTTTTTAAAATATATTAAGGAATCTAAATATTTCCAATCAGGACCAAAATGTTTTAAAAGTAAATTGGTAACGTCGCGCACCTTAAGTGGAGAAATATTTCTGCCACTTGGTATGATTTCTGGACATTCCTCATCATTTATTACGCATTTTTTTAAAAATTGATTTATATTTTCTTATGGCTGTTTTGTAGTAAACTTTCCCTCTAACATGTATGTTGTTCCGGTTTTTATTTCTTTAAAAAAAAAGTCAATGTAGGATTCAAACGAAAATGCCATTTTCCTGGTGGCAAAGTAACATTTTGAAGTACCGTCTTCCAGTCGTATACCTAGTCGGCCAAAATAATCACAGTACCGTAGTTTGAAAATATTTTTCTGTGTTCATCTTGACTTCAAATAGGATAAGATGATTTTTTTACATCCTTCTCGATTCATGCAAATACACTATCTGTTGGTAAAAACGTGTGGCCCACAACTGGGAAAATATAATCTACATTTTTTAATGTCATTGGTGCATAATTATAAAACCAAACAGATATTAATCCCATCATATTGATATTTTTGTTTTGCCTTCCACATCCATTAGAGACTAAACTAACTAGTGTAATATTTTCTGAGATGCGAAGGGTTAGCAAGCAGTGGTAAATGGCTCATCCAATTTCATTCGAACTTTTTGAGTGCTGACTTTCATCCCAGTTATAAATTAAATATTGTCTTTGGTTTGAGGAGTTCTGGAATCTCCTACAACAACTGTAAAATTTTACGTGTACAAATTTTACGTGCCTTGCATAGTATGCCCTTTGAACGGTTACGTGAAGAAGAACCTGGTTCTTTTGGAAGTCAAATGATATTATCAATAGGTCTGCACGTTTTTTTCTTAACAAATTATAAAATGATTTTGCTTTTAGTGTATGGAACTTTTTTCGCGAATTAAATTGTTCTGAGCTCTCTTAATATGTTTTTAATATGAGAGACATGTAGAACACTTCTCCGTCCGAGGGGAACCAAACCCAATATTAAAATTTGTTCTGAATACATGCCGGAAATAAGAATGTTTAACCTGTTTTTCTTCCGTTGTTTGGGCACTGTAGATTTGCCGCATTTTGTTAATACTCAAATCAGAACTTAAGTAAACACGATTTACGGTCTTACTGCAACAGTATGATTCTCCACTACTCTAATTTTTTTAATAATATCAATTACAGCCACTTTTTTGATTTCATACAATTTAAATACACAATCACCTTCTCTGCGCTCAATAGGAATTTCACCAGATTTAAAATGTCTAGAGACAACTCCATTTACCCGATTTTTTGAAAGAAGTAAAGTAATTAAAAATGCCTGCTGGAAGATTTGTAATTTCCCCTAATTCTCTTTTTGTAAATGGAGTAGTCCTCAGACATCGATTTTTCACCTTTGTCATATGTAACAACCCTATCCTTCTCGGTGTGAATGCATTGGTGTATTTTAAAATAAAACAATGTTGTTTCATTTTAACAATAATACTAAATTTATCTTCAAGAATATAAAATTTCTTATGAAAAACTGCTGATGTTCATTTGTAATTTCACTGCATTTGTAAACAGGCTTTTTTATGATTGCAAGTAATTGCTTTTGGTGGACCAGTGGTACAGTACCTATAATGGATGTAAGAATATTCTTTAGGCTACAGCTAAAGGAAAAATGTGGTTCAGTTATTGGGAATAACTTAATTCAAAGTTAATTTCAACTAGACAACTCAGAATATTAATGTTACGATTTGAAACAGAAGTAAGAAACTGAAAATAACATGACCTAACTTATCGAATTCGTTTATCAACTGCTCGTTTCCAAATTGTTTATTTGCTTTCCTTTTTCTGGATTTATTTCCGACACTACAGTCGGATATGACTCCATTCCAAAATAGGAGTAGTAATAAATTAATACTAAAAACTACTGGCACTTTAATATTGACACTTTATTAACAATAACAGAAACTTGTAACACATTACCTAAACGACGCCGACAAGAGCCGCAGCCTACATGAAGATAGGTTATGTTGCATGTATCTGGTTTTGCAAGTGTCATTGTTGTCTACCGGCTTTTGGAACTAACCCTCGTATTGGACAGCAATTTTTAATGAATTATTGCTGGTTTTGAAACAAACTCACTGGAGCAAAACGTATGTTAAGGTATAGTGCTAAATAAACAAAATGAACTTATTTAAAAAGAAAATGGATCTATCTGGTTTTGCAATTATACAACTCACTTGATTGCAGATTTTTCAAAGCTTCAGAGAAAAATCTCGATTTATGTTGTTCAAATTTTGTTGTGTCGATAAAGCAAAGAAACAAAAAAATTTTTGCAGTCCTGAAATCTAACATACACTTCAATTAAAATATTGTCTAAAATTTCAAAAAATTGAACTCGGTATTTTATTTTAATTTGATCTTTGTCAAAATTACTCTGTTTTTTACGATCGGTTTTACGTTGAATTCTGTCAATTCAATATTTTTATTAAATACGTGATAAAGAACTGATCCGATTCTTTTCCCTTCCTAATATTTCGTCCGGTTTTTTGTTATCTGTGATGTGCAGTAAGTTATATCTAATGGTATTTTTTAAGGATGTCGTATAAAATATCGGTGGAACAAAAAAATTTCATTAAAAATTAAACTTGTCAAATTAAAGAACGGCAGACACTGTATGAACAAAACAACTAACGTACATGTACATAAAAATGGTGAAGTAGACTGGTCGACGCGCGTCAATCTCTTCACTATAACCGTCGGATAGTGAGTGTTAGGCCGGCAGATTTACTGATGATGTCACCATAGTCATATGAACCCGCTCTCGCTGGAAGCGAAGCAGCGGCCGGCCACCCGTCTAACTCTTTACTTGGGCATTTATTAAATATATTAAGGTAATTACAAGGAGTATTTAAAACATTAGAAAGCGCTCCAAATAGAAACAATAATTTTAAGTACATTTTTACTCGACAGTCTTCATTTATTATAAAAAATATATAATTATAGGTAACAGAAATTATACTTATTTTGTGAGAGAATTAAATCTCTATACTATCCAGCAAATACGTGAAAATGCTGTTCAACTACTTCACCTGAATAGCCACCGCGCCGTTGGTTTAATCATTAGTAAACAATGTACAACGGAAAAAAAACTTAATCTAATTTTAATCATGAGTGAATGATGCAAAATAGAAATCAACCTCTGCAGAACTTAAAAATACGGGAAAACACTAACTGACGCTAAACTAGGTTCTCTAGAAATAATGTTTGAAATAAAAGTTGTAGATATTTAAAATTTTCCATAACTTTGATTATATACACTCTTTCGTAAAAACATACTAAGGCCGCCATAAATAAAAAATGAATTGTTTTACTGATTTTGATGAATAAAATACAGAAAGTCACTAATTGACATTATTGCTATATTTAAATTTTACAATCCACATGGTAGGTCTAAGTAAAAAATCGGCCGGACAATAAAACCCTCATCAAAATTGTAAACGGACTTTGATCAAATTGAGTTGTTGATCACCACCTTAACATGTAGAGCAGAAAAAAGTCAGTAATTAAGGCGATTTTGATAAAAATCATAGGAGCCGGTTTCGAAAAAATGGGAAAAAATGAAAATTTGCACGAATATACTAAGTTAGGTTGGCGGAATTGTAAAAAAGTGTTTGTGTCAGGACCCTTAGTGATACGTAACTTAACCCATTAAAGGTTTGTATAGCCTGATTTTTGCAAGGAGGGCGCTGTGCAAAACGTGCGTCTGCATTAGTTTAGTCTTGTATGTACTAAAATAGTGCAGTACATCTAATCAACAATGGAATCGCATGCCTGCAAAATACAGTGGGTGTTGTCAATTTTCAACAATGCTCTGACTGTACATCCAACTGTAAGTCGGAGGGGTATGCAGGGTCCAAGTGAAGTATGCGCATGCGTAGCCCAGCGCTCACAGCAATTGGCTTGGCCTTTAACGAAATATTACTTCGGAAGTACTCGAAAATGGAATCGGAATGTACACGAAAAGTACCAGTGACGTAGCATTACGATTCTGTCAAAACACGAACTTTTTTTTGCGTAAGGCCGTAATATTTCGTCACCAACAGCCGGTAATGCGTAGACTACCATTCTTTTGCAGTACTGTTTTCATTCGTTCAGTCCTGCCAGCGCTTTCTTTTAATGTTAATCTTCCCATATTAAGTTACGCCAGTTCCTAGCCAAATAAGTTAGTTGTTATTACAGTCGTATAACGTAACTAATGTTGTACGTTGCTTGCCGCATGCTCGTATTCGTTTTATTAGACTGTACAGTATTAGTTTAATTTTTTGTTTCATTAATATTAAAATAAATGTTACAATAATAGTTTCATTAATGTTAAAATAAATGTTACAATAATAGTTTTTGAAGTGTTATTAATTTTCTTAAATATAATTATAAAAAGTCATATAATAAAAAATAAAAATGAATATATAATATATAAATAAAATAAATAATAATAAATAAATTATTAAAAATAATACATAAATAGTTATTCATTGGGAAAAAATTAAGCAAAATAACATTACTTTGGGTTTAAAACATCAACCTTTAAAAGGGTTAAGTTCAGAGATTCAACTTCGTATAATATTCTGTTCTTGAGATAGCCTATTTTGTTTACACACACACGGACCTGAAACTTGTTGTTTTTTTTCAGGGCACCTGACAACGTGTTTGTATTTAGTGAAAAGTCAATTTCGAAAAATTGACACAAAACAATGATTTCTTTCTCTATAATTTATATTGATATTTAGAAAACAAAGTAAAAATTTAAGGGGGTACAGACGTTTGTATTCCACGCATGTTAATTTAAGAATTTTCTGGTAGTCCTACCATTTTCTCAAAATTGTTACAATAGATAGAGATTTTAAACAAAACCCATTTTATTTATTGAATTGTGCTTTATCGTGTAGCCAATAATAACTTGTTTTTTTTTTAACCAATATGTTTCTACTTTATCTAAAATTTCCTAAATTTAGAAATATTTACTCATCTTGCTCATAAAATTAAGAGTATAATGAGACATTATTTGATATACCAGATAATGAAATTTATGAAGATACTCTAGCCAAAAACTCAAGGAGATATCGCTATCAGTTTCTGAGTAAATGGTACCGAAGTGGAGAAAAAACAATTTCTAAAAACCAACGTTTTTCAAAATCATACAAAGCAATACGTTTAAGTAATAAACAATAAGAAAACCTGTTCTTTTTACCGTACTAAAACCTAAATAGTAAACGCAAACAGTACAGAACGATTTTCTAGTTTACTTTCCCGTAGACAAAGCATTCACAACGTGACAGCTAAATGTTGCACACGATTCCGTTTTTAAGGGATACAACTGAATACATATAGATCTAAAACGAAACAAAGCGTAATCAACAACGAAGTCAAAAGTCCGAAAAGTGGGCGGGCACGGACATTTCCTTTATTAATTTTCAAGGGTATACAATTACACTACAGCTACTATTTATGTAGCTAATCAATCGGAAAACTATAGAGAATAATAAAATAAATTAAAAAAAGAAACTGATTTTTTTAAATTTTTAAACGTCTGTACCCTCTGATTTTGAGTTTGCAAACAGGAGGGATACGTATTTGAGAAAATGAAGTTATATACACAAGTTATTTTGCAACAAATTTTTGTTTAATTATATACTGTTTTTTTCAAACGGTTACATGACTATCAACTGATACCGACTACGAGCTGCTACTACCAGTATACTGTCTACAAGCTACACCTGGTATTTGTATTCCAAAACGAGTTTCGTATGCTAAAATACAGCAAATGCGAGAACTTTTAATCTAAAAAAAAGAGAAAAACGTAGTGTAAGAATATTTTCATATATATTTTTTGTTATTAATATTATTATTTTATGACGATATTGGATGACTTTGTATATTTACTTTTTGGTTTATTCTTTTGGAATTTATTTCTGTACCACAGAGGTAAAAAATGTTAACTCCAATTTTGGCAAAACTGAGTTTAAACTGCCTTTAAAATCAAAAAAAAAATGCTCTACTGCTGCAATTTTGTAGTTAATGTACAAAATAATTTTGTAAAATCGTTATTGAATGTGTTTTACTGATAGTCAAGTAAATTTTACTTGAATTTTTGTTGTATTTGATGTTTTATTCATCTGTTACTAAAATAGTACGGAGTAAATATTGATTTTTTTTTCAAACGTTGTGTATAAAACGCTGCTTCTTCATAAAAGTAGTGTTAGCACTACGTATTTCACTAGTTTTTTTTTAATCATGTTATATTGGCGTTAACACTAATATAGAACGTAAAACAGTGACAAAACACAGAAAGCAGTTAACATTCCTGTTTAGGTGGGAAGGCGTATAGACGTCGACAAAGTTATGAAATAATAAATCTGTAGATAAGAACATTTTCTGTAAAAACTGGGCGTAAATTTCAAGTTTCTTACACTTACTGAAATTTTGATACAATAATGTAAAGAAAATATTGCTACTTTTCGGCTCTAATGAAAAACACCAAAACGGAGTTAACACCTTTTACTTTTTAGGTACAGATTTGCTCAATAGGTTTTCATCCCGTCACATTAGCCTACATTTTACTTTTTTCATTGTATCCGAGGCGGCAAGAAAAGCACATGTTCACTCCCCCACAAGGGGTATTAGTGTTGGTTTGGACTCAATTGAGGCGTCCTCGTCCAGTCCCACTAAGGCCGCAACTGCCTACCAACCAAAATCACGCCACTTGGCCACTTGATCCGATAACTGCAAAAAATCCTCCACTTACCTCGGAATTGTTTATCTAATACTACAAGGGAAATTATAGGGTTAAAATTTAGCACTCTGTCAGCAGAGCATGGAAATGAACGGTAGCCTAATTTGTCTCTCTCGATGTCACCAACCAGCACTCACTCTCTCACTTTCATTCATCTTTTTCATCACTAGCTCACAAAATAAGTTTTATTTTTATTTTATGTGATAGGGATAGACATCATTTATGGTGGGATAGGACGATTCTGCTGGTCTCCGAATATATCCTCCCTCCGCAGTCTTTCGATCACCTTCTCTACAAAATGAGTGACCACCTCGAGCTCTCCTCATCTCGCCGCAGCACCGCTGCACCCATTCTCGCTGGATTCCACAGTTTAACTCTAATCTTTTTAGATGGATTCTTTGTAGGTAAAAATAGGGACAGCTTTTTCAAATATGCGAAATGAGCTCCTCCTCTTTACTGTCGCATAGTCAAAATTTCGGCACTTCACTAAGTTTAAACTCCGTCAAATATGCCCTAAAGTAACTATGACCTGTTAACAACTTGGTTAATTTAAGATTGGTATCACAAAATGTCCTCCTTATCCACATCTCAACATTTGGAATGAACATCCTCGTCCACTTCCCGACACTTCCCTGCCGTATGCCACTAGATCTTGTGGAGGCATCCTCGAAATCACCGGGGTCACCTTTGTTGATACAGTTCTATAGGAAGTACATATTTCCAGTGCCAGTTGCCGCTGCGTCTTTAAAATCCTATTTCTGTAACTCTTCATTTTTAAGGCTCTGCTCCAAACAAGTACTTCAAGTAATACCACAACATCAATTTCTTTGATTTCCCTGGGCCCCCAATATTTGGTTTCAATCTATTTAAAGTATAGCAAATTCTTTCGATTCAGCAAACGCCTTAATAGTATGAAACCGAAATTTTCTTCCAGAGTCTATCAACACTCCGAGGTACTTCAGTCATTTCCTGAGTACCAGATACATTTTCCCTTCCCACGTACTGTTTCCTTACTACGTCTGAAACTTCTCCTCTTCGTGTTGTTTGCATATTTATAACTGCCTGTTATACAGTTTGTTTATCATGTAAAATATTTAAATTTTAAATCGTCCAGGGTATTTTATAACTTCTCTGTATATTTTTTAACATCTGTAATCCATCTACTGTACGTTCTATTATTTAAACATTTTTGTAATTATTTTATTTTCCAAAGTTCTAATTAAATATCCAAATAAATTATATTTATTTTTCTTCATCGTGCTTAATATAAATTAAAAGAAATAAAATTATATTTCTTTGTTAACTTCTTCGTTTAAAGCTAATTTCTAATAACAATTTTTGTCTGTTTTCTTATTTCACCACTGATTATTCTTCTCTAATTTCGTATCGTGTCCTCTTGTAATACTTGACTTTAATTCCAAGTTTCAACTTCCTTCTCACTCCTTGAATTATCCTCATTTCTTACAATCGATTCTTACCCGTTTTATCACTAACTTCATACTGGTGTATAAAACTTTTTATCGCAATGAGTAGATGAATTGCATATCCTTTTCCTTCTAAAATCCTCCACAGACTGTTTCGATCAACTTTTCCAAACGCTTTCTCAACGTCTATTTATTTAAATTACAACGAAACTTACCATTAATAACTTTATATTAGATGTTGAAAACGTTTCCGTGTGACCCGAATTGTAGTTAATATACATGGCTATTTTAGGTTCGTAACATTTGTCGCCACCTATCGTAATGTTCGTCTTCAAGTCGTCAAGGGCATGGGAATTATTTTAAAAAACTTAACTTTTTAAATATTCCGACAAGAATATATCACCTGGTGGAAGATCTGGAGGTTTTTGAGGCCAAAACCCTATAGATATTGAACGATGGCCAAATAAAATCCGTAATATGTCTTTCGTGTTATCGGCAGAATGGCTAGTTGCGATATCCGGCTGGCACCAACAATCTCGTCCGTTTAAGTCTAACACCGCGAAGATAACGTCCTGAGAAGTTTTCTCGGACAGCACGTCAAACGTCCTTTTACATCGTCCAGAACTTCCACGGTTATCACTGATTGTCGATCTGTGATTTTGTGATCTTTTATTATTCTCTGTCTCATGAAATTTACTTAACAAACGCAAGATTGTCAACTTATTAAGGAAATTAAAATTGGGGACTGTTAACTGAAACTTATTTTTTACACATTGGTAAGATTTATAAGCAAAATAACTTTCAACAATTAACACACGTTCAACATTAAAAACTATATAGTTTATACAATAGAAATAAATGGATACTGAAACAGCTCTAGTGCATAGTAACGACATTTCAATTTTTACAAGCTCTAGTAGGCCTACTCTCCCATTATGGGGTCGCCTCTCCAATTTCCGCTGATTTCTTTTAATTCTACGCTACACAAAAGAGCGAAATGATTAGATTTTATATTTTGGTTATTTTAAGTAAGAAAACTGTAGGAGCACATTTGTCGTTGTTAAAAACCGTTGTTGGCCACTGTTTTATCAAATTTAATAAAGGCGCTAGCATAATGAATCTGATGCTCTATACGCTCTTCAATTATGCAAATGCCACTTCGATTTCAGCAAATTCATCCACAGAAAGCTCTCAAACTAAATTTTTATCTGACGGACAGGGTTGGGCATTAGTTCTTAAGATCTACCTTAACTTTGCTGGTAATTTCAAGTTAGGTTACAGTTTAATTAAATGTACTCAATCGACAGTAAGATCGGTGGCGTCCTTATAATGGATGAATATATTGGGCATTAGTTCCATTATACGAGCAATTTATTACATTCGATAATTCGTCAATTTTAAACTTCGACAAATAAGTTGTTTTCGTTCATAAAATAACCAACCTGTATAATCTAATCGTTCCGTTTGTTTGTGTAGTGCGAAATACCGGGTGATCGTAAAGTCGCGCAACCAAATGTTTGAAGCCGTGTAGGAATTGAAGGTAAATTTGTAAAGTATGATTAGAATATGGAAATTTTTCGTTTAGTAGTACAGTATGTGGCAGCACTGCTAGATCACGCTACCAGGCGACAGTTAGCCAGAAACCAGTTGGTTTGTTCAGTTCGAGTCGCAATGTCTTTTACGCAAGAACAACGCGTCTCTATCGTTTTGAGTTACTGTGAATCGAATTCCTACGCGAAGTGTCAAGAACATTTCTCCAATGCCTTTCCAGATGCTAAAGTGCCAAACAAATCGACCATATTTCGTTTGTTTCATCGTTTTCGGGATACAGGTAGCGTGAATGACCGTAATCGTACCGGCCGACCAAGTGTTGTATCTGACGACAGTCTGCAGACCATAAGTGAAACGTTTATTCGTTCTCCAAAAAAGTCTCTTCGAAAACTTTCTACTCAGACTGGACTGTCTTATGAAAGTGTTCATAAAGCCACTAAGTTATTAAAATTACATCCGTACCGGATTAAGGTAACTCATCAGCTCGAAGAGCCAGATAAGGAGAAGCGATTGCGGTATTGTCATTGGTTTAAAAATTTCATTCGAAACGACATATCTGTTATGGACAAAATTTTTTTCAGTGATGAAGCTTGGTTTCATCTAAGTGGATATGTTAATAGCCAAAATTGTAGAGTATGGTCTGCAGAGAATCTACATGAATTCCATGAACAGCCATTACATTCTCAAAAAATTGGGGTGTGGTGTGGTGTATCTCGTCGGAGAATTGTCGGGCCTATCTTTTTTTCGGATACAATCACAGTAGAACGTTATCAAGAAATAATCATGCAGTTCGTAGCACTGCTACATGTTGACGAACGTTAATGCTGGCTACAACAAGACGGAGCAACTTCATATACGGCAAACAGTACTATCCAATTTCTCCACGATTTCTTTGATGACCGAATAATTTCTCGTGGTTTGTGGCCTCCTCGGTCACTCGATCTAACTTCTCCTGATTTTTATTTATGGGGCTATTTGAAAGATAATGTGTACAAAAACAACCCGCATACAGTAGATGAACTTAGAAGAAACATTGAAGACTGTATATCAAATATTGCTACTGCTACACTCAAAAAGGTTGCGTGCAATGTAAGAAAACGAGTTGATGCATGCATTGCAAACCACGGTGGAAATTTCCAGCACTTGTTGTGAACTTGTAAGTAAGTAAGTTGTAATTATAACTTGTATCGTACACTTTGAAAGAAAAATAAAAAATACATTACAGCTTTCTAAGACTGTTATCATTTTGGGTCACGACTTTACGATCACCCTGTATTTAAGTGGATGAAATTGGCGGAAATCGCTGTGGCGTCCACATAATGGAAGAGTACACAAGCTGTTAACCTTAACTTCAGAATTGTCAACTGACATTTAAAGAGATATGAAATTAACCTACGTGTTACTCCGACTTTCTTAACATTATATTTGCGTCCTTTTTGAAACACCTTTTATTAATTTATCTGTTATTAACTAAATGATTTTATTTTCTTATGAGAGTTAGAGTTTACGTATGTTTATTTTTATTGCTATTGTTGTTATGATACTTACTGACGAATACACAGCTTTAACAGATATATTTATCACGCTGGTAACCTGAAATCATTGAAAAAATGTCTTTCAAACAATATTATAGTAAACGAAGGACGTTCAGTAGGTCCTTAGAAAATTTAAGAAATGGTAGGCCTACTAGTAGCATCAAAATAGGGTTTGCTTTTAGTAATTAATTGTAATTTATATCAATAGATTGTTGTTAATTTTTAAGTTATATCCAACTCGTGGTTTAAATTTTATAGCCGATTAAAGCAATAAACTCTTGTTTATTAGTTCGCGTGGTGATTCAAAACTTCTTTATAAGGGGAGTCAAATGTCTCCATTCTTCCGACGTTACAATTTATGATTTTCTGGTACATTTTTAAAAAAAGAGTAAGATATATCACACATTTTTTATTTTACCGTAAAGCTTTTATCATTTTCTACAGAATTTAACGTTAACACGTGTATAACCGGTTAAAACTCGATTTCGAAAAATCGAAATGAAAACAATACTTTCCTTCCTATATATTCATATAGGCAAGAGAAAGTAAAAAACAGAAAATCGTAAATTCACGCTTAACTAAGCGTTTAACAAAAAAATGTTTAAGATAATAGTTGTGGATTTCAAAATATTCTATAACTTTTATAATAATACAAGGTTGCTCTAAAATGCATGTTTAGGCCGCAATCTTAAAAGAACGAGTTTTACTACGAGAAAACAGCTTCCCCAAGAATTTCAGCAGACATGGCGCTTACCACATCGTGCAGAGCATAGGAAATGTAGTCTTAAATGAGATTTAAAAAAACCGTAGAAGCTTTTTTTTTGATAAAATCGCAAAAAGTGAAAAATCGCACGAATAAACTATTATTTTCGGTTGACTGATTTCAGTGCAAATGCTCGTGTTGTGCCCTTTAGTAGTACGTAACTTAAGTTTCAAGTTTCCAATCGCTAAAATCATGTTTTTGGGTTCAGGGGGCTAGCAAAATTGTATATCCGGTGAAAAGTCGAAAAATCCGACGGTGAAAATTTCGAAAAGTCAACATGAAACAATACTTTCCCTCCTATAATATAGGCCTATTCATATAGGGCAAGAGAAAGTAAAAATTTGGCGTGAAACGCTTACATGACTTTTCTCGCCAATGTAAATAATGAAACGTATAACCTGTGTTTAATAAGTAGTAAACAATGTAGAATAAAACCCTAACCTAACTTTAATTTTGAGTGAATGACGCAAAAGAACAATTAACCTCTGTTCGATTTGAAGACGCGTGAAACTACTGATTGACGCTAAACTAAGAGTTGTAGAAAAAACCGTTTAAAAGAAAAGTTTTTGATTTTTTAATTTTTTACAACTTGAAATTTACACATTGCCCAAGAATGCGCATCTTATTTTTTTACCCTAAAAGCACAAGCCCCAAAGAATTTTAACAGAAATTGCCCTTACCCTCAATCTTATCTTATCTTCAATCATGTCGAGCATAAAATATGTACCTAGTGAAAAACAGGATAAAAAAAAATTAGGAGTTGTTTTTGAGAGAATTATAAAAAAGTGAAAAATCGAACGAATAAACTTCTGGTTAACCGATTTTGATAAAAATGTTTATGTCGGTTTCGTAGTTTTATTTAACGTAAGTTCCAAGTTTGAACTCGTATGCTATTCCGTTTTTGAGTTATATTGTTCACACTTAAGAAAAACAAGTTCCTTCCTTATACAGGCTCATTCTAAATTGCACGCCAATCTCTAGGGAGATGATTCTATAGCTAAAAAATCTGGTGTGAAACACTCACACAACTTTCTCTTGCCAATGCAAATAATTAACAATAAACCTAACATTAGTAATAAAACATTAAAAATAAAGAAAATACTGACCTCAATAAACATAACTTCATTTTAATCATGAGTGAAAGACGCAAAATAAAAATCAACCTGTTTGGCTTAAAAATACGGAAAATCACACTTTCACGCTGAACTAGGTTTTGTAGAGAAAAATTCTCTAAATAAAAGTTAGAGATCTTTTAATTTCCTATAAATTTGATTTTACATTTTTTGTCGTAAAATGCATAATAAGGCTGAAATCTTCAAGAAATCGATTTTGTTTTATACGATTTCGTGAGAAAAAACCATAACATCGCTAATTACCGCTAAACTAAGCGTTATTCAAAAAAAATGTTGGAAATAAAAGTTGTAGGATTTTAAATTTTCTACAACTTAATATTCAATTTTGCTCTAAAATGCGTATTGAAGCCGCAATCTTAAAAAAACTATTCTTTTACGTGAAAACAACTTTTTCTAGAATTTCAGAAGACATGGCGCCTACCCTATCTTCTAGAGCATAAAAAATGTAGTAAATGAGGCGATTTTTAAATAAATCGTCGGAGCCATTTTTGAGAAAATCGAAAAAGTGTGAAAAATGACACGAATAAACGACTACGTCTGGTTGACCGATTTTGATGAAAATGTTTGTATCGGGTCCTCTAGTGGTATGTAACTTAAGTTTCAAGTTTCAAGTTCGTACGATGTTCCATTCTTGAGATATTTTGTTCACACACACAGACACACAAACACACCCAGACACACTCACAGACCAATCGCTAAAAACATGTTTTTTTGGGTACAGGGGGTCTGAAAACGTGTAGATCCGGTGAAAATTCGATTTCGAAAAATCGACATGAAAACAATAACTTCTTTCCTATATATTTATATAGGCAAGAGAAAGTAAAAATTACTAATTAAATTAATTATTGAAATAACGTTCATATAAACATAGATCCGGAAATGCTTTGTTAGCGAGTTATGGCTGGCAAAAATTTCGCCATGATTCCTGGGCAAAGAGTGAAAAGCACTGAAATTTTGAGAATGTAAATTAAGGAGAACTTTTAGTGGTTTCTTGTGGTTCTTAACATGGGAAACTTAAAAAACTGAGTCCCAGAATGATTTCGCTTTTAGTTTTTAAGAAAACTACGTGAAAACATTAAAACGTAGGGTTAGCAAATACACTTTTTTTAGTGTAGCCTAAAATAATTGTTAAACTCTGAATAATTAAAGTTAAATCTTTAAAACAATTTAAAGAGTTCAACTTTCATAGTCATTTATGTTATTTTTTAGAGTAGAATTCTCCACAATTTTTATTTAAACTTTTGTGTGTTTATTCGCAATTTACCCGAGTTATTTTAGGCTTAATTTAAAAAAGTGTATTTTCTAACCCTACTTTTTCATATTTTCATAAAGTTTTCTTTAAAATTAATAGCGATACAGTTCTGGGACTCATTTTTTAAGTTTCCTGGGTTGAACACCATATTAAACCAATTAAATTTCCCATTAATTTTCCTTCTTAGAATTTCAGCTTTATTTTTAATCTTTTCCCAGAAATCATCCTGAAAATTTAGCCAGCCATAACTCGCTAACGATGTATTTCCGGATATTTATGTTTATATGAACTTTTTTCTTAATTTTAGCTATGCAATCAGTTTTCTAGAGATTGCAGTGCAATTTACAATCACCTGGTATATTCGTATTCATATAGGGCAATAGAACGCAAAATCTTGTAAGAATGAATAACTAAACCTACAAAATGGAAAAATCGTGCCTGGTCTATAACACCGCAAGGGAAATTGACGATATGTAGGGCCTACACACTCGATTTAACTCTCCAGTGGACATTTAAAGCTCGCCATTTTTCCCACTCATGCTAATTATTCCCACCTAGGAATTGACTGAAGGACAAGTTAAAAAGGAATAAAATCATCAATATTTAAACAAAGAAAACAAGTGTCGAATCCCCGGTGCTTTTCCCTGGTTTAACCGATAAGATGGATATAAACATTGACGTGAGGGGATTTTGGGAGCAGAGTTATATGGAATGGGATTATTAGGAGCAGAAATTGATGATAAAAGTAAGGAACTTGTGAAAAAAGATGAATAAAAGCCCTTTGATAGAAATAAACAGTTGTAGAAATACCTTATTTGCCGCACTTATTATATCAACACTTTCATGTCGTTTCCGAATAGCATTGGATGCAGCAATTGCAAGATTATCCAACTGCGGTTGCGCTATGGCCGTATACCCTCCTGGATAGATCTGAAATTTAAAATTTACGTAAAAATGTGGTATGTAAGACTCACACGCAAAATTGATAGTTGAAGCTAAACTAGGGTCAAGCATGTAGGGTTAAAAATTAAGGCTCAGAAAGAGGAGGATTATGAGGAGGATGCGATGAAAAAGAGAAGCAAGAAGAAGGCGGAAGAGAAGGAAAAAAAGGAGGTGAGAGAGATGAAGAAGAAGGAGAACAAGAAAGAATGATGAGGGAGAAAAAGGAGGAAAAGGAAAGGCATGAGAAATATAAAAAAATTGCGATTTGCGACGAACTCTGAAATTAAATAAAATATTTTCGATGATTCTAGTAAGGTAAAAAGATAAAATGCATGGTAGTAAGTAGGGCACCGGAAAGGATGATGGTAAGCTTGAAAGGGTATAAAAGAGAGCGGGTCAAGTCTTTCAGGTATCTTGGATCCCTGATAACGGAAGTTATGAGGTGTGCCAAACGGGTTGATGGTGAGGGTAGCAATGGTCAACTATACATTTGGAAGGAAAAGCCGGATTTTGTGCAGTGGGCTTGATTTGGAACTGCGGCGAAAGAGATTGGCAAAATGCTTTGTTTGGAGTGTGGCCACGTATGGAGCGGAGACGTGAACTTTGAGGAGGGAGGATGAGAAAGGGTTGAAGGCCCTGGAAATATGGATTTGGAGAAAGACAGAAAAGATTAGCTGGATGGAAAGAGTTAGTAATGAGGTGGTGCTTCGGAGAGAGGGGTAAAGGGAGTCTGCTGGAGACGGTGAGACGGAGGAAACACAGTTAGCTAGGTTATCGGTTGAGAAGAGAGTGTCTGACTGCAGACGTGCTGGAGGGACCAGTTAATGGAAGGAAGGCAAGAGGGCGCAAAAGTTACAAGATGCTTGATAATGTGAAACAGGGAAGAATGTACGAGGAAATGAAAAGGTTGGCGCGAGATAGGGTGTGATGGAGGACTGAGTACAAAAATCTGCTGTGAAGCAGAACACGAATGATGATGATATCAAGTCAGACGGATAAATGTTGTAAATTAATATTTAAAAATCTGGTGTGAAACACTTACAAGAATTTTATCTTGCCATTGTAAATAATGAATATCACCTATGAATATAACCTATGTTTAATCACGAGAAAACAATGTAGCATAACCTAATTTTAGTCATAAGTGAAGCTAAGTAAAAACCAACTGCATACATATACCTGTGTAGAACTTAAAATCACTAATTGATGCTAAATTAAGATCCAGAAAAGAGTTTAAAATGAAAGTTATAGATCTTTAAATATTCTATAACTTTGTTTGTATCCAGTTTTTTTTTGTTAAACACATACTAATGCAGAATCTTAAAAAAATCTCATTTTTGTTCGATTTTAATAAGCAAAATACAGAAAATAAATAATTAAACCTAAACTAAGCGTTGTAGAAAAAAATGTTTCAAACAAGAGTTCTTGGTTTCTGTAATTTTCTTCAAATTTTTGTACATAGGCAAAGCTTTTTATTAATGCATATTAATTAAGGCTACAATGGTAAAGAAAATATTTTTTACCTCGAGAGCACAAGCCCCCAAGCATTTCAGCAGGTGCCTACTACCTACGCTACCTATGCTAATGCCTATGCTAATTCCTATGTTAATGCCTACTACCTTTACTCTTTTAGAGAATAAAAAAATATAGTAAATTAGCCACTTTTAAAAAATATCGTAGAAGCCTTTTTGTGAGGTAAAATTGCGAAAAAGGTAAATATTACATGAACAAGCTATAAAATGTTATGATAAATATTATAATATAATATTATGATATAGATGATATAAATATTACTTGAATATAGCTTATAAAATATTACATGAATAAATGAGTGTTTTATCCGGTAGCTAAGCTCGCTAATCTAAATAAATAAAAACCACCACTCTTCGGATTAGCGAATTTTTATCTAAAAGGCAATATTCATGTGCAGCAGCCTGTTATGAGGGCTCATTATAATAAAGCATCATATGATATTATAGAAATAAAAATAATTTAAAATTTTCAAAATAAATGTAATTTAAGTTATTAAAATGTTATTAAATTGTTAAAAATAAATATTATATGTTATTCAAAATTTAAATCTAATATTATGTAAAAATAAATTAAATGAATTTAATTATTTTTTATAACAATAAAAAGTTGAGGAAGAAATAAAGAAAGAGAGTCGGTGGCTGGTAACCGATAGAGGAAGTTGTGTTTTTATTTGCTCTGAATAATTAGTAATTAGCTCAAAATAACTGCAAGCTACACATGTTTAAAATGTGTAAAATAAAATTGTTGATGTTGAAAATAAGTTGACCTTACTTGTTTTCTCCACAAAAATGTGACATTGAAATAAATAAAGTAACAATAAAAAAATTTGTACATACAGTAAATTAATCAAAATATGTATAGTTGTTATAATTATTGTAATAACCTAATTCAATAATAAAATACTTACTTTTCACAAATCTTTATTTTTTTCACAAAAACGTGACAATTTCTTGTTTCTTGAAAGCGAAACTTTGTTCGAATGCTTCGTCTCAAAGCTGCATATACAGCAATATTTTATGAAACAGCTTATCAGTTTCCTTAGTCCACTTATTAAAACTTGGAACTGCCACTTTATGGTTTATTCTATTTTCCGATAGTTTCTCATCATCGTCATCATCATCATCATTTCGCAGTCGTGTTGAGGATGTCGGTGTCTGATTACCGTTTTAATTCAGTGAAAAAATCTTACCATCATCGAAATCATCATCGCTACGTAAGAAAATTTTTTTTTGATAGTTTGGATTACTAGAGGGTTTAGATTAAAGAAGTTCGGATTAGCGAGCTTGTACTGTACTTCCCTTCTTTATATATTTATAAAGGGCAAGTGAAAGTGCACACTTTTGAAACATCAGTAGTTTATTTTAACAACTTGAGACAGACTATTTGTATGCTATCTACAAAATGTAAAAGTTTCTCTAAGTTTAGAAGATTAATAGGTTCTCTGGTTTCGTGAAGTTCCACTGCATATTAAAAAGGAGAGAAAAGATGGTTTTGATGTAAACATGAAAATATAGAGTGAAACACTCACACGACTTTGGCCTTGGCAAAGTAAATAACGGAAAACATAACCAATTTTTAATCATGAGTGGATGACGCTAAATAAATCCCTATCTTTTTGGACTTTCATTATTTCCTAATTTTTAATGTGTGTACGTTGCAATCTGTTCAATTTAAGAACTATAAGGAACCTGAGAGAGTATGATTAAACTCCAACCATTAAAGTACATCAGTAACCATTATCTAGTATTCAAATCCGTGTTAAAAGAACTACCTTTCCTAGGATTCGAACAAGGAACCTTTGTCTCCAAAAATCAGTTGTTAAACAGTTGACTCGCGACTACAACTTTACCACTAGACCAACCCGGTGGGTTGAACTTTGATTTTATGAGCAAAATACGGAAAAACACTAACAGCCACTGAACTAAGCACTGTAGAAAACACAGTTTAACATAAAATTTGTAGGTTATTTATTCCCTATAACTCTCATTAGGTACACTTTCGTTGTAAAATGCATACTATAATCCTTTTCACCGTTGATGAGCACTGCTTTTCCACGGGTTTAGACTAATCAGAACGTTTGTCAGCGTTGTCAAATTGTACAAATGTATCAGCCTGACAAACATTACGCGCGCATGCGTATAACAGCCACAATAGTTGACTCGTGCCTTGCATCTCGAATTGAACACGTCGATTATATATAGCGCGTTAACATGCAATACTTTATACTACCAGCTAGTTGTTTGTTCATAGGTTATAATTTTATTGAAAAAGCAAAAAAATGGCTGACAAAATATAATACGAGTGCAGGTACTGCCAACGTTGCTGGCAAGTCCGTTGGCTAGCTATGGAGTGGGTAAGAGGTAATCGGTACGTTCAGAGCTCATTAACTTTAAAAAATAGTATTAAGCCATAATCTTAAAAACCCCTATTTTAAATGGTTTTAATTAGTGAAATGTAAAGCATCACTAATTGATGCTAAACTAAGCGTAGTAGAAAAGTTTTTTTGAAAAACAATTGTAGGATTTTTTAATTTTTTACAACTTTAATAATGTATGTACTTTTGCCATATAATGCATATCATTAAGCCCGCAACCTTAAAAAATAACACTTTTTACTACGAGAGCAAAGCCCCTCAAGAATTTCAGCGACATGGCCCATGCCATATTATCATGTTGAACATAAAAATTTAATAAATTAGGGAATTTTCTTATAAAATCGTAGGAGCCATTTTTTAATAAATCGCAAAAGAGTGAAAAAATTCTTGAAAAACTGCTGCTCTTGTTTGACCGATTATAATAAAAATACAAACTCATCATAATAGAATGGGTGGTTTTGAAAATGGATGAAATGAAAACAGAAATAGGCCTACTTACTATTGATTTTGTTTGTTTAGCGAGTTTGTCGTCTCATTCAGTCTTTTACATAACTAATAAATGTCAATATGTGCACCATAGGGCGCTAGGCTAATGTCTTATCGATACTCAGTTTCTGACCTAATGTTAGTTAACATTTATCTTCTGTTACGGTTGTCAATGATTCATTAATTTTTTCCTTTACGTGATTTAGGTCACGAATATTTTTTGTTTAAACAATGTTTTAATGTACCCCCTTGAAGAAAAGAAGCAAGGGTCAGGTCTGGACTCCTTGAAAGCCAGGGTCCTTGCCAACCATTGATGTAAATATTTTTCATTCAAAGCCTGGGTGAAAAATGCATGAAAGTGTGTGGGTGGGCCATCTTGTCGAAAATGAATTGGCTGTATGTTTTCGAGATCATTTAGCTGAGGAAAGCAATAACTGTTTAACACATCGAGATAAACAATTCCATTAATAGTCGTTTTAGCCAAGTAGAAAGGCTCCATTAATTTAGCCAACAAGAAAACACACTTTGCCTTTTCTTTATCAGTACACATAGTACAAACAGACCAACGCAACAAAAAACTTAAGTAGAGGTTAAAACTTCTATTACATCTGAAATCTAACTCCACCATTTTTTATTATGACCCTGTATTTGTGTCGGGTCCCTTTGTAGTACCTTACATTAATTGCAAGTTAAAATATTGTACGGTATTTTTTGGGTGTTTTTATTTAGTCATACACTGATCGGTAAAATAAACATATTTTTTTAGAAAACTAAAAATCTACATGAAAACTTGAAAGTTAGAAATTATAATAAGTAGTATACTTACAAGCTCTTCTGGACAATACCTAAGCTGCTGCTGACATAACGAATCGTTTATAAGATTCATTAAGAGACAACATAATAGAAAAACAGCAACTTTGTTCGCAAACATTTTTGCAAACGTAATATCCAAAGATTACTTAGAGAAGTTTACGTCTTGATAATCAAGAAAGAAGGTACCTGGCAATTGATTGTACTTTGTAAATTGCAAACCAATTTATACTGAAGTTAGCCATATAATGGCGAAAGAAATAATGATGTTTCTAATTTTTTAAATTATTATTGCTTAAAAGATGATTATTTTCTTAAAAATCTATTGTTATTTTATTGTACAATTTAAGTTATTTTTTTCTAATCCTTATATGTAATGCTTGACTTAATTAAGTTTAATCGTCCATATTACTGAAGATCAATTTCATTGAGCTTAATGCTTCCAATCATAATATTATTATTATTATTATTATTTTTATTATTATTGTTAATAATAATAATAATAAATAAATAAATACTCACTATTATTATTATTAATAATAATAATAATAGTGTGTTTATTTCCAAATCTAAATTTTACAATTCGTTTCTTAAATTAAAATTTATTCCATGATAATTTTATAGAAATATCACAACGAACGCACTTCTGGTATAACTATTTGATCGTCTGCCAGGTTGGCTATATACTTAATAAGTATAAAATATCCACTTACATATTCTTATGTAATTTTAATGAAGAAAAAACAAACAAAAGACAAATAACAAAGAGAACTCTCATTGAAAATTTTAAGAATACAAATAGTAATTATATTACGAAATCAAAATATTTCTATAATTTTCAATGCTGCTCTCACAAAGGCATCCAACTTACTCCAGTTTTCGCCATTCAATAGTAGGATAACCTTTTCCTCACTTAAAATTGCTTTATCAAACCATTTTCTTCTAATTCATTCCCAATATCGGACAATTGCCCATAAAATGCGCAATGCCCTTCTCCTCTATTAAGTTGCACATGAAGCACCGTTGTCTGTCTCCTATCCTATGTGGTGCCTCATTCAAAGGCAACATGGAGCTCCGAGCTCTAAAAATTAAACTCATAAAATTCCTTGGGTGAACATCCTGTATGTAGCGATTCTGCAAACTACTATCAAATTTTTAATACATTTTGTAAAATGCAGATTTGGACGCTATTTATCTAACCATTTTTCACTGACATCTACTCAAAATTTACCAATTACCTCTTTAAAGATCTATCCCACTCACCCCATCAAAATACAGGATAATGAAGACCTATCACACTCTCCATTATCATTGGAGATAATGGAGATGATAATGGTGCCAATTATGAGATGACGATGATTAGTAGAAGTAGAGAAAAATTAAATGAGTTAAAATTTGATAAGTGAGTTTATCACTTTCTCCTCATTTTTAGCCCCTTATTTATAGGTCTAAAACCCCTTATAGGATAGTCTATTTTTAGCCCCATATTATAGTCATGTCGTTTTACGAAATCGAATTTTCACCGGATCTATACGTTTTCAGGCCCCTTGAATCCAAAAAACATGTTTTAACAATTGGTCTGTGTGCGAACAAAATATCTTAAGAAGGGAACATCTCACAAAGTTGAAACTTGGAACTTAAGTTAAATACTACTAAAGGACGCTACATAAACATTTTCATTGAAACTAGTCAACCGGAAGAAGGAGCTAATTCGAGCAATTTTTCACTCTCTTACGTTTTTCTCAGAAACCGTTTTAAAATTATTTAAAAAAAAATCGCCTCATTTACTACACTCTTAATGCTCTACAAGATAGGATAACCGCCGTTACTGCTGAAAGTTTTGGAAAGGCTGTGCTTTCGTAGAGAAATTTTTTTAAGATTATGGCATTTTAGGGCAAAAGTGTATATCAGAACATTCAAAACTCTACAAGTTATATTTCTAACATTGTTTTTTACAGCGGCATTATTTTGTAGCTTAGTTTAGCGTCAATTAGAGGTTTTCTTTTTTTCGTGAAAATCTGTAAAAAATGGGATTTTTTATCAAACTAATTGCTCTTCCTCGTGTTTCAGCTACAGATCTTTTGTTAACAGTGTCACCGGAAGTCTGCTTTATCCTTTGCCACTACATGACATTTTATTTTTATTTTTTTTAATTTATACTATATATTTTTTTTTATTTATTTACGTTAGGAAATTTTGTTGTATGGTTTTTTGTACATTTTTTTTCTTTTATGTAAATTTAGTGTAGGCTAGATGTAAAATACTATTATTATAATATAATAAAATAACAAAATAAACCAACTCATATCCGCGCACAGGCTAGACCTATACGGGTATTAGGAAATAAGATAGGATAAGATTCATTGTACTTGTTTTTAGCAATAATAAATAAATAAATAAATAATTAAAAGTTATAAGAAATAAAAACTCTACAACTCTTATTTTAAACATTTTTTGTACAATGCTTATCACGTAAGTGATTTTCTGTATATTTTTCATCAAAACCAGTAAAGAAGTGAGTTTTTTTAACATTGCAGCCTTAGTAAAAATTTTGACAAAATGTTTATAATTTAAGTTATAGATAGAAATAGGAAAATAAAAACTAAAGAAATCTACAACTTTAATTTCAAGCATTTTCTCTTACAGAGTTTAACGCAAGAAGTTATTTTCCGTTTTTTTAAGATGTTGATTTTCATATTGCATCATTCGACTATGATTAAATAGGTTATGTATTTCATTTTACATTGTTTACTAAGATTTAAAAACAAAGTATTTCAAGTTAGGGTTGAATTGCTTAAATCCGTCAGTGGGATATGGATTATTGTTTGCATTGGCAAGAGAAAGTAGTGTGAGTTTTTCACACTAGATTTTTATAATTAAAATCTGAAAGTTTCCTTATAAATTTTGTTTTTGATTTTGTGTCGGTGTTAGTTCAATCAATCTAACTATATGTGTCCTCAGCTTCGTGGAACGTAGATCATAAACCGACCCTTTCACACACACAAGCGCGCGCGCAGCACCCCTAAACGTTAGTGGTGTTCTACATTGTTCAGTAGTGGTCACCTACTGGCACTTGCTGCAATACAACCATTTTAGTTGTAATTATCTTTATCAAAATTGTATAATAATTTTCAAAATCTAAGTATTATTCCTTGAAAAATGAGTCCAAACGCGGTGTCATTGTGACAATCCCAAGCATTTTCGATGTTAGATTTCATTCTGACTGCCGTTCTTCAATAATATTATAATAAATAAAAAATCTGGTGTGAAACACTCACACAACTTTCTCTTGCCAATGCAAATAATTAATAATAAACCTAACATTAGTAATAAAACATAAGAAATAAACAAAAAACTAACCTCAACAAACATAACCTTATTTTAATCATGAGTGAATGATGCAAAATGAAAATCAACCTCAGTTTGGCTTAGAAATACGGAAAATCACTCTTTCTCTCTAAACTAGGCTCTGTAGAGAAATATGCTTTAAATAAAAGTTGTAGATCTTTTAATTTTCTATAAATTAAATTATATACACTTTTGTCGTAAAATGCATACTAAGGCCGAAATCTTAAAAAAATCAATTTTGCACACATTTTCGTGAGAAAAAAAAACAGAAAATCGCAAATTACCGCTAAACTAAGCATTATACAAAAAATTGTTTGAAATAAAAGTTGTAGAATTTTTAATTCTCTACAACTTTTATTATAAAAAGTTTTGCGCTAAAATGCATATTAAAGCTGTAAAAACAACGTTTTTACGTGAAAACAGCCTCACCCAGAATTTCAGCAAACATGACGCCTACCCTATCTTGTAGAGAATAAAAAATTGAGTAAACCAGGCGATTTTAAAAAAATCGTAGGACCAGTTTTTGAGAAAATCGCAAAAAAGTGAAAAATTACACGAATAAACTACCACTTCCGGTTGACCGATTTTGATGAAAATGTTCGTGTCGAGTCCGGTAGTGGTACGTAACTTAAGTTTCAAGTTTCAAGTTCGTACGATGTTCCGTTCTTGAGATATTCTGTTCACATACACACACACACACACACACACACACACAGACAAACGCACAGACACACACACAGACCAATCGCTAAAAACATGTTTTTTGGGTTCAGGGGGTCTGAAAACGTATAGATCCGGTGAAAACTCGATTTCGAAAAATCGACATGAAATCAATACTTTCTTTCCTATATATTTATATAGGTAAGAGAAAGTAAATATCTGGTGTGAAACACTCACACAACTTTCTCTTGCTAATGCAAATAATTAACAATATAACCTAACATTAGCAATAAAACATTAGAAATAAACAAAAACTAACCTCTAAAAATATAACCTTATTAATCATGACTGAAAGACGCAAAATGAAAATCGAACTCAGTTCGGCTTAAAAATACGGAAAATCACTGTTTCACACTAAACTAGGCTCTGTAGAGAAAAATGTTTTAAATAAAAGTTGTAGATCTTTTTATTTCCTATAAAATTAATTGTATACACTTTTGTCGTACAATGCATACTAAGGCCGAAATCTAAAAAAGATTTAATTTTTCACAGATTTTTGCGAGAAAAAACAGTAAATCGCTAATTACTGCTAAGCTAAGGGTTATACAAATAAATGTTTGAATTAATAGTTGTAGGTTTTTAAATTCTCTACAACTTTTATAATATAAGTTTTTGCGGTAGAAATGATAATGAAGCCGTAATCTTAAAAAAAACTATTTCTTTACGTGAAAACTGCCTCACCGAAAATTTCAGCAAACATGGCGCCTACCCTATCTTGTAGAGCATAAAAAAAAATTAGTAAACCAGGCGATTTAAAGAAAAATCGTAGGACCAGATTTTGAGAAAATCGCAAAAAAGTGAAAAATTATACGAATAAATTATTACTTTCGGTTGACCGATTTTGATGAAAATATTCGTGTCGGGTCCGGTAGTGGTATGTAACTTAAGTTTCAATTTTGAAGTTCGTACGATGTTCCGTTCTTGAGATATTCTGTTCGCACACAAACACACACACACGCACGCGCACACACACACGCGCGCGCGCGCACATACACACACACACACACACAGACCAATCGCTAAAAACATGTTTTTTGGGTTCAGGGGGTCTGAAAACGTATAGATCCGTTTTATCACTAATGTTTTATCACTAATGTTAGGTTTATTGTTAATTATTTGCATTGGCAAGAGAAAGTTGTGTGAGTGTTTCACACCAGATTTTTCTTTTTAAAAATTATGATTATTCCATTACGACAAAAATTGGGCAAAGGAAAACACAATGGTAAAACGCTACTATAATGATACCTGAAATTTAAATACAATCTGTGGTAAAATACTGTAGCATATATTTTGTGTCACCGGACACACTTTTTACTTTCTCTTGCCTTTGTGAATATATAGGAAGGAAAGTATTGTTTTCATGTCGATTGTTTGAAATCGAGCTTTCACCTGGTGTACACGTTTTCAGACCTCCTGAACCCAAAAAACATGTTTTTAGCAATTGGTCTGTGTGTGTCTTAGTGTGTGTGTCAACAGAATAGGCTATCTCAAGAACGGAACATCGTACGAGCTTGAAACTTGAAACTTAAGTTAATACCACTACCGGACGCGACAAGAACATGTTCATCAAAATCGGCCAACCGTATGTAGTTGTTTATTCGTGTAATTTTTCACTTTTTTGCGATTTTCTCAAAAACTGGTCCAACGATTTTTTTAAATCGCCTTGTTGACGTGAGGCTGTTTTAACGTAAAAATAAATGTTTTTTTTTAAGATTACGGCTTTAGTATTCCGGACGATAAATCTACTGTCAATCGGCTATCCAACAGACTTAAAAAGGAAATCTGGGCAGTTAAACTCGACCGCTTTGAAAGCCGCTTGAATTCCCTGGACACAGAAGATGGTTCGTTATGGAGAGCAACAAAGCGACTTCTAAAGCAAGTTCCAGTTTCGACTCCTCTTCGGCGTGAGAACCAAACCTGGGCCAAGTCTGACCAAGAAAAAGCTGATTTATTTGGAGAACATCTCAGCAACGTATTTAAACCTCATGTGCAAACAGGAGACATTGAGTTTGACAGGGATGTACAGGAATTCGTAACGTGCCCAACTACGCTATCGTTGCCGCCTAAACCTGTGAGTTTAAACGAGGTCAAGAGTATTATTAAACGTCTTCCATTGCACAAGTCACCAGGTCTGGATTTGATAACTGCAGAGATATTAAAGGAGTTACCAGAAAGAGGGATAATTTTTATACGAAACATATTTAATGCTATTCTCAGAACTGCGCATTTTCCTTTACAATGGAAATTGTCAACTATTGTTTTATTTCAGAAGCCGGAAAAACCATCTCACTGTGTAAGCTCTTACCGGCCCATTAGCCTTCTTTCAGTCGTGTCTAAACTTTTTGAACGAATTTTGTTAGATCGACTTTCGCCGATAATTGAAGCTACAACTCCAAATTATCAGTTTGGATTCAGAAGACAGCATTCAACAACTCATCAGCTGCACAGAGTGGTTGATTTAATTTCTGTAGGGTTAGAACAAAAGTTATACACATCGGCTGTATTTCTGGATATTAGTTCGGCGTTCGATAAGGTTTGGCATCCCGGGCTTTTGTATAAATTAAAATCTATTTTTCTGATGCATATTATGGAATTCTGAGATCATTTTTAGAGGATAGATATTTTGTTGTGCGCCAAGGTTTGGAATATTCTAATATCTGGCATATCAAAGCAGGAGTTCCTCAAGGGTCCATATTATCTCCTGCTTTGTACTCCATATTTACGTCTGACTTCCCGGAAAATGACTTCACGACAGTAGCAGCGTACGCAGATGATACCGTTCTGTTATGCAGCAGTGAATCTCCAGAAGAAACTTCGATGAACATCCAAAATCACTTGTATGAGGTATCTACATGGCTCAAAAACTGGAGAATGAAAGTTAACCCGCTGAAATCTGTGCAAGTGACTTTTACTTTAAGAAGAAGAACTTGTCCAACTGTTTACCTGGATAACAATGAGATACCGCAAGAAAATAAAGTTCGATATCTGGGCCTCCATTTAGACCGTAGACTGACTTGGGGATATCATATCAAAACAAAACGTTTGCAACTAAATAACCGTACAAAATTACTTTCAAAATTTATCAACAGAAAATCAACTCTATCATTAAAATTTAAATTATTAACATACAAAGCCTATTTACGACCGATATGGAATTACGGTATTGAAATTTTTGGGACCGCAAAGAAAACTCACATTCAAAAAATTCAAACTCATCAGTCAAAAATACTTCGGATGATAACGAACGCCCCATATTACGTAACAAATTTAACATTGCATTCCGATTTGAAAATCCCTTTTGTAACAGAAACTGCTAAAATAAAATATTCCAAATTTAACAGAAAATTAACAGATCACATCAATCCCCTAATACAGCAAATGTCAAGACGAAACTTACCACACCGACGCCTACGAAGAAAATGGAGTAGAGATCTATTGATATAATTGTTCTATATTTTTATTAACTTATTTTTTTGAAATCCACTATACTTTTGAATTATCCACTGGGATGTATTCTTTAAAAAAATATTTCTGTTTATTTATCAAGTCATTTGTTTTTTTCAAAATTTAGTTAAGCTTTTGGATGGTTATACTGTACTGTATAGTTTCTAAATAAAATTAACGTTAAAAAAAAAAAAAAAAAAAAAAACGGCTTTAGTATAGATTTTAGCGCAAAAATGTATATAATAAAAGTTGTAGAGAATTTAAAATCCTACAACTTTTATTCTTAACATTTTTTTGTATAACGTTTAGTTTAGCGGAAATTAGCGATTTTCTGTCTTTTTCTCACGAAAACGTGTGAAAAATCGATTTATTTTAAAGATAAAGAAGGCTTTAGTATGCATTTTACGACAAAAGCGTATAGAATAAAATTTATAGGAAATTAAAAGATCTATAACTTTAATTATAAGCATTTTTTTCAACAGAGCCTAGTTTAGCGTGAAAGAGTGATTTTCCGTATTTTTAAGCCAAACTGAGGTTGTTTTTATTTTGCGTTTTTCACTCATGATTGAAATCAGGTTAGTTTTTGTTTATATCTAATGTTAGGATTTGTTTTTATTATTTGTATTGGCAGGAGAAAGTTGTGTGAGTGTTTCACACCAGATTTTTTACTATGCTATCAATTTTCACATTTATAATAATAATATTTGTTTAATTTATTATAATATTATTGAACAACGGCAGTCAGAATGAAATCCAACATTGAACATGCCTAGGATTGTCACAATGACACCGTGTTTGGACACATTTTTCAAGTAATAATACGTAGATTTTGAAAATTATTATAAAATTCTGATAAAGATAATTAAACTGAAACGGTAGTATTGCAATCAAGCGCCTAGTAGGTGACTCACTGCTGAAAAATGTAGAACGGTGGCAAGACAGAACATTTTGACAGGTAAGGGGTTGCTGCGTGTGTGTGTGTGTGTAAGGGACGGTTTATGTTTTAGGTGCCACCGAGCTGTGGACATATTATAATAGATTTACACCGAAATGTTTTTTACTTTTTATTATATTAATGGCCTGAGTATAAAATCGTAAATTGTATTGGTCGTTATTGTTTAAAAAGTAATTTCTTTTTAATATTTTTTCTGAAAATTAATAGGTGTTATTTTATTGATTATAGGTACTCAATATTGTAAATTACCGTTTAACATTAATATGAGCAACCACGTGGTGTATTGAAAAAGGTATTAAACAATAAATTGGTTGCCCAGTTAATACTACACCTACTACGTTGTAGTAATAAGAAATAAAATTTTGTCTTGGAGAATGTTTGTTTAAAGTCTTCGAATTGTTTCATCGTTAAAAACCTGGCGTGAAACACTCACACGTCTTAATCTTCCCAATGAAAATAATAAAAATATTACCTACATTTTAATCAAGAGTAAACAATGTAAAACGAGAAACATAATCTAAATTTAATCCTGAGTAAATGACGTTAAATGAAAATTGACATCTGTAGAACTTAAAGATACGGAAAATCACTACATGACGATAAACTAACTCTAAAAAATCCTTGAAGGAAAAATGTAGGTTTTTTAAAATTTGTTATGACATTGATTATAGAGTATACTTTTTACTTTCTCTTGCCTATATGAATATATAGGAAGGAAAGTATTGTTTTCATGTCAATTTTTCGAAATCGAGTTTTCACCGGGTATCCTTAAGTTCTATCTATCCTTAAGTTCTCCGTATCTTTAAGTTCTACAGATGTCAATTTTCATTTAACGTCATTTACTCAGGATTAAATTTAGATTATGTTTCTCGTTTTACATTGTTTACTCTTGATTAAAATGTAGGTAATATTTTTATTATTTTCATTGGGAAGATTAAGACGTGTGAGTGTTTCACGCCAGGTTTTTAACGATGAAATCGACGTTTTCAGACCCCCTGAACCCAAAAAACATGTTTTTAGCGATTGGTCTGTGTGTGTGTGTGTGTGTGTGTGTGTGTGTGTGTGTGTGTGTGTGTGTGTGTGTGTGTGTGTCAACAGAATATCTCAAGAACAGAACATCGTACGAACTTGAAACTTGAAACTTAAGTTACATACCACTACCGAACTCGACACAAACATTTTCATCAAAATCGGTCAACCGGAAGTGGTAGTTTATTCGTGTAATTTTTCACTTTTTTGCGATTTTTTCAAAAACTGGTCCTACAATATTTTTAAAAATCGCATGGTTTATTCAATTTTTTATTCTCTACAAGATAGGGTAGGCGCCATTTTTGCTGAAATTCTCGGTGAGGCTGTTTTTACGTAAAAACATAGTTTTTTTAAGATTACGGCTTTAATATGCAATTTAACGCAAAAATTTATATAATAAAAGTTGTAGAAAATTTAAAATTCTACAACTTTTAGTTCAAAGATTTTTTTATATAACGCTTAGTTTAGCAGTAATTAGCGATTTTTTGCTTTTTGCTCACGAAAACGTGAGAAAAATCGATTTTTTAACATTTCGGCCTTAGTATGTATTTTACGACAAAAGTGTATATAATTAAATTTATAGAAAATTAAAAGAATGATCTACAACTTTTATTTAGAGCATTTTTCTCTACAGAGCCTAGTTTAGAGAGAAAGAGTGATTTTCCGTATTTCTAAGCCAAATAGGTTGATTTTCATTTTGCGTCTTTCACTCATGATTAAAATTAGGTTATGTTCATTGAGGTTAGTTTTTGTTTATTTCTTATGTTTTATTACTAATGTTAGGTTTATTGTTAATAATTTGCACTGGCAAGAGAAAGTTGTGTGAGTGTTTCACACCAGATGTTTTTAAATTATCTTAGTTGACTACATGTTTCGTTCTGTACAAAATAGGGTAAGCACCTTATGTGCTTAAAACGTTTTGGCTGACAGGTCCCGTGGTATTTTTTTTTAAACATTGTGGCCTTAATATGCATTTTAAAGAGCAAGTATATAATTAAAGCTGTAGAAAATTAGAAACCTTCAATTTGATTCAAAATTTTTTTCTTAGAACGCTTAGTTTAGCGTCAATTAGGGATTTTTTGTTGTTTGCTCATCAATATCGGTAAAACAATGTGATTTTTTTAAGTTTCCTCTTTAGTAAGCATTTAACGACAAAAGTGTGCAATAAAACTTACAGAAAATTAAAAACACTGCAACTTTTATTAAGATAATTTTTACAGAGCTTAGTTTTAAGTTGATTAGTTTTTTTACGTATTTTTAAGTTCTGCAGAAGTAAATTTTTATTATATTTTTCATTTGGAATTATTTACTAGTGAAAAAACATAAATAATTTTTTTCAGAGAGAGAGAGAGAGAGAGAGAGAGAGAGAGTGAGAGTGCGGGAGAGTGGAAGATAGTGAGAAAGAGTGAGTGATTGAGAGAGAGTTACAGACAGTAAGAGTGAGTGAGAGAGAAGGAGAGAGAGTTAGAGAGAGTGAGTGAGTGAGAGAGAGAGTTAGAGAGAGTGAGGGAGAGTGAAAGAGAGTAAGAGAGAGATAGAGAGTGAGAAAGAGTGAGAGAGGTATAGTGAGAGAGAGTGAGAAAGAGAGAGTTAGAGGGAGTGAGGGAGAGTGTATGTGTGTGTGTGACAGAGAGAGAGAGAGAGAGAGAGAGAGAGAGAGAGAGAGAGAGAGAAAGAGAGAGAGAGAGAGGGAGTGAGGGAGAGAGAGTAACAGAGAGTGAGGGAGAGTGAGAGGAGTGAGAGAGTGAGCGAGAGTTAAAGAGAGTAACAGAGAGTGAGGGAGAGTGAAAGAGAGAGAGAGGGAGAGAGAGAGAGAGTGAGAAAGTGTGAGAGAAAGAGAGATAGAGATAGAGAGAGAAAGAGAGAGAAAGAGAGAGAGTTACAGAGAGTGAGGGAGAGTGAGGGAGAGAGAAAGTTAGAAAGAGTGAGAGAGAGAGTTAGAGAAAGTGAGAGAGGGAGAGTGAAAGAAAGAAAGTGTAAGATTTTTTTTTTTTGGTTTAACGTCCGACTGTTTTGCAAATTGCTGCTAATGCAGACGGTGAAGGATGAAATGAATTTTTTGTGACGTATGACAAAATGCCATGCCCGAGTGGGATTCGAACCCAAGACCGCGTGATAAGAGGCGAGCACGTTACCAACATCGCCAACGCGGCCGGCGTTGGAGAGTGAGAGAGAGTGAGTTAGAGAGAGTGAGAGAGTGAACGAGAGTTATAGAGAGAGAGAGTGAGTAAAAGAGAGTTAGAGAGAGTGAGTGAGAGAAAGTTAAAGAGAGTGAGAGAGGGATTGATAGAGAGTGAGAGAGAGATTGATAGAGAGTGAGTGAGAGAGAGTGAGAGAGTAAGAGAGAGAGAGTAAGAGAGAGAGAGAATAAGAGAGAGAGAGAGATTGAGAGAGAGAATGAGAGAGAGTGAGACAATGAGAGAGAGAGAGAGAGAGAGAAAGAGAGAGAGAGAGCGAGAGTTAGGGAGAGTGAGAGAAAGTTAGAGAGAGTGAGAGAGAGTTAGAGTGAGAGAGATTTAGAGAGAGTTAGAAAGAGTTAGAGAGAGAGAGAGTGAGAGAGAGTTAGAGATAGTGAGTGAGAGAGTGAGAGAGAGTTAGAGGGTGAGAGAGAGTGAGAGAGTGTTAGAGAGAGTGAGAGTGAGAGAGCGAGAGAGAGTGGGAGAGAGAGAGTTGAATGTTTCACTCTAGATTTTTTCTTGTTAAGATAGTCGTAAAAGCTTATTCTGCATTCTGAACACCGCATCTCCTTTACCCAAAAATCCCCAAGAAGTATTTGTGGTAATAGAACGGTATTAATAATACGAAAATATAAGCATAATAAATAATCAAAAGTATCGGGTATGCTCAGTGTCTTAAAATATCTATTTACCTATAGGAACATTTCTACTTTTATATGAAGTATCCATTTTACTGATACAAAGATTAGAGAAAAATTAGTTATCGTAATTGTACAAGAGTTATTTAATTATTATCCCACTGTAATTAATTAATCAATTGATAAATACATTTTAGAGGTTTTAAATAATTATTTAGGTATTTGGATGCGTTTGACACTATTACCCCTTTCTCTGAAAAGCAAGCAGGGCGTAATAAATGAATTAATAATGGCACGCCTGCTATTTATATTCACTAGCGTGGAAATTATCCGTATACCAATTTTTTTTATTAAAATATTTTCCGCGTTATTAATAAAATTGTTCTGGATACGACCATTAAATGAGATTAAATGGAAAATTACAAAAAATTTTCTTAACTGTACTATTACAAACACTATACCATAAAATTCGGTCATTCCATTCGAATCAAGTTTTAACTGATTTCGATTCTATTAACGCAGTGATTAATAATCCGATTGTACCATTGTAAAAGTACAATACGAGGTGTGGCTATTAAATAACGAGACTGACGAGACGTAAAACATTTTATTTTATTTTATACATAATCACTTATTGTCACCTTCAATATACACTCCTTCTCTATCCCTACAACGCTCAATGCGAGTTTTCCATTGTTGGTAACAGTGCTGGAAGTCATCTTCTGTCAGCTCTTTCAGGACACGTGCCGTTTTCTCTTTTACAGCTTCCACAAACTCAATTCTTGTCCCTTTTAATGCTGATTTCACTTTAGGGAACAGGTAGAAGTCACATGTTGCAAGATCTAGTGAATAAGGTGGATGTTCTAACACTGAGATGCTGTACTTAGCTAGGAACCTCTTGACAGATAACACGGAATGAGCTGGCGCATTGTCCTTCCATGATTTGTCCTTCCACATTTCGGGGCGATTTCCTTACTCTTTGACGTTGTTTAGAAAGTACCTCAAGGTAGTAATATTGATTAATTGTTTGACCTTCAGGAACCCGGTGAAGGTACACAATCCCATGATTATAAAAAAAAAAACAATCATCATTGCTTTCAATTTTGACTTGCTCATTCGAGCTTTTTTGGCTCTCGGTGAAGTTCGGCTCTTCCAGTGCATGCATTGGCGCTCCGTTTCCGGATCATAAGTAAAAAATCACGTTTCATTACATGTTATTATCGTTTCCAAAACCATTGTGTCATTTTCAATCGCGTGCAAAGTGTCAATACAAACATTTTTGAGCGGTACGTGTCCTGAAGGAGCTGACAGAAAATGACTTTCAGCACTGTTTCCAAAAATGGAAAACTCGCATTGAGCGTTGTAGGGATAGAGAAGGAGTGTATGTTGAAGGTGACAATAAGTTATTATGTATAAAATAAAAATATTATTTTTTATAACGTCAGTCTCGTTACTTAATAACCACACCTCGTATTGTACAAACAATGGAAGTTATGGTAATTCCTAATTATATAACTTCATTACTAAGGTAGAAACCAAAGAAATTATGTTAAGGAGAAACTCATATTGTTAGATTAATTACGTTAGAATAGTAGTTAGACAATAAGTTGTAAATATAGCCAACTGCCAATCATCTAATACGGGGTAGTAGGCTACTCTTTAGACGGGTGTATTTCTCCCTCTGTGTTTTTGGGCCTTTCTTCTACCTACCAACTTTCAGCCAATCATTGGGGTAGTTCTCCTTCCCGTTGTCTCTCCAGGTTGGTTGAAGAGGGAGGCTTGTCAAACGGAGGTTATCTGGTCCGAACCCAGGACATTCACAATCAGTTCCCTTGGGACTAAAGTGTGAAATAGATGAGTTGTTAAGAAGGAGAAGAATTTGAAGAAGATACTTGGAGAATGAGGAGTCTAGACGAACGAGGGTGACCAGGAGAACGAAGAGAAGAAGAAGAAGAAAGGGGAGACAGTTAATTCGAGGTAATTCATTCGTTTATTTATTAAGGGTTTTTAATTTCTTGTTTTTATATTTACGTCGCGGCAAAAAAGGTTGGCTATATTTTAAAATACGTTAGGGTAATATAAGGATAATTTTGTTAGTAGTTAGGTGATTTAGTAAGTAATTTATTTTTCATTAAATATTTACTTAAGTACGTAGATATCGTTTGTTTTATTTATTATATCATGCTCTGCTGACAGAGTTGGTGCCCAACAATTTTTATTAATTTTTTTTTTAGTTCACATTAAGCGTTTGCCCATCGATCGAAGTTCAAGGTGGTGCACGACTTTTTTAAAAGTATTTAGAATTGTTGGTCCTATTCCATGATGTGGACGCCAATCCTATTTTAGGTTTATTGTCGTTTAATTGCTGGGTTATTAATATGTAAGTAAATGGAATATGAATATCCACATAACCACCAAAAGACGCTTTGCCATTTCTCTGTTATCAGAGTCAAACTTGCCAATCGTCTTATCTCTCCTGGTATGTAGTTCATTGTTATCTAATTGCATACATAATTTATTACATAAAATGTGACTGTCCATAGGAAAGGGACCTTGTCTTCACCCAAGTCAAAATTGAGGTTATGAGGGTTTCTTACAGAGAATTTAATGCTGAAAACAATTATATTTTTACTTTTTTATCGTTATTTGTAAAAAGTTAAAGAATTTTAAAAATGAAGTTTAGAAACACTTGCTTTCGGGAAATTGTAATTATTAAAGTTGGTTAATATTGTTGTGACAATATTTTTTAGTTAGTATATTTATACTAGTATTTAATTTCCTTGCCTTTGTCAGATGTCATATCTTACTTTTGTGCTGAATCACAGTGTCGTCTTTAAATAATTGATATTTGAAATATTTATTAAAAATCCTGTAGCATATTTTCTGAAATCATGTCAAATGTAAAAATTCACGGACGGACAAAAGACTGAAAAAAATTAATTTAAATTTTATCATGCAGCTAAAATGAAACATTACAAAATATTTTTCTATCTTTTAACAAATTGCATATGTAATTGAAATAATACTAAGGAAACTAATCTAAAAAAATAAAGAAATAAAAAGATAATGATACTGGAAAAAGGCCTAAACTAAAAATTTACATTCTGAGAATTTTATTTATTTTCTAGTTAAATGTGGAGGCACCAATAGTGACTACTTTCTTGAAAGGATATTCTCCAGTACTTTTTAATGTTTTGAGCCATAAATTTTAGTTTTCCTTTTATGTATCTAACAGAAAAGAAATCTTAAGTTCACCAATAACAAATGCATTGGTGAAGCTAGGTCCATTATCTCTATTTGACATACTGACTTATTTTTTGGAATTTAATCAGGTTTGAATTTCAAAATAAAATAAAATAGGGTTATATTTGTACACAGAAAATAATAAGTATAATATTTTAAACAAAAAAAAAAAACAGAATATATCATTTTTTGACCTAATTTCATTTTTTATCTCTTTGATTTTTTTATCTATCCTGAAAATTTTACTTTGTGAAGATAAAACGGTTACATCCGTCATGTCCATGCTGTGGACGGTTACATATTAAAAATGGTATTAAAATAAACAGTTTACTACTTACTTACGATAGCAGTATTGTCCGTAGTGTATTGATATTTTCTGTGTATTAACTTGGTTTTCGCAAGTCAAAGACTTTAATATAAAAGAAAGACCAGACAAGATTGGGCATCGTAATATCATGATAAAAACTGTGCGTTCATACGCGAGTGAGAGCATTTTAATCACCGGGAAGCCAGGTCTAAGAGAAGCAGAGAGAAAGATCTTCCCCGCAAGATAATAAGTCCCAAAAGAGTAGACGGATAATATAGACAAGGTTACGAGGGCGAGAAGAACTGTACAAGGAAAATTAACGATTAAAATGGAAACTACTAGAAAAAGAAGATTAAAATTTTATAGACATCTGTATAGAATGAATGATAAGAGGTTGACCAAAAAAAACTTAAGGCACTAAACAATAGACATAAGGTGACAGATTAATGGTTCAAAGAAGTCAGAAAAGATATTGAGAAAACCGAGAAAAATTTTAATAAACCAAACCAAATTCAAATATCTATAATTACGGACATTAAGAGGTTCCATGAAGAGCAAAATCAGAACACCCGGTGGAAAGAAGAAGTAGAAAAGCATACAACGAACGAATGTGGAGAATTGAGCTACAAAAAGAGCTTTCAGAAACTATATATAAAATTGGCCATACTCATGGAAAAATCTTGCTTAATAACGATGTTAACAGGAAACATTTTACTTTTCTAACCAACCTCTAAATATTTTCGATAAACCTAGTTGAATATTTATTCTGAAAATCCAAACCACCAATTTGAAAATTTGGATGGTGGAGGGTTGGAGGACATAATAAAATTATTTATTATTATTATTCCTAATTTGTGTACGTTGCAATCTGTTCAATTTTGAACAATAAGCAACCCCATGACCCAATGAGATGAGGATGATGTGTATGACGTGTAAATGAGGTGTAGTCTTGTACAGACTCAGGCCGACCATTTCTGAGAGAGTATGGTTAATTGAACCCCAACCATCAAAGTACACCGGTAACCTCTGTCTAGCATTCAAATCCGTATAAAAGTAACTACCTTTACTAGGATTTGAACCAGGAACCTTCGTCTCCGAAAATCAGCTGTTAAACAGCTGATTTTGGCCGCGACTTTACCTCTAGACCAACCCGGTGGGTTCATAATAAAATGGCAGTAGGAAATTTACCGGAGAAAGACTGATTATAATTTCCGTAGTGGGCCAACGTCGTACTCTTTTAAAGTGATCTTTCCTTCAGGGTGTACCACAATTTTCTCTCGCTTGCGTTAGCGTTTTCTTTCTTCTTTTGTAACTAATTCTATTTCACTTTGTGATCATTACAATTCTCCCAGTTTCATTTATTTAGGCTTTATTTTAACATGCTGCTGGTTATTTATAATTACTCTTCTTCCCCTTAAACTTTTCCTTCTCCCCTTCTCCTTCACTCTCAACACACACACAACCACACTTACACACAAACTTCTTTATACTCTACCTTTTACCTAAGCTTATACTAACTATCACGTCCCATTACATTTCCTTTAAACATGATAATTATTTCAACGTTAAAATTAATTAACTCACAACCCTTTACCTGAGAACCCAATTTTTCTTTTAATATTTAAAGAGCTTTCCTATATTTTTACATGCATTTCAGTAATTACTGTTTTAATTGCTTTATGTGTTTTTTTCTTTTATTTCAAATCTTCCTATATCTGTTCCTAAAATTAGGGTGAAAACTGTTGGGGGGGGGGGAGGTTGTTTCCTTTGGTAGGTCTATTGCCACATTATTCCAGAAACAAATTGTTTTTTGTAATAATTGTATATTGTACGGGGTGGAGAGTATTGAACTAGGGTAGTGAACGGCAGTAAATAAAATTTTTAAAAAGAATTCTAAGAAATCGAATATAGTACAAATGTTTGTTTTTATTTAGATTTCTTAAACAATGAAAATTGCATTAAAACGGAGAAATTGTTTGAAAATGTAGATTAACTACCAGACCGCAGGTATATAAACAGTTGGTGATTCTGTAAATTTTGTAAAACTTTGTGTATTTTTGTTTTCGGAATTCTTAACTTGAAGCTCCGATAAGCGATGAACTTTTTATGGTTTCTAGTTGTAGACTGCCTGATTAGTTTAACCGTTTTGTCTGATACTCGTGGCCTGGTATTTGATGTCCGCTTGATAACTGATCCAGTTTCCTATAATTATTTGAACCAACATCGTATATTATTTTCATGTGGTGGATTTTCTCCATAATCATGCCGAAATGCACATTGAACTGAAATTACAGACTTGAATTCAGCCAATAAGAAAACACACTTTGTCTTTCCTTTATCAGTGAACAAATTATAAGTAGTAGGTATTCTAATAAAATGGCGCACCACCAATTTGAATGAAAAATTTCCACATCGATCGATAGGCCGGCAATGCCCTATACCCTGATCTAAAATGAGTCCAGACCTGATGCCTTGTGATTTTTTGTGGGGTTACATAAAAAACATTGTTTATTAAAAAAATATTCGTAACCTAAATCTCTTTAAAGAAAAGAATGAATGAAGCATTGGCAACCTTAACAGAAGATTTATGTTAACTAACTTTTGGTCAGAAACTGATATTGATTGGACATTTGCCGAGCCACTAATGGTGCACAAATTTAAATTTATTATTTATGTAACATAACGGTTTTAGACAACATTTTCAATAAATAAACATCACCTGTAAGTATTTCTGTTTTAATTTAATCCATGTTCAAAACCCCACCATTCTTTTATGATAAATCTGTATAGGCCTATACAGTCGAACTTCGATATAACGAAAACTTTGATTATACGAATTTGTTAACTGCACGTGACATTATAATTAAACTATATGTAAATTTACCTCGATTTAACGAATAAGTACCTTGATATAACGAAATAGTGTACCAAGTGACACGCTGTATTATGATTTCTCTGTGAGTTTTAAGGTAGATTCTTTTGATTTCCGTACCTGAATTGTACCAGTTTACAAGCACAACGCATTCCTAACTACATGCAAGAAAGAAAGGTTATTTTCATTCAATTCGTTAATGGGATAACCCGAATTTCTTACTTATATAAATACAGTATTAAGCTACAAATAAGTTTCAAATTCTTTTAATTATAGATATACAATATCTATGTACGAGGTAAGTTCCTACTTGAAATTAATACGTACTTTTTGTACTATTATTAACCGTAATTACGTAAAACATGATCTATAAAAAAATTAATTTACTAGTTAAGACGTTTCTTTTAAGAAAATTAACTGTGTTTGAAATTCATCATACAACGTGAAAAAATTCGTTAGTAAAAATTAGCTTGGAAATTCTTGTTACTTCGATATAACGAATAACTCGATTTAACGAATTTTTTCCCAGGATTCTCGATTTTGTTATATCGAAGTACGACTGCAGTTATAATTTTATAAAGAGGTTCTGCCTGTGATTTATCATAACCAAATCCCAAAAGAACCTGCAACAAATGTCAGAGTATTTTATTGCTATGAAGAAAATTGATTATAAATAAATCTAGTCATAAAAAATATTTTAGGCTTACTTGCGTGATTTTTTTTTACTGCGACATTTAACACCGTCGTTAACCTGCGCCAACAGTGGGAACGATTTATTGCTTATCAATTTTAAATTTGTTTTACTAAACATTAATTATTGACCGTTAAATTTCACTATTATTGTTATTATTTTTAACAACCAGGTATATAAAATAAACAATAATAATAAAATTTTAATTTTAATTTATGTAAATATTATTCGTGAATTGATATTAAATTTATACCTAATTTATATTTGGTTCCACGCCATTTAACGAATTTAATAGCTGATATTATGAAAAACCCATTTATTAAATGTACATCTATTACCAATAAACTTTGTATTTTTACTTTCTCTGCCACATATAAATATGCACGGAAGGAAGGTATGATTTCGTATCGATGTTCACCAAAAATTTACGATTTAAGGTCCACAACCCATAAAAACGTTTTAAGCAATTGGTTTGGGTTTGACTGCAATACTCCATTAATGAAATATCGTACTAAGGTGAAACCTAATTTAGGTACTACTAGCGGACGCGACACGAACATTTTCATCAAAATCAGTCAACTGGAAACAGTACCTAGTTTATTCGTGCGATTTTTCACTTATTTACCACATTCTTAAGAAAGGCTTCAAGGATTAAAAAAAAAATCTAACTTCTCATTTAATACATTTATTATTCTCCACATGATAGGATAAGCGCCATGTCTGCAAATTTTTAAGGGCCTGGGTCTCGACGAAGAAATTGTTTTTATTCACACGATTTTAAAACTGAGGCCTTAATAAGCATTTAGGTTAAAAGTGTACAAAATTTACGTTGTACAAAATTAAAATTCCTAAAAGTTTCATGTTAAACATTTTTTCTACAATGCTTGGTTCAGCGTCAATTAGTAAATATCTGTATTTTGTTCATCAAAATCGGTAAATGAATTGGATTTTCTGTGATTGATGCCTTAGGATACATTTAACACAAAAGTGTAGGTATAAACATTAAAGAGAATAAAATAACCTACAAGTTTCATTTATAGCACTATTTCTACGGAGCTTAATTTAGCGATAATTAATTTTCTATATTTTAAGTTTTACAAAGGTTAATTTTTATTTTCCGTCATTTATTTATGATAAAAATTATGTTATATTTTTCATATTACATATTTTATTCATGATTAAACATAGTTAATTACATAGATTAGCAGGAAAAAGTTGTGTAAATGTGTAATACCAGATTTTTTGGTGAATATAAATACCCTCCGTTAGAAATATCGGAAATGGGAATACCTTCCTCCGAATAAAATTTCGAATTTACTTCTGTTTTGACAACTTTTTCAATCGTAGACTTACGTATCAATCAGTTATACGATTTGTCTTTTACTGTCACCTTTCTCTTTCTTTCAAAATATTAGGCTACTTGCCCACACAGAGGTTTAATCGTTAGAAAAATCATAAACAATATTATTTCATGAAACAAAACTCAGGTGTAAATTTTTAAAGAGAATAAGATAAGTTAAAAATCTGGTGTGAAACACTCACACAACTTTCTCTTGCCAATGCAAATAATTAACAATAAACCTAACTTTACTAATAAAACATTACGAATAAACAAAAAACTAACCTTAAAAAACATAACCTTATTTTAATCATGAGTGAAAGACGCAAAATGAAAATCGACTGTTTGGCTTAAAAATACGAAAAATCACTCTTTTACGCTAAAGTAGGCTCTGTAGAGAAAAACGCTGTAAATAAAAGTTGTAGATTTTTTAATATCCTATAAGTTTGATTATACGAGGGCCATCCGGAAAGTAGTACCCGTTTGTGAAATAAAGACACAGAAGTAAATATTAACAAATGTAAACATTTTTATTGAAAAGAGCATACCTTAAACTACTTCTTTACATAATCTCCAAGCAAATTTAAGCATTTGTCATAACGTGTGACGAGTTTTTGTATTCCAGCATCATATTCCTCCGCCGCCAGCCGATCGAAATACGTAGTCACATCTTCTTTAAGTTCTTCATCGCTGTCAAATCTTTTTCCCGCCAAAAACTCTTTAAGTTTTGTAAAGAGATGAAAATCTGAAGGGGCCAAGTCCGGGCTATACGGTGGATGGTCGAAAATTTCCCAATTGAATTGCTGCAGAAGTTGTTGTGTTATCCCCGCTGCATGAGGCCTGGCATTGTCATGGAGGAGAATGACGCCATCAGACAATAGACCTCTCCGTCGATTTTGTATTGCCCGCCGTAATTTCTTTAATGTTTCACAATACGCATTAGCGTTAATAGTGTCTCCACGGGCCATAAAATCAATAAGCAGTATACCACGTCGATCCCAGAAAATGGTTGCCATAAGTTTCCTGGTGGACAGAACAGTCTTGAATTTTTTTGGTTTCTTTGGTGAATGAGGATGATGCCACTCCATTGACTGTCGTTTATTCTCAGGTGAAGCATAACAAACCCACGTTTCATCACCAGTAACTATGCGATTCAAGAACGCGTCTGCTTCATCAGAATAACGTTCCAAAAATGTTAATGCAGCAGCCATACGCTTGGTTTTGTGCTCATCTGTAAGCATGCGAGGGACCCACCTTGCGCAAATTTTTGAATAATGCAGATGGTCTTTGACAATTTCATGAAGAATTGTGCGAGAAACATTAGGGAAATGTTCACAGATGTCATCAATTGTAACGCGCCGATCGTGCCTCACGAATTCGTCTACTGACCTCAGCAGTTGATCTGTAATGACAGATGGTCTCCCTGAACGCTCATCGTCGTGTGTGTTACCCCTCCCCAAGTTAAAATTACGACACCAGCGCCGAACAGATGACTCATCCATCACATCGTCTCCATACACTTCCTTTAATTGGCGATGAATATCACAAGGTCGAACGTTTCTTGCATTGAGAAATTTTATTGCAGCCCTCACTTCACAACTGGCGGCGTTCTCAATTTTTTAAACATTATGAACAGTCACAGAAACAAGACAGGCAATGCTAGCGTCGCGGAACTTACAACAGAGAAGGCAGACAAGCCACTGAAGCAATCTGACCTTGACCGGCGGCTGCTCGCCTCGTCAGCGCCTCATGCGGCGGAAACGGGTACTACTTTCCGGATGGCCCTCGTATATGTTTTTGTTGTAAAATGCATACTAAGACAGAAATCTTAAAAAAATCGATTTTTCACACGTTTTCGTGAGAAAAAAACAGAAAATCGCTAATTACCGCTAAACTAAGCTTTAGAAAAAAAAAATTGTTGAAATAAAAGTTGTAGAATTTTACATTTTCTACAATTTTCATTATATAACGTTTTGCGGTAAAATGCATATTAAAGCCGTAATCTTAAAAAGAAAATGTTTTAACGTAAAAACAGCCTCACTCAGAATTTCAGCAAACATGGCGCCTACCCTATCTTGTAGAGAATAAAACGTTTAGTAAATGAGGCGATTTTTAAACACATTGTAGGACCAGTTTTTGAGAAAATCGCAAAAAAGTGAAAAATTATACGAATAAACTACTACTTCCGGTTGACCGATTTTTAAGAAAATGTTCGTGTCGGGTCCGGTCGTGGTATGTAACTTAAGTTCTAAGTTTCAAGTTTGTACGATGTTCCGTTCTTGAGATATTCTGTTCACACACACACACACACGTACACACACACGTACACACACACACACACACACACGCGCGCGCGCACACACACACACACACAGAACAATCGCTAAAAACATGTTTTTTGGGTTCAGGGGGTCTGAAAACGTATAGATCCGGTGAAAACTCGATTTCGAAAAATCGACATGAAAACAATACTTTCCTTCCTATACAGGGTGATTCATGAAGTTCTCCCCCCACTTCTACAGCACATTGTACTAGTAAAAATAATGAAAAAATGTTATATAAACATAGGTCCGAAAACGCTTCGTTAGCGAGTTACAGCTAGCGAAAGATTTCGCCTGAATTCCTGGGCAAAGAGTAAAATAAAGCCATACTGAACTTTTGGAAAGGTTAATTAAGTAAGAAATGTCGTGGATTCTTATGTAATTTTACCTGATAAAGCTAATAAAATAGGTTTCAGAACTGTACCTGTAGTAGTTTTTGAGGGATTCACGGTTAAATGCAAAAAATTGGGGCACGAAACAATGTTTTTTTAAGTTTCATGTACAATAACTTTGTTAAATTGGTAATAAATACATAAAATCAACAAACATTAATTGTAGAGAATTTAATTCTGAGAAAATTGATATAATCAAAGTCTAAAATAAAACAGAAATAAGTATCAAAAAATCGATTTTATTCAGTATAATACATTACTATCTGTAAAGAAATACCGTACGGTATTTAGTTAAAATAAAACAAAAACAAAATGTTTGTTCCTTAATGATGAGATAAATTGAGAAAACAAGATGAACTGTTAAATAAATTGTAATGGTAATGCTAGAGCTGCTGTAGTAGAATATGAACTACGTTACCCTAATAGGAGGATTCCAGATACCAAAACAATTTCAGGAACTTTTCGTACTCTTCGGGAAACAGGATCACTACCAAGTACTAGAACCAATTATGAACGAGCTGTCCAACTTGATGATGATATTGTTATTAATGCTGTTCATCGCAGTCCAGGTGTAAGTACACGACGTATTTCTAGGCGGATAGGAGTTTCGCAGTCAACGGTGTGGAGGTCACTAAATCGAAACAAATTTTATCCGTTTCATAAACAAAAGGTTCAACATCTACAGCCAGGGGATGGTCCGCTTCGCTTGGAGTTTTGCAACTTTTTGAATATTAATAATCAACTCTACAAGCGTATTTTGTTTACGGATGAGGCACAATTCACTCGGGATGGTGTCAATAACTTGCACAATGAACACTCATGGGCAGAAGAAAATCCACATGAGGTAGTGGAACAGAACTTTCAACACCGATTTAGCGTCAATGTCTGGTGTGGCCTTTTGCACAATCGGCTGATTGGACCTTTCATATTACCTGGACGCCTAAATGCTGAGTTGTATTTGCATTTCCTTCAAGAAGAGTTGCCGCAGCTGTTAGAGAATGTTCCTTTACGTCTCAGACAAAATTTGTACTTCCAGCATGACGGAGCACCTCCCCACTTTTCACGTGCCGTTTCTGCTTATTTAAATCATCAATTTCCTGGACACTGGATTGGTCGTGGAGGGCCTCACCCTTGGCCACCAAGATCCTCAGATCTATCTCCATTGGATTATTGCATCTGGGGATGGATGAAAGACATTGTATACAAGACAAAAGTGAATTCTCGTGATGAATTAATTGCCCGTATTATGGATTCGGCTGTGCAGATACAGGGAAGCCCTGAAAAATTAAGAAACTCAACAAAAGCAATACACAAACGTGCTGCAAAATGTATTGATAATGATGGCCTCATTTTTGAACATCTATTATAAAAAGGTGCGTACGGTTGGCCCAACCTGATTAATTTTGCTTAAAACTAGTAATGTATTATACTGAATAAAATCGATTTTTTGATACTTATTTCTGTTTTATTTTAGACTTTGATTATATCAATTTTCTCAGAATTAAATTCTCTACAATTAATGTTTGTTGATTTTATGTATTTATTACCAATTTAACAAAGTTATTGTACATGAAACTTAAAAAAACATTGTTTCGTGCCCCAATTTTTTGCATTTAACCGTGAATCCCTCAAAAACTACTACAGGTACAGTTCTGAAACCTATTTTATTAGCTTTATCAGGTAAAATTACATAAGAATCCACGACATTTCTTACTTAATTAACCTTTCCAAAAGTTCAGTATGGCTTTATTTTACTCTTTGCCCAGGAATTCAGGCGAAATCTTTCGCTAGCTGTAACTCGCTAACGAAGCGTTTTCGGACCTATGTTTATATAACATTTTTTCATTATTTTTACTAGTACAATGTGCTGTAGAAGTGGGGGGAGAACTTCATGAATCACCCTGTATATTCATATAGGTAAGAGAAAGTAAAAAAGCAGTCTTTCTTGGACCACCAGAATTGGACCACCAGGTAGCTTAAATCTTCCAACCTTTGGTGCATGAAAAAATCGAACATCTAATTTCAGTATTACGTGGGTCATTCAATAACATTGACGATAAAAATTATGTAGCGAAAAAACGGTTCATGCAATAACAGCTGTGAAACTTCTTGAGGAAAAAATTAATAAACTTTGTTCTGATATCAAGCAATAATTCTTAAAGCTAGATTATAACTTTCCGAGATTGTAGAATCATAACCTGTGATGAAACGTTGATTCACTATTTCGAGTCCGAGCCCAAACGAAAAGTCTTCGTGGAAACATCTACTTTAGCCCAAAAAAAAAAAAACGGTGTGAAACACTCACTCGACTATATCTTACCAGTGTAAATAATGAAATATATAACCTATGTTTAATCATTAATAAAAAATGTAAAATAGAAAACATAAACTAATTTTAATCATGAATGACGCAAAATGACAATCAACAATATAGAAGTTAAAAATCTGGTGTGAAACACTCACACAACTTTCTCTTGCCAGTGCAAATAATTAACAATAAACCTAACATTAGAAATAAACAAAAAACTAACCTCAACAAACATAACCTAATTTTAATCATGAGTGAAAGACGCAAAATGAAAATCAACCTCAGTTTGGCTTAGAAATACGGAAAATCACTCTTTCTCTCTAAACTAGGCTCTGTAGAAAAAAATGCTTTAAATAAAAGTTGTAGATCTTTTAATTTTCTATAAATTTAATTATATACACTTTTGTCGTAAAATGCATACTAAGGCCGAAATGTTAAAAAAATCGATTTTTCTCACGTTTTTGTGAGAAAAAAAACAGAAAATCGCAAATTACCGCTAAACTAAGCGTTATACAAAAAAATGTTAGAAATAAAAGTTGTAGGTTTTTAAATTCTCTACAACTTTTATTATATAAGTTTTTGCGCTAAAATTTATATTAAAGCCGTAATCTTAAAAAAACAACGTTTTTACGTGAAAACAGCCTCACCGAGAATTTCAGCAAACATGGCGCCTACCCTATCTTGTAGAGAATAAAAAATTGAGTAAAATAGGCGATTTTAAAAAAAATCGTAGGACCAGTTTTTGAGAAAATCGCAAAAAACTGAAAAATTATACGAATAAACTACTACTTCCGGTTGACCGATTTTGATGAAAATGTTCGTGTCGCGTCCGGTAGTGGTATGTAACTTAAGTTTTAAGTTTCAAGTTCGTACGACGTTCCGTTCTTGAGATAGTCTGTTCATACACAGACACACACACACACACACACACACACACACAGACACACACACAGACCAATCGCTAAAAACATGTTTTTTGGGTTCAGGGGGTCTGAAAACGTATAGATCCGGTGAAAACTCGATTTCGAAAAATCGACATGAAAACAATACTTTCCTTCCTATATATTCATATAGGCAAGAGAAAGTAAAAATACGTAAAATCACTAACTGACGCTTACCAAAACTATAGAAACAAATACTTGAAAATGAAATTGTACCTAAATTTTCAATTTCCTTCAATTTCCATGGATTATATACTGCAACTTTTTGTCTTAAAATGCTGAAAGTAAAATTCTCAGGCCGCAATTTTAAAAAATATAATTTTTTACCGATTTTGATGATCAAAATACGAAAAATCACTAATTGAAACGTTTTAGATACAAATATTAGAAATAAAAGTTGTAGGGATTTTAATTACTGACAATTTCAGTTATACACTTTCGCTTTAGAATGGATATGAAGGCTGCAATCTTAAAAAAGAAATGACTACGTGAGTACAGCTTCCCCAAAAATTTCAGCAGATTTACCGCTTACCTAAATAAAGCTTACATGAAGCAGATGTACCACTTCATGTAGAGCATAAAAAATTTAGCAAATTAGACGGTAGGCTTGTTAAAAGAAACCGTAGGAGCCATTTTTGAAAAAATGCAAAAAGTAAAAAACCTACCGATTGTAAATAAAACTGTTTGTTTCGGATTCAGTAATGATAGCTAACTTAAGCTCCTAGTTTAAACTTCGTAAGCTGTTCCGTTCTTGAGATAATTTGTTCACACACACATAAAAACCAACCGATAAAAACTTTTTTTTGGTTCAGGGGCCTGAAAACGTGTACAGTAAAAAAACCGACATGAAAACAATTTTCTTTCCCTAAATATATTTATATAGAACAATATAAAACATTAGTAATGATGAGTTTAAATATTAGTTTTATCTTCAAAATGCAAAAAAAAATATTGATTTCAAAACGTAAGCAAACAAAAAGTTTCTTAATTTAGTGACTAAACCAGGGGGTTAGTGGCAAAGTCGTTGCTGCGAGTCAGCTATTTAATAACTGATTTCGGAGACGAAGGTTCCGTGGTTAAAATCCCAGTAGAGGTTACTTTTATACTTATTTAAATTTTAGATAGTGTGCTTTGATGGTTGGTGTTAAATTAATCGTATTTCCTCAAGAATGGTCATCCTGAGTCTGTACAAGACTACATCTCATGTATAGGTCATACATATCATCCTCATCTTATAGCATCATGCGGTTGCTAATTCCTTCAGATTGAACAGATTGCAACGTACACACATTAGGGATTAGAAAAATAAATTAGCGACAAAATTTTCTGTTGTTTTAAACTCAGTATGTGTAAAATATGTTACAATATTACAAGAAATGTTTTATGGATGACACTCCTTCCCAATTTTTCGAAAATGTTTCTTATAAAAATTGCGGGGATAGAAAATTGGGGTATCGTTAATCCATTAAATGAACAAATACGGACCAGTATTCTCTAGGGAATACTTTATATTTGTAATAGTTACATTGCAAGATAAAAAAAACTGAAAAAATCCTGTATTACTGATTAAACTAGTTCAATATTTATTAAAAAGAATAACAGAGTAGTCTTTGAAATTCATTAGCCACTACACAAATCTCTGGAGAACTTTGTGAAACTTTTATATTATTAAAAATAAGAAACAATGCTTGGATAAACAAAAAAGTAAGAATAAAAGTTAGATAAAAAGAACTCAGATTGTATTCTTATGGCATATTTAATTATAGTGTGAAGAAAGAAAAGTGTTTAAGTTCTACTTTCTGAAGTACACTACAAGGCCGTATAACGTTCGTTTCTGTTGTTATTTTAGTAGTTACATCAGTTGTAAAGTAGGTTAAAGTTAGAAGAAAAGGTTACGTATACTTAAGTAAGGTTAGTTTTACGTTTTAAATAAACAGAAAATGGTCTTCTTAAAAGGAATTTAACAATAAACTTCCTAAATAGGTTAAATAACATGACAGTTTCCCGAGTAACAATTCTGCCTTGTACTTTTCTTCAAATCTTACTTGAGTGTAATAATTTAACGAGTGAAGTCCTTTCCGTAAGTTTGTCAGCTTATTTTAGTTATTCTAGTGGTTCTAGTTTATTATTTTAACTTCTGCTCCTTATCCGCCTCTACGACTTCTTTCCTCTTCCTATAAGATTATAGATCGGCCAATTGTATAGTGAGTGGCTAGTGCAACTGGCTTCTAGACTAGGGTCCTGGCTTTGATTCCCAATCAATTCTGGCATTTTGGCCATCATTCATTTTCATATTTTATCACCCTTGTCATCGTCTGCATTAGCAGTAATTGCTAGACAGTCGGTTGTTAAACCAAAAAGTCCTCCTCATCCTCCCGTTCTTCTCCTTCTCTTCACCTCCTTCTCTTGCGTCATTTTCTGCTTCTTCTTCTCTCATTTCCTTCTTCATATTTCCTTTTCGCTTTCTCCTATTCCTCTTACTCCTCCCTATCCTTTTCTCCTCCTCTTCGTGATCCGTCTATTCTATTTTTCTTCCTCCTCATTTCCTTCCTCCACTCATTTTCCTCCTGTTTCTCTTTCTTCCTTCCTCCACTTCCCCTTCCCACTTTCCCGTTTCTTTTCTTTCCCCTCCTCCTACTTCTTCCTTTTCTCCTCCTTCACCCTTCACTTCTCCTTTTCTTTTCTCCTCCGCTTTCTCCCATTTCTTATCGTTCCCCTCGATTTTCTTTTTCTTGTCCTCTTCTTCTTATTTACTTTATTCTTCTCATTCTCCTCCTTCTGTCCCTTCTCACATTTTCTCCTTCTCCTTGTCTTCCTTCTTTTCTTTCTCCTGCTCATTCTTTTTTACCCTCTCCTTCACTTTCGCCTTCTTATTCTTCTTCACCTTCCAGCGAAGAAAATTTAAAAAAACTTTTTAACCCACCGAGTTAGTCTGTTAGTAAAGTCGCCACAGTGATTCAGCTGTTTAACAGCTGATGGGGACGAAGGTTTTGTGGTTTAAATCTTAGTAAAGGTAGTTACTTTTACACGGATTTGAGAACTAAACAGTCGCTATCGATGTAGTTTGATGGTTGGGATTCAGTTAATAATACTCTTCCAGGAATGGTTGGCCTGAGTCTGTACAAAACTACACCTTATTTACTAATGTAGTATTAAACAAGACGTTATCATCTTCTCAATTTTCTCGTTATTAAAACAGGTGGTTTTGTACTTATACTTGCTAAGATTGTTAAATTATAATATTAATGATTGAAAAATATAATTTTATACTGTAAAAAGCCAGTTGAATATATTTATAAAGATAAAAGTTTAATTATAAATGTTTACATTGTAAGCAGTCAGATTGATATTGAACGGTTGGCTAACCTATTCGGCTGTCAGCATCTAATAACTGATCTTTTAAGTTTTAAAAATAAATATTAGTAATACCTGTATGGTTTTAATATCACCGTGTCCCCAAAATATATGTATTTTGCTGCTTAGTCTATAAATGGCTAGTGTAATAGGTTTTATATTTAATAATCTATATATTATTAGCGAGCAGGTTTTTTTCAACACGATTTTAAACCACCTGAACCTTCACCGATTTTCCCCGAAGTGGGCTCAAATGAATCGTCTGTTCGAGTAGATTTCCAGAAAACTACTCAAAATCAAATATTTCGATTTATGACCGTAAAATAGGAGGTCTAAAATAGATTGGGGAGGGGGAAAGTTCAACGAACTGAAGAATAGGCCTCTCTCATTCTCTATCTATCCCTCCCAAATCTCGCACAGCTATTTCAGTTTGGAGAGGGGCAAGTTTAGTATTGGTTGATCAGAGTTGTTTTCCAGTTATTTCTTGAACTAAGTAGAGTAATAATGTTAGAAGCAACTACATCATCAAAACACTATTTTCTTCAGGCAACCACACTGATATCATTTTCTTCTCGATAATATATTCAGGAAATTAATTTCCTATTTTTTCTCTTACTCTCCTTCTCTTTTTATTTTTTTAATGGATAGTCGTCTATTAAGGGATGACCAAGAGGAAGGAGACGAGGCACGCCTCGAAGTGCTCGAACGGAATCAGTTCGTCAGACACCTTATTATAATGCGCGAAGACAAAATTCAATTAGATAAAACCCGAAATAATTAGGAAATTAGTAACATCGGAAATCTAAGAATCTAAGAATAAATCTAAGAATGTACGAAAATTTTCTTGATTTAGAAGACATAACAGGGGCAGCCAAAGGCAGAAGGGTTTTACTACCGCGGTTAGATCTAACCCCTTTTGATGGTACTTTGCCATTTACATTTAAGAGAAGACAGTTCCCCATCCGTTTAGCATTTGCGATTACAATAAATAAATCCCAAGGCCAAACATTCAACAAAGTTGGCCTTTATCTGCCACAGCCGGTATTTTCACATGAACAATTGTAGCTACGTTGCTATGTCACGTGTCAAATCATTTGATAGCCTAAAAATTCAAATAATGCCACACAACAATAAAACAAAAAAATGTTGTTTACAGAGAAGTTCTATAAGAACAAATTTACACCTTTGTGCGGGTTTTCCCGCACAGGTTCACCTAGTAGATTGTTTTTTTTTTGTACAGGTTGCCTTCACTTCTAAGAAATCATGTATTTTATAGGGCAGAGTGTGTTGAAAAAGAAACTCTAGGAAATCAAATATAATAGAAATATTTGTTTCTACAATAAAACCTCGTCAAAACGACCACGTACGGTGAACTCAATAAGTGGTCAGTTTGAGAGGTGGTCGTTTTGGAGAAGTGGAGATCAGGACCATACCCTAATTAAAATAACTTCAATATTATGAAAAGTGTATGATTATTTACTCCAAAAATATTGTTTACATAAAATTTTAACAAAAAATCGTAGTAGAAACATCACTACTTACCAGTCAATACACAACAGATTTTATTAGTAGATCGTGCATGATATAGTAGCCTATTACGCAGAATGTAAACTTGCTTAAAAATAATAATTCTTAACGTGAGATACTGTAGTTTATCACATATAACTCAAAATTTTTTAAAACTAGGAAAACATTTCAAAATAATTTTTTATAAAATTTAATTAAAGTAATTTTCGATTGTTTTTTGTTTAACAGCTTGTTGTTTTTTGCAGCTATTGTTTTTTCTATAATGGCCTCAGCTTCTTTCTGCAAATCTAGCAGTCGCGGCACTTTTTTTTCTCGGGCCATGTTTTTTAAACCACTAAGAGCTTCTAAACTTTTTCCAATTGGCATTACAAAAACATCTTCAATTCCTTCTACTTCTTCCTCGCCCTCGAAGTCACTCCGTTCGTGCTACTACCTTTTACCATGCTGTCGTTTTGGCACTGTTCAGTAACAGTTGTAAACAAACCATTTTCCCCACTCGTCATTTTCGTCGCGTGTTGGGATGGGTTCTTCACAGTGAACTGTGAATTCAAGATTCGCTTGTTATCCAAGTTGAACTTAATCTCTGTATAAACTGTATAAGCTTGTAAATCTGTCAATACTCAAAGTAGCAGTATCAATATGTAGCGCATGGCTATTCTGTATTACATACGTTTATTAGTAGTTTTATGTATACATAAATACGTTTCTGTCAATAAATAACTGTAATAAATTGTTATAAGTTTGTTTTTCCCCACCAGAGGCAGGTGGAGTGTTAAATTATTTGCACTCGATTTACTAGTTCCAGGGCTACAAAATATATAGTTCTGTTTTTTGTCACATGGTCAGCCAATTATATTATTAAATTAAAGTGGTCGCTTTTTCTCGTTTTTACCGATCGCGATCGGATTAGAGAGTGGTCGTTTAGCGGAGGTAAATTTTTATGGGGAAGAATAGTTAATATTTTGGTTCCCGAAACAACTGGTCGGTTAGAGAGTTGGTCGCTTAGAAGAGGTGGTCGTTTGTGGAGGTTTTTCTGTATTTAGATTCTTTCTGTAACGTTGAATTAAAATGGTGTAAGTATTTGAACGCACCAGGGGGTTCTCGTGTTTGTGTGACTTGTCGTGAAAGCGTTTGTATAGGTATTCAATGGAATTTTGTACAAGTGGTGTTTTCAAATCTATATGTAAGGTGCGTTCACTTTCCTCCGTCCATTTACCTGATAATCCCCCTAGACGCCTTAAAAGACGCTGGAGTAGAGATCTGCTAATTTGATTTACAAATTTCATTCTTGGGGAGGCCCTACCATTCTCATGCCTATCATGTCATTTACATTATTATCATAATCATCACATTTGCTTGTTGTAACATTTTACAGTTGTAAATAAAGAATTAAAGAGAGAAAAAAAAGTACTTGAAGGGTCTAGATTTAATTGATGAGATCACAGGCATAAAGAATTTATTTTTTATTTTTTTTTTTTGGTTCAACGTCCGACTGTTTTGCAAATTGCTGCTAATGCAGACGGTGAAGGATGAAATGAATTTTTTGTAACTATGAAAAAATGCCATGCCCGAGTGGGATTCGAACCTAAGACTCCGTGTTGAGAGGCGAGCACGTTACCAACATCGCCAACGCGGCCGGCAGGCATAAAGAAGTGAGCGCATTTGTAATCGACAATCAACAGTGAACACCTAAATCATAAATAGACAGTGTCGGGTTCTTTGAACAGTGCCAATACAGGACCGGTTTTGATACTACATAAATAGGGTAACAGCGCACGGGTTGTAACAAGTGGTTGTGAACAGGTAACCAATTATAATTTTGATTTCTTAAAGGACTGTAATCTGCTGATACTTGAGTTCAGTTTAAGCTTAAGTTTTGTATTTGATATAATTTATGTAATATTATATATTATGTTAATAGGTTAAGTAACATAATTAATTGTAATTATTTAATATTATGTCAATAAATAACTAAAATAAATTGTTACAAGTTTGTTTTTCCCCATCAGAGGCAGGTGGAGTATTAAATTATTTGCACTCGATCTGCTAGTTTCAGGGCTACACAATTTATAGTTCTGTTTCTTATCACATGGTCAGCCAATTATATGACTGTAGCAATTAAGAACAGGAGAGGTAAACGACACTATAAGTCAGAGTTACCTCCTCAGAGACTAATAAATTTCATTATACGGTCAAACTCTGTGGTGAATGAAGTGAATGCTATTTGCAGGGTGGAAAGTAGATAGCTATTCAGTGGTCTGGCATGCTGATTAGCATATTTTTCCTCTCAGTAAAGAAGGCAATTTATAAACTAACTCAATCCTCGTTTTATTTAGTAAGGTAAAGTAATTTAGTAAAGTTTAAGTATTTAGCCTCTAAAGGTTCAAATTAGCCTTTCAGTTTATGACATAAACAACAACAAATGTGTTTAATATATTTTTAAATTCAATACCGTACGAACCTAGTTTTGGGTGTTACAATATCGTTCACATCTCATTGAGTCATGGGATTGCCTATTTTTCTTAAATTAAGCAGTTTGCAACGTACATACATTAGAGATTAAAAAATAAAATAAATTCCTTTTTGGTTTTGGGGTGTCATATTTAGTGAAAATTGTCAAAATATTTTCACGATGACAATCCTACTTCATTCTACTTCAGATAGAGTAAGAAATAAAGAAATAATGGTTTTTAAAGGTAATTTTCTGATATTTTTTTAAGATATAATTTACGTTACTACATAAAAAGTTGAAAACTTGATTCGTCAGAATCATCTAAAAAATTGTTCCACCTTATCCGAGATGTACGCTTTTCACCCATTTACACACCCGACCATAAAACACTTAAAAGGGGCAGTTTTATAACCGTACAGCACTAAATCAGGTCCCCTTTGCATCGGTCTAAAAAAACACTTGAAATGTTCCCTTGATAGGAAAGAGTAACTCTTTTTTTATTTCGTCTTCCTTTATAAAGTATGTTATTTACTGACTCAATTCCAAATTTTATTAAAAATAAAAAAAGACATTCACCCACCTTATTGCTTAATCGTAGAGTGTATAAACTTTAAACTTTGAATGCGAAAATATCAGGTTTAATTCTCAAATTGTTTAATAAATCTGTATACATTAATAGAAAAACCCTCACTGACTGACTGATTGACTCACTCATCACTAATTCTTTTACTTGTAGAAAAGCTATTAAGCAGAAAATGCGGATAGAATATTCCCTTCAGGGTAAACAGAAAAGTTCAACACAAACGATTTCGACATTCCATCGATATGGGGTTGATAAGGATGTCCAATAAATATTTTTACTTTTAATAACTTTTATTCTTCTTTGAGAAACTTTACAATATAGCATAACCACCCAAATATTTAACTAAATTTTGAATAAACAAAAATACGTGAACAATATTTTTGTTTAAAGAATACATCCCAGTGGATAATTCAAAAGTTTAACAATGAGACAAAATAAAAAAATTGTGAACAAATGAAAAATTAAAAAAATATTTTCATGAGACGACGCGTCTCATGGCTGGTGGCAATTTTTAAAAAGAATTACGAAAAAACTATTTGTGATTTTTGTATCAGATTTTTATGATAATAACCATTAGTGATTCCTGTTAAAGAGGATTTCTCTTTAAGAGGAATCGAATGCACTATTTTTGTTTCCAAACTCCGACTTTGATTTCTTAACTTCTAATTTTGGGGCAATTCCAGTCGGAACCGTAATTTCAAAAAGAAAACTAGGGCCACTAACTTTTTGTGTAGATTAGGAAAAACCGTTTGTTGTTATCTCTTGCAGTTTCTGATATCTCTTTGTAACGGACGGACGAACAAAAACTGATTAATGACAATTTTAAAAATTGTATGCACATTAAAGCAAATATGTAAAATTAACATTATAGAAAATAAAAAAATCTACAACTTTATTTTAATCGTTTTTTTCAACAGAGCCTAGTTTAGCGTCAATTTAGTGATTTTCCGTATTTTTTAATCGATCAGAGGTTGATTTTGCGTCATTCACTCATGTTTAGGTTATGCCACACCAGAGTTTTTATCTAGTTAATAAATAATGTTTGCCCATGACAGCCAGGTGGAATGTTAAATTATTTGCACTTGGTCTGCTAGTTCCAGGGCTACAAAAATATTTAAGTTTCCTATCACATGGTCAGTTAATTATATGGCTGAAACATTTAAGAACAGAAAAGGGAGAGGTGTAACAGACACTAATCTCAGTTATCTCCTCTGAGAGTAATGAACTTCATTATACAGACCCTGTAGTGAATGAAGTGAAAATGTCATTTGCAGTGTGGAGAGTAGATGATTTTTAGAAGTCTGTCTGATAAGCATACTTTTCTACTCAGCGTGAAAGGCAATTGTAAACCACCTCACACCTCTTTTTACCTAGTGAAGCCGCTAGAGGTTCAAACCAGCTTTTCGTCCTAAACAATAACAATTTTAAAGGACTTTTATTATAATTTAATATAACCAGATCCCGAAAGAACCTGAAATAAGTGTTACAATACTCTTAACTAAGTGTGTTTGAAATAATGACCAAGTGCAAAATGCAAAAATTGTTAGGATATGATACAAATGTTTAATTCTCACCATAGGCTATAGTCAGAATGTATTGACCGTGGAAGCTAATAATGGTTTAATACAGTAGAGCATGCCGTTAGGTAATAAACAAACATAGACCGATACATAGCTGTGGTAGCTGTGGTATTTAGGTGAGATATTATTGTGTTTCAGTGGAGGAGGGACCTATGAGAAAGAGAGAGAGGGAACCATGTCAAAAAAGGCATCAAATATTTAAACAAGCAATTATTAAAAGTCTCACCAAAATAAAAATGGCGTTAAAACCTCAACACCAGCGGTTTACTCTTTTTTTTAGTTAAACAACAAAAGTAAATGTAAGGTAACACTTATCGCTAAGGTCCGTTTCGGGATCTAGGTAATTAAATAATTAATACACTAAAGTTTAAAATTACAAGTATTTATTACAACTAAAAGATTTACAAAATAAATAATAAACTAATTATAATGGAATAATACAATAAATAACTTAAATAATCTACTCAGTACTACTTACAAACAATTATACGAAATGCACACACACAAAAACTGAATATAATGCACATACACAATAAATGATAGTATAACAATAGTTGATCATTACAATGCCCGGATATGTTAACCTGACCTAACGCTTCGATAGCATGCAATTAACACTCGTCAAAGATCAAACGAATACGTACTCCTGACCGCGCTCGAGGGTCTCTTTATATAGGCAAATCAAAGAGTTTTCTTGAAAGACACAGAGATTTGATACAAATAATAAAAATCCTTTTTATTAGTGTAGTAGACTCTCAAAAATCCGGATCGCACTAGTCCGGACTCCGGGTAGTACGGACGATGTTTTTTTTACTTTATTTTCTGAAAATTTACAACTTTTAAATTAACAACCAGTAAAAAGTTTTCATTGGATTGGCCCGATGAAATCAGTGGGGAGGCTTTATCGGCGAACAAAGACGCTGTTCCTGAATTTAAGACCTTACTTTTTAAAATTTTTGACGAAGAAGGAATTTCCGGTGACCAGCTGTATAATTGCGACGAGACTGGTCTGAACTATAAAATGTTGCCCACGAAAACTCTCGCATCCAAAAAAGAAGCTTCAGCCTCGGGCTATAAAAAAAGCAAGGAACGGGTTACGGTGTTGGCTTGTAGCAATGTGACCAGCAATCATAAACTTAGGTTAACATTAATAGGAAAATCAAGAAAACCCAGAGCTTTTAAAAATTTAAAGAAAGATGATGTGTTGCCACTTTGGTATACAAACCAACAAAAAGCATGGATGAATTCTACAATTTTTAAAACTTGGTTTTTTAATGAATTTGTACCTACTATAATCACTCTATAATTGAGACATATATGACACATTTTGTTACATGTTTGAAATCCGTAACTTGCAAATCTTACAAAGAGTACAATCGAATCTTATTACGGTACTGTAGCGTTAAGTTTAGTCAATGTTTGTGCTTCGTATATTGAATAATTACAGTACCAGTAGCCTACTGTAATTTATTAGGCCTACAGTGTTTTAAAGTTTTTTCAGAAGCTCACTCTTATATTAGCAGATAAACGTTAATGCTTATTGTCATAATTATTCGCCGTAAAGACGAAATTGCCAACCTCCGGGAAATCCGGATTTTTCGAAATCCGGACCGGCCGTCCGCCACATTAGTCCGGATTTCTGAGAGTCTACTGTACTGAAAAATTCTTAACTATTGTAAACAAGTCTCAATAGAATAAAAAGTGTTACAGGTAATCAACCGACTCCCATAAATAGTTGTACAGCAAAGACCCTACCTTATTATACGCTCATTTTTAAATAGGTATCCTTATATACTAACCCTATTGTTACTTTTTCACTCTATTATCTACTCTTTAACATTTATGAATTAAGTACTAGAAATTTTTCGAACCATACTCTTCTTCGATATTATTTTTTTTTTTTTTTTTTTTTTTTTAACGTTAATTTTATTTAGAAACTATACAGTACAGTATAACCATCCAAAAGCTTAACTAAATTTTGAAAAAAAAAACAAATGACTTGATAAATAAACAGAAATATTTTTTTTAAAGAATACATCCCAGTGGATAATTCAAAAGTATAGTGGATTTCAAAAAATAAGTTAATAAAAATATAGAACAATTAGATCAATAGATCTCTACTCCATTTTCTTCGTAGGCGTCGGTGTGGTAAGTTTCGTCTTGACATTTGCTGTATTAGGGGATTGATGTGATCTGTTAATTTTCTGTTAAATTTGGAATATTTTAATTTAGCAGTTTCTGTTACAAAAGGGATTTTCAAATCGGAATGCAATGTTAAATTTGTTACGTAATATGGGGCGTTCGTTATCATCCGAAGTATTTTTGACTGATGAGTTTGAATTTTTTGAATGTGAGTTTTCTTTGCGGTCCCAAAAATTTCAATACCGTAATTCCATATCGGTCGTAAATAGGCTTTGTATGTTAATAATTTAAATTTTAATGGTAGAGTTGATTTTCTGTTGATGAATTTTGAAAGTAATCTTGTACGGTTATTTAGTTGCAAACGTTTTGTTTTGATATGATATCCCCAAGTCAGTCTACGGTCTAAATGGAGGCCAAGATATCGAACTTTATTTTCTTGCGGTATCTCATTGTTATCCAGGTAAACAGTTGGACAAGTTCTTCTTCTTAAAGTAAAAGTCACTTGCACAGATTTCAGCGGGTTAACTTTCATTCTCCAGTTTTTGAGCCATGTAGATACCTCATACAAGTGATTTTGGATGTTCATCGAAGTTTCTTCTGGAGATTCACTGCTGCATAACAGAACGGTATCATCTGCGTACGCTGCTACTGTCGTGAAGTCATTTTCCGGGAAGTCAGACGTAAATATGGAGTACAAAGCAGGAGATAATATGGACCCTTGAGGAACTCCTGCTTCGATATGCCAGACATTAGAATATTCCAAACCTTGGCGCACAACAAAATATCTATCCTCTAAAAATGATCTCAGAATTCCATAATATGTATCAGAAAAAATAGATTTTAATTTATACAAAAGCCCGGGATGCCAAACCTTATCGAACGCCGAACTAATATCCAGAAATACAGCCGATGTGTATAATTTTTGTTCTAACCCTACAGAAATTAAATCAACCACTCTGTGCAGCTGATGAGTTGTTGAATGCTGCCTTCTGAATCCAAACTGATAATTTGGAGTTGTAGCTTCAATTATCGGCGAAAGTCGATCTAACAAAATTCGTTCAAAAAGTTTAGACACGATTGAAAGAAGGCTAATGGGCCGGTAAGAGCTTACACAGTGAGATGGTTTTTCCGGCTTCTGAAATAAAACAATAGTTGATAATTTCCATTGTAAAGGAAAATGCGCAGTTCTGAGAATAGCATTAAATATGTTTCGTATAAAAATTATCCCTCTTTCTGGTAACTCCTTTAATATCTCAGCAGTTATCAAATCCAGACCTGGTGACTTGTGCAATGGAAGACGTTTAATAATACTCTTGACCTCGTTTAAACTCACAGGTTTAGGCGGCAACGATAGCGTAGTTGGGCACGTTACGAATTCCTGTACATCCCTGTCAAACTCAATGTCTCCTGTTTGCACATGAGGTTTAAATACGTTGCTGAGATGTTCTCCAAATAAATCAGCTTTTTCTTGGTCAGACTTGGCCCAGGTTTGGTTCTCACGCCGAAGAGGAGTCGAAACTGGAACTTGCTTTAGAAGTCGCTTTGTTGCTCTCCATAACGAGCCATCTTCTGTGTCCAGGGAATTCAAGCGGCTTTCAAAGCGGTCGAGTTTAACTGCCCAGATTTCCTTTTTAAGTCTGTTGGATAGCCGATTGACAGTAGATTTATCGTCCGGAAGTCTTGTACGATGCCATCGACGACGTGCTGCCCGTTTTTGAGTAATTAATTCCCTTATGGATCTGGGATAATGAGGTCCATTGCGTTCATTTTTTGAAACAGTTATTGCAGAATCCCATGCAGCAGATTGAATGATAGAGGTAAAATCGTCTATGGCGCATTCTAAATCGTGAGCAGTTTTTAAAGGGACGTGAACATTTAAATTGTTATTTACAAGATTTTGAAATTTGACCCAATCCATCTTACCGGTTGGCGTTAGCGATGGTAGTTGCTGTTTATAAAGAGGAGTAGCACTTATAGTTAATAGAACCGGAGAATGGTCGGATCTAAAATCGTCTAAATTTTCAACCGCATGGTGAAATCGACTTATACCTCGTGTTATAAATATATCTAGTATATCAGGTAGCTTTGTGACGGCAGAAGGCCAATATGTCGGCATCCTGGGCGTTATTACTTCAAATCGATTGTAGTCAACTACATTTAGCAGTTGCCTGCCTCGTGGTGTATTGACTCTACATCCCCACTGAGTGTTCTTCGCATTATAATCACCACCTGCAATAAATGCTGGTCCCAACTCATCGAAAAAATTTTGAAACTCCTCCTCAGTTACTCGAAATCGTGGCGGACAATAAACTGATGCTACATTAAATTTTAACTGGTTTAGGTATAAAGAAAGTACAGTTGCCTGAAGAAAATTTGTTGGAGGTTCAGTGAAAAGGAAGTCATGTTTTAAAGTCGCCTTGATGATAATTGCCGTGCCCCCTTGGCTCCGGTCGGCCGGGTGATCAGTCCGGTAAACGATGTAACCGGGAACGTAAAAACGAGAACGTGAAGTCAAGTGAGACTCCGAAATGAGGGCGATGTCTATTCTTTTCTCATGTAGCACATATTCTAGCTCATTAAAATGTTGTGAAATACCATTAGCATTCCACAACAAGATGACAAGGGAATTAGATGTCATATTATTTGGCATTATTTTTAGACATTAAGGCTTGTATGAGTTGAGTCATCAACGAAATCATTGGAAACAATAGAGTTTTCATTTCCGACAAAAAAGTATTAATTTGACTTGACGGCCCCAACGCAGCATTATATTCCGCAATTTGGGCAGATGAAAATATGGAAGGTGAATGTACCTGTAATAATGGAGTTTGTCCTGCTTGAATTTTATTTCCGGTGGATTTTGAAGGCAACGGTGGAAAAGATGAAGAATTAATGTCAGGTACTGGGTGCCTTTGATTTTTTGAATTTTCACCTGTTTTATGAAGGGGTGCCCGACGTTTCTGGATTTCCTTGTATATAGCACACCCTTTGTAGTTAGCCGGGTGAGACTGGGAACAGAGCGCACACGTGGCTGGCGTATCGCGTGGTTTGGTACAACTGGAAGACTCATGATCCCCTGCACAACGCACGCATTTAGGAGCGTGATTACAATAACGTCTTGTATGTGAATATTGCTGGCACCTTAGACATTGAACTATATGGCGTTTCGGACGCGGCGGCTCAACTTTTATTTTAGAAAAAAATAAAGACGTTACATCAAATATTTGTTGATTATTTTCTGCCTTCTCTAGGTCTACAAACAACAGCGGCAAATACTGTTTTGTGCGATGGGACATAACATTCGATACACTGCGTACTGTATGACCTTTCTCCTTCAGTTCTGAAATTATCAGGCTATGATCCATCGACTGGTGCAACCCACGTATGACTACCCTGAATGGTTTATCTTCAGAAAGCTGATAGCAGTGAAAGTCAGCATTATTTTCTCTCAAATATTTGACACACTTTCTGTAATCATCACCATTGGAAAGGTAAATAGTGATACCTTGAGTTGTCGAAGAACATTTGAAACTGTCTCCGACTAACTGTTTTAAAATGTTGCATAACGGAACGTAATTTACGTTTGACTTTAAGAAAATCGGCGGGGGCCGTTGAATGTTCAACTTAGTTTTATCGCTTTCTGAGTTGTCGTTCGAAATATCAGAAAGTAAGGAATATTTATTACTGACAGGAGTTTTGTTTTCATATAAAATTGAATTTTTCGACCGTGGATCATTCGGATGTATTTTTTTAATAGCATTTTCATCAATAGAAACGTCAGTAATTTTACGTTTGTTTATTACTTGCCTCCATTCCGTGTTATTGGAGCCGTAATTATCTGAATTACTATTTTTGGTTACGTTATCCAAACTCGAACTAGTTTGGATAGTTTGGACAGTCTCCATAGTAGGACACGGGCCGTAACCAACGTTGTTACTCGGTTGCATAGCAACCTAACCTTAAACGAACAAATTTATGGTGTTCGTTGTAATTTTCTTGGAACAGTTTTCAATATAAAGTAAATTAATTCTGAAAAACACTTACAATGAAACTGAAGACCAGACGATATTATTTTTACGAAAATGGTCAATAATTCAGTACATTTAACATAAATGACCAGCACAAAAACACAACAAACATCAGCTGTCGGAAGTCACATAAAAAAATCAATTAAAAAAAAAAAAAAAAAAAAAAAAAAAAAAAAAAACTTCGATATTATAACAGTATTTTGTTTACTTTCTCTTGGCTTTGTAAATATATAAGGAAGTAGCTGTTAAACAATCCGGAACAGCTGGAAAAACAGATGTGTAAAAAAACGGAGCTGTACAACAGGCTAACAGCACACCCCTTTTACACACAGGTGCACAAAAACAGGCTCTGGATGTTATAACAGCATGCCCTGCGGTACACCAGCCAAGATCGGGCGTATAGAAGACCATTCTAAACCATAGTTTACTGAAAAGAATTTTTCACCTATGTATGATTTCAAAATTAAATAATACATGTGTTATACACTTCTTTGTAGTTTAAAAACTAGACCTTGGTGCCATGTCCGATCAAATACTTAGGTAGCACCTAAAAACACTCCTGCAGTGTAAAGTTTCCTCTTTAGCGATGAAGATATACCGGGTGTCCCACGAGTAACCCAACATGCTTCTGAGGTGTATTCCTCTCATAAAAATAATGAACAAAGTACATAAAAACACAGGTCTCGAATCGCTTTGTTAGTGAGTTACAGCACGCGAAAATTTTCGTCCGGGTTTCACTTCCCCTGCAAAAATAAACCCCTACGGAAATGTTTAGAGCGTTAATTAAGTTGGGAAACTAAACAGAGTTTAAGTAAAATGAGCTGAAAAATTTAATAAAACAGGTCGCAGATCTGTAACTACAGTATTTTTTTGAGATATGTATTATATTTGTACGCAAACTACATCAAATTAGGTTTCGAAAGCTTTTTTCTTTATGGTTTGAAGTACACTAACTTTGTTAAATGAGTAACAAATATATTGAATTTTTAAACAAAATTGTAGAGCATTTAATTCTGAAGAGAATGATGTAAATAGACTAATAAGAAACAAACAACAACTGTAGATAATCGGGTTTACATTAAATCAAAACACACAAAGAATGATAAAGAAATTGCAATAATTGTTTATAAATAAACATTCAATGTAATGTGGTGAAAAAACATCCTAATTACTTTAAATATGTAGGATATACTGTTGATTTGGAAATATAGTATTTAGTCAATTAAATACAAAACAGTTTTTAACATTGTACGTAAAAAGACAGAGTGTGAGTAACACGTACTCACCAAACATTTTTACCAGTTTTCAATAACTTACCAACAAATGGATCTTTTCCAACGGTAACTGTCTTGTTCCTCTGCATGCCCTCTAATACAGCCTGTACGCCAACAATAATATGTCACTGAAATGATACAGCGCAGTCCTCAACTTAGCACTCGCCTACTTTCAAATCGAATATACGTATTTTTGTATCTCGTAGTACAATCTGGAGAACATTGAAGGAAACTACTTTTATCCGTACCTTTTGCAAGCTGTTCAAAATCTTCATCCAGGGGCCAATTAATTAAGACTAAATTTTGTCGATGGTACACGAAAATCGAAATATTGTAGATTACATTTTATTCACGGATGAATCGATGTTTACAAAATACGGAATATTAAATTCGAAGAATAGTCACAGGTGGTCCACTGAAAATCTGAAAGAAAATGCAGTCAAACTTTCAAATTCTATTTTCCATAAATGTATGTTGTGGTATAATTGGGGATGTTAGTTGGCCCATTTTTTTTTATCAAAATCGCCTTACTGGTCTTGCGTGCAAAATCAACTGCAGTTCTGCTTGAAGAAGTATCACTTGTAAAACGACAGCAAATGATATTTCACCAACGCATTATTTATAAGATGTTAGACAGTGCTTAAACTTAAGTCTTCCGGGCAGATGGATTGGTCGAGGTAGGACAATTAATTGGCCTCCTAGGCCTCCCGATTTAAATCCCTTGGATAACTTTTGGGGTTAATTAAAGGAACTCGTTTACGCAGAACCTGTAAATTCCAAAGACGAAATTGAACCGAATTTTAACGCTTGTGAACAAATTACGAACGACGTTGATTATATCAAAGAGTTACGTTTGATCTTATTAAGCGCACTAGATTGTGCTATCTATCAAGGAAATTATTTTGAACAATATCTGTAAGGTATGAAATAAAATTTGCATTAATTAAATAATTCTTATGTTTATTTTCGGTTTTTATTCTCCATGTGTTTTGATTTAATAAAAACCAGATTTTCCTCAGTTTGTGTTTGTTTCTTAATGGTCTATTTTACATCAATTTCTTAAAAATTAAATTCTCTACTAGTTTTGTTAAAAAAAGTTCGTATGTTTGTTATCCATTTAACAAAGTTAGTGTACTTCAATCCATAGAGTAAACAGCTTTCGAGACTTAATTTGGTGTATTATGTCAAGATATCTCAAACAATACTCTAATTACAGAGCTGGAACCTGTTTTATTCAATTTTTCAGCTCATTTTACATAAACTCTGTTTAATTTTACAACTTAATTAACGCTCTAAACATTTCTGTAGGGCTTCATATCTGCAGGGGAAGTGAAACCTGGACGAAAATTTTCGCCAGCTGTAACTCGCTAAGAAAGCGATTCCGGACCTATGTTTGTATGAAGTTTGTTCATTATGAGAGGATTATTATTTTTACACCTCAGAAGTATGCCGCGTTACTCGTGAGATACTCTGTATAATCCAATACGCTATGTAATTGTGGTTGTGTTGAATGTGCCTCACGAGACCCAAACTGATCATTTACTGTAATGATAAAAATAAGTTTTATTTGTTATTAGCATTCATGAGAAGTTGAAAGATTTAAGGAACAAATTTAAATGTAAAATTTACATTGTAATTAAAATTTTAAAATTAACTTCCTAACAGACTGTTTATTTTCTTATGATTTCAGATGTCGGAATTTGAAAAAAATTGGAGATATGATAACATTTTGACAATTGGCGTGTCAAGACAATATAAAAGGAAGATGTAGCAAATAAGGCGACCGTTTATTAAAAATGAATAAAGGAATACGGACATGGATATTAATAATTATTGTAATCGTTTTTATAGAATGCACTATATCAAATTTAATTGAAAATTCAAATTTAACTTTATTCCATTCGATTATGACAAAAGAAAATTATTCAAATGAATCCAGTGATGATGAATTTCTTACCTTTATTGATAATGAATTCAGTGGAAATTTAGAAAATAATTCAAATTTCATAAAGTATGAATTGGAACAGAATTTTACAAATAATATTAAAAATTTAAGTAGTATTTTTAATTTTATCTTTTATAATAATAATATTGAAGAAAATAAGACAAGTATTATCAATAAAATACCACAAAATGTTACTAAATTTTTAAATGAATATGATGATAAAATTAGAGATAATAAAGTAAAATATTTAAATGATAATAAAACAGCAGAAATAAATTTAAATTTTAATAATACAAATGAATTCATCATAAACAATTATGATGCAAATATCATAAAATTATATAAGGAAGAATTTGAAGATAATAATTTAAATCATAATAATGCATCTAATAATGATTTTTATATAAATATCAATGATTTGAATAATTACAATGATATCGATTTTCAAAATGATTATCCCATACACGATTCAAGCATCACAAAAGATTTTACGAAATTACATAATAATTCAAATATGAACGATTCAATGGTTCATTTGAATGATTCAATATTGAATGAATTATTAATGAATAATTTGAACGATTCATTCAGCCCAGATATAATATATTTTGAAGATTCAAATGAAACAATATTTTTGGAAAATAGAATTAGAAATGACAATATTAGTGATAATATGGATTTAGAATATGATTTATTTAATTATAACATTCAACCAGAAAAAAATGATGGTATGTTTTTAAATGAATCTATAAAAATTATGAGAAATCATTCAGTTTTATTACCAGATAAAGATGATCAACAGATTCAAGTTGTAAACAACACTAATATCACGGAATTTATTTGGCCAATTAAATTATCTGCTGAAGTACCGGGGGATATAATTCTTGGTGGATTAATGATGGTTCATGAGAGGGAGGATAGTGTTACGTGTGGTCCAATAATGCCAGAGGGTGGTGTTCAAGCGTTAGAAGCTATGTTATATACACTAGATGTTCTGAATAATCGACCGGATGTGAAATTTAAAATCGGTGCTCATATTTTAGATGATTGTGATAAGGATACATATGGATTAGAAATGGCCGTTGATTTCATAAAAGGTAAGTCAATAAAATTGTTTTATTTTGATTTAATCATATTAATGTAGTTGGTAATAATATGTGTTTTGGTAAATAAATTTAAGTAAATAAATGTTTATTCACTGGTGACCCTTTTCGGGAATAAACTTTGTCAAAATGTATTAATTTAACAATTAGTCCGATGTTTTTATTAAAATAATTTTGTCCGTTATTAAATTTCAGCAATAGCATTTGCTCATACTTAGTTATATATAATACATAATTATACGCCCATTATTTTATTTATTTATTTTATTCTCTCAATACATTTTAATTTACTAATAAGTTAAGATGTATATACAATATTTTAAAAATAAATGTACGAATATGGAAAAACTCTTATTTAAAGAGTTATGACCGCGCTAAGGAGTAGTACTAGAAAAATATTTTACAAATATATACATGTTAAACCACTAAAAAAGTACGTACTATTAACACAATCAAAATGGTACAAAAATTATGTTTAACAGTTTTAAAAAGCAGTGCATGTAAAATATAAATACGTTTATTTTTTGTTTAACGTCCGACTATTCTGCAATTACTGCTAATGCAGACGGTGAAGGATGATATGATTTTTTGTATGTATCAAAATATGCCGTGCCTGAATGGGATTCGAAGCCTCGACCGCATGATGAGAGGCGAGCACGTTACCAACTATGTCAATGCGGCCGGCAAATAAATACAATATATACAATTGAATTTACAAAAATGTCTATAATAATACGAATACCAATACAAATTTGAAAAAAACGTATATTAAGTATTCGTAACGTAAAGATAAGTGAAAAAGATGCATTAAAAGTATTAAAAAAAATTTAGGTATTTTTATTTTATGGGAACTAATTGGATAAACAAACGTACAAACAGAAAACCAAACATAAAAGATAAGTTCAGACTAACCAAAGAGAAGTTATTATAAAACTTTGAAATATTTCTAAAGTTCTCGCTTGTGGATCGATAGGATATGAAATTTTCAGTTTATGTTTCAAAAAGTTAGTTACAGTGAAACCTAGATAATAATATTGATCTATTTTCCAAAAAGGAAAAAAAGAAATAATTTATATTATTTTTATAAATTTTCACACATTATCTATTGTTACTACAAACGTTTCAATAAATAAATCTGTGAAAATTAATCTATTATAACACCTAACATTATTCAAAATCGGTCTCGTAACAACACTATTTCGAAACGGCCCGATAACACTGTAAATAATCCCATTCACAGTCCAAATACTGACTAGCTCACTAGAAAGGCGCTGCCTGTTTTTATAACTGCGGACTGATAGTTCCTCAGACTATCGAGATCCTTCTAACATTTTCTCTCCTTTATCAGAATATAGCAAAAGGGATAAAAATAAAACCAAACGATTTTACTTGATTTTTTTTTTTTGAATTCTTATTCAAAACACTTCATTAATCGCAATTCATTATCTTTGTTCAATGGATTTCACCTCATACATTCACAATTTCTTACAAGAACCAATTTATTACCTTAACTGTTTTATAGATTACCACTATTGTAATGTTATAATATAGAGAATAAAAATATGGTATTAAAAACTGACACAGTTTTCTCTTGCCAACGCAAAAAAGAAAAATATAACCTAAACTTTAGAAATAAACAAAAAATTACATCAACCTCACTTTGGCTTAATAATATACGGAAAATCACTCTTTCACCCTTAACTAGGCTCTGTAGAGAAAAATGCTTTAAACAATTGTAGATCTTTTTATTTTCTATAAAAATTTTTTTATACACTTTTGTCGTAAAATGCATACTAAGGCCGAAAACGTAAAAAATCCATTTTTTACAGGTTTTCATGAAAGAAAATCACAAATTACCGCTAAACTAAGCGATGTTTGAAATAAAAGTTGTAGATTTTTAAATTGTCTACAAATTCTATTATATACTTTTTTGCCCTAAAATGCATACAGAGACCACAATCTAAAAAAACCATTTTCTTCCAGAAAAGAACCGCTTCCCCAAGAATTTCAGCAGACATGGCTTAAACCCTGTTTTGCAGAGCATAAAAAGTGTAGTAAATGAGGCGATTTAAAAAAAATCGTAAGGGCCGTTTCTGAGGAAATCGCAAAAAAGTGAAAAATGACACGTTATAAACTTCCGATTGACCGATTTTGATGAAAATGTTTGTGTCGGGTCCTCTTTGTACTAATTTAAGTTTCTAGTTTTGAAGTCGTACGATTTTCTGTTCTTGAGATATGCTCTTCACACACACACACACACACACACACACACACGCACACACACCACACACACACACTCACTCACACACACACAGACCAATCGCTAGAAACATGTTTTTTTGGGTTCAAGAAGTCTCAAAACGTGCAGATCCGGTGAAAACTCGATTTTGAAAAAACGACATGAAAATGAAAACAATACTTTCCTTCCTATATATTCATATAGGCAAGAGAAAGTAAAAATCTGGTGTGAAACACTCACACAACTTTCTCTTGCCAATGCAAATAATTTAAACAATATAACTCAACATTAGAAATAAACAACAGCACTAACCCTAAAAAACATAACCTTATTTTAATCATGAGTGAAAGACGCAAAATGAAAATCAACTTCATATCACCTTAAAAATACGGAAAATCAGTCTTTCACGCTAAACTAAGCTCTGTAGAGAAAAACGCTTTAAATAAAAGTTGTAGATCGTTTAATTTCTTATAAATTTGATTATACACACTTTTGTCGTAAAATGTATACTAAAATGTATACTTAATTGTTTTTTGTTTTTTTCTAATGTTTTATGACAAATGTTACGTTATATTGTTAATTATTTGCATTGGCAAGAGAAAGTTGTTTGAGTGTTTTCCTGTGTTTTCTCACACAACTTTCTCATGACAATGCAAAAATTTACGATAAACCTAACATTATTAATAAAACATTAGAAATAAACAAAAAACTAACTTTAATAACATAACCTAATTTTAAAAATGAGTGAAACGCAAAATAAAAATCAACCTTAGTTTAGCTTAAAAATACGGAAAATCACTCCTTCACACTAAACTAGGCTCTGTAGAGAATAATGTTTTTTAATAACAGTTGTAGATCTTTTAATTTCCTATAAATTTTATTATATACACTTTTGTCGTAAAATGCATACTAAGGCCGAAATCTTAAAAAAATCGATTTTTCACACGTTTTCGTTAGAAAAAAAATTACTAATTACCGCTAAACTAAGCATTATACAAAAAAAATGTTAAAATAAAAATTTTAGTACGTCAAATTCTTTACAAATTTTATTATATACAATTTTGCGCTGAAGTGTATATTAAAGCCGCAATCTTAAAAGACAATTCTTTTACGCAAATCAGCTTAACCGAGAATTTCAGCAAACATGGCGCTTACCCTATCTTGTAGAGCATAAACTTTATAAAATCAGGCGATTTTTGAAAAAATCGTAAGACCAGTTTTTGAGAAAATCGCAAAAAAATGAAAATTTATTCGAATAAACTACTACTTCCGATTGACCGATTTTGATGAAAATGTTTGTGTCGGGTCCGGTAGTGGTATGTAACTTCAAGTTCAAGTCCAAAAAAAAGTTCAAGTTCAAGTTTCAAGTTCGTACGATGTTCCGTTCTTGAAATATTTTGTATAAACAGACACACACTGGCACACAAACACAGACACACACACAGACCAAACGCTAAAAACATGTTTTTTGGGTTCAAGAGGTCTCAAAACGTGTAGTTTTGGTGAAAACTCGATTTTGACAAATCGACATGAAAACAATACTTTCCTTCATATATATTCATATCGGCAAGAGAAAGTAAAAATCTGGGGTGAAACACTCACACAACTTTCTCTTGCCAATGCAAATAATTTAAATAATATATAACCTAACATTAGAAATAAACAACAGCACTTACCTTGGAAAACATAACCTTATTTTAATCATGAGTGAAAGACGCAAAATGAAAATCAACTTCATATCACCTTAAAAATACGAAAAATCACTCTTTAACAGTAAACTGAGCTCTGTAGAAAAAAACGCTTTGAATAAAAGTTGTAGATCGTTTAATTTCCTATAAATTTGATTATCACACTTTTGTTGTAAAATGCGTACTAAGGTTGAAATCTTAAAAAAATCGATTTTTCACACGTTTTCGTGAGAAAAAACAGAAAATCACTAATTACCGCTAAACTAAGCGTTATACAAAAAAATGTTAGAAATAAAAATTGTAGGAAGTCAAATTCTCTACAAATTTTATTATATTAAATTTTGGCCTGAAACGCATAGCTACAATCTTAAACAAACAATTCTGTAACGCAAAAACAGCCTCACCGAGAATTTCAGCAAACATGGCGCCTACCCTTGCTTGTAGAGCAGAAAAAATTTATAAGACCGGGCGATTTTTAAAAAAAATCGTAGGACCAGTTTTTTTGAGAAAATCGCAAAAAAGTGAAACATTATTCGAATAACCTACTACTTTCGGTTCACCGATTTTGATGAAAATGTTCGTGTCGGGTCCGGTAGTGGTATGTAGTTTAAATTTCAAGTTTTAAGTTCGTACGATGTTCCGTTCTTGAGAAATTTTGTACACACACACACACACACACCAATCGCTAAAACATGTTTTTTGGGTTCAGTAAATCTTATAATGTGTATATCCGGTGAAAACTCAATTTCAAAAATTCGGTATGAAAACAATACATTCCTTCCTTATATTCAAAGGCAAGAGAAAGTAGTAATAATCTGTCTAATATTTTTATTTAAACAATTTTGTCATTTAGTTTCGGTAAAATCATTTTCGCTTACTTATAATAGATATATCTACAGATAGGCTTATTATTAATTAAGAAGATAGTTACAGCGCAACCTAAATAATAAAGTTACTGTAGTTCCCAAATAATTAAATTATTAATAACTTACATATTATGTGAACTTTTCACTCTTAAATTACCATATTCATTCCAATAACCAAGGCTGTGAAAATTAACGTATTCTGTGATTAAGCAAAAGGTTTTTTTTCTGTATAGGTCCAGTTTTTGACTATGTGAGGAGACTTTAGACATTTTTTGAAGCTCTTTTTTCAGCCCATGTTCTCAGCATTTCCTCACTGTAGGATTTGCTCTTTTCTTGTTTCCATCCGATGTTCTGGTTTTTGCTCTTCATGGAACCCTTAAAGTCCGTAATTTGTATGAAATTTGGTCGGTTCATTAAGTATTCTCTTTCAATTTCGGTTTTTTCAATATCCTATCTGACTTTTTTAAAACATTTATTCGACACCTTAGGTTATTGTTAAATTGTTTACTGCCGAGAAATGTTTTTCTTGTCAGACGGTTGTCATCCATTCTATGACAGGAGTCCATAAAATTGTAGGCTTCTTTTACTAATCGTTTCCATTTTTCTAGTACACTTCTAGCCTTCGTAACCTGTATTATCCGTCTACTGGCATTGCAGCCATTATCTTAGGGGAGGATCTCTCCCACAAATTTCTCTGATTCTATTAGACCAGCCTGCCCGGTCATTCTAAGGCACTCACTCGCGTGTAAACTAGGCTTAACTATGCTCTGTAAAAACAATCTTGATTTAAAATTGTAGATCTTTTCATGTAACTTTAATTATACATTTTTACCCTAAAATTTATACTAAAGCTGTAATCTTATAAATTACGCGACTATTATACAAGAGATATCAAATTAGATAGTCACTAGCAGCAACTACCCACTTCGATATCCGTTATTGTTGATGGTTTACGTGGAGTAGGGACTTATCTATCTGACAAAAAGTGGCATGTACTGGGTTTTACGTTTTTAAGGTGTGAACCGTTTTGGAATCTTCTTCTATATACCAATTTATTAAATTAGTGTACCCAATTTTTTATTAAACAATATACTCAATTGTGTTACCGTAGTTACGGAAACTTATTTATTTATAATATTTTTCGTTTTAGAAAATAGCGTTCTCTCTTCGTTTCTAATTCTACGAGCATCTTGACATTTACCGTATAAAAATTTGCGATACATTTGCTAGCACAATATCCTGTACGTCAAGGCTGATGTATAATAAAACAGATATCTGATCAGCTCTATCTATCTTATTTAATTGTTTTTTACATTAAACCTTATCATGAATTTAATATATATGAATTCCCAAATTTAATTAGTATAAACTAATAGTCAAGATACGCAACAATGAAAATCCCATTGCTGCGTATCTTGTGATGGTTTTTTCGGGGTACATTAGGACAAAAGAAAAATTAAGTTTAATAAATTTGATACATCTAATATTAAACACAACGCTCGTCTTGAAACTTCAAGTGGGCGGTCAACAGTTTCAAATAAACTTCTTCTTCTTACTAGGCCATCTTGTCCTGTTCCAATTCACAACCTTTATTATTAATTTTTCCTTTAATTTGTCAACACTATTGCCATCTCTTGCGTGGTCTGTCAATATCTCTCCTTCCATGAGGATGATATTTTAAAATCTCCAGTGGTATTCTTCCCGCTGGTATTCTCTGAATATGTTCCCTCCATTGTCGACGGTATTCTGCAACCTTTTTATTCAAACTGTAGATATTTAATTCTGAGCGTATGTCTTCATTTCTTATTTGATAGCTACGCTTGAAGCCCTTAATTTTGCAAAGGAATCTCATTTCCGCCGCCTGTACTCTACTCTCTAGTGGTTTTGTGGTGAACCACGAATCACTTCCGTATAAGAGGACTTGTGTAGCTATCACTTTATAAAATTTCAGTTGTGTTTCCTTCCTCGCTTTCTTGCTTAAGACCCTGCTTAAAGTCCCACATATTGATTGGAACTTTCCTACTTTCTTTTCAATGTCTATATCTTCCTTAAAACTAATGTCACATCCCAGGTAGCTACGAGTATATTGCGTCGCAATATACTCGTAGAGCAGATTCCTGATATCAATAGGCAAAAGATTTAAAAATTTAGAAGCTAAATAATCGAAAAGCCTTTGGTACAATGTGGTGGAAGCTCTGCGGTGTGGAACCAAGTGCTTGATTCGGGTATTGTAGCGTTGGAACAGGTGTCGGTTCCAGTATTGTATCATCAACCACTATTTTAGATCTGGTAGGGTACTTGTCAGTGAATGTCATTACATTAAATTTGGTTAGAGAGTTTTCAAATTGTATAACTTGCATAAATGATTTAAGACGTTTATTGATTTTTGGAGCTCATCCTCATTTTCTTGTACTACCGCAAATCATCCGCAAATAATAGTGCATTCAGGCAAGTGTCACCACTAATCTTAATGCCTGAACCGACTCTACATTTCCACTGTGTGAAAACGTGGTCAATATAGATATTAAATAAAGCAGGTGATAAACTACACCCTGGGTGTAGTTTTAAATAGTGTGGGTCCAATTCAGTTTAAACCGTTCATCTGTCGCTGCATCCATAAGCTAGAGATAATAATATTTCCAACCATTAATTTTAATAGTTTCTTGCAAGTACCATAAAAATAAATTTTTTATGTGTTCATATATTTTCGATTACATATCGAATAAATCTTGATAAAAGCACCATGTACTTTTTACTATATGAACATGCTCTCCCGTTTTGCAGTCAATCTGACATTAGACCTCCTTAACCAAGTAATTTATTGATAATGTCATAACATTACTAAATTTCCCACAAAAATAATAAGGAAGTAAAGGAATCAACTTAAAGGATATCTATTCACATTAAATCGTCATTTGCATACTCCGTCACCTAAAAAAAAATAACAAAATTCGGGTTGTACTATTGCTACTTATTCTGCTCGGTAGACGGTACCGGTGATTGGGGTTATGTTCTTCCGATGGTACAATCTCGAGCGGAAGGTTACTTTTTACTCTGCTTTTCAAAATCGCATAAGAATAACTCAACAACCTACCGTTTTTAAGTTTTTTTTTGTAATTTTAATTACCAGTCACTAATATCGCTCTCAGATGGGCATCAGCTCCTAAATTACTAATAGAAATCGGTGTCAAGAAATGCCACGTTGCTTCAGCAACAAAATCTGTTTCTGGGACGTTTTTCGTTTAAGTCACATGAAAATTGAGAGACAAGCCAGGTACAAAATTTAATCTAGGTTTTAAATTAAGGATGTCAACCAGTTAACGATTAGGTGTCAACATCCGGTGGATCTCAAATCTGCCTTGGCTAAACAACCACAGGCTTACTATCTTCTGAGACTTTATGATTTTCAGCAGATTCCTGATATCAATAGGCAAAAGATTTAAAAATTTAGAAGCTAAATAATCGAAAAGCCTTTGGTACAATGTGGTGGAAGCTCTGCGGTGTGGAACCAAGTGCTTGATTCGGGTATTGTAGCGTTGAGTTGTTGAGGCGAAGGTGTTTTTGTTTTAAATGCCTGAATAAGAACTTTTCAAGCAAAAAGTTATCGTACGTCAAATACTTGAAAATCCATAAAACTCATCAAATAGAAAGCGCTGGTAATTTTGTTTTGGTCATTATTATCAATAGGCTTATTGTTAACTGGACTTTAAAAAGCATCATTATGCTCCTTCCCAATCTGTGTAGTAATCTGTGTGCTATGTAGGATTTTCCACTGCTTGTTGAAATGTCATCCGATTTTAAATTTTTTTAAATGTTTTGGGCTTTACTGTATTATCACTCTGTGCTTTACAGGGGTTATAAATCTGTCTACTCAGAAAAGTTCTGTGCAGTGTCGCATTTACTTTATCTTGCCCTTTATTGGTACAAATAGGGAAGGATAGTATTGTTTTCATGTTGATTTAACAAACGTTTCTGTTGAACTCGTTTTGTTTTCAATTGAAACTCACATTTTCAGACCCCTGAAACAAAAATACATGATTTTAGCGCTTAGTCTGTGTGTGTGTTAAAAATTCTCAAATCATCTCAGGGTGGCGCTTGATAATTCCTTAATAACTAAACGCATTCGGTGTCAAGAAATAACACTTTGCCTAAGTAGTAAAACTCGTTATTTGTCATTTTCGTTAAGTCACCTTAAAATCAAAAGCTGTTCGCTCTGATTTTTTTAATTAGGGTTAAAAATTCCCTACAACCCAGGGTTTTTTAAGGTATTAAATACTTCCTGATTACAATTAATAATTATTCGGTCAAGAATAGTGCATGTAATGAGGTTTTTTCCGCGACAAGGATAAAGTTTTAGTTATTTTATTCGGGTGTCCGAATGGCTGAATGGGGCTGTGTTTTTGAGATAATAAAGACCGGAAGCTACCGGTTCCCTTAGCTTTAACCAAGTGAAGTAATAATAACCACAAATTTTCATCAGTAAAAAATGCAATCTGTCTCTCAAATTTCTCTACGTCTCTTAGACCAGCCTTCGTGGTTATTCTAAGTTACTCTTTTACGTAAAGGTACAAAGGTTTCATCACAGTATTATGACGCCAAATCCAATTACTTGTGCTTGCAACCGATTCTGTCATAGTAGAAATAAAACAAAGACCATGTACTGATCGTTCAAAATGTGTTACGATAAAGTTAACACCACAATTCCTCTGTCGTACTCGGTTGAGGAACAGATGAAAGGAGATTTGTGGTTCCCATATTATATGAATTGCTAACTGTAGAAATGATTCATCTCGACAATCCGCGAAAAATTAGTTATTTACAAAAATTTATTCTTTGTAAATACAGCCACCGTTAACTTCAGAAAGAAAACATGTATAGCCATATACGATTGGATGTCACCATTAAATAACTGCTTTCATTTTTTAATTAATTAGTCAAGTAAAAATAACCCCAAATTTAATCAATCATAATTGCAATTATTTCTTCCCAAGCAAAAATAATACAATGAACTCTATCTGTTTTACCCCAACAATATACGACAGATATCATATTTTGATACCACAACAAAATATGATAACCGTCGTAATTGATGGTTTACGAAGAGAAGGGACCTACTAATAGTACGTAGGAAATACCAGACTTTAAGTTTTTGAATCATTACAATCTTCTTACTTCTTCATACCAGAAAACTTAAATAAATATATTTTTAATTAAAACAATGTTAAATTTTGTTACCTAGCTACGGAAATTTATTTAAATACCCTTTAAAAAATAGCGTTCGGTTTACTCTCTCTTCATTGCTAATTCATGCCGAGCATCTAGACATTTAACGTATAAAAATTTGCGATGATTTCCCAGCTCAATATTTTGTACGCCAGGGCTGATGTATAGTAAAACAGATATCTGATTATTATTCATCTGCTTTGGGTATTTATTTCGTTTCTTTTCTTCATTAAACGTTATACTTAATATAATTGATATAATAACCCAAATTTCGCAATAAAAAAACTCATAATCAAAATACTTAAAAGTCAAAATATGCCTTTAAGTATTTTATAATAGCTTCTTCTCTGTACATTTTGACAAAGGAAAATCTAAGTTAAAAAATATTGATTCTTATAAAATCAACGCTCGTCCCGAAATTTTAGGTGAGCTGTCAGCAGTTTCAAAGAATATGGACCCAAATCAGTTTAAACAGTTTGTCTGTCGCTGCAGCCATATTCTAGAGAATATAATATTTTCAACCAATAACTTCAATAGTTTCATTCAAGTCTCAGAAAATATATATCCCTGTTTATATATCGTCGATTAGATAGCGAATAAATTCTGATGAAAGTTCCTCGTACTTTTCATAATATGAACATGCTGTCACGTGTTGAAGTCAATCTCACATTAGACTACCTAAACCAAGCAAACCATTAATTAAGTGATACCTTGTGTGCGAAGTACATAGTGATTATAAATGAAATAGACACTTTTGACAGCTTCTTAAACATCAAACTGGTGTATTTGAATATATTAAATGATATAGCTTTGTAGGGAATTTTTTAAAGTTTACGTTGGTACAACTGTTGCTAGCATTTTGTTGTTGGCTGCTGTTACAACGACCAGTCTAGCAAAATGGCCGCTACTCAAGTGGAGAAAGCTTATTGTGTTCTTTAATTAGCCAACACAAAATCGGTTACGGTTGTGCAACGTCATTTCAGAACAAGATACGGTAAATCACCACCAACAAGGTAATTAGTCTATGACTGGTATAAACATTTTGAAAACAGTGGATGTCTGTGTAAAAGAAAGCGTACTGGAAGACCTTCTCTTACAGAAGAACAAATTGATAGTTTTCGTGATGTTTCTGTACCAAGTCCAGGAAAATCAACTAAAACAGCAAGTTTAGAATTGCAAATTCCTCAACCGACTGTGTGGAAAATTCTGCGGAAACGTTTGAAAATGACATCTTATAAATTCCAGTTTGTACAAAGTTTAAGTACCAGTGATAAAGTCGTACGTAAAAATTTTTGTCTGGAGATGCAACATTGTGTTGAAAATGACGACGTTTTCTTTAATCGCTAAAGTTTCAGTAATGAAAGTAATTTTCACATTAGTGGAAAAGTTAATAGACATAATGTTAGAATATGGGGCACAGAAAACCCAAAAATAACTTTACGGCACACATGCGATTCCCCTAAAGTAAACATCTTTTGCGCATTATCTCGTGAAAAGGTTTACGGGCCTTTCGTCTTTCACGAAGTGTCAGTAACCGGAGTAATTTATCTGGACATGTTAAACGAATGGTTAATGCCTCAACTCCAGGAAGATAGTTCATTGAATCTATAATCTATAATAATTATTAAAACTTAAATTCTGTACAATACCAATATTAGGTCTAATTTGTAAATGAAAGTAAGAGTCCTTTTTGATTTTGTATTATTTATGAGAGTAGAATAATTTAGTATTTTTTATGAATTTTTAAGAAGCTGTAACCAAATTATACTTAACAGTATGTTATAATACAAATAACTTTTAGTAATAATTAAGTTGTAGAATAGTCTTAGAATACGGCAATCTATTTTTATTTCATATGGTTGACATCATTTGATCATCCTTGCTTATGCTAGTGTTGACAGTAAGGCAATGGTAATGTTCTAGTGAGCCTCTTGGCAACACCGGACCACAGATGCTCGGACGCGTAAGAGCACGCGTTGATCTACAGCTCCCTACTATTGCATTTGAATACCCCCACTTGTAGTAAAGAATGCCCCACTTTTAACTACAGTACACGGAGATTTTGAAGAGCGCACCTAGCGGTAGCAGCCGAAATCGCTCGGCGATTTTCTCGTAGTTCTGAGGCGCCCCCGTAAATTGTTCATCCATATTCAATATTTAAAACCTAACATTTCTTGTAAATAGAATTTTCCAAGAAGTTATTTCATAAAAATCTGTAAAAGAACATGGAATTTAAAAAAACTACCAAAGCTGCACCGGTCATTACTAATATTGCTTATTGTCATCGTTCGAAGACATGATGCTGCGGTGGCTGCTGATGAATGACTGGTGGTGGTTTCGAGTGTGGTCGTTGCTCTCAGTTGGCTCGAAGTGTGCTCGTTGTAAAAATAAATTCATCGAGCGGCTTAAAAGCAGCTCGTGTCGTGCTCCGATCATGCTCCGCTCGAGCGTCTAAACCCAGCGTAAGAAGCTAAACAATATAAAAATAGCCTAAGGATTCGGATAAATGGTTTAAAGAATTCACTAAATATATAGAAAAACCCGGAATAAACTAAGAAAACTTGACATGAACCGAACCAATTTCATACAACTAATTACGGACTTTGAGGGCTTCCATGATGAGCTAAAACAGAACACCGGGTGGACAGAAGAAAGGAGAATAGTCTACAGTGAGCGAATGACTACAATAAAAAAAATCTATTGTGAAACCTCAAACGGCGTTCTCTTGCCAATAAAAATTATGATTAATATAATTTACCTTTAATAAGTTTTAAACAATTAAAATGATCATCATAGCCTTTTTTTACCATAAGTGATTGACGTGATACATTAACAATTAAATTTAAAAAAACCTCTACAGAAACATCCTTAAAAAGTGAGAAAATAATAATATTCGACCTGTAGGTTTGACGTCTTGCGTCGGGGGGACCGCCAAGTAACAAAATAGGACTTACTAGTTTTACTTAGCGGTACCCTGACGCTACGAAGTCAATCGTAAGGGCAAATTCATATTTTACAGAGTACTTTTTAAACTTTTAATTTAATTTTTATTTCGTAATTTTAAACTTATTACCATATTTTATTTTTTTACAGATTTTTATGAAAGAAAAGAAAATCACTAATTGCCGCTAAACTAAGCGTTGTACAAAAACATGTTTTCTATAAAAATTGTAGAGTTTTAAATTTACTACAACTTTAATTACACACGCTTTTACTCTACAATGCATGTTGAGGTTGCCATCTTAAAACCAATATTTTTTACAACGAGAACACAAGCACCCGATATATTTCAGCTAACATGGCGTATACTACCCTATACTTTAAGGCATGAAAAATGTAGTATATTAGACGATTTTTAATAAAATCGTAAAAAAGTAAAAAACAGCCCGAAATAACTATACTACTTCAGTTTGACTGACTTTGATGAAAATGTTTGCGTCGGTTTCCGTAGTGGTACCTTATTTCAGTTTTAAGTTTCAACTTCGTTTGCTATTCTGTTTTTGAGATATTTTGTTCACATTCAGACAGACAGACAGACCAATCGCTAAGTACATGTATTTTTGTTCAGGGAGGCCTGAAAACGTATACATCCGGTGAAAACTCGATTTCACCGAGTGAAAAATCGACATAAAATCAATACTTTCCTTCCTTACATATTCTAATAGGGCAAGAAAAAGTAAAAACTTAAAACTAAAATTGTCAAACACTTTTTGGATTATCCTGTACATACGGTAAGAAACATTCATAACTCTTTATTCTTATATAATATTGTTTAATGGCGGGGAAAGTTATGTTGTGTAGGCTACAACAAGTTAACAAATACATGTGAGTTTTCACAATGGAGTATTTTTTTTCTTTTGACCTTGTTACTAATAGCATTCAAGTCTTACAGCCCTTGTGCGAATAATTTTGATAAGATTCCTATATCTTTAGACATTTTTGTTCCCTTCTTTTTTTACACAATGATGTGCGCATTAAGAATAAAACCAATGTTACATGTATCATTGGTATATTTATTCTTAAATTAATAAAAAACTTTAGCAAATCTATTACATAAAAATACTGGTATAAAACACTCGCAAGACTTTCTCTTGCCAAAGTAAATAGTTAACAATATAACCTACATAATTATAATCATTAGTATACAATGTAAAATGAAAAACATAACCAAATTTTAATCATGATTTAATGATGCAAAATTAAAATAAACGTCTGTTTGGCTTGGGAATATAGAAAATCGCTGGTTTGTCATAAACTAAAAGTTCATAAGGCCTTAAAAAATTTATTGTTTTTCCGATTTTGTTGACAAAAATACAGAAAATCACTAATCGACACAAAACTAAGCGTTGTGAAAAAAACGTTAGAAATAAAAGTAGTAGTTTTCTAAAAGTTTTACAATTGTTTTTAAATTTGCCTTTAAATACATATTAAGCCCGCAAACTTTAAACAAAACATTTTTCCCTAAGACAGCACAGGCCCCTCCAAAAATTATTAAAAAAAAACATAAAAATGAAATAAGACGGTTTTCAAATATTATTGTAGAAGCCGCTTTTGGGAAAATTACGGAAATTAAACACCGCACGAAAAACTACTACTTTTGTTTGACCGATTTTGATGAAAATCTCCGTGTAGGGTTTGGTAGTGGTGTCTTACTTAAGTCCTAAGTGTCAGCTTCGTGTTACCTGCCGTTCTTGAGATATTTTGTTCACGCTCAGGCACATGCATAAATCAAACGCTTAAAACATGTTTTTGGGTTCAAGGGGCCTAGCTACATGAAAACTATAGTTGAGTGTTTTCTTTCCCTATATAGGCGAAGGACAATTCTTGTAGGCCAAGAGAAACTGGTATAAAACACTATCACGACTTCCTCATTATTTACATTAGTAAACGTAACCTAATTTTAACCATAGTGAATGACGCTGAGAGAAAATGAAAATTTTATTTATTATCAAAGACGCATATTTTTTTTATTTTTTTACTTTTTTTGGTTTAACGTCTGACTGTTATGCAATTACTGCTAATGCAGACGGTGAAGGATGAAATGATTTATTTATAACGTATTAAAATATGCCGTGCCGGAATGAGAGTCAAACCCAAGACCGCATGATAAGAGACGAGCACGTTACCAACTACGCCAATGCGGCCGGCATAAGTCTACTTAGCCGGTATAGACTACTTAGTCGTTGGCAACCACGTTACATTATATAATACAAGTCACGAAGAAAATAATATATCGTATTCAAATATACAGAACCTTTTGTACAGAAACCTTAAGCCATTCTTGCTCCCGAATAGAACGAGTAGAAGAAATTAAATATTCAGGACTAGTTTAAGATTCAAAAGTCTCATAGAAAAATCATGTCAGCTATTTAAAGCTAAAATTAACGAAATATAAAAACCGATTTTATTTGTTAAAAATATTGTGCAACATTAGCTTGTTGAAATCAGTTTACTATGCATTGGTCATTTCAAAATTTAATATGGATTGGCCTTATGGGGGGGTTGCATATTCAACGACACTGAAGCCTATGGTTGTGTGGGAAAATCTTTTCTTCGTATCATGGAAGTCAAAGTTAGAGCAATCTGCACCTATTTTTAAATAATTTGTCTATCCTTTTCTTCAAGAACCTATATATGGTTATAAAGTCCTTAGAATTTTTTTTGACCGAATTGACAAATTTACGAGACCGTCAATTTAAAGAAAAATATTCTTAATTTAAAAAGAAATTACTTAGAAATATGTGTACCTAAGCCATATAGTAGCCATTTTATGAATTTTGATTTATAGTTAGCACCTAAGTTTTATAATTTACACCCTACAGTAATTAAACCATTTGAAGTGTGAACAATATTTCTGAATGGTGTCGAAGGATTTCTATTTGGAACTGGTGATGTGGATAACTTTTTAGAAATACTTATTGGATAAAATAATAATTATTTTATCCAATAAGTATTTCTAAAAAGTTATTATAAAATAATAATTATTTTATCCAATAAGTATTTCTAAAAAGTTATTAATTATAAGTTATAAGTTTCCAATAATTATTATTGGAAAAGTACTAAATATAGTTATAATTGCATCTTTATTTTTCTCTATAATAATATTAATAATAATAATAATAATAATAATAATAATAGTGAATTTTATTCTACTGTCAATATTACATACATTTACCTTATAAAATACACTTAATACTATACATCAACTACAAAGAAAAATAAAATAAATCAATTTACTACTGTATTCAATTATGACATGACCTAGAGGCCATCTGCCAGGTTGAAGACACTAAAACAAAAACCCCAACATTATTTAAAACATATAAGTAAATTTTAACCCTCTTTTTATAAATTTATTAAAATTAAAAAACTCAACTTACTATTTGTTATCAATAGGTAAGCCTTATTACCCACACCACGAAGCCCCCCCTGTATTCATAAAGGAGAAATGCACACCTCGTAAACCAAAATTTATTAATCTTCACTAAAAAGAAAATAATAACTACTTTCAGTAATTAAATTCTGTGACCAGGTATTTTCTATACTTGATTGCAGCCCTCACATATTCAACTAGACTGTACCAATTTTCACCGTTTAAGTAGCTCACCACCCTTTCATTTTCAAGAGTTGTAGCCCCCAACCATACCAATCTAATAACTTTCAAAACAAGACACCTACCGAAAAATGATATATGCCTTGTACCTCACGGTCATTGCACATTGAGCATACTTTTGCGTCCCCCTCCCTACCAGGACTATCATTATGACCCAACAACCCTACCCTTGTTCTAAATATAGTACTGATAAAACGCTCATAAAATTCATCAGCTATCTATGTTGGTTCCGCCAAATCCCACTCAAGTTTACCATACCTACTCTGCCTTGCCCTTTCCATCCATCTACCTCTCATGGACTCCCTCATACTAACCAATATATTTTCTAACTGCAATGGCCAATTGTCACATCCCTCAATATTATCCTGTAGCTCACAATTGTACTTTGCTGCCAATTCTAGCCATGTCTTAAACCACCCAACTTTATACTTAATTACCAGCCTTGCCAATTTGAGAGGCAGCCTGCTCCCGGAATCCTTAAAACTTTCATAATATAACTAAAATGTATTTTCAAAACATACTGTCTTAACAAATCTACCCCAGTCTCCAAGTAAATTGCATAATTTGGAGCGTACCTTGGTAGCCACCACAAGATCCTCTTTAAAACATACCACTGAAACTTCTCCAGCTCTTCCAATCCTTCACATCCCCAGACCTGAGCTCCGTATGCTATTACTGTCCTACTAACTGATTAAAAACCTCCCACTTACTAGATTCTGAGACTTCAGCATTGGCTAAAAGGTTATTCCACTCATTATTCAGACCGAATTTAGCAGTCGTGGTTTTTTCTTAAAAATGCGCCGAAAGTGATAATAAAGGTGTAAGTGTTATCCTTAAATATTTATAGTTATTTACAATTTCTATCGGTGTTTGACCAAATGTCCATCTTTCCCTCTTCCCCAATTTCTCACCTCTTCTAAAAACCATTACCTTTGATTTGTCTAAATTGACTTCGAGATTCCATTTAACACAATACAACACTAGCTTGTTAATCATACCTTGCAGTGCTTCTGGGTCCGATGCCAACAGCACCATGTCATCTGCATGCAATAATAATCTAACAAATACCTCATAAATTTTTATCCCTCCTCCCAATTCATCATACAAATCATTTATAAACAAAGAAAATAACAGTGGCGATAGCAGACACCCTTGCTTGACTCCTGCAGCTGTTTCAAAACCCTCTGTTAACCCCCCACTACACCAAACAAACGACTCGGCATCAGTGTACAAACCTTTCAATATACTTATAAATTTATAGAAGTTCAATAACACTTCCACAGCAGCTAAGTCCTCCTTAGTAGCTAAGATCTTTAATTATTCATCTAGCACCTTGGACATTACTTTTTCCATGGCCAGCAGTGATTTCTCGTCCTGTGCCATTACTAAACTTTTTTCACGAAATAAATCTAAATCTTCTGGTGAACTATTTGATCTCTGTCTCTTAGCGTACGTTCTACGCGGTGTAAAATATTTTTCAATGCCACCCGACATCAATTACCTATTTCCAACTTTTTTTTTTACTTTCCCTCGTGTTTATTTACTGTTTATATTTTATTGTAATGATATTGTTTGTTTACTATTTATCTGTTATATTTTATTTAACAAATCCTATCAGTTCCTTATTACTCTGATAAGCACTATTTATGTCCACAAAATACTGTAGCCTGCATACTTCCCAATACAAACCAGTCACAATTTCAAATTTAATCGCTTATCATGAAAACAAAATTACAATTTTATTTCTGCTCCTAACAATTGATTAGGCCACTAAATAATACTTAATGACAATCACAGTTCAAAGTCCATAAATGAAATACTACTTTCTTTAATCCTTAGCCAAGAAAAAAAAATTACAAATAAAAAAGAAGCTACAGTCACTATCACCATATTTTTCACATTGCCGTATTCACCAAATTCTCCCACACAATTTGACACCACATTTATTTTCACTTTTACTTTTATTCCAACAGAATTTACACAAAAGACAAGAGCACAACTTTACAACCAAATCAACAACGTTATCTTCCCTCTCCCGTTATCATGTAACACAGTATCTCAAATGGCTGGAAAAATGCTACTTGATAAGGGTAGTCACAGGTATGTGACTGGAATCCTGGTGTGGAATGTGTACCCTCAATATTGGTATGCTGATACCACGATTTTCCTCATGTTGTGAAGTTTTGTTGGAGGATATTGAGACCAGATTTGGTTTAAAAGTTGTTCGTTTTGGTAACGTAGGTGTCTCTTATTATCTGTGTATAATAATAAACTGGATAATTTTTTATATTTGAAAGACTGTTAAAAAAATCTTTGTTTTGGCTTTAAAATAGCCTACAGAAAAATAACTACTGACGCTAAACTATAAATTTAAATAAAAAATTAATTTTGTTTCTTAAGAGCCAATTTTAGACCACGTGAGGTGACTTGAGACGTATCCAGAAGATCTTTTTATATTTATTTCTATTGCATAATACATTTTGTTGAATTGTCATATGACAATGATTACTTACATTTACTACGAGCAAATATAATATGAAATAAAACTCCTGCAGTACCAAATTTTTAAAATCAAAATTAAAAACAAATAAAAATGACTGGAAAACTTGAATAATATGAATACACAATTATTTGCATCAGTTGCATGAGTGCACTTTATTCATCAGTACGGATTATTCCTTTCCCATCCATCCAACCACCAGTAAAATTTAAGGAATTTTGATAACCAGCTTTGAGAGCCGCTCCTAAAGTCACCAATCTTGTTTTCCTGCCCGACATGAAAAAAAGTGTATTACTGCATGAAGGTTTATTAAAACCATAATTCCTTTCGAATGCATCATCACTTAATTTTCCTAAGGCATCTGGTAAATCCCCAACTGGAATATTAAAGCTCCATGGTATTTCACTAGTTTCTCTGATTTCATTCCTACTCTCGTACATCAGTCAGATAAACATCTTCCTTATCTTTTAAATCAATTAGTTTTTCATAATTGATACGTTTGGTTTTGATGAAAATGTTTTAAAGCAGAAGCTCCGGATAGTAAAAGCAACTTGGTTTTATTGACTTGCAACACATAACCTTATCAAGCGTCTGCTCAATACGTTATCAGAACAGTACGAATGTTCTGAAAATAACAGCCTGAAGTAATTAATTCCACTTGATCTAAACATTTTAAACACAATACAAAAATGTTTTAGGCTAATATTTTTATTTTCTTATATTTTATTTATTAATGATACACAGTTTTTTTCAATGGAACAGAATACGCAATTATAGTATAATACATTAGTTAATGTTGTATCATCGGCAACCAGCAGAAGCGAGGCTTGATCTCTGGCTGCCGAGTTCATTTAGCAATTACGCTTCATGACATTTATTTTTTACTAATTATAATACATGAAACCAAATCAAGTAAAAGGCAAAGGATGAAAAAAACCAAGATATAGGGGTTGACTTTAATTAAGTTTTTCTTTTCAAGAAGGTCGTTCCAGAAAATTTAACTTAATATACATTTTTTTGTAGCCCATTTTTTAATAATTTGAAGAACAAGATTATTTTGTGTGTTTTTTTGCAGCCCACATTCTCATTATTCGCTCACTGTAGGCATATCTTCTTTCTTCTGTCCATCCAGTGTTCTGCTTCTTGCTCTTCATAGAAGCCCTTAAAATCCGTAATTAGTTGTATGAAATTGCTTTGCTTCATTAAGTTTTCTCGATTTATTTTAATATCCATTGTGACTTCTTTATACTATTTACCGATACCTTTGGTTATTTTTATATCGTTTAGCGTTATAAAATAAAAACACAATATTACAAAACTATTTTTCTTTTAAATATTGATATCTTTAGTTTTCCGAGTTAAGTTTACACGCAAACTATTCGTAAATTCTATGGCTTATAGTAATGAGCGTACTGTTACGACCTTAGTCAGACGAATACTTTTAATAATTAAGTATTCGTAATAATTAAAATATTCAGAAAAATTTTACCACAACATTACAGAAAAATTCAATACATTAGACATTTCATTAAATATTAACCAAAGTAGTATTCATTTATATAATTTGAAGAATATTTTGTAAAATCATGGATTTTTTTTTAGCCAAGTTAGGCAATTTTCTTTTAATGTAATAATTAAGCCTAAGCTAAAAATGAATAATTATAGAAAAGTTGGTCAAAAGTTACTTAAAATACAGAAGAAAGTTAAGCCTACGCACAATAGGTCTATGTATAAAAATTAAGTTTTAAATAAATAATTTGTTTACTCGCATAGGGTCAATTTCAGACCACGGGAGGTGTCTCCAAACGTTTCTGGACCTCGTTTTGCTCCTCAGGTTCTCAGCATTTGCTCACTGCAGTCTTTTCTCCTTTCTTCTGTTTACCTAATGATCTGTTTTTGCTTTTTTTGGTAACCCATGAAGTCCGTAATTAGCTGTCTGAATTTGGTTTGGTTCATTAAGTTTTCTCGGTTTATTTCAGTTTTTTCAACATCTTTTCTAACTTCTTTAAACCATTTACTCGATAACTTAGGTCTATTGTTTAGTTTCTTAAAAATGTGCTTTGTAAAACGGTTGTCATTCTTTTGATACAGACGTCCGTACAATTTCAGTCTTTTCTTTCTAATCGTTTCCATTATTTGTTCGTTTTCCTTGTATATTACTTCTCAACCTCGTGATCTATGTTGTCTGTTAACTATCTCCGGCTCATTATTTTTCGGAGAATCTTTCTCGCAAATTTTTTTGCTTTCTTTAAAGCAGCCTTCCCGGTCATTCTAAAGTACTCACTTGCGTACAGATACAAAGGTTTCATCACAGTAAGTTATTATAATGTCTCCCCCAATTATTGGTGCTTGCAACCGATTCTGTCGTAGCAGAAATAACATAGAGACCATGTACTGATCGTTAAATTGTACAACGACAAAGCTAAAACCACGTTTCCGTGGTCGTACCCTGTTAACAGTGCAGATGAATGGGGATGCATCGTTTTGACAATATAGAGCTGGATGTAACTTTTTGTTCTTATTTTTCAAAATCACGTTAAAATTGGGCTACGACCCGCCGTTTTTGAGTTATTTCTAATTCGTTCTCTTGATTAGAATTTTATTAAATCATCTAAAGGTAGCGGTTGATAACTCCTAAATTACAAAACGAATTCGATGTCAAGAAATAACATTTTGCCTAACTAGAAAAACTGGTTCTGTGACATTTTTGTTTAAGTCACCTCAAAATCAAGAGCTTTCCGCTCTGCTTTTTTAAAATTGCGTTAAAAATTCTCTACGACCGACAGTTTTTTTACATACTTGACTTTTCCTTATTACAATTAACAATTATTAGGTCACGAATGCTGCATGTAATTAGGTTATTCAACCCGCGACAAGGATAAAGTTGTAGTTATTTTATCAGGTTGTCTGTATGGATGAATGGGGCTGTGTCTTTGCGACAATAGAGACCGGAAACTGCCGTTTTCCTTGGCTTTAATGAAATCAAATAAAAATAATCCAGAATTTAAATCAATCAAAAATGCAATTGTTCCTTCCCTAGCAGAAATTCGTTAAACTCTAATTGTTCTTCCCGACTATTATAGATCAGATATCGAATCGAATAGTCAATTGCAGCAACTACTCACTTCGATATCTGTTAGTGTCGATGGTTTACGTAGAGTAGAGACTTGTCTATCACATTAAATTGCAGGGTACTGGATTTACGTTTCTAAAGTCTGAACTGTTTTGTAATCTTGTTTGTTTCTATAAGCAAACTTATTTAAATAAAAATATTTTTATTAAGAAAATATTCAATTTTGTTACCGTAGTTACGAAAATTTATTTAATTAATATATTTTTATTAAGAAAATATTCAATTTTGTTACCGCAGTTACGAAAATTTATTTAATTTCACTATTGTTTTTTTAGAAAAGTGCGTTCGGGTTTCTCTCTCTTCGTTGCTAATTCAAATAAGCATCTTGACAATTACCGTATAAAAACTTGCGATGCATTTGATAGCACAATATTCTGTACAACCAAAGCTGATGTATAGTAAAACATGATATACGATTACTATACATTTGCTTTGGGTATCTATGTTCAGTTTTTTCTTCATTCAACTTTATCCTGAATTTAATTGGTACGATTATCCATATTTTTCAGTTCAAAAATTTGTAATCAAGATACTTAATAATGAAAACTCCATTATTGAGTATCTTGGTGATGGTTTCTTCGTGGTACATTTTGATACGAAAAAAATGAAGTTAAAACAACTTGATGCATGTAATAAAACCACAACACTCGTCCCGAAACTTCAGGTGGGCAGTCAATAGTTTTCAAGATTATGTATACAAATTCACTTTAAACAGTTTATCTGTCGCTGCAGCTATAAGCTGGAGATATTATTTTCAACCATTAATTTTAATAGTTTCTTGAAAATCCCAAATATATATATCTGTTCATGTATTGTCGATTACATTTCGAAAAAATCTTCATCAAAGCTCCATGTACTTTTCACAACATGAACATGCTCTACCGTTTTAAAGTCAATGACATAAAACGAACATAACCAAGTAACTTTTAATAGAGTGATAACATTATTATAATTCACACAAAAGTTATGAAGTAAAGGGAATCAACAGATATCATTAAATATGACATTAAATCGTCACTTGCATACACTATCGCTAAGGTAAAATAACAAAAATTGGGTTGTATTTTCTACTCGAGCGTTAAGAAAGACTTTTCATAATCTGGTGACAAAGATACATACCGATTTTCCTATCGTACCCGGTAGACGGTACATATGATTGGAGTTGTGTCCTTTCGATGGTAGAATATTGAGCGGAAGGTAGCTTTTTATAAAATTATATTAGCGGAAAGTAACTTTTTACTTTACTTTTTCAAAATTGCTCTAAAACTTACCGCCTTCGAGTAATTTTAATGTACTTATTTTAATTATTAGTTACAGAGATCGATATCAGAAGGGATGACCAAAAAGGTTTTCTTGTTTTTAAATGCCTGAATAAGAACTTTTAATGCAAAAACTGACTGTAAGGTTTAGCACGAGGATTCCTAATTTCGATTTATTTTTATTTGTTTTTTACTTTTCCTAAGCCCTTGGTATGTTATAATTTTTGATATGATATTGGGAATGGTTTTTCTATTCAGTAATAGAAAAACGTCGTTGTTAACAGAAAACGCGAATTGTCGTCGCTGGATCAAGTCAAAACGAGTTCTTGTTCATGGCTTATTACGTGCGTGAAATCTTCCATCAAACGCATTAGCATTTTTAATGGAACGTCCAGTTGGAACTTTCCTTTGTCGCCTAAATTTATCATGTCACCAAACACCCATCTGGCGCTGGACCAGGCGGGCGTGTATGGCTTTTGCGTTGTCGGCCGCGTTGACCAGCGAGCCCTTCACATGGAGAAAACTCTCACAAGGCAGCGTGTATACATCCACTTGATTTATAGGTATCCGGATTTTTTCTCCGTTGCCGTATGTGGTGGTTCCATAGGCATGTGCCTGTGGTACTGTTTATAAACGGTAGTATCGTTTTCTTGCGGTGAAACGTGAATCGCGAGGGGATCCATCTATATAAATCTTTTTAAATTCAGTACAAATAAAATACAAAAAAATTCTAAAGGGCAGAAGTAAATATTTTTAGGTTCAATTTAAGTGCAAGTACGCAAATTCCGAATTCAAGCCGCATCGGAAAAATTACTATCAAAACTAGGAAAACAAATTTCAAACACCGTACCTGAATGTTTTTGAAAATATTTTATTTTATAAAAAACAATTACCGTGCAAAAAAATAGACTTATAGGCACTGAATTCACGAGATTGCCTTTAGCGTATGTGGCTGTGTGGACGGGAGGTAAAAATTTGCAGTTCTGCCGACCTCAAGAGTGAGACACTACTCATACATTTCACTACTGTGCAGTTTCTACATACATTTTGTAAGCTATTGGTTTATTCCGAGAAAATGTTTTCTTCATAAACCTTATAAGAAATAACAATGTAACCTGCAATATTTCCTATAACTTAATTACACGACTAGAAATGTTTGATTTACAATAATTACCTTATTTCATAGCTACCTTTCATAGGAACAAAATTTCGTACGAAGAATCGCTGTCTCCGGCGTCTTCACTACCAGTCTCACTAGCATTTACCTAACCGTTTCTTGTTTTTACCAGGTGCCAACAAAACTGTTAAAGAATAGCTTCTTCACGTCTTTAATTTCCTTCTTTATTTTTCAAATTGTGGGTAGAGAAACATCACAGTAGTTAGCCACTCACTCGTGACTTTTGTTAAGAGGCAGGGAAAGGCATTTTCGTTTAGCTTCAACTTCACAGCATTATCCATTCCTACATCAGTTTAGTAAACGGCTTTGAATTACGGTGTTATAAAGTAACAGCTAACAGGATGTTATTAAAATAACAGGGTAATTTTAGTAACCTGTCATTACGATAAATAATTCAGTCCAGTCACCATATTATTAATCCTGTTATGTTAAATAAGCCCCATCAGTACTAAGAACAAAATTAAAAAGCAATATGAACGTTATGTCAGAAAAACATAAAAGGACTTACCAAAACTACCTAAATATGAAATTAACGAAAGTAAAAGGAACAATAGATGAAATCATAATAATGTCATAAAAGTTACGTTAAATATTGGAAAAAATTACATTACGATTGTATAAAACATCAATGGAACAGAAATCTTAAAAGTATGAAAATAAACTTTCTCTTATTGCCCTAAGCAATAAAAGAACTGAACAGAATTTCATAACCATGTAGACTAAACATTTCACACGATAGGAGAAGCCTATAGCACATGCACGACTGTATCAGAATAATCCATTACTGCTTACTGTGAAACGCACTCTGATATGTG